>JARJHM010000064.1:0-685184 GCA_033356055.1 Carex pumila | reverse complement strand
CGATAATGGAAAGTAAATTAATTAGGATTTCAAAAGATATGATTTTGTTGATATATCTCTATGGTTTTTTCCGTTAATTCTTAGCTTTTTTCTTGTTTCCTCTCTGTGGTTTCCCCGATATGATTTTGTTGATATATCCTACCCCACCAATTAGGATTTCAAAAGATACGTCTTGGTGTTATTATTGACAGAGTCGAAAAAGATATGTCTTGGTTTTATTACGTCTTAGCACAATACCTGACGTCTGACACGAATCTCAAAGCAGATTCCTTATATTTCAAATAATGTTATAAAAGACGGCAGTTTAGTCTAATTAATTGTTCGCAGTGACCACTGGTCACCAATAGACTTGTCAGAATGTTGTTAATTTGCCAATGAAAACGATTAATCAGCCGATTTAGGTGATTAATTAATAGTCCATTTTCCTTTAAAACAATCTGATCAATTTCCTTTTTCGTTTATATGACTGATTAGCCAGTCATTTTATTATTATTTTTTTAATATATTTATTCCTTAATGCATTATACTTTGTCTTATTTTATTTGAATTTGTTAAAAATAGCAATTTTATAAAACTTTATTAATTAATAAGGAAACTAAGTCAAAACAACTTTATTTGACAAGTTCAATTAATTATTTTTAATAAATTATGAGTATATATATATAACTTTAAATAAAAATATAAAATTATCTGTAAAGTTTCAACTAATTAGCTGCATACCGATTTATCACTTAACGATATATATTCCGTCCATCCGACAAATACATATATTTACAAAACAAGAACGCTACTAAATTGATTTGATCTGACTGCATGCGAGTATTCATCCCCTCTTATACTGCAGAGAATATTCACTCATATTGCGAAAGATTTTTCATTTGTTTTCCATGCAGCTATGAGATAACTGAACATTTGAAACGCCAACAACTTTTTATTCCATATAACAGAGGAGAGTATGCTTCTCTTATGAACCTTGTTATGTTTTTGTTTAGAGAATTTAGGGTAGAGTTATAGACGCTATCTGACCAAATGATGCATTATGCTGAAGTTGTTCACCTAGTCTACATTTTTGATAGTTGGAATGCTTTTTGATGATGATGGATGTGTAATTATGACTATCCTTTTGCTAATGCGAATGGACATATATGCCTCTTTTACAATATATATATATTGAGGGATGGGCTACGCTACTCTATGGAGTAAAATGAGTTGGTGCTCCATGCCGTCATATTTTTATTTTGAAAACTCAAACGACCGATCCGAACCGTTAGATGTGATTTTCATATTGAAATGTGCTTGGAGACCGAATTTTACATTTTTTGAATTTTTTTTACTATTTATTAAGCATTTTTTAAAATTGCTGATCCGATAGTCCATAAAATTTTATTGTTTTTTACTGTTCACAGCAAAATAGAAATTTTGAAAAATGCTTAATAAATAGTAAATTTTTTTTAAAAAATGTAAAATTTGGTCTCCAAGCACATTTCAATATGGAGATCATATCTAACGATTCGGATTGGTCGTTTGGATTTTCAAAATGAAAATATAGGTGGAGTACAATTGTACAAACGCGTTTTACTCCATGGAATAGCGTAGCCCATCCCATATATATATATATATATAGAGAGAGAGAGAGAGAGAGAGAGAGAGAGAGAGAGAAAGAGATGGGATAAAATGAGCCATGGCTCATACGCGTTGGTGAGCCATGGCTCATTTTAGCCATTTTAAAAATCAAACAACTGATCCTAACTGTTCATCTTGTTCTCCATATTGAAATGTACTTGGAGACCAAATTTTACATTTTTTGAAATTTTTTTTACTATTTATTAAGCATTTTTTAAAATTGCTGATCTAATGATCTAGAAAATTTTACTGTTTTTATTGTTCATAGAAAAACAACAATTTTAAAAAATGCTTAATAAATAGTAAAAAAAATTCCAAAAAATATAAAATTTGGTCTCCGAGCACATTTCAATATGGAGATCATATCTAACGGTTTGGATCGGTTGTTTGAACTATCAAAATGAAAATATGGCGTGGAGTACAAATGTTTGGTGAGCCATGACTCACCCAAGTCAACCTATATATATATATATATATATATATATATATATATATATATATATATATAGGATTTGGCTAATATGCTATGGGTAGCTAAGAGGCCTCCCATGCTACGGCTAGATATTTGACTTTTCAAAATCCTAACGGTCGATCCGAACTGTTCATCTTGTTCTCCATATTAATATGTGTTTGGAGACCAAATTTTACATTTTTTGAAATTTTTTTACTATTTTTATAGATTTATTGAATATCGCTGTTTTTTATGGTCCAGATTTGTCTGAAAAACAGCGATTTTCAATAAATCTAAAAAAATAGTAAATTTTTTTCAAAAAATGTAAAATTTGGTCTCCAAGAACATATTAATATGGAGAACAAGATGAACGGTTCGGATCGACCGTTAGAATTATGAAAAGTCGAATATTGAGCTGTAGCACGGGAGGCCTCTTAGCTACCCATAGCACCGTAGTCAAGTCCTATATATATATATATATACTAGTATCGTGTCCGTGCGTTGCAACGGGATGTATTATAAGATTGAATAGAATGTGAAAAAACATTTTTATTTATATTAATTTGTTTAACTAATACAGATCTGTTTTGTAATATTTGATCATAGCTTTCTTCAACATTGACAAATCGGATATAGAAAGTTTTGGAGGGTAGACTTGTAGTACACAATTAAATTCTTACGTATATATATGTTTTTATTTGAGGAGTAGCCTTGTATTATGATGATTTGTTATTTTCAACTGCATATTTCTGTTGCATGTTGAAGCATATATATACGTAATATGAAAAATTAAGAAATTTGGCACCACAACCACAAATTATCACACAAATGAAAACTGAATCTTCATTATGTAGATCCTAATAGTCCAAATTACTTAAAAATTATATACATGGAGCAAAATCTGATAAATCCTTAAAGATGCCTTTTTTAAGAAGTCTTGGCCAACTTTGAATGAATTGGTGTAGTAAATAATACGTACTAAATACCAGGAGAAAACGCCCTCTTTTGCACATATAACTCTGACAATACATAAACACAAAAAAGGAGGAAAAAAAAAGAAAAAGAAAAGGAAAAGTAGTATCATGGTACCAACATAGAACCATTTTTGTGCAAGCAATCACGACTAAACTCTTTTAAGCTTCAAAATAATATGTCTGAAAAAAAATAGCAGCATGTTTGCACAAAGCAGCTTCATCCTTTTGGTATCTGGTATTAGGAAAACCAAAAGCACTGTACAACTGTAGTCACATTGAATTGCCAAAAACAACTTTACAATTTTAAGCGTCTTAATCCGGATAGTAAAACCCTCACAAAGAGCATAAGCATAATAATTCGCTTAAGAATTAATAATGGTGAATTGCTGCATATATATCAGTCACGATGTATGACAGATTTCAAACCACATGGTCATGACCTGCCTATTGAGCACCTAGTAATTAAGGAGAAACAATCCTGCAGTTCATACGTCTAAACATTACTTTCTTCTTGAACCATTTCTTTCAAAACAAGTTGCATGTCCTCCGCTCCAGCGCCAACCGATGGAACGCCTCCAGTCGCAAAACCAAATTTGACGCCTTTCCCTCACGCCCACCATCACTACGGTTCAAACCCCCCACACCAACCTTTTCTCACCTCCAGTTTCGAAAAAGGCCCATCTTCCTCCCACTCTCTAGACTGATTCGGAGTGGAGCATGGGTCCTCCACGACGGCGGCTGAAAAAGGAGGAAATTTATTGTGAATGAGTCTATCGTGTTTCCATAGCCTCATTCAACTAACTTTTTTACCTCTTTGTTGATAGTAAATGGTATCTCAAATAGTATGATTAGCTGGGTAGTCACACATATGTGCCTGTTCGTACCAGTTCACCTCTGTACCAGCTGTCTGGTTCAATGTCCCCTCATCCAGCCCGTACCTGTCATGATTCCAATTCTGTATCAGTTCATTGTTGCATACTTCCAAAACTCTTTGAAGAGATTTTCAATTTTCATGCACATTATTTCCAACATTCTGTTCAAGTTTAGTCAAGAAGTTTGATTGGCAATGTGAATGCAAATACTAATTGCATTTTGCCTATTCCTGAAATGCAGGATATAATTTCTTGCAAACAACTCAGTTCATTCTAACTTCTACAGAGAGCCTGATCATTCAGTGAAAAAAGAATCCAATATTTTGCAAGAAATGATACTTGAAATCTTCCTTAAGCTATATCTAAGGAAGATTTGGGCATCCGACAAACTCCTCTCTAATTCTTAACCCTTAGTTCAGATTTAACATGCCCTTAATCATCAGTGGGGCCTTAAGAGTTATATGCTCAACACTGATTTGGCCAGTATTCCATAAATACCCTTATAGTTATCTATTCTCAACACTATTATAATTAGGAGATTCATAAAATAATTGACTGGTACCAACCTTTTTGTAGAGTGATCTTCAGTTATAATCTCCAGCTTTTGATGCTCCTTTATATCTAAAATTAGGTCATTATCTTCATTTTTTAGATCTTGGCAGAAGCTGCCATTATCTGATTCAGGTAAAGGCCAAAACCTGAGAAAACAAATTGATTAAAGTCAAGTCAGATTTACCAGAATTTCACATCATTCATGTCTCTTTTCTATTGGTTGATTACACATTAATAAGTGCACACAGAGTTGATGCTCAATTCGGTTAGATTGACGCACAATTACAGAATGATAAAAATTGAGACCATGTCGATGCATAATCTAATTTACACTTACCTAGGAGGTCAAACTGTCACCTTTTTCACTTTGGAATCAAACTATAACCCCCTTTTTCTTCAATCAGCTAAAGAAATACATTAAAAACCAAATTTAGACAAAACCCTAGGTACTCAACAAGATCAAGGGAAAAGAGAGATGGATGAATCAGGACCTGAATCTGGTGCCCCTGCCTTCGTCGGAGGTCGCGACAGGAAAGAGACGACGATCCAATTCGGAGCAAATTCGTCACTGTCCAATTCGGAGCAACTTCGCCACTGAGGCGAGAGAGCAAGAGAGATTGTGCGAGAGACGGTGTCGGAGAGGGGTGGCGCGGGTCTGAGGAGGCGATTAGGGATTTTTCTTTTTTGTTTGGAAGAAGGGATCGGGGAGGGACTGAAAGAGACGGGCAAAAAAATAATTTGCTGGAGAGAGGCGCAGCTTCCAGCGAAAAAATCTACATCTTAATTTGCACGATTTTTGATTCAGATCCAACGGTGCAGAATAAAAATATTTGTGACAAGATTTGTGTCTATACATGTAGCGGGTCTAATTTGAACTAAATTTAGACTTCTACACATATAAATGATGCATTTAATCAAAGAAAGACAGATTATTTGATTGTAGGATTCAGATTCAATCCGAATTTAGATCAATGAATCCCAGCCACACAACTTTCTGTCATTCAATTCAATTTAAGGTGCATAATATAGAGGAGAGATATTTCTATATAACAAAGGAGAGTTAGATTTTTTAACTACGAAAATCAAATATATATTACAAATCAATCATATAAAATTTACTTACAGAAAATAAAATCAATTTCATTATCATAATATTTTATTCTAAATTACATAGAAAACATACATAAATACAAAAAAACTAAAAGTTAATTGATCTTTATTTCATCTACTTAAGTTTGTCCTGCCACATAAAAATATAACTGTTTATCTATTATATGTAAATATAACATGCTACATGTCTTTCTATTAATAAAAAACGTAACCATTTATCATCATAATTTTTTCTTTTACCTTTTCATTTATAATCTTAAAATATGAAATTAAATCTATAAAATTAAGTTCGGAAAATTTTCATATGTAACACAACTATCGCAAAAAAGAGATGACAATTCAACAACCGTAATAAGATAGAGAATAATATTGATATAGTGGCAAAGATAATAATCTCTGTGTGAAAGATTGCAAATTTAAAATCCAAAAGAGACAATTTATTGACGAAAACAAGTTCACACGATAGCGTCACCCATAATTCAGTCAACATTGAACTTGGAAAGAAGAAGATCTTGTGCAAGAAATTAATACATATTCTGAGGATATTTTTAAGTTTAGCTTATGTTGTTTATGTTTCTGTCTTTGTCTAAAAAGAAAGTTTGTCTAGAAGGAAAGTGTGGCTGGAGAGCATTTTAAAACGCGGCTGCATGACCACATTTGCTGTTGTATATGCTTGTACAGTAGTCTTCTGCATACAAAATCTTATGCAGTTAAGTTAACGCAGTTTTGAATATACGGGCATATATATTGTCCATACAGACTTGAAAAAAGCCTAAAAAATTTTTGCGGTGAAAGAAATTAGAATATATAACCTTTATAATATAATAAAGAGCATAAACTACAAGTCTTTAGAAATAAATTAGTTTTATTTTATCTATATTTCTTTAACAAAGCATAGTAAAACCACATATGTAATTCCTCATACAAATTTGCATATGAGGCTGCATGCCGCATATGCGGTATGCAGTGGCCTTTCGCATGCATGAGCAAAACCGTATTTTAAAACATTGGCTGGAGATATTTTTCCTCCACATATTCTATAAAACCAAGTGATTGGGAAGAGTAAAGCTACCAAACATTGCAATGCATATGCATTTTTGTACATTGAACTATAAATTACCGGATTCAAAGTCCAAATAACCGATCCAAACCATTCTTCTTGTTCTCCATATTAATATGTGTTTGGAGACCAAAATTTATATATTTTTTAGAAATTTTTTACTATTTTTTTAGATTTATTGAAAATTGCTGTTTTTCAAACAAATTTAGACCATAAAAAAATAATGATTTTCAATAAATCTAAAAAAAATAGTAAAAAATTTCCAAAAAATATAAAATTTGGTCTTGAAACACATATTAATATGGAGAACAAGATGAATGGTTTGGATTAGTTATTTGGACTTTGAATTCGATGATTTATAGTTCAATGTACAAAAATACATATGCATTGCAATGTATGGTAGCCTTACTCAATTGGGAATTGCATGATGTACAATAATATTTTCCATTAAATAAAATTGGAGGGAAGGGAGCTTCATGGGAGTGTTGTGTTCTTTAGTTTTATTTCATTAAAATTAACATGGTATCAGAACATTGTTGTCTGGTGGTATAGCAAAAGAAAGTGTTGTCCTTCTTTGTCTTTAACTTCAATTTTTTGTACTATATCGCTCTAAAGAGCTATGCATCCTTGATTCAAATTTTATTTTTTTGGCAAAGACACCTCTAGAGAAACCTCTACCTAGTGAGACTGTAAATATGGTAGCCTTGTTAGCACAACTCACCAAATTTGGTGACCCTTCAACAAACGCCAACAACTTTTTATTCCATATAACATGAGCATAGCTAGATTTTTGAACTATAGAAATCAAATATATATTGAAAGTCAACAATATAAAATTTACTTACAAAGAATAAAATCAACTTTACAGTATCAGAATAATTTATTCTAAATTATATAAAAAAATATACATAAATATAAAAAAATAGAGGTCAATTGATATTCATTTCATCTATTTAAATATGTCCGTAAAGACATAACTGTTGTTGGGTTTTGGTGTAACCCTTTACCATTAGACTTAAGCTGCGAAAATACCATAAAACAAAAATTTTATTTCTAACTCAAGCTGTGGATTAAAAGAGGCATATCAGAAAGACCATCGAAAGTTCATTTTCTAGTATTTTCTTGATAAAGCCTTTTTAATCCTTTAAAGATCTACTACTCCTTGATTGATTTCTAAAAATTTAATCTATTTACCAATTAAATAGATGAATATAACATTTATACCTTGTTTTCAAATTACAATTGGAATGAAGACCGACTCGTCTCGGAGCACCAGATGACTGATGCCTCTATAGATTATCCACCAAGACTAACCAGAGAGCGGTTTATTTCTTTTGCTAGAAATATCGTAAACCGTGGAATTATGCAAAAACACTATTCACGGGAGGTGTAATAACACTATTCACAACCCGCGAAAAAACTGATTCACAACAATGTGCAAAAATAGAAATATTGCGACTTTCACAAAAATACTATTCACCGATCCCGCAAATACTATTCAACAATCTATAAAATTATACGTGAATTATGTATAACTTTATTTTCTCTAACCGAAACACTATTTGGGAGAGAAACCGAGAAAGAGAGAAAATAGGTTACCGAATCGATCTGATACGATATCACAAAATTAGTGATTTTCTCTCTACCCCTCCAACCCTATTTATAGCCATGTATGGCGGTTGCCAAATAACCAAAATACCCTCATGAGGATAAGGATGATGACATGTATGGATAAGGATGAAGTGAAAAGACCAAAATGCCCTCGGCCCAAAATGAATTGAATTGATTTGGGCTTTGAGCTTTTAAATTTAATTAAGGTTTTAATTCTAATGGGCTTTAGGTCCAAAATATTAATTCATAATTAACATTTTAATCCATTTGATATCCATATAATTGTTCTGAACAATTATATTACTTGCGGTTGTTATTTCGGTAACTTTTATACAACATGTCGTGCACGCTTATAAATTAACCTTTGTTTTTGCTTGTCATCTTATATGACATTTATAATTTAATTATATCATAGATAATTAATTATATACATCTTATTATTAATCATAATTAATTTATAATTAATCAATAAGATTCTCCGATTACATCCTATACGGTGTGACCTGATAGGATTTGTGTTTTGTTGGTAAATATAATTAAAACTGTTTTAACTTCTACAAATCATAAGAGGCACCTAGCAGAATGTATTATGACCATCCAATTACACAGATGATGCTGTATTGTACAATATCACGATCCAGTAAACTATTTACTCGTGTTAATTCTTTTGCCTCATAGCTATTAAATTAGTTTCAAGGTAGGTTTGTGTCATCTTTGCAAACTTAATTTTTTCTTGATTTTAAGCAGATTATCAAATATGATTACTTTTGTAATCATACCGCTAGCAGATAACCTTACTCTATCAAGGGGACCAGTAATATTATAAACTCGTATAGAAATACGAGAAACAATAGTACTTTTGGTAAACCATCTCTTCCTCAGCATAAGTTATGTATACCAAAGTGCTATCGTTATAGCTGCTTTTTACGGATAGCGTTAGACAATACTCACACATACACATCTCTTACATAGGAAAGATGAATACCTCATACTTTAGAAGTTAACATTGAATGAAAACAATAATGACACGAACACAATTCTATTTAATTTTTCATTCGGGGTCTGTTAAATACCATATTTCTGGAATATGAATCTATATGATTAAAATGACATCTTTTGTCTATGATCTGTAAAACTTGACCATCTTTTAATCCACAAACTAATTTTGTAGCGGTTAATTAGTGTTCCTGTTAATTATGTCGGTTATAGACTTTTAAGAGTATATATCATCTATATTATGAAGTTTCACAATTCCAATCATGAACTTGGAATAATTCATAGATGCAATAATACTCAAGGCAACAAAATGACATTTTATTAATCATCCAATTCATGAAAAAAAAATATATAATAAAATTATTATATTATTGACTTCTAAATTATTACATACTAACAACTGTTTATCTATTATGTAAATGAAACATGCTACATGTTTTTTTATTAATAAAAAAAAGTACTCTTCTAAGAAACTTGTCATAGTTTTTTTTGACCTTTTTCATTATAATCTTAAAAATATGAAATTAAATCTATAAAATTAGATTTGGAAAATTTTCATATGTAACGCAACTATTTCGAAAGAAAAGTGACAATTCAACAAACGGAATAAAATAGAGAATGACTTGACTATAGTGACAAAAACAATTTTTGATATGTAACACAAATATTTCATATGTAACACAACTATTTTCATATGTAACACAAATATTTGATATAGTGACAAAAACAATATTCTGTGTGTGAAAAATTACAAGTTCAAAACCAAAAATAATAATAATTTATAAACATTAAATAGTTGAATGACTTAACCTCCAACTTTTACTCAAAAAACAACCATACATAATAAAACATAACGACTCACCTCTTAAGAACCACAACCAAACAGGAGGGAGAGGAAGTTCGTATCCAGTGCATCAATTTTGAAATAAGAGCTACCCTATTAAAATTTGAGTTACTTATTTTGATCTAACTCAGATTAATTAAAAAATTAGAGAAATTTTTTAGTGTATCCATACAAACATTCATAAAAATCAATTTCTTTCTAAATACATCATAATATTCGATATCTTTATAAATATTTAACATTCTTTCTTTTATCCTCTTTTATTTATTTAATATTTTATTAAGTTATTTTAAAATTAAAATTGATAAATATATCATTCTCTCTCTCCTTTTCTTTCTCATTTACAAACCTCCATTAATAATTTCCAATGGAATTTTGTTTTCACATCAAGGGAGGTTTTAGCTATTTCTATATATAGCTTAGCTTAAAAGAATCCTAGTTTGTCTTTCTTATTTGTTCCAGTTACATCTTATTTCTTTTCTAGAAGATTACTGTTTTATTGGATCCTGGGTTGAAAGTTATCTGAGCAGACTTATTTGTTATATTAATCTGTACCCTGAACTATTGCACTTGGTTCCACTTTAACTAATTGCAGGTTATACGCAGAGCAAGTACTGGAAAGCGGATAAGCAAGCTCATCTCGATAGCTCATTGGATGTTTGGATAAGCAAGCTCACTATTAGTTATTGGATGTTACGCAGTCCTTACACAGAATCCTTCTTATATAGTTATTGGATGTTACGCAGAGTGCTTCTTACAAGAGTTATTGGATGCAGTAACCGCTGAGGCTCGACGACCCGGCTCCCGGGGAGGAGACCCAAGGAGAGTTTTACTCTGAGGCAGCCCACGCCAATTGAGCGGGCGTTCCCAAGGCTTGCGCCATTTGAGCGCGTTCACACACCAGGGAGGGGCAGGTTTAAAATCTATTGTGAGCCTTGTTACGCAGAGCAAGTCCTTATACAGACTACTGTAAGGATCAGAAATTGTTAAAGCTTGTGTTATTGGATGTTTGGGTGAAAGTTTGAGTTAGTAAAAATAGTGAGCTAATTTAAAATTGATAATAATCACTAATTTAATTTTGGTTGGGCTAATAGAATAGAATGTCAATCTACAAAAGACAAATAATTACTAGTGATGGATATATCCAGTAGAGCAGAGTGAAGAAAGAACGGGAAAAAAAAATCAATTGATGCGAAGAACAGCACTGAATCTGGCATTTGAGGCTGTAGTTAGGCAGTTCTCCAAACATCTTTTAATTATTTGTTAATTGTTCTGTATATTTTATTAGACCAGCGACTAACTTGCAGAATATAAGTGAGGAAGCTGTCATTTGTAGTGTTGTTGATGAAATTGGAGAATATAACTTTTTTTTCTCTCAGTCTTTCCATTGGTTTTACCAGACCAATTTGAATCACTCGAAGAAACTTTGAAACCAAACTGACACGCAATTTCAAAATTTCCACATTTATTCCAGTCTATAGGGGCCTGATTGGGTAATTTAGTAGATGCATAAAATCAGACAATTATATATTTTCGAAGAATAGATAGTTCTTTCTTATTGTACAAGTGAAGTATGGAAGAAGATTTTGACAACTTCCATCAAAAGAAACGCATTTTCTTTAGTAGATGCATAAAATCAGGATTGATCATGACAAATAACAGGATTATTATTATTATTATTTTTTACTATTCCTACTCATTCATATCATAAAAATAGATGTTCTCACTTCTCGTTAATTAATGACAAGTTATTCAATATTATATTTTGGCGAATTTTTTTTTTTTTTTTTTTTATTATTATTATTATTATTATTATCAGCATTAAAACTTTTATTTATATAGTATCATGTACTAAATGTTATTATATTTTTAGCTACAACTTTAATTCAATTGGTAGTTAAATATTCTTATACTTGATATAAATTTTTGTCGGACTCTAATGATAACATTCTGATTTCACCCCTGAGCTGAAGCGCACAGATATTAAGTAATCATTTTAATAGTTGGAATATGTTGAAAGAAACAATTGCACTTTCCGTGAAAAAAATATTGATCATTTGCACACTTCTAGAATACTGAAAATTATTCTACCGAATTGTGTGCATTTTGCAAATGTTTTAGCTATGGTTTTACTATTTAAACTCTTTCCAGGCCTCAAACAAAAATATTTTAAAATATTGTAAGGTAGCATGTGAGGATACTATAAAAGAGTACGGCTAGTATAGTATTGGTGTTTAACACTAACTTCAAACATATTTGATAGACTTTAAATGACTAATTCAACTATTTAAACCGATTTACTTTATGAGTAATGTGTTTACATATAAAAAAATTATTTTTTCGAGTTATTTTAGTATCATATCAAGTAGTCCAAACTGTTAAAAAGCAATTGCACTAAAATTAACTTACCAAATTTTCACATTTGACAGTTCTTGGTTGTTCCATATCTGAATTCCCCATAGTGTATTTGGGACTGCCATTGACTTTAAAAAAACCCCACAAAGAATTATTCTTACCATTGATTGAAAAACTGGAATCAAAATTAGCTGGCTGGAAGGGTCGGCTTATTTTCAGGGGAGGCAGATTACAACTGATGAATTCAGTTTTAAGTTCAATTCCGATTTATTTTATGTCTTCCTTTCTTTTACCAATTTGGGTGGTTAAAAGGATTGACAAGATACGACGGAATTTCTTGTGGGGAAAAACGGATACTAGAAGAGAGATACCATTGGTTAATTGGGAGATGGCATGTCTTCCAAAGAAATTAGGAGGGTTGGGAGCTGCCAATCTGATTGTTAGGAATAAAGCTATCCTTTTGCGGTGGTGGTGGAGGGTATATCGGGTAACTGAGTGTCTATGGGCACAAATAGTACACCAACTATACAACCTAACAGCTGAGGGGCAATCACACCACATATGGCGAAAACAAGGTTCCTTTTTCTGGTTACAGCTACAGAAAATTAGACCCTTGTTCGACATGTCGGTTAGATGGATTATAGCGAATGGTGCGTTGGTATCATATTGGTTTGACTCATGGATTTTCCCGACAAAGGCTTCACAAGCAACACCTGACAGTGCGACCAAGAAGATATCGCTTCAATCGGCAATGGCCAGCAGTCTTTGTCAGAATCAATAGATACCGGGTCAACTAGTACCGGGTCAAACTCAGGACGAAATAAAATGGCTATGGTCCGTGGATAATGAATACACTGCCAATTCTTATTATAAAATGGTGGTATCTGAGGGTAATTTGAAATGAGAATTCAGTTTCATTTGGAAACTTAAAATTCCACCTACTGTTAAAGTTTTTCTATACCTGCTATTGCATGGGAGACTACTAACCCATGATGTAATGATACGCAGAGGGTTGCATTGTGATACAAGGTGCGAGATTTGTCACCAATGTAACTTTGAAACATCCCTTCATCTATTTTTCCAGTGTAATCACGCAAGGCAGGTATGGATGATTTTGAGCTCATTGCTAGGATACAGGTTCATACACAATGGAGACACGGTACAGTCTGTCATTAATTATTCAAGGGTGGCATGCCAAAGGAGAATTACCAGAAGACAATGGGGAAGCTTATTCTTTGCTGTTTGTTGGTTCATTTGGCGAAGTCGAAACAGGCGGATCTTTGATGGAACTGAAACTACTCCCCACTGGATAGCTCATCACTCTATTAAAGAGGCCAAGCTGTGGGACAAATTCTGTTGATTTAATTTGTTGTTACTTTCTTTTCAAGTTATTGCGTGGTTCATATAAGTTGTAGATGAGATTGTAATTTATAGAGCCTTAGCTCAAACGATGTAAACTTCCTGATAGCCACTATCAGATTTATCAAAAAAAATTTCCACATTTGAAGTAGATCAGTTTGAGCAATTTAGATTCACTGTTTGAAGTCGATCCGATAAATTTTGAAATCAACGTATATAGACCAAAATGACACTGAAATCACACTAGCCATACTCCCTCAAGATGACTAATTAAATAAATTTCAATGAATATTAAGACCAGTTTTAAGATCTGCCTATTTAATTTGCATTAAAAAAAAACAAACTAAATATGGGGTAAAGATTTAAACAGATCAGCTTAATACCTCCATGCAACGAGCAAATTATATGCACGAATTATATAGTGCTATTATGATTCTATAAAAGTAGTAATAGATACTGGAGTGAGACTTCGGTACATAAAAAAATATATAGATGATCGTTATTGATATAAATGTGATTATGTATCTATCTTAATATTTTGTGAGAATCAAGATTGGCTAATTAAACAAGAAATGTTTTATTTTCTCATTCTAGTTACAAGATATCATACAAAAACTAACACATATATTTCGATTTTTATATTATCTTCAATTTATTTAACGGTAAAAAATAATTAATTTTTTTCATCAAAAAGTGGCGTATATATAGGAGCAAATATCTTAAAATATGCTTGGAGACTAAATTTTATAGTTTTTGAATTTATTTACTATTTTTTTAAGATAGCTACAAAATCATTATTTTTGAACATTTCAAAAGCTGTGATTTTGTGCATATTTTAAAACATATTAAAAAAAAATCCAAATATTATAAAAGTTGGTCTCCAAACATACTTTTAGAGTGGTTTGGATCAACAATTTAACATTTAAAAATAATAATATTAAATATGAGATATGATAAAGTATGAAAGACGTGAGATATTGAAATCTCAATTTTTGTTTGAGCAAATGAAGTTTATATGATTTGCAAAATATTGATTTTAATTATTGTACTGGAAAAAAAAAACCTATGATTGGTAATTTTTAGTGTTCTAAATAGCACAGTATAGCGTTTTTGGACCCTAAACGCTAAGCTATGGCATCAAAACACGCTATTGGAGCTACGGACACTATAGCGATAATAGCGGTCCGCTACAGCGCATAGCATGTAGCGCAAATAGTGCGCGCTATGCAATATGAGCTTTTTCTTTTTCTTTTCAATTTATATGGGCTTTAAATAAAGGCTCAGATTGGATTTTAACCATGATTTTTTTTTTTTTGCAATTGACGTACTAAGCTTTATATTAAACTATTAATTATTAAATGAGAGATCCATCAAACAAAATCAAATAAGGAAGCTACAGCGCGCTATGCAACATAAGCTGTTTTTTTTTTCTTTTAAATTTATATGGGCTTTAAATAAAGGCTCAGATTGGATTTTAACCGTGATTTTTTTTTTTGCAATTGACATACTAATCTTTAAATTAAACTATTAATTTTTAAATGAGAGATCCATCAAAAGAAATTAAATAAGGAAACTACAGCGCGTTATGCAACATGAGCAGTTTTTGTTTTTTCTTTTCAATTTAAATGAGCTTTCAATAAAGGCTAAGATTAAATATATTAAGATATTTCTTGAAGTAACAAAATGATACTTACTATATAATAGTTTAAATATTTTGAATAGATTAAGATAGTTAATTATGTCATGATGTCTAGGTTATTTTGAAATTTAAATAGAAAAATATAGTTTATGTCATGATGCTGAATATATTTTGAATAAAAAAAGATCGATATTTTATGATATTAGTATTACTATGGATATTTTGAGTCGCAATTTGGACTTTCTATTGATTCAATATGAATATTATAATTTTTTAATCAATTTGATGTTATTTATTATTCTATGAGACTTAGATAATATTGATATTTAGTACAAATATATAATATAATTTTTATAAAAATAAGAAAATGCTATGTAGCATAGTTTTCGCTATAGCGACACTATTCATTATAGTTTTTTTTGTAAGTTTTCCGTTATGACGTGATAGATGCTATTTAGAACCTCGGTAATTTTCAAAACTCAAAAGAGCCATCCTAAGTATCCATCAAGACTTCATTACACTACAAGAACGAGACACTTTTTGCGACCGACGACCGTTATAAATGTGCTTTTTTTCTCACAAAAAGTGTCTACTTTGTTGTAGTGTTATTTCATCCGTACGAGAGTGTAGTATGTGTTGAAAAAAATAGAAAGAAAAAACTTTAAAAATCTAATTGGCGAACATTTTTTTCAAAATATTTTTTATTTGACTTGATTTGAAGTGGTCGCCTTCTGCAATGAACTTGGTTTTCTCTATCATCATCATTACTTGACACTTGGACGTGCACACCAAATAAGTCGTATTGCGTCCTGTCGGGTCTAACCCACTCGGATCAAGGTTCCCAAGTCCAGGGATTCGGTGGGTCTACGGGTTAGTGGGGGTTGGGTCCGGCGGGTTTCATTTGGAAGAGTTGGATCAAATTCGTACTAGACTCTTGGTTCAAAATTAACACGGGTCAGTCTGGTCGGGTGGGTGTTGGATTCGGGTCCGATTCTTTTTTTTTTCAAATGTGCAGTTTCGGCCTCTATTTCGGGCCGAAACAGACTGTTGTGGCCTTTGTAGAAAAACTATATTTTTGGCCAAGATTGAAATATCTTGTTTTGGCTAGAAACAAAGGACGAAACTGTTGTAATTATTATAAAAAAATGGGGGTAGGTTTGGGTTCGGGCAAGTCCGGATCCGTGGGGGTTTGGGTCTGGATCGAGGGCTTTGGTCCAGGTCCATAGGGGTTTGGGGGCGGGGGGGGGGGGGGGGGGGGGGGGGGGTTGAGGTTAGGTCCGGGTTAGGTTGGATTTAGGGGGGTCGGGTCGGGTTTGGTCTGGGTTGGGGGTTCCCTTGGATCGGGTTTTAGGGGGGGGGGGGGGGGGGGGGGGGGGGTGGAGGGGGTCTAATATAAAAAAAAAACCAGATCAAATTCTTGCTAGACCCGACCCTAGGGTTGGTCCGGTGGTCTAGCTAGGGTCGGGTGCGGTCCCCAGTTCAGATGGGTCACGTCTGATTTGCCCGAATTTTTTCATTACATTGCACTTGGTTTCAATTGGAGGGGCAATCAATTCAACCCGGGCCAAGGAATTGTTTTAAAACCACCACTAAAAAAATAAAAAAAACCAATTTTTTTTTGTTTGGAGTAAGAATAGGAGTCATGCTTTTATTTTATTAACCGCAATTGGTTACATGGTTTCAAGGGCTTTGAGAAATAGCCCTTTGAAGGATTTACAAATGGTTAAGGAAATGAAAAAAGAAAAGGAAAAAAAAGATTAATTTTCTGTAAAAAAATCAAAATCAAAATAAAAACAAGTTTCACGTAACTTTTGGATTTGAGAATTTCTACTGAATCATCACCTTCAATCGTTTGAAACTGTTCTTGGAACAGTCTTGCATAGCGCTCTCGCCATATTATAAATATTGCAATTAGTAATAATCCCTTGAATTCCTTAGGCTTCTTGTTATCAAGCAACGTTACTTCATAGTCTATATCTCCAGTGAATTGTGCACTATGTTGAGGAAACAGTAGGTTGAAAATTAGAGTGTATAGTAGGTTCGAGAACACACATTCTCTAAATAGATACATAGAAGTTTCTTGTGACCCTCAACATAGGTAGCAAATGCTGACCATATTGAATCCCCTTTTATTTAAATTTTCTGTAGTCAAGATTTTATTCAACAATAATAACCATCCAAAAATTCTGAACCGTGGTGGTGCTGGTAACTTTCAAAGGCGATGCAATTTGCTTTTGATTCTTGGTCCATTCTTTAGCACATAATAAGCAAATTTGACAGTGAACAAATCGGTTGAGTGACCCTTCCACATTGCATCATCTATATTTTCTTGTGACATCATTAACCTTGACTGGTCTATTATTTGATGAAATGCTTCAAACTCAGAATGAGCCCTTTGAGTGGTGATCGGTCTGAACATGTTGCTTGTGTTTGCAGTCTGGAGCACCTTATTGAGAAACACTTCCTTGCTCCGTGAAAATGTATATAAAGCTTTGAACCGCAATTTAAGGATCCCTTCTCCCCAATCTTCATCCCATAGACTGATTGTGCTGCTATCTCCCATTTTTCGGATCATAAAACATTAACAAAATTGTAGTACACTCTTCAAATGATTTTTGAAAAAATATGACTCACACAACCCATTATTTTGTGGCATATAAAGCACTTTGATCATGGATTTCCAGAGCTTATCTTCCTTTTTAACCCATTGCCAAATCCATTTGGCTAACATCGCTTGATTAAAATCTTTAAGATCTAACACTCCGAGGCCACCTAGCTTTTTTGGAGTAGAAACAAGGCTCCAGTTTACCAAATGTATTTTCCTTTGATTTCCTGAGAGACCATGTCACAGAAAGCCCCTTCTTATTTTTTTCAATCTCCATTATCTCAAATCGGAAGCTTAAACACCGACATGTAGTAGATAGGATAGAAGTTGAGACAACATTTGTCAAACCAACTTCAGTACAATTTTTTTTAATAAATCACATTTACTAAAATTGAAGATCGGTATGAAATTTTCATACTAAAATTGAAATTCGGTATACATTGTTGCACAAATAGTTACACAAATTCTATCCGTTTCAATTAAAAAAAAAGTAAAAAAGACAAACCAAAATTGAAGTTCAGTTTTCATTTTTTTTTTGAAACCGAACTTCCGAGTTCGGTTTTCCTCTTTTTTATTTTTTTATTTTTGGATTGAATCCGAACTTTCAGTTCTGTTTTTATTTGTTTTCGGTTGAATCCCAATTTCAACAGATCAAATTGAAGTCAAAGTTTAGTTTTATTATCTCTAGATTTTCTATAGAAGTGTACGAGAAAATTCCTCTGAACCGAGTTCAAAATCTATACTGAACTTCAATTTCAGTTTTCAAAATATCTTATCAAACTTCATTTTTGGTAATGATAGTTTATCTAGAAAAATTTGTAATTAAATTGGTTCCTGATTTTTATTTTAGTGATTAAGGAATGCCGCTGAGTTTTCAAGCTATAACAACATATATTAATTTATAATTAATGAATCAGATTCGCTAGATATTTAAAATTTGAAAAGAAACAAATAATCTGCCTGATATTAATATCAGATTGTGGCATTCATCCCTCTTCCAATTTTTGTTAAACAGAGAATTAGACAACATTTGATATCAACTGAATAACATCAACCAAAATTCAAACATGTATTTTAGTCTCGGGGTAGTAGAATAAATACTTAGTTCCATTCACTACAACAAAAGTTATTTTCAGCGACCAGATGATGTTATTTAGTAACCGGTGACGTTATCGGATAAGCATCAGTGATGCTACCTTTAACAACCGGTTTTGATTATCAGTAACCGGATTTAGCATCAGCGACCGTCAATACAAATATCAGCTACCGGTTTCACCGGTAGTTGATGCTTGGATCTATTGTAGTGATTATATATATTATCTGACATTACAGTTACAACTTTGTAGGTTAAATTAACTTCTTCTTTTTTTCACTAGATGCTATTTTTTTTAAAATAAATATAAAAATCAAGACTCCTAATTCAAGTATTCAGAAAAATCCTTCAATTGTATTTTTAACATGTGACCTCTGATATAAAACAATATTTTTTTAATTACTAGATGAATGATTAATTCTCCTATTTAACTTTTTTAAACCTAATTTAATTAAGATATCTTGTACCTATTTTTCAGATTTAGCCATGTCCCAGATCAAGCACGTCCTCATATTAGTTTTGTTAGTTGAGTAAGGCTACGCTACTTCGTGAATTTATCTAGTTGTTTTAATTAACGCTCATATCTCTAGTTTCAAAGTTTAAAATAGTCGATTCAAACTGTTAGATGTTTAATCTATATTAAAATGTGCTTGGATACCGAATTTTATATTTTTTGGAACTTTTTTACTATTTATTAAGATGGTTTGAAAATTGTTGTTTTTTAATGGTGCATAATTTTAAAACCATCTTAATAAATAGTAAATTTTTTTTCAAAAAAAAATGTAAAATTTGGTCTCCAAGCACATTTTAATATAAATTAAATATCTAACGATTTGAATCGGCTATTTAGACTCTGAAACTAAATATATGAGTGCAAATTAAAAAAGTCCCATTAATTCACGAAGTAGTGTAGCCTTACTTTTTGTTATTTTACGTGTTATTATATATTAATATTATCAAGCTTAGGTAGATGATTATTGAGATGGTCCATTGAAACGTGCCAACTCCTATAAGATGTAGTATCACATTTATATGAATTAGGTAGTAGAAGAAATATGTTCTTGCTTGTTTGTGGAGTAAGACTTACTTCACTGTCGATTTTTCTGCCTAAAGAAAGGAATTAGCTTCCAGCCTATGCGGCTATGTCTATATATATATATTTTATATCTAGTGGAAGATTAACAAATCCTATATATCCGGGTTTTCATTTGCCAAATCATCTTTCATTTGAAAGTAGTATATTTCATTTATGAACCATGCATCTAATTTATAGATACTTTTAATAAATTAAAAAAAAAAATAGAACCATTCACGTTCACAACTATTTTTTTTTTCTTTTTGTAAATTGTAAATGAATTTTGTGTATATATATACATATTATAAGTGACTAGTATGCTTTCGGTAGTATATGGGCTTAAGTGCTACTGGTCTAAATTTAATATTTTAAAATTCAAAAATCGATTTGAACCGTTCATCTTGTTCTCCATATTAATATGTGCTTGGAGACCAAATTTTACATTTTTATGAATTTTTTTACTATTTATTAAGCCACTTTAGAAATTGCTGATTCAATAGTGACTTTTGATTTTACTATTTTGTAAAGCCACTGTTGAATTAACAATTTTCAAAGTGGCTTAATAAACAGGAAATAAATTCATAAAAATGTAAAATTTGGTCTCCAAGCACACATTAATATGGAAAACAAGATGAACAGTTCAGATCGACTTTTTGGATTTTGAAATTTTGAATTTGGACCAGTAGCACTTCGGCCCATACGCTACTAAAAGCATATTAGTCTCTCTCTCTCTCTCTCTCTCTCTCTCTCTATTATGTATATGAGATGGGCTACAGTGAGTTGCGAAGTAAAACAATTATTTTACTTTACATTCATATTTTGTGATTTGAAAATCCAAACGACCAATTCGAACCGCTCAACATGATCTCCATATTGAAATGTGCTTGGAGAACAAATTTTACATTTTTTGAAATTTCTTTACTATTTATTAAGCAATTTGAAAAATTGCTGATCCGATGATCCATAAATTTTTACTATTTTTTACTTTTCACAGCAAAACAATAGATTTGAAAATTGCTTAATAAATAGTAAAAAAATCTCAAAAAATGTAAAATTTGGTCTCCAAGCACATTTCAATATGAAGATCACATCTAACGATTCGGATCGGTCGTTTGGACTTTCAAAATGAAAATACAGCGTGAAATAGAAACGCGTTTTACTTCGCAACTCACCGTAGCTCATCTATATATATGACATACATTACTAGACTTCGGTAAACTAAATTATGTTTAAAACTTTGTTAAATAAATAAAAATACAACTTTCAAAATATTTGATCCTAATAACGTAAGGTATAGATATTTTTTTAGGAGAATACAAACACATTAAAGTTCATGAATATTTATACTATTGTTAATTATTATTTAGCTAAAAATGATGCACAAACGCTTAACTGAACAATCGAGTGGGCACTGAAATAATTCTGCACGCACTACTCTCCACTTCAATTGATAAGTTACTCTTCTTAAGTTTCATATCTAGCAGTTCTTATTTTTCTCCTTATTTCAAGATTTGAGGACCGTTCTGCATATCTTCCACATGCAACTTTTTTAGACATGTTCGCGCAGCACAATACAGAATAGGGAGAATTTCACTTATCGTCATACTGAAGTTGATACATTGGATCCGACTCCTTGGAAAGACCGAAGCCTTAATGACACATTGATCGACGACTATAAAATGCACACTCGTTAGAGTTGTTAAACTACAAAGCCAACGAACTTGAAGCAATCATTAATGCTCTCTAATCCTTCTTCTATTACAATGAAACCTCACTTCATCAGTCTCCTCTTCCTCCTCATATCCACTTCTTTCCTCCTCTGTTCCTACTGCCAGGAAGTATCAGAAGCGAAAATCCTACTCGGAATCAAGGCTACTTGGGGCAACCCTCCAGCTCTCATCACCTGGAACTCGACTTCAGGTGACCACTGCAGCTGGAATGGCATTTCCTGCTCCAACGGTTTCGTTACAGAAATCAATCTCGTAAACCAAAACCTAACCCAATCAATCCCTGATTCCATATGCCGCTTGAAGAACCTCTCTCGCCTTGACCTCTCTGACAACGAAATCATCAGCACCTTCCCTGAGTTCCTCAACTGCTCTTCCCTACAATCCTTGAATATATCCCAGAACTACTTTATCGGCGCTCTTCCAACAGACATAGATAAGTTATTGCCTTCTTCTCTTACTTATCTTGATCTGTCGGGAAATAATTTCTCGGGGGATATACCGGCTTCCATTGGTAGTTTAGTGGGATTAAAGGAACTCCACCTAGAAGGGAATCTTTTTAATGGCACCTATCCGCGAGAGATTGCAAATTTGATAAATTTAGAGCACTTCTCTCTTGCTTGGAATGGTTTGCTTAAACCGGCCCAGATACCACCTGAGTTTGGCAACATGGCTAGACTCAAATTTCTTTGGATGACACGAACAAACACAATCGGTGAAATTCCGATTGCCCTGTCAGAACTTACTGAGCTTGTGCGCTTGGATTTGGCATATAACCAAATAAATGGTACTTTACCCAGTTGGATTTGGTCCCTAGAGAAACTGCAGATACTATACCTGTACTCAAATAATCTCACGGGTGAGATTAGTTTCACTGATCCTATTCGTTGCCTTGGTTTATCTGAACTAGATTTGTCAGAAAACAAACTGACAGGTTCAATATCGGATAGGTTTGGTGTTTTCAAAAATCTGTCGAAACTTTTCTTGTACTATAATTTTCTTAGCGGTGAAATACCAACAAGTATTGGATTTCTGCCAAAGCTAATTGACATTCGCTTGTTTAATAACAACCTTACTGGGGTATTGCCCAAAAGTTTAGGGAACTATTCGAGCCTTTGGAATTTCGAAGTAGATGATAACAGATTATCGGGTCAATTACCACCTCATCTTTGCTCAGGGAATAAACTTATGTCAATTATCGTATTTGATAACAATTTTACTGGTGAGATACCATCATCTCTCGCAGATTGCTACACGCTAAAGAGTATCCAATTGTATAAAAATAGGTTTTCTGGAGAGTTACCATCAAAAATTTGGTCAATTCCTAATCTTGCTGAGATAATCATCCATGACAATGAGTTAACTGGTAGACTCCCTAAAAAACTACCCTGGCACCTCACTAGACTTGAAATACATAACAATAATATTACAGGTGAAATTCCAGCCTTTGCTGACCAACTTCAAGTTTTTAAGGCATCAAACAACTCCTTTTATGGAGAGCTCCCCAGTAATTTAACCGGACTATCAGGTTTGCAAGAACTATCACTGGAATCAAATCAAATTCATGGATCGATTCCCCAAAGCATCCAGGTTTGGAAGTTTCTTACCACGCTAAATCTTGGTAACAATAAGTTAACAGGCTCAATACCCGATTCAATTGGGTCACTCTCGGTTCTAACAACTCTTGATTTATCCAATAATGAACTGTCAGGTCCAATTCCAGTGAATATAAACAACCTAAAACTCAGTTCTCTAAATCTATCAGCAAACCATTTGTCGGGTAGCATACCACATTCACTCAAGAACCAAGTATTCGACCATAGTTTTCTATCCAATCCTGGTCTGTGCTCAGACTCTAATTTCAGCTCCAATTTGAATTTACCTCGGTGCCCTATTACCACGAGCAGCTCAAATAAACACTCAAGGGAACTCATTGCTATATTTGCAACCCTTGGGTTTGCTGTACTTGTTGGTATTGGGGTAGTTGGGATTTTGCTACTTAGAGCACAAATCAAGCGAAAAAGGGCTGGTTATGATGAGACTGCATGGAAGCTAACTTCCTTCCACAAGTTTGATTTTACAGAGTACCAGATAACTCGGGGGCTAAAAGAGGAGAATATCATTGGCAGTGGCGGTTCTGGTAAAGTTTACAAGATCATTCTAAACAATGATGAAGATCAAATTGTGGCTGTTAAAAGAATTTTTGTTGGTCACGCCAAAATGGATAGTAACTTGGAAAAGAATTTTAACGCAGAGGTTGATATACTTGGCCAAATTCGTCATGCCAATATTGTCAAGCTCCTTTGTTGCATATCGAGTATTGATTCAAAGCTACTAGTTTATGAATACCTGGAGAATAGTAGTTTGGATCGGTGGCTTTATGGTAAAGAGAGGATGGATGGAACTCGATCATTGGATTGGCCAACAAGGCTAGGCATTGCAATTGATTCTGCAAAAGGCCTTTGCTACATGCACCATAGTTACTCTCAACCAATAATGCACCGGGATATCAAATCAAGTAACATTTTGCTTGACATGAAATTCAGAGCAAAAGTTGCTGATTTTGGCCTTGCTCGAGTATTGGAGAAATCCGGTGAACCTGAGACTGTTTCTAATATTCAAGGATCTTTTGGATATATTGCACCAGGTTTTCTGTTATTTCATTTTGTTACATTATTAGTTCTGTGAAATGGTGAAACACTCAAAATCTTACTTTGATTTTCCAATTGTTATGTGTAACCATGAATATAAAAAAGTTTAATCTTGAATTTGCATTTTTCTCATTTTGAAGAATGTGGAAAGAAGAGGAAGATCAATGAGAAGGTAGACGTGTACAGCTTTGGAGTCATTCTTTTAGAGTTAACAACAGGGAAAAGAGCTAACGAAGGAGATGAATACGAAGCCTTGGCAGACTGGGCATTGCGATTGTACCTACAGCATGGCGTACTTGTTGGCATGGTCGATGAGGGCATTCGAAATGATGATGAGTATTTACCTGACATCGCTGCAGTTTTTGAATTAGGTTTGAGCTGCACCTCGAAGGATCCGATTGCAAGACCCACAATGAGAATGGTCCTTCAACGCCTGAGTCAGTATGATCGGACTGTCAACACTACTCATAATGGCTTCAGTTATGATCAAACTGAGGAAGGTCCTTTGATCCTTTCCAAGAAAAGCAGCAGGAGAAAAGATTTCTCGGATGATTTTTATGACAAAGATAATGATGATAGTAGTGGCAGTTTTGTAGTACATGTATCTTAATCAGTGATGCTTAATTGCTTATAATCAGTTTTCTTTTTTATGGTTTTTATTTTTCCTCCAATCACAAGGTCTGTCTGTATATAATTGTACATACTTGTACATAGTTTATATAATTTTTACTATCATGTAGCTGTAGTTTTACCGTTACAATAAGATGGAGTCGTTCTGTGATTGGTGAGAAATTTCCTTTCTACTTTTCTTATTTTATGTATCTGCTAGTCATTTTGGACACAGAATATAATTAATTATTTATTATTAAATTTTACTTTTTACTGCAAATTAAGTTCATCATTATGTATTCATAATTAGGGAGGGATCAAGTTACAACAATTTTTGAATTACAACGAGTATTTTCTACATTTTTAAAGTTTAAATCGTCGATCCAAACGTTAGATGTGATCTCTACAATAAAATATGCTTGGAGACCAAATTTTAAATTTTTTGAATTTTTTTTACTATTTATTAAGATGGGTACAAAAACTAGTCAAATTCAAACCATTAAATTTTGTATCCATCTTTATAAATAGTAAAAAAATGCCAAAATATATAAAATTTGGTCTCCAAGCATATTTTATTGTAGAGATCACATCTAACAGTTTGGATCGACAATTTGGACTTTGAAAATGTAGAAAATACTTATTGTAACTTGTTGTAACTCAAAAATTGTTTTAACTTGATCCCTCTTCATAATTATGTATTCTCTGTTTTTACTGGAAATTAAGTTCATCATTATATCTTGCAAGACCATGAGTCGATGAACTATTTCAATGCTCTAGATGGTGTACTTAGGCTGCACACAAAGATGGAAGTAAGTAGGTCCAAGGAGGGAAGTTGGCGAATTGGTGGTCGCTTATCGCTGGAACCGCAAAAGGGATGCAATTTTGCATAGGTGTGATTCTGGTAAAGAATTGATAGGCGAGGGGTAAATTATAACAGTTGCCCCTGTTCAAGATTTCTGATGCTTTGTACATACTGAGATAATGGGCGTACCATATCTCTTTTTATTTGTAGTATGTAACCTTCTTATTTTTACTAGTATTTGTTACCATTTTTTAAATAATATCATGATCAAGCTTGACTCTTTCAACCAGTGCAGAGGTACAATGTTCATAATTTTCATAATTGGTCCTCAAGCTTTCAGATGATAATATTTAAATTTATGCGACAGTCCTCAAGCTTCAATGAATTAAACCTATATCAATTTTATGGTCTTTCGTACCCCATTTACTGTTCTAAAATAGTTGCTCGACTCATAGTCTTGCAAGATTGTTCCATTTGAGCTGTATACGGTTTTGATCATATAATCTGAGAAAACAAGTCGAGTATATATTTTTTACTTGTAGGTTTTTTTTTTTTTTAGAAAAAAATATGAATCAGGTCCATATTTACTTCATTAATAATGGTAAAAAGATTACAAAGAGTTTTGTAATAGTAAAAACACAATAAAAGGTAGGAGGCTCAAACAGGTGAGCCAAAATAACGATTACATAAAAATGAGAATGACAGTAAAGTAATAAGAAGATTTTTTTCAATTTTTCAAAAATAAAATAGAGAAAATTTGGGACTGTAAAATTTATGAAAAAGGCTCCTGGTTCTTCCTTTTGCTGCACCAGTGATAATTCATCAGAATTCACCCAAAAGCTTGATGTGCTTCCTGCTGCGTACCAGTAAGCATACCAGTGACCTTTGGATCCGTACCAGCAGCCCCTTACTACCCGTTATCTCTTGTTAGTACGTCCTTGACAGCCCCCTATTTTCTTTTTCTTTGCCGCTTATGCTGAAACTTGTAGATTTTAAAATGAAAAATAAGCTTATAAAATTCTTTAGAAGTACACTAATTATATTTTAATTATAATGCTAATTATAAAATATGTAAGCTCAAAATATTTTGATAGACTAAGTCAAATCAACAAGAGGATTTGAAAAAAAAAAAAAAAAAAAAAAAACAGAGTGCTTATAAGACTTTGTTCAGCTATTATATGATTTTTATCGTAATTTGGAATAAAAAAATAAATAAGATGCAACTGGGAGAGGAAGAGGGAAATAAATCTGCTACGTTTCCAACAGATCGTAGGGATACTGCGATCTTAATCTCAACTATTGATTTGTTTCGGAATTCGTGCAAAAAAATTAACTTCTTGTAGATCTTAATAAGTAGGGTCTATAAAGTCATTTTGTCAAAAATTTTAGAGAGATGGTATTTTATTTTATGATTTGATAAAAAGGAGTATTTTATAAATTTTCCATCCAATGTATCAATTTTGAATTAAGAGCTACCATATTTAAATTTGAGTTACTTATTTTGATCTAACTCGGATCAATTAAAAAATTAGAGAAAACTTTTAGTGAATCCATACAAACTTTCATAAAAATCAATTTCTTTGTAAATACATCAATATTTGATATCTTCGTAACAACTTAACATTTTTTCTTTTATCCTCTTTTATTTATTATTTATTTAATATTTTGTTAAGTTATTTTAAAATTAAAATTGATAAATGTATGCTCCTCTCTCTCCTTTTCTTTCTCATTTACAAACCTCCATTAATAATTTTCAATCAAATTTTGTGTTCACATCAAGGGAAGTTTTAGCTATTCTATATAGTTATTAGCTTACCAGAATCCTAGTTTGCCTTTTTTATTTGGTTGAGTTACATCTTATTTCTTTTCTAGAAGATTACTGTTTTATTGGACACAAGAGGGAAGAGATTGCAACTAAAGAGGGGGGGTTAGGCAGGGTGATCCTTTGTCACCATTATTATTCATCTTGGCAATAGATTTTTTGCCAAGATGGTTGGGAAAATTAGTGCAAAATGGTGTGTGGAGATTACCTTTTGATAATATGAGGCCTTGTCTGCTGTATGCAGATGATTCCTTATTTTTTGTCAAACCCGAGGAAGGACAAATCCAAGCTTTGAAGATCATTCTTACAATTTTCAAACAAATTTCAGGGCTATCAGTAAGCATGGAGAAATCTGAGCTCCTTTTCTCTGATTCTATTTTTGGTAATACACACCAGTTGGTCCAGATTCTGGGATGCAAGCATGGCAGTTTTCCTTTCAACTATCTAGGTCTTCCATTATCGGATAAGAAACTCCCTAGAAGTGCCTACTTGCCATTAATTCAGAAAATTAACAAGAGGCTAGAAGGATGGGCAGCTAAACATCTGTCTGTTGCTGGTAGGTTGGTGTTAATCAACGCAATTTTATCTTCAATACCAATCTACTTCATGACAGTTTTCAAGCTGCCCATATGGGTGACAAATGAGATTGACAAAGCAAGAAGGAATCTTTTATGGAAAAGGAATGTAGAAGACAGAAGGGCTTGCCATTAGCAAACTGGGAGTTGGTTTGTAAGCCAAAGAAATTTGGTGGTCTAGGAATAATTGATATTCAGACTTTTAACAATGCTTTGTTGGCAAAATGGTACTGGTATTGGTGTAAGCCGGATGATAAGATGTGGAAATCGATTTTCAATGCAGCATTTGCCTTCAATAGCATGTGTGATCTGCCGGATTGTAAATTTTTCCAAGAAAACCTACACAGGATAACACCTTTTTGTGACAATTTCATGCTCAGAGAAGTGGGTAATGGCCAATCAATCAAATTTTGGTCTCACAATTGGGGTCATGGCTGCCTAAAATTTGAATTGCAAATTTTATACAAGGAAGTGAGAAACAAACATATCTCAGTTTACTCAATGCACCAAATTCGCAATTTGGAGGAAATATTTCAAGATATAGGGGCTTTAATGCATAATGATAAAGCTTGTCAGCAGCTCTTTGAACTAAGAAGGATATTACAAAACCTGAGGATAAATGCAGCAGGATAGGATAATGTCACTTGGTTATTGGAGACTGGCAAAGATTTTTCTGTCAAATCAGCATACATGGGTATGATGAACAGACCTGCAATTGGAACAAGTATTAACAAGGTTTGGAAGTACAAGGTGCCACCTAGGATCAAAGTTTTTACCTGGTTAACATATTACAATAAAATATTGACAGCAGACAATATGGCAAAAAGGGGCTGGCACCTTCCCAGTATTTGTTATTTGTGCAGAAGGGCAAATGAAACAGTACAACACTTGTTTTCAGAATGTGAATTTACAATGGAGCTATACAAGGAAGTAGAAGTAAGATTGTTTTCACAGTCACAGAATTGGAAACACATCATGCAACAAGAAGAGGCGCAGAGGTGGATAGTGGCAAAGAGACAAAATAAAAAAAGTAGAGAAATGATTCTTTTAGCAATGTTTATTGGATGGAGGGAAAGGTGTTCAAGAGTTTTCACTAGCCTCTCCAATTATTGCAAATCTTAATACATGAAGTAGAGGATATGTGGAAGATCTACCACAGATAAATAAGAAGAGTTTTCCTTTTTTTTTTTTTTTTTTTTTTTTTTTCAATTCAACACTGTTGAATTGCTTTTATCCTGTTTTACCAGATAGTTTTGTCTTAAGACTATTATGATGTAACTTTTTAATCTCAATATAACAATAAGGACTTGATCCTTATTTTTATTCAAAAAAAAAAAAAATTGGAAAAACAATGGATCCTAAGTTGAAAGTTATCTAAGCAGACTTATTTATTATTTGTTATATTAATTTGTACCCAAACTATTGCACTTGGTTCCACTTTAATTAATTGCAGGTTACGCAGAGCAAGTACTGGAGACCAGATAAACAAGCTCATCTCGATAGGCATATTCCTTGAGGGCCTGTTTGGCTGGGATAGAATAGAGGAATCAGATAAGGCCAATAACTCTGTGTAAGAATCAGAGATTGTTAAAGCTTGTGTTATGGGATGTTTGGATGAAAGTTTGAGTTTGTGCAAATAGTGAGTTATTCAAAATTGAGAATAATCACTAATTTAATTTTGATTAGGCTAATAGAATAGAATGTTAATCTACAAAAGGCAAATAAGAATAGTTTCTAGTTACTAATCCAAACACACTCAAACGTAAAATAATAGTTCATAATAGTTATTAATTAATCCAAGTTAGTCCTATTGTTTGACTGGAGAACCCTGGTGACTAAGACCTTAGAAGGGCTTGAATTTCTTATTCCTTAGTTTCAGATATGAACTCAAATAGATTCACGAGTAATTAGTAGTTGGCTACTCAAAATATTTGAAAAAAAAAATTTAGTTCATTGTTTCTAGACTAGACACAGTTTGTAGAGCGACATTTCTTCTCAGGCCAACTGATTTTCTTCCTCCACCTGATCTGATTTTTTTTTCACAATCTCAAGTTTGACTACTTGTTTTCGCTGAAGGCTAAGGCCTAAAAGAAAAATTGAACAATTAGTGAAATAAAAAAAAAAAAACAAAAGAAAATTCAGGAGGAGATGCAAACAATGATTTGAAAAATAAATAACAAAAAACTAATGAGGAGACGCGGCGGCTTAATCAGTCAAGCAGTCAGTAACGTGGCATTCAAAGCAGTAAGTCGGCACATGTGGAAGACAGTGGAACGAGAATCGGTTTGGACTCGGTAACTGCAATCTCGGTAAGTTACTAATTAATAAGTCTTACTTTTTTGCCTGCCCTGATCAAATTTATGAGTCTGCCCCTGCTTAGGCGCAACTAACAGTGGGGACCACAAGAGTTCATCTTGAGTGATGGATATATCCAGTAGAGCAGAGTGAAGAAAGAATGGGAAAAAAAAATTCAATTGATGCGAAGAACAGCACTGAATCTGGCATCTGAGGCTGTAGTTAGGCAGTTCTCCAAACATCTTTTAATTACTTGTTAATTGTTCTATATATTTTATTAGACCAGTGATTAACTTGCAGAATATAAGCGAGGAAGCTGTCATTTGTATTGTTGTTGATGAAATTGGAAGAATAGAACTCTTTTTTTTTTTTGTCTTTCCGTTGGTTTTACCAGACCAATTTGGATCACTCGAAGAAACATCCAAACCAAACTGACAAGCAATTTAAAATTTCCACAGTTATTCCAGTCTATAGGGCCCTGATTGGGTGTTTAGTCGATGCATAAAATCAGGCAAGAGGCAACTATATATTTTCCCAATGTATATATATTTCCCAAGAATAGATAGTTCTTTCTTATTGTGCAAGTGAAGTATGGAAGAAGTTTTTGACAACTTCCATCAAAAGAAAATTATTTTCTTTAGTAGATGCATAAAATCAGGATAGATCATGGCAAATAACAGTAATATTATTATTTTTTACTATTCCTTCTCATTCATACCATAAATAATGACAAGTTATTCGATATTATATTTTGGCTAATTTTTTATTATTATCAGTATTAAAACTTTTATTTATTATCATGTCCTAAATGTTTTTATACTTTTAGCTACAACTTAAATTCAATTAGTAGTTAAGAATACTTAAACTTGATATAAATTTTTGTCGGCCTCTAATGATAACATTCTGATTTCGCCCCTGAGCTGAAGTGCACAGTTATTAATTAGTAATCAGTTAAATCGTTGGAATATGTTCAAAGAAACAATTGCACTTTCTGTAAAAAAATACTGATTATTTGCACACTTTTAGAATGCTAAAATTATTCTACCGAATTATGTGCATTTTGCAAATGTTTTAGGATATGTTTGGTTGGAATAACAATAGGCCATTCAGAACAACTTGTTCTTTGTTTGAATATGATTGAATAGCTAAAATAGTGAATTCAATTCTTTTGTTTTATTAGAATTATCTATTCTTATAAAAAGTTAAATTTGGCTATTTTAATAAGACAAATGGCAAAAGTGCTATTCTAACTATTTTTGTTTTGCAACTAAATATATCTTAGTACCCCATCTTGAGAGTCAAGCAGAGCCGAGAGCGTAGTATTATTGGAGCTCGAAGCATAGAGCCTTTACTACCCCATTTTGATCGGAGCACATTGGTGAACAAATCTGGTTGTCGAAGCGCAGCAGCTATCGGACAAAAGCGAATTTGGTCATGGAAATAGATGAAGAAAGATGTAATAGAGTGTTTAATAATAGATATGTAGGATTAGTTTATCAGAGTAATTTATGATATTTTATGAGAATAAATGAATTTAGATCTAAAAAGGAGGGTCATTTGACTCGTTGTAAGTTTTTTTTTTTTTTTTAATCAATGAAATCGTGAGTAGGCCATTAAAAAAAAATATATGCGTGATAGTATCTTTTTGATCTTTATTAAACAATATTTAAAATTATATTATTTTTTTCTTAAAAAGCTAGAAGTTTTCCTAATATTTTTTAATGAACAATTAAAATTCATAAAAAAGTTCAATATGTACATGTCACCTTATTGACACAACATGACTAAACAGTGTTTTTTCTTCTATTATTTTCTACATATTATATTATGTTACGCGAAAAAAATACTTTTGTTATACATATCATTCAACGAGTTTAAATCGCGACATAACATATAAAAGTATAGAACACTACTGATAATAAATTCAGTGTACTTCCGAATTTCCAACGACCAGACAAACACGAAGATTAAAAGAAAGAGCAGGACAAAAAAACATTGACGATCGACCGTTTACTCTCGGTCAAGGAAGAAAAAGAGGGCCCTCTGTGTTGTCAAATAATTGCGGAATATGTAGGGTCTAAAGTGGAATTGAGTGGGAATGCGCCGGGAACCAACAATTTTATAAAATGACTCGCAGTCTAAACGGAATAAGTGGGATGACTCGCAGTCTCGCAGATACAGAGAAAATGGTCGTGTGGTTTTAAGGCATATATAGAACACATACGTACCGTAGTCGGAATTTTATAAAATTCAATAAAATTTATAATTTAAGTATAATACTGTATAAAGTTTAATAATAATTTATTTGCATATATGAGGAGGGAATACCGGATTACATCTTATATTTTCAAAGTTTAAATAGTCGATCCAAAGTTCCAAACCATTGAACATGATGAATATATTAAAATGTGATTGAAGATCAAAATTTATTTATTTTTTGAATTTTTTTACAATTTATTAAGATTAATACAAAAATTAATTCAATGATCAAAAAACAAAAATTTTGTAAAATACTTAATAAATAGTAAAAAAAAAAATGCAAATCCGTCACATTCATAAAATTGAAGTTTTAAGAAAGAAAATACAATTTTTTTTATCATAATTCGGAATAAACTGTATATAATCCGTGACATTCATAAAATTTGTAAATTATTCATGATTAATTTGTAGGGAAAATGCTAATATGCTATGCGTAGCATAGAGGGTCTCCATGCAACGGCTCAATATTTTAGTTTTCAAATCCTAACGGTCGATATGAACCGTTTAACATGATCTCCATATGAATATGTACTTGCAAACCAAATTTTACATTTTTTAAATTTAAGATCAAGTGATTTTCTACCTATCTAAAAAAGTAATAAAAAAAATTCTAAAAAATGTAAAATTTGGTTTGCAAGTACATATTCACATGAAGATCATGTTGAATAGTTATGATCGACCGTTAGAATTTTGAAAACTCAAATATTGAGCCGTTGCATAAAGGTTCTCTATGCTACGCATAGCACCATAGCCAACTCCTAATTTGTAGATCAATTCAATTTGTCATTTCTTTTCAAAAGTGTACTGAAAACGAACAATTCATAAATTCAATAAATTACTGATGGATCTTATTACTATGATTGATACAACTAATGAAATTTCATATTTTTATTGTTTTAATATGGTATGCATATTGCTTAAAAATTTGAATTAAAAAGAATAAAATTTGGTATGCACATCAACTCTCCTGCTGTTTATAATTAAGTCCCAAATAATGTAACAGCCACAAAAGTTTGAGATCAGAAATCACATTAGTCCGCGCGCATCGTAGCTGGTATATACTCCCAGGTACAGTTTTAATATTGAACCTTCTAGCCGAGCAATTGCAATTTGGTGTTTATTTAGATGTAAGAATATATTTCATTTTAAAATTCGTGATAGATCAAAACTAATTAATTGTAACAAACACCTGGACATTGCGAGGATAAAAAGTGTCTATCTGCAAAGATATACCAACATAAATGCGAGGATAAAAAGTATCTATCTGCAAGGATATACCGACATAAACGTATTTTTTCTATTAGCGAGGATAGTATCTGAGTATACCGACAGTATCCCTCGCAGATACTGTTCTATTTTTGTAGTAGTACGACTCATATCTCATTCTACTCCATCAAGTATTGCACTGGATCTGATTTTAGGTATGTTTGGATGTGTCAAGAATAGAGGCTATTATAGAATACCGGTTATTCAGAATAGTTAGAATAGCTGCTATTCTCTATTCAACACAATTCCAAAATGACAAAATTGACACTATTTTATGTTATCTCCATATTATGACAATTCATTTAATACCCCACTTGTTTATATTTTTTCTTAATTAACATCTTGTTAACACTATTATTTATCAGTTATAACTATTCACTATTGCAAATTTATAATCCAAACAACATTTTTACTAATCTGAATAGCATCATTTTCACACTAATCTAAAAATCACTATTTTTCCTCTATTCTTATTTACTATTAACACGAGACAAGTTTGAACCGTTTGCACGGAAGCGACTCAATAATCATCTGATCAGCGGTAAATATGCAAGAAAAATAATTTTAATGTGCAATAATAATAGACTAAGGCTACGGTGCTATGGGTTGCATAGAGGGCTACGGTGCTACTGCTCAATATTCAAGTTTTCAAAATCCTAACGGTCGATCCGAACCGTTCATTTTATTCTCCATATATTAATATGTTTGGAGACCAAATTTTATATTTTTTGAAATTTTTTTAATATTTTTTAGATAGATAGAAAATAACTTGATCTAAAAAATTGTGTACCATTTAGAAATTTGATTTTCTTCCTATTTAAAAAAATAGTAAAAGTTTTCAAAAAAATGTAAAATTTGGTCTCCAAACACATATTAACATGGAGAACAAAATAAATGGTTCGGATCGACCGTTAGAATTTTGAAAACTTGAATATTGAGCCGTAGTACCGTAGTCCTCTATGCAACCCATAGCACCGTAGCCTTACTCATAATAATAATAACAACAAGTAGTTAACAACAACACAAAATTAACGTGCTAGATTGTGGAAATGATTTTTTCGAGTAATGTAATGTATTTTGATATTTTACACGGTGAATAGATTGATACGATTTGAGAATATGTCGAATCGGATTCAAAACAAACAATATATGATTTTTTAAGAATTATGGATGCAGAACAGGAAATGACCTGCCAACGTCCTTCTAGGTTGTAGCAGATTCTAAACCACTCCCGTTTTGGGCCCTGGCGGGTACTGTTTCACAAACGGGCCGAACCGAAAGGACAGGTTAAACCGGGCATGAGCGACACGGGTCACGGGCAAAATGGGTAGGGTAACACGGTTTTTTTTTTTCAAAAACTCTACCGGGCCCGTTTCAAACCCCTGGCTAGCAAGTGTCCGGACCGGTTTTTTTGTTTTTTTTGCTGTTTTTTAAACCAATAAATATAAAATTATAAATCAAAATTCATTTGACATGATTATATATTTGAACTCAATAATTTTTGTTATAATAAAATATAAATCAAAATTATGAATTATTTTAAAACAATGTTGCTTAAATCAATTACTTTAAAACAATAAAATATAAATAAAAAATTTCTTAAATCAATTACTTTAAAATATCTTAAATCAAGTACTTTAAAACAATAAAAAGCTAAATTACTCTACATGCAAACTAAAAATTCTACAATTAATAATTACACTACAAAAATTTAAATTATACTAAACAAAATACCAATTGTTGTATGCCTACTATTGAATGAAAACTTAAACTGAATTTTTTAGGCACTAAACGATGTTTTTTAAAATTATGATACTTCGGATGCCCAGGGGTGACTTCGTTGCACGATATTCAGATCTGTCTCGTTCTCCCCTTTTCGAAAAGTGGTCATACGCGCAAATCCTACTTTCCTAGTCAAAGTTATGACTGTTTAAAGTTTTTTTGAAAGCTGAACTTTGAAAATTCATAATTAACTATAGAAAAATCCAAATAAATTGAAATATGTGTTAATTATGTGTAATTTTTGAATGTTCTACATGTTGGTGTAATTACTTTTACAGTTTGGTTCTATATCAGTCCAGACTTGTTGATTTACCAACAGAAGTCAAATTTGATATACATAATTACATATACATATATTATACATATATTATAGAGATGGGTTACGGTGAGTTGCGAAGTAAAGCCACTATTTTATTTCACACAATATCTTCATTTTCAAAGTTCAAATAGCTGATTCGAACATTCCAACATGTTCTTTATAATAACAATCCTTGGAAACTAAATTTTACATTTTTTGAAATTTTTTTTACTATTTATTAAGCCACTTTGAAAATCTAAAAATCTGGATGAACAGTAAAAATAGTTAAAGTTTCTGGACCACTGGATCGGTGATTTTCAAAGTGGCTTAATAAATAGTAAAAAAATTTCAAAAAATGTAAAAGTTAGTCTCCAAGCACATTTCAATATGGAGATCATGTTGAGCATTTTGGATCAATGTTTTGAACTTTAATATCGTAAAATATGAGTATGAAGTAAAATAGTCGCTTTACTTCACAACTCACTGTAGCCCATCTCTATATTATATATGAGTGGGGTTAAAATGCACCATTCTTTTTGTGCTCCAAACGTGCACCCTCCTCTTGTTTCTTCATTTTTAAAGTTCAAATAGTTGATTTGAATCTACCAACATGTTCTACATATTAAAATGTGCTTGGAGACCAAATTTTACATTTTTTGGAAATTTTTTACTAATTTTTCAGAATTTTTTATTAAACTAAACAATAATAAAAAAATTCAGCACGGTGATGATTTTCAAAAATTCTGAAAAAATAGTAAAAAATTTCCAAAAAATATAAAATTTGGTCTCCAAACACATTTTAATATGTAGAACACGTTGGTAGATTCAAATCAACTATTTGAATTTTAAAAGTGAAGAAACGAGAGAAGGGTGCACGTTTGGAGCACAAAAAGGAGGGTGCATTTTAACCCCACTCATTATATATACATATATTAAACATATATTATATGAGGAGGGATCAAGTTACAACAATTTTTGAGTTACAACAAGTTACCACAATAATTTTCTACATTTTCAAAGTCTAAATCGTCAATCCAAACCGTTAGATGTTATCTCTACAATAAAATATGCTTGGAGACCAAATTTTATATTTTTGGAATATTTTTTATTATTTATTAAGATGGGTACAAAAACTAGTCAAATTCTGACCATTCAATTTTGTACCCATCGAATAAATAGTAAAAAAAATTTCAAAAAATGTAAACTTTGATTTGAAAGCACATTTTATTGTGGAGATCATGTTGAATGGTTTGGATCAATGATTTGGACTTTGAAAATATAGAAAATGGTTGGTTGCAACCTATTTGCCAAAATCTTAGTAAATAGCTTTGCCGCTGTGATGATAACACTTATAGGACGGTAATCCATTGGACGGAGAGCCTCCGTTTTCTTTGCAATGAGAGTGATTTGTGCTTTGTTGATGCACCGGACCTCTCTTCTGGAATCATAGAATTGTTGCATGAGTTCGGCTAGGTCAACTTGGATGATATTCCATAACTTCTTGTAGAATTCTGTTGGGATGCCATCCGGGCCACTTGCACGGTCATTAGGCATAAGGTTGTGAAATGTAAAATTTGATCCGCAAGCACATTTTAACAAATTTATTAAGTTGCACGATTTAAATTGACTGTTTGGACTTTGAAAATGCACGGTGTCATCTGATGTCATAAAAAAAGAGTGTCATCCGATCCCTCCTCCATATATATACATATATTATATTATATATACATATACACATATACATATATAGAGGCCGGCTAATTTGCTGTCGGCAGCATTTTAGCCGGAGGTGCTGCAACCATTTTTTTATTTTCTGATGTCCAAACAACAAATTCAAACTGTTAGATGTTTAATCTATATTATAATCTACCTGGAGACCAAATTTTACATTTTTTGGAATTTTTTTACTATTTATTAAGCTAATTTGAAAACCGCTGTTTTCAGTAAATTTCTGCAGCATTGAAATCAGCGGTTTTCAAACTAGCTTAATAAATAGTAAAAAAATTTCAAAAAATGTAAAGTTTGGTCTCCAAGTAGATTATAATATAGATTAAATATCTAACAGTTTGGATTTGTTGTTTGGACATTAGAAAATAAAAAAAAATGGTGGCAGCACCTCCAGCTAAAATGCTGCGACAGCAAATTAACCGGACCCTACATATATACATATATTATATTCCTCCTCCCTCTCATTTACTCTTGAAGTATTAATTGAAGTTACTCTGTAGTACTCAGTTTAAATTAATAATTAACAATAAAAAATAAAATAAGCTGCTCCATATTTTTATTTTATTTTTACGATCTAATGTTAACTTATTTGTAGCAATTTGTATATTATAATAAGTTATTCACTAGGTGTAAATTGCTTTAATTACTTGTTTGTTTTCTGTTTTGATATATGTGATAGGCTAACCTTAAAAACTAATTTATAGGGTGCCGTTTGATTTGACAATACATCTTTTAGTTTTCTTAAGTTTTTGAAACTATCTTTACTGTTTAATTTTTTAATATTAATTTCTTAGTATTAAATTAAGACCATCTTTATATTATACAGGACAGAGAGAACAATATCGCTAATACGGAATGAGTAAATTTAAATAAAGATTATAGTTAAATGACTAAATTGGTTAACTTATAGTTTAGTAACTAAAAAATGTTTTATAGTAAATTTTAATGATTTATTGAGAAATTTTATCCTTTAATTTAATTCTCAGCAAACTATTAATGTATATTAATCACTGCTAGTGCTTATGTACTGTGTATCTCACTAAATTCATTATATTTAAAAATTGAACAAAGTATATTCATCGCAATAACTGGTTCATTCACCTAATCTTATTAATAAAATATAATTTTCACTGGTTCATGCACCTAATCATTAATTAAATATTAGTTTCATGCAAATAATATATTTGAAAAAAATATATTCAAGATTAATTTCCCTTGCTATCCAGACCGGACATTAATTAGTTCATGCACCTATACATTATTTGAAAATATATACATTATTTGAAGTTAAAGAACGGGTCCGGATTAGCACCTAATGTATTCAAGATTAGTAAAAGCATACATTATTTGACAATATTCAAGATTTCAAGGGAAAAAAATATACATATATATACACATACATATACATATATTATATTAAAAAAATTGAATTTGAATTTTTTGGGGGAAATAAAATTAAAATTTTTGGGTAGGCAAGTATGGGTACCCAAGCACGGGTAGGCAGATACGGATACACGGGTAAGGATACGGATTAGGCAGGTACAGGTTCGGCAGGTACACGGACTGGACTGGGACGATCCAGGTTTGAAACGGACCTGGTTATCACGGGTTTAATGGAAAAAAATTGAACCCAGTCCTTTTAAACCCGTGAACCCGAGTCAAACCCGTGCACAATTTAGACCGAACAGGTACGGGTCACGGACGGATCGGACCAGGTTTGACCCGTCCGGATATTAGCAAAACACTACTGGCAAGTTGAAGAATGTGGGCAAAGGGGTGATGTTCTGGATCCCGTCACGCACATGGATGGGTGGGATTATATATGGTCTTAACTGCTACGTGTATAGTTTTCTATCATTATGTCTGTGTTGCCTATAGAATGTTGGAATTATGGGAATATGTAGATTTTTTTTTTGTTTTTGTATTATTAGAGGGATTCTTGTATGTTATAAATTTAATATTATAATTTGTAGCTATTAAAACTTTATTTTATTTTCACTCCAAAAAAGCAAGTCCACATAATTACGGAATAGAGTGAAGGGCTCAATAAACCGTAGTCTATCTCTAAATAATAATCGATCTAGGAGAGGTGCACTCGAGTTAGTGGGCATGCAAATTCAACAATGAAAGCAAACGTTTCGAGTCAAAAACTTAATTTTACTGCAAGATATAACATTATCTCCGTTTTATGATTCGAATTACCCAACAATTATAGAATAGTTAGATGTCAATATCAGTGTTAAACACATCCCGCTAGTATAAGTGATATTCTTTTCAACGACACTACCTTAGAAATTGAAAATTGGTGGAGAAATAACTAAGGAGTGCACATTTTATTTTTTTCCTAGTTTAGGCTAGCGGTGGAATTTTTACATTATCTTCATTGTATAGTTAGAGAGGAAGGATAGTGTAGTATTTCAAACTTTGTATTTATAAACTTTGTTTTCAACCATAAAAGAAAAAAAAAAGTGATTTTTTTTTTTTTAAATTGTAAGGCTTTAGACGATTGCATTATAAAAAAAATATTGCCCGGAGATTTGTCAGTATCAAAGTAAAGGAAATTAAATGTAATCTTTCATAGATGCTAACTATCGTTCAAAAAATTTCACCTATTCTTTTTGTCTAGTATAAGGTTCTTTTTTTCGCTTTATTATAAAAAAAAATGATTCACTTATTAAATGTATAAAGTTCGTTCTTTTTTGAGCAAAAAAAAAGTAAAAATGAATCGTGTATTGGACGATTTTCTTCGAATAAATAAATGTGAACGAAATTATATAAAAATTAACTGATCTGAATGAACTGAGACTTGATATTTATTTTGGGAATTTTTTGATAAACCATAATTAAGAAAATCATTTTTACTAATCCAGCATGATTGTTTTTTTTTTCAAAAACTAGAAGGACCGGAGGAGCCCTCCGGTCCCAGTTTTTTCCTTTTCTCAAGACCGGAGGAGCCATCCGGTCTCAATATTTTTTTTTCAAAATTTAACGGAAGCCACATAAAAGCCACAGAAGATCCCACTGCATATATCCCAACAAAAATTTTCAAGACTGGACTAAGGCTCCGGTCCCATTTTTTTTTTTTTTTACTTTTTTTACTTTTTTCACTTTTTTTTTCTGTGCGGCTATCTGTGTAGCATCTCTTATTTTATGTATATATAATGTATGTATATGTGTATGTATAATATATGTATATATAATATATGTATAATGAGTAGGGTTTTAATGCCTTATCTTTTTCATACCTCATATTTTATATCTTCGCTTTCAAAGTTCAAATTGTCGATCCGAACCGTTCAACATAATATTTATGCTAAAATATGCATATAGATAAAATTTTATATTTTTTGAAATTTCTTTTACTATTTTTTAAGATGAGTACAAAATTCAACAGTCTGGATATAGCGATTTTGATATATACACACATATATTATATATACATATATACTTATATACTTATATACTTATATACTTATATATATATATATATATATATTGGGTCCGGCTAATTTGCTGTCGACAGCACTTTAGCCGAAGGTGCTGCCGTCATTTTTTATTTTTGTGATGCCCAAACAACAAATTCAAACCATTAGATGTTTAATCTATATTATAATATACTTGGAGCCCAAATTTTACATTTTTTGGAATTTGTTTACTATTTATTAAGCTGGTTTGAAAACCGCTGATTTTAGTAAATTTCTGCAGCATTGAAATTAGCGGTTTTCAAACCAGCTTAATAAATAGTAAAAAAATTTCCAAAAAATGTAAAATTTGGTCTCCAAGTAGATTATAATATAGATTAAATATCTAACGGTTTGGATTTGTTGTTTGGACATCACAAAAATAAAAAAATGGCAGTAGCACCACCGGCAGAAAATTAGCCACAGCCTACATATATTATATTATATTATATATACATATATATACATTTATATATATACACATACACATATAGATATATTATACATACACATATACATATATTATATATACATAAAAAATAGAGATGCTACACAGATCGCCGCACGAGAAAAAGTGGAAAAAGTAAAAAAAATATATATATATTGAGACCATATGGCTCCTCCGGTCTTGAGGAAAGAAAAAAACTGGGACCGGAGGGCTCCTCCGGTCCTTCTGGTTTTTGAAAAAAAAAAACAATCATGTTGAATCGGTAAAAATAATTTTCTTAATTATGGTTTATCAAAAAAATTCTTTATTTTGATGTAGCTAGTGTTACCCAACCCGAACTTAAATACCTCTGCCTACTCTTCCACGATCATTGACTGTGTCAACTTCCAACACATTATAATTAACAAAAGTGGATAAATAAAGTGTTCTTTTGCAATTATTACTTACGTAGTAGCTATTTTGCTATTCTTATTAAACATTAGATCTAGCTAGCTTCTTTTTTCCAAAGCAAATCCAATTGAGATATAGTACATCATTAGATTGCATCCACATGATGTACTTATCAGTTATCATGAGTCGTCACCTAATTATCACTTGACACGGTGAGCACTAAAAGATAAGGACCACAATAACATTGTGTTTGAATAGAGCAAGAGTAGCACTAATTTAAGAATAACACTATTATTCGAAGCTATTTAATGTTTGGATGAAGCAAAAATAATACTAACTCACTATTATGTTTGTCTTATATTAATTAATTCACTATTCTACTTATTTAATCAAAAGTTAAATTAGGTATTATTATCAAACTTGAAATTAGCTCTATTCTTACTCTATTTCTTGTTTCATCCAAACGTACCGATTATAACTGAAACACATGGAACTATTAGAGTTTGGAGAATTTAAGTACTGGTAACATGTTGGGCCCACCTCTAGTTGATGTGCTAAGATATTTCTTCCTTTCCTATTTTATGCTAAATGATAAATTCTTAGTCTAATGTATCTTGTGGTTATTTTTTTTTCTTGTTTCCTCTCAGTGGGTTTTCCCCGATATGATTTTGATTTTGTCGATATATCCAGCTGCCCCCACCAAATTAGGATTTCAAAAGATACGTCTTGGTGTTATTATTGAGTATTGACAGAGTCAAAAAAGATATGTCTTGGTTTTTTTACGTCTTAGCGCAATACCTGACTGTGTAAGATGAGATTTGAATAGTCCGTTTTAGTCAGACACGAATCTCAAAGCAGATTCCTTATATTCCAAATAATGTTATAAAAGACGGCAGTTTAGTCTGATTAATTGTTGGCAGTGACCAATGGTTACCAATAGACTTGTCAGATTAATTATTTTTAATAAATTATGAGTATAACTTTAATAAAAATATAAAAGTATTTACAAAGTTTCAACTAATCAGCCGCGTACCAATTTATCACTTAACGGCAAGTCTGTCTGACAAATACATATATGAGGAGGGATCAAATGACACCATTTTTTAGTGACATTGGATGACACCGTCTATTTTCAAAGTTCAAATAGTCGATCCAAACCGTTCAACTTGATGGATATGTTAAAATGTGCTTACAGATCAAATTTTACATTTTTCTGAATTTTTTTTGGGTTTATTTAGAGGGGTTCAAAAATTCAACGGTCTGAATATAGCGATTTTGTTAAATACTTAATAAATAGTAAAAAAATTCAGAAAAATGTAAAATTTGATTTCCAAGTTACTCTTAATATATTCATCATATTGAACGGTTTGGATCGACTATTTGGATTTTGAAATTTCGAAAATAGACATTGTCACACAATGTCACCAAAAAAGTGGTGTAATCCGATCCCTCCTCTACATATATATTTACGAAACAAGTAGGCTACTTATAAATTTATATTTACAAAACAAGTAGGCTACTAAATTGATTTGATCTGACTGCGAGTATTCATCTCCACCTATACTGCAGAGAATATTCAATTATTCACTCGTAGTTTAATTTGCCATCTTAAAAGATTATCATATATATTGCGAAAGATTTTTCATTTGTTTTCCATGAAGCTATGAGATAACTGAAAATTTGAAACGCCGACAACTATTTATTCCACATAACAAAGGAGAGTTAGATTTTTGAACTATAAAAAATAATATATATTAAAAATCAACCATATAATTTTTTTGTACAGAAAATGAGATCAATTTCATAATCATTAATTATCATGATATTTTATTCTAAATTATATAAAAAAACATACATAAATACAAAAAAAATAAAAATAAAGATGAATTGATCTTCATGTAAATGTACATTTTATGTCGTTTTATCTATTACATGTAAATGAAACATGCTACATGTCTTTTTATTAATAATTAAAAAATGTAACCATTTATCATCATAATTTTTTTTTTACTTTTTCATTTATAATCTTAAAAATATGAAATTAAATCTATAAAATTAAGTTCGGAAAATTTCATATGTAACTAGGGCTGCAAATGAATCCAACTTACTCTAGTTTGGGTTTGATTTGAATTAATTTTGAATTAAGTTTGATTTGAGTTAATTTCGAATCGAATTTTTTACGAACCCAATTTTGAATCTTTTACGAACTTTTTCGCGACAAGGAAGAGTGATCATAGTCACCGAAAGCGAGAGGTGAAAGTCATCTAGGGTTTTAGAACTGAGAGCGAGGTTTACGACTTACTAGTTATGACTTATAGCTGAGCAGCTTTATGTTTTATCTTTTAAGTTATCAGTGAATATAAGTCATTAGTGGAAATCAACGGTTCACGTTACTTTGAGATTCAAACTAGAATAGTTCGCGAACCTATTTCGAACGAACCAAGTCTAGTTTGAATTTGGTTTGAATTAATTTTGAATTATTTTGAATCGAATTTATTACAAATTTTTTTTAATCAAATCACGAACTACGAATATTTTGTGCAGCCCTATATGAACACAACTATCACGAAAAAAAAAAGATGGAAATTCAACAACCTTAATAAAACAAAGAACCAATATTTGATATAGTGGCAAAGATAATGATCTCTGTGTAGAAAGTTGCAAATTCAAAATCTAAAGAGACATTTGTTGACGAAAACAAGTGCACACGATAGCGTCACACATAATCCAGTCAACATTGAACTTAGAAAGAAGAAGATTTTTTGCAAGAAATTAATACATATTCTTTGTTTTTAAGTTTAGTTTATTTTGTTTATGTTTCTCTCTTTGTCCAGAAAGAAAGTTTGTCTAGAAGGAAAGTATGGCTGGAGACAATGTTTTAATATGCGGTCACATGGACCACATATACTTATGTAGTGGTCTTCTGCATATAAATTCTCATTCAGTCCAGTTCATGCGATTTTGAATATACGGATACATATACAGTTCATGTAGACTTGAAAAAAACATAAAAAATATTTTGTGGTGGAGAAAATTAGAATTTATAACATTTTTAATATGGTAAAGAGCACAAACTACTAGACTAATTAAACAAGTCTTTAGATATAAATTAGTTTTATTTTATCTATATTTCTTTAACAAAGCATAGTAAAACTGCATATGTATTTTCCCATACAAATCCACATATGCAGCCGCATGCCGCATATGCGGTATGCAGTGACCTTTTGCATGCATGAACAAAATCACATTTTAAAACACTGGCTAGAGATATCTTCCCTCCATATAATGTACCTATTGATAAAGGCTGCATCTATTCTATAAAACTAAGTAATTGGGAATTGTATGATGTACATAATATTTTTCATTAAACAAAATTGGAGGAAAGAGAGCTTTATGGGAGTATTGTGTTCTTTAGTTTTATTTCATTAAAATTAATATGGTATTAGAACATTATTGTCCGGTGGTATAGCTAAAGAAATTATTGCCCTTCTTTGTCTTTAACTTCAATTTTTTTGTATTATATCACTCCAAAGAGCTATCCATCCTCGATTAAAAAAAAAAATTGGCAAACACACCTCTAGAGAAATCTCAACCTGAGAAGGCTATAAATATGGTAGCCTTGTTAGCACAACTCAGCAAATTTGGTGACTCTTCAACAAATGCCAACAACTTTATATTCCGTATATATAACATGAGTATAGCTAGATTTTCGAACTATAGATATCAAATATATATTGAATGTCAATCATATAAAATTTGATTACAAAGAATAAGATCAATTTTACAGTATCATAATATTTTATTCTAAATTATATAAAAAATATACATAAATTTTAAAAAGAGGAGGGTTCAAATGCCCCCAAATTTTTGTGCACCCAAATGCACCCAATTCTTTTTCTCCGTTTTCAAAGTATGAACAGTCAATCCGAACCGTTAGATGCGATCTATATATTAAGATGTGCTTGGAAACTAAATTTTACATTTTTTTGGAATTTTTTTACTATTTGTTAAGCCACTTTGAAAAATCGCTGATCCAATGGTCCAGAAAATGTAAAATCAGCAATTTTTAAAGTGGCTTAATAAATAGTAAAAAAATTTTAAAAAAATGTAAAATTGGTCTCCAAGCACATCTTAATATATAGATCGCATCTAACGGTTCGGATTGACTATTCGGACTTTGAAAACGGAGAAAAAAAATTTGAAAGATAAAGTGCATTTGAACCCTCCTCTTTTAAAAAATAGAGGTCAAGTGATCTTCATTTCATCTACTTAAATATGTCTTGCCACGTACAGAAAGAACTGTTTATGTATTATATGTAAATAAAACATGCTACGTGTCTTTTTATTAATAAAAAAGTACTCTTTTAAGATACTCATCATAATTTTTTTTACCTTTTTCATTATAACCTTAAAAATATGAAATTAAATCTATAATTTGGAAAATTTGCATATGTAACACAACATTTCTGAAAGAAAGGTGGCAATTTAACAAATATAATAAAATAGAGAACCAGTATTTGATCTAGTGACAAAAATAATATTATATGTGTAGAAAGTCACAAGTTTGAAACTACAAAAAAAATCATTTATAAATATTAAATAGTTGAGTGGCTTAACGTCCAATTTTTACTAAAAAAAACCCTAATAAAACATAACTACTCACCTCTTAAGAACCACAACCAAACGTAACAGAAGGGAGAGGAATTTCGTATAAGAGCTAACCTATTAAAATTTGAGTTATTTATTTTGATCTAACTCGAATTAATTAAAAAATAGAGAAAATTTTTAGTGTATCCATACAAACTTTCATAAAAATCAATTTCTATGAAAATCAATTTCTTTGTAAATATATCATATAGTTGATATCTTCATAAAAACTTAACATTTTTTTTTTATCCTCTTTTATTTATTTAATATTTTAGTAAGTTATTTTAAAATTAAAATTGATAAATATATCCTTCTCTCTCCTTTTCTTTCTCATTTACATACCTCCATTAATAATTCTCAATCGAATTTTGTTTTCACATCAAGGGAGGTTTTAGCTATTTCTATATAGCTATTAGCTTACTAGAATCCTAGTTTGCCTTTCTTATTTGTTCGAGTTACATCTTATTTCTTTTCTAGAAGATTACTGTTTTATTGGACCAAAAATTGCAAAAACAATGGATCCTAGGTTGAAAGTTATCTGAGCAGACGTATTTGTTATATTAATCTGTACCCTGAACTATTGCACTTGGTTCCACTTTTAACCAATTGCAGGTTACGCAAAGCAAGTACTGGAAAGCTGATAAGCAAGCTCATCTCGATAGGCATATTCGGTATTCCTTGAGGATTTCAGATTCACTGAAATATCCTTCCAAAATTTCAGAACCATGTAATCCCCATCCTCTCTCTATCTCTCTCTTCACTCTTCTTTCTCTCTCCTCAAATCAGATTTGGTTCCTTCCTTGAGAGAGATGTTGGATAAGGCCCATCGGTTTGGACTTGGTGACTGGAACCTCGGTAAGTTAGTAATAAGTCCTAATTTTTTGCCTGCCCTGACCAAATTTATGAGTATGCTCCTGCTTAGTCGCAACTGTTAGTGGGGACCACAAGGGCCGTTTAGCAATAAAGGATTAAGAGTTTAAGAAGCGGTATGAAATCAATGTTCGGCTGTTTTAATATGTGGATGAAAACTAAGAAAACTAAAGAAAGGGGTAGAAGTGCCTTAAGGCTCGGATAGAGGATTAAGATCCGAACAAAAGTAGGCTAAAGGAGATATTTTTAATCCGCACTAAAAAATCGGTGTTTGGCAGAATTAAGCAATTAAGAAATCTGAAGAAAGCATATTAAATCTTAAGGAGGCTTAATTCCTTGTTGCCGAACAGCATCCAAGAGTTCAACTTCAGTGATGGATATATCAAGTAGAGCAGAGTGAAGAAAGAGCGGGATAAAAAAAATCAATTGATGTGAAGAACGGCACTGAATCTGGCATCTGAGGCTGTAGTTAGACAGGAGTTCTCCAAACATCTTTTAATTACTTGTTAATTGTTCTATATATTTTATTAGACCAGTGAATAACTTGCAGAATATAAGCAATAGGCCATGGCTGGAGTGAATAGTTCTCCAATGGGGCTGCGACGGGCCTCGGGGATTGAGTGCATTTCTTGAATTGGGCTGTGGCTTTGTTGGACTTCATGCAGTTCAATTAACAAGTAATAGGCCATGGCTGGTCTGTGGTGATTTTAACTTCACCTTACAAGCAAGCGATAGAAATAGAGCGCAAAGCTCAGGATCACAATGGGTCAGATTTGCAAGAGATATCTCGGACATGGGTCCCATCAATTTGCCGCTGAAAGGTCGTAGATACACGTGGTCAAGAGCTAATGGACAACACCGGGTTGCCATGGCTAGGCTTGACCGTTTTTTGATATCGACGGAATGGAATGCCACTTATCCGACATCTATGCAACAGTCCTTGCCGAACACTTCGTCAGACCATTGCCCCATTCTCTATACCGCTGAAACCAAATGCAACAAAACAAATTTCTTTAGATTTGAAAATTCATGGCTGCGATCGACACAGTTGAGGCAATTGGTGATTGATAAATGGCAGCAAGGGGAAAAGGCAACAAATCCACAACAGCTACATATTAAAATCAGTGATCTGACAAGCGAAATTAGGAATTGGGCAAAAAACAGAACTACAGAAATGAAGAGTCAAATTGCGGCATGTAGGGAATACATGGGCTGGACAGATACGGTCCTTGAGATAAGAAATATGACAACTCTAGAGGTAGTGGTACTTAAACTAATCAAGGACAAATACACACAACTAACTTTACTTGAAGAAGACACGTGGCGACAACGTGCTAAAGTAAAGTGGGAGTTGGAGGGAGACAGAGGTACTAAATTCTTTCATGCAATGGCTTCAGCAACCAATAGAAATAACATGATACAGGCAATTGAATACCAGGGAGTGTTGCACTCTGATCAAAAGACAAAGGCCAAGTCTTTCTTTGAATTCTTCACAGCTTTAATGGGCACCACATCCACACCAATGCCGACTGTACATTGGTCAAACCTATATGATCACCCAAGAGACCTCATAGCCACCATAAGAGACATAACAGAAGAAGAGATTAAAATAGTAATACAACAATGGCCAAGTAATAAAAGCCCGGGACCAGATGGTTTCACGGGAGAATTTTACCGAGCTTTTGTTCAGATTCTAGTTCCAGATCTGCACGCGGTTTACCAAACAATCATGAATCAGCATGTCTCTCTACATCCTTTAAATTCTTCATACATAGCTCTAATCCCGAAGAATGACCATCCAACGAAACCACAAAATTATAGGCCAATAAGCCTAATTCATGCGGTACAAAGAATATTTTCTAAGGTTTTGGCAAATCAGATCAAGGATGAAATTGAACATCTTATACAGCCGGCTCAAATGGGATTTGTTAGGGAAAGGCAAATAACCGAAGGGTTCTTGTATGCACAGCAGGTGCTGCAACACTCGGATCAGCAATGCATACCTATGGCAATTTTCAAAGCGGATATCCACAAGGCTTTCGATACCGTCAGTTGGGAATTTTTAATTGCAGCCATGAGACACTTGGGTTTTCCGGATAAATGGCTAGCATGGATACAGCAAACGGTTTTATCAGGTTCTTCTCAAATAATCATAAACGGCTTAATTGGAAGGAGAATAATTTTAAAAAGAGGTGTGCGGCAAGGGGACCCTTTATCGCCTCTGTTGTTCATCATGTCAATGGATTTTCTAACAAGATGGCTATCCAAATTGGTACAAACAGGGGCATGGAGTTTACCGTATAATGACATGAAACCATGCCTGCTCTATGCGGATGATGCTTTAATCTTCTTGAAACCAGAAATTAGATCAATGCAGATGCTCAAGATTATCTTTACAGTTTTCAAAGAGATTTCGGGTCTAGCAATCAACTTCCAAAAATCTGAACTTTTCCTTGTCAAGGATACACAACAGCAAGGTCAGGACTTGGCATTCACTATGAATTGCAAACTCGGACACCTACCTATGACCTATCTCGGCCTACCTTTGTCTGCCAAGAAACTGACAAGAGCAGATTTCCTCCCACTCATACAGAGATTTAATAATCGACTCACAGGTTGCGCAGCAAAACTTCTCTTAATAGCGGGTCGGTTGGTGCTAATTAATGGGGTATTATCGGCATTGCCGGTATATTACATGTCTTGCATCAAACTACCGATTTGGGTCATTAATGAGATTGACAAGATACGACGTAATTTTTTATGGCACGGTGTCTCATCCCATAAGAAGATGAACTTGGCAAATTGGGAATTAGTGTGTACGCCAAAGAGCTTGGGGGGCTTGGGAGTCATGGACTTAAGAGTTTTCAACAACGTACTGTTGCTAAAATGGTGTTGGAAATGGGTGAGCCCGGAAATGAATTTGATCAAACCATGGTTTCAAAACATGGCGATTTCAAGTGACTGCATGCCTGTGGCACTGTCAAAGCTAACTTCTGAGGTAAACCAATTCTGGAATATTTCCATTAAAAGAGAGATAGGAAACGGCATGAACATCAGCTTTTGGCATCAAGACTCGGGTTTCGGAATAGCAACAGCCATATACCCGGATCTTTATTCCTTTGTTTCTAATGACACTCACACACTAGCTCTGGTGTTCAACACAACACAAAGGTTCGAGCTTAGACAACCAATATCACCATTGGCCAATATACAGCTCCTTGCACTTACAGAACAAATGGCGTCAGTGACTTTGTCAACTCATCCGGATCAGGTTAAATGGAGATGGACAAACAATCAGATTTTCACTGTTAAATCAGCATACCTAACATTCAAAAATGGGCCAAGAATATCAAATAACAGGATTAGGATTTGGTCTTTAAAGGCGCCCCCGAGATTCAAGGTATTTGCTTGGCTCATGATTCTCAATCGTATCCTTACTGTTGACAATCTCATGAAAAAAGGATTTACCATGGTCAACCGATGCATTATGTGCAAGAGGGATAGGGAAACAGTTCAACATCTATTCATGCGGTGTCCAGTATCATGTCAGATTCACACTCTTATGGCTGCAGCATACCAGATCAGATTGCCTCGATACAGAGGCATACACCCATTACTCAGCAGATACTACACTAAAAAAGAAAGATCATTATTCTTAATAGCGATCTTTGTCATATGGAGAGAACGGTGTGCGAGAATTTTTTGCAATTTGGAAGCTACGGTACCAGAACTTATGGCACAGATAAGAGACCAGTGGCATTTCTCGTTTGAAACTCAAAGGAACAACTAAACTAGAGTAGAAGTCAGAGTTAGAAATGAAGCTTTTTTTTTTTTCATTCTAATTTAGTTTTTAGGCACCTTATGAAGCTCTTCTTGAGCTTCGACGGGGACTTTTTTTCAACTTCATTTGATACCTTGTTTTGTATCATCACTTATGTATCAGAACAGTTATCAATAGATTAGAGGCTTGACCTCTTTTTCATTCAAAAAAAAAATATAAGCAAGGAAGCTGTCATTTGTATTGTTGTTGATGAAATTGGAAGAATAGAACTTTTTTGGTTTTTTCTGAGTCTTTCCGTTGGTTTTACCAGACCAATTTGAATCACTCGAAGAAACTTCCAAACCAAACTGCACGCAATTTCAAAATTTCCACATTTATTCGAGTCTGTAGGGGCCTGATTGGGTAATTTAGTAGATGCATAAAATCAGGCAATCTTTCTTATTTTCCCAATGTATATACATTTTCGAAGAATAGATAGTTCTTTCTTATTGTGCAAGTGAAGCGTGGAAGAAGATTTTGACAACTTCCATCAAAAGAAACGCCTTTTCTTTAGTAGATGCATAAAATCAGGATTGATCATGCCAAATAACAGTAATATTATTATTGTTTACTATTCCTTCTCATTCATATCATAAATATAGATGGTTCTCAATTCTCCTTAATTAATGACAAGTTATTCAATATTATATTTTGGCTATTTTTTATTATTATTATCAGCATTAAAACTTTTTATTTAAAACTAAATGTTATTATACTTTTAGCTACAACTTAAATTCAATTGGTAGTTAAGAATACTTATATAAATTTTTGTCGGAATCTAATAATAACATTCTGATTTCACCCCTGAGCTGAAGCGCACAGTTATTAAGTAATCATTTTAATAGTTGGAATATGTTCAAAGAAACAATTGCACTTTCTGTGGACAAAAATATTGATTATTTGCACATTTGTAGAATGCTAAAATTATTCTAACGAATCATGTGCATTTTGCAAATGTTAAGCTATGGTTTTACTATTTAAACTCTGTCAAGGCCTCAGACAAAAATATTTTTAAATAATTTAAGGTAGTATGTGAGAATACTATAAAATAACCCGGCTAGTATACTATCGATGTCATATAACTAAAGGTGAAAATGGAGCTGGATTATCCACCTTATAATTTAAGTCCATTTATACTATAAGTCCATTTATACTATCAGTATCATATATCATATAACTATAAGTCCATTTATACTATCAGTATCATATAACTAGGGGTGGATTATCCACACTTATAATTTAAGTCCATTTATACTATCAGTATCATATAACTAGGGGTGAAAACGCAGTATCATATAACTAGGGGTGGATTATCCACACTTATAATTTAAGTCCATTTATACTATTAGTATCATATAATTAGGGGTGAAAACGGAGCTGGATTATCCGCGCTCCAAATCCACTTATAATCTAAAGTCCGTTTGAACCCAAATACAGATCCAATTCGGATAATAACGGGCTACCTTGCTACCTTCATATTACTCGGAAACGAAACGGATATAGATATGGATGATACAGACCACTTGCACAAACAGAGGATATCTCGCGATATCCATCTGCATAGTGCCCACCACACATTTTCTCATCCAACCAAGTTTATTAATTAGGAGACTTACGGAAGGATATATATACCGCTCTGTGAATTTATTTCTATCTAATGTGAGACTAAGACAACGCACCGGTGGGGTATGCCGGACAATTGTTACAGCTAATATTATTCAGAAAGTATCGAAAAACTATGAAATTGAACAAGTGGTCTATTGGTTGACAAACACAAAGTCTGGGGTTTGATTTCCACGCAGCGCATGAATTTTGTTACTCCTTTTTATGTTTCAACTTCTGCAGCATGTACCTATCAAATATCAATGCTATTACAAAAAATAATATTTCCTCTTCTTCTCTATTCTCATATGAATGGACACCTCTTCTTTTTTCTATCTTTTTTTTATTTCGTTTTTGTGATTTTTCTGACGTTAGTTTCTATTTTCTTTTCTTTTTTTGCATTACAAAAAAAGCCAGTTTTGATTATAATACTTGGATTATATTATACAAGTGGATCATTCGAGTGGATTATTCATATAAATGAATTATCCAATCATTATTCGTTTTATATTCGTATTTGTGGACTATCCGTTCCGTATCCGTTTAAGGCGGATTTGATTTTGAATTTTGATATCCGTTTACTATTCGTATCCTTATTCGTATCCACTCATTATCTGACGGATACGGATATGGTATCAGCATTATCTGCCTCATTTTCACCCCTACATACGACACTAACTTCAAAACATATTGGTGTTGTACTAAATGCACCTCTAATTGAACAAAAACTGAAAATAAATTGCAATTGAAAGTAAATAGATGAGTTTAGAGAAATTGACACACAGAATGATAACGGAGTTCGGCAAAACAATGACCTACGTCTCCGGGACGTCGCAACCTCTTTCTAGGTGCGCCTTTTTATTACCTAATATGAAAGGATTACAATTGTGAACCGTGAGCCCTTACAAATGGAAAGTCACGGCCAACGAGAGATGAGCGCCGGCGAGCCCTTACAACCAAGGGAAGTCACACGAGCAACTCAAGGTTTGAGCCGGCGAGCCCTTACAAACAAGGGAAGTCACACAAGCTACTCAAGAACAAGAGAAACACTCAATATATCACTCTAACCTAATCTAATTAGAGATTAGTGAAGTGGATTTGAGGTTGTTCGAGATTGATTGAGAGATATTAAAGTTTTAAGCTCAATCAACAATGGTGGAACCAAGCTCTCAGAAAATCGCCTCTTTTAAAGTTTAGGGACGGCTAGATTGGATTTGAAAGTGATCCCTTCAGTCTATTTATAGTGGCAGCTCAAAAATGAGCTTTTTGACATAAAACGTTACCAACGTTTTATTAAACGTTACAACGTTTTATTCAAATGCGATTTTAGGGTTTTAAATCTCTGACAGCTTAGTAAAATGTTACCAACGTTTTATAAAACGTTACAACGTTTTAACCTGTAAAAACTTGATCAAAATAGAAGTTATTTGAAGCTTAATTATTCCTGAAACGTTGCAATGTTTTATAAACATTACAACGTTTCATGTGGGTACAGTTCAGCTGTGCTTCAGCAGTTCTAAAGCTATTAATCGTTACAACGTTTGTAAAATGTCACAACGTTTGTAAAACGTCACAACGTTTGTATAACATTATAACTTGATTCTTCTTTTGATCAGTTTGTTGCTACTGATTATTATAAAACGTTACCAACGTTTTGAAAACGTTCATAACGTTTTATCCCAATTTAATCAACCTCAAACATACTTTACTAAGTTTTTGATTTTACAATTTGTATTCTTGATAAAAGTCTTCGTGATTTCTTCAATCCAAGCTTATTATATCGCAGTTCTTACTCTTTTTGGACCTATATGTTCTAAAAAATAGAAAAAATCGTAAAATTCAATAATTGTATATTTTTGCAAATTAGTCAAATAGACGTAAAAGATTATTGTATGAACAACAATTGAATCGTCTTTAAACGACTAATTTAAACCATTCAAACTGATTTACTTTATGAGTGATGCGTTTATATATAAATTTTTTATTTTTTCGAGTTATTTTAGTATTATATCAAGCGGTTCAAAATGTTGAAAAATAAATGTATTAAAATTAACTTAAAAATTTCCACATTTGAAGTATATCAGTTTGAACAATTTAGATTCACCGTTTGAAATCGATTCAATAAATTTTGAAGTCAATGAATATAGACCGAAATTAAATAAATTTCAATGGATATTAAGACCAGTTTTAAGATCTATCTGTCTATTTAATTTGCATTAAAAAAAAACTAAATCTGAGGTAAAGGTTTTAACAGATCAGTTTAATAGCTCCATGCAGTACTATTCTGATTTTATATTAGTTGCACTGCATGAGAACAAAACTAGGGTATGATATGCTCACCAAAAGTGGTTGGTGAGCATATATTTAAAAGACTATTATAATGATTTTGAATTACAAATCTAAGCCATTGAAATTCATATATTTCATGAGTGATGTATGTACATGTAAAATTTTGAACTTATTTAGCACATGGTCAAGCGGTCAAAACAATGAACATTTTACAAGTTATTTTTTAAATTGTTTCATATATTAACTTTTCATTATTATTTTTGACCGCTTGACCATGTACGGAACGAATTCGAAACTTTAAATTTTTTTGTATATACATGTATCATCCACGAAGTACTTGAATTTCAACGGTTTGGATTTTTAATTCGAAATCAATCCACTAGTTTTTTTAAAATGTGTTCAATAACTCCTCTTGGTGAGCACATCACACCCTAGTTTTGCTCTTTTGGTACCCAAACATAATTTTAGAGTGGTTCGGATTGATAATTTGATATTTAATAATAAAAATATTAAATATGATGCATAATAAAATATGAAAAATATGAGATATCAAAAAACCCCTCAATTTTTGATTGAGCAAAATGAAGTTTATATGATTTACAAAATATTAATTTTAATCATTGTACTGAAAAAAAAAAAAATCTATGATCCGTGGTTCTAGAAGGTAATTTTCGAACCTCAAAAGAGTCATCCTGAGTATCCATCAAGCCTTCATTATTTCATCCGGATGAGAGTGTAGTATGTGATGGAAAAAGTAGAATGAAAATAATTGAAAATTCTTATTGGCGAACATTTTTTTTCAAAATATTCTTTATTTGACTTGACTGGTCGTCTTCTGCAATAAACTTGATTTTCTCTGTCATCATCATTAATTGGCACTTGGTTTCAATTGGAGGGGCAATCAATTCAACCCGGGCCGAGGAATTTTTTTTTAAACCATCACCAAAAAAAAAAAAAAAAATCGAAACTAACTTCATTACAGATATTTTCAAAATCTACATTGAACTTCAATATCAGTTTTCAAAATTTCTTATCAAACTTCATTTTTGGTAATGATAGTTTATCTAGAAAATTTTGTAATTAAATTGGTTCCCGATTTTTATTTTTTTGTGATGTTTTTTTTTTTTTTTTTTTTTTTAAATCCGGCCGAGTCGAGCAGATGATTTGGTAATCTCCACTAGCATATCTTTACTAACTACAATGATAGCAATACCATGTTAGTTTGGTCCCGCGATGTTGCCATAACGAAATGATATCAGTGGCAAAAGATCAGCAATTGCTTTGAAGTGTACTACATATCTCGTTTTAAATTTAATCGTTGCATATATTCTGTTATTGATGGATACAACAAATTTAAAAACTCACATAGTTGGATGCGCATATAAGTATATAATATACTGGATAATTACTTACTTCCAACCGGCTTGCTAAGGAATATGATTTTAGTGATTAAGGAATGCCGCTGAGTTTTCAAGATATAACTACATACATTAATTTATATTAATGAATCTGATTCTCTAGATATGTAAAATTTGAAAAGAAACAAAGAATGTGCTTGATATAATATCAGATTGTGACATTCATCCCTCTTCCAATTTTTGTTTATCAGAGAATTAGACAACATTTGAAATCAACTGTATAATATCAACCAAAATTCAAACATGTTATATTTTAGTCTCGGTAGTAGAATAAATACTTTGTTCCATTTAATATATTATCTAACATTACAGTTACAACTTTGTAGGTTAAATTATAATTATTTTTTTAAAATAAATATGAAAATCAAGACTCCTAATTGCATTTTTAACATGTGACCTCTCAAATATTTTTTTTTAATTACTAGATGAATGATTAATTCTCCTATTTAACTTTTTTAAACCTAATTTAATTAAGATATCTTGTACCTAATTTTCAGTTTTAGTCATGTCCCAGATGAAGCACATCCTCACATTAGTTTTGTTATTTTGCATGTTATTATATATTAATATTATCAAGCTTTGGTAGATGATTATTGAGATGGTCCACCTAGGCAAAAATACAAAATTAAAGAAATTAAAGATTGATGGAACATTGAAACGTGCCAACTCCTATAAGATCTAGCATCACATTTATATGAATTAGGCAGTAGAAGGAATATGTTCTTGCTTGTTTGTGGAGTAAGACTTCTCTGTCGATTTTTCTGCCTAAATAAAGGAATTAGCTTCCAGCCTATGCGGCTATGTCTCTCTCTCTCTCTCTCTCTCTATATATATATTTTTTATCTCCAGTGAAAGATTAACAAATCCTATATATTCAGGTTTTCATTTGCTAAATCATCTTTCATTAGAAAGTAAACTGTACATTTCATTTATGAACCATGCATCCAATTTATAGATACTTTTAATAAATTAAAAAAAAATAGAACGGCGCTCACGACTTAATTTTTTTTTTCTTTTGTAAATTGTAAAGGAATTGTGTATTAATTTTTTTTTTCGTGGGGGGGGGGGGGGGGGGGGGGGGGTTTCAAATTCAAATGCACTATTATTTTAGTGCTCTAATATGCTCCACATCTTTTATCTCCATTTTTAAAGTCCGAACGGTCGATCCAAACCATTCAACATGATCTTCATAATAAAATATGTTTGGAGACCAAATTATATATATATTTTTTATATTTTTACTATTTTTTAAGATAGACACAAAATCAATTTTTTAAGAAGATTCTGGACCATCCGATAAAGTTATATTGTACCTATCTAAAAAAATAGTAAATAATTTCTAAAAATATAAAATTTAGTCTCCAAGCATATTTTATTATGAAGATCATGTTGAACGGTTCGAATTAATCATTCGGACTTTAAAAATAAAAATAAAAGATGTGAAACATATTGAAACACCAAATAATGATGCATTTGAATCCTCCTCTTCATTCAATTAGGAGTGAGAGTAAAGACCTCCACAGAAAAGAAAAAAAATGTATCTACCAGTCAAGGATCAAGTGAATGACTTTGGTCTTCAGGTGGCCAATACATGAGTAAACTTCGGTCAATTGAATTATGTTTAAAACTATGTTAAATAAATAAAAATACAGCTTCCAAATTTTTTTTTTTTTTGAGAAAAATACAACACATTTAAGTTCACGAAGAAGTGTCCATAAGAAGTTCAGTTATCACTCTAATATTTGTACTGATATTAATTTTTAGCTGAAAAAGATGCACAAACGCTTAACTAGGGTTTGGATCACGGGCAGCGCAAGGGCGGGCCGGGCATATCCGGAAACAGGCACGGATAGGCACGGCCACGGGTACGGTAGGTATACGGGTACCACGGGTCAGGCATCACTGATTTTTTCTTTTTTCAAAAACCCTACCCTGCCTGTTTTATACCCGTGCCCATTGTACCCGCGGGGGGCTGAGCGGTCCAGTTTTTTTCTTCTATTTTTTTTACGGTGTTGAACGAATATTATTATGTGTTTATAATTCGACTTTTAAAATCTGAATAGTTCAATATCAAATAGTGTATATAAATAAATAAAATTTGTAACTTATATATAAAAATTATTCGTACGAAAAATTTGTATATTTATTCGGCTAATTACAAATCTATTTATTTATTTCTTTACACGTGTTTATAATTTATTTATGTCTCGAAATTTTTAGTTTACATTTTAAATTGATAATATATTTTTTCAATGTTCATTTATTTTTAATAGGTTAAATAAAATATAAATAAAAATATATAAAAACAATATAAACCGGTGGGGAAAAATTTGAAATTTTGAATATAAACGGATAAGAGTACTAGTACGGGTACACAGGTATAGGATACAAGAGTACAAAGACATGAGCTCACAGGTACGGATACTACGGTCCAGATATATGCCCGGTTATTTTATTGAAAAACTAAGTCCGGACCGTTTAATGCCCTTATCCGTGTACCCGTTTATCCGTCCTACGACTCGAACACAGATACCCAATACACTACGCTTAACTAAACAATCAAGTGGGAACTGAAATAATTCTGCACGCACTACTCTCCACTTCTATTGATAAGTTGTTATTCTTAAGTTTCATATGTAGCAGTTCTTATTTTTCCCGTTCAAGATTTGAAGACCTTTCTGCGTATATTCCCCTATGAGTATGATAAATTTTGCAACTTTTTGGACATGTTCGCGCCCAATACAAATTTACATTATACAATACAGATTACAGAATAGGGAGAATAAGTGAACCTTTTCACTTCTCGTCATATTGAAGTTGATACATTGGATCCGGCTCCTGCTCCTTGGAAAAACCGAAGACTTAATGACACATTGATTCACACAGGTCACAGGCCGACGACTATAAAATGCAACCTAGTTAGAGAGTCGTTAAATTAAAAAGCCAACGAACTTGAAGCAATCATTAATCCTCTCTAATCCTTCTTCTATTACAATGAAACCTCACTTCCTCAGTCTCCTCTTCCTCCTCATATCCACATCTTTACTCCTCTGTTCCTACTGCCAGGAAGTATCAGAAGCGCAAATCCTACTTGGAATCAAGGTTACTTGGGGCAACCCTCCAGCTCTCAACTCCTGGAAGTCGACTTCAGGCGACCACTGCAGCTGGGATGGCATTTCCTGCACCAACGGTTTCGTTACAGAAATCAATCTCGTAAGCCAAAACCTAAACCAATCAATCCCTGATTCCATATGCCGCTTGAAGAACCTCTCTCACCTTGACCTCTCTGACAACGAACTCCCTGGCACCTTCCCCAAGTACCTCTACAATTGCTCTTCCCTACAATTCTTGAATATATCCCAGAACTACTTTATCGGTGCTCTTCCAACAGACATAGATAAGTTATCGCCTTCTTCTCTTACTTATCTTGATCTGTCGGGAAATAATTTATCGGGGGATATACCGGCTTCCATTGGTAATTTAGTGGGATTAAAGGAACTCCACCTAGAAGGGAATCTTTTTAATGGCACCTATCCGCGAGAGATTGCAAATTTGATAAATTTAGAGCACTTCTCTCTTGCTTGGAATGGTTTGCTTAAACCGGCCCAGATACCACCTGAGTTTGGCAACCTGGCTAGACTCAAATTTCTTTGGATGACACAAACAAACACAATCGGTGAAATTCCGATTGCCCTGTCCAAACTTAATGAGCTTGTGCACTTTGATTTGGCATATAACCAAATAAATGGTACTTTACCCAGTTGGATTTGGTCCCTAGAGAAACTGCAGAAACTATACCTGTACTCAAATAATCTCATGGGTGAGATCAGTTTCACTGGTCCTATTCGTTGCCTTGATTTATCTGAACTAGATTTGTCAGAAAACAAACTGACAGGTTCAATACCCGATATGTTTGGTGTTTTAAAAAATCTGTCAAAACTTTTCTTGTACTATAATTTTCTTAGCGGCGAAATACCAACAAGCATTGGGTTTCTGCCAAAGTTAATTGACATTCGCTTGTTTAATAACAACCTTACTGGGGTATTACCAGAAAGTTTAGGGAACTATTCCAATCTTTGGAATTTCGAAGTAGATGATAACAGACTATCGGGTCAATTACCACCTCATCTTTGCTCAGGGAATAAACTTATGTCAATTATCATATTTGATAACAATTTTACTGGTGAGATACCGTCATCTCTCGCAGATTGCTACACGCTAATGAGTATCCAATTGCACAAAAATAGGTTTTCTGGAGAGTTACCATCAAAAATTTGGTCAATTGCTAATCTTGCTGAGATAATTATCCATGACAACGAGTTAACTGGTAGACTCCCTAAAAGACTACCCTCGAACCTCAGTCGACTTGAAATATATAGCAATAATTTTACAGGTGAAATTCCAGCCTTTGCTGACAAACTTCAAGTTTTTAGGGCATCAAACAACTCCTTTTATGGAGAGCTCCCCAGTAATTTAACCGGACTATCATGTTTGCAAGAACTATCACTGGAATCAAATCAAATTCATGGATCGATTCCCCAAAGCATCCAGGTTTGGAAGTCTCTTACCATGCTAAATCTTGGTAACAATAAGTTAACAGGCTCAATACCCGATTCAATTGGGTCACTCTCGGTTCTAACAATTCTTGATTTATCCAATAATGAACTGTCAGGTTCAATTCCAGTGAATATAAGCAACCTAAAACTCCTTTTTCTAAATCTATCAGCAAACAACTTGTCGGGCAGCATACCACTTCCACTCGAGCACCAAGTATTCGACCATAGTTTTCTATCCAATCCCGGTCTGTGCTCAGACTCTAATTTTAGCTCCAATTTGAATTTACGTAGGTGCTCTATTACCACAAGCAGCTCAAATAAACTCTCAAGGGAACTCATTGCTATATTTGCAACCCTTGGGTTTGCTGTACTTGTTGGTATTGGGGTAGTTGGGATTTTGCTACTTAGAGCACAAATCAAGCGAAAAAGGGCCGGTAATGATGAGACCGCATGGAAGCTAACTTCCTTCCACAAGTTTGATTTTACAGAGTACCAGATAACTCAGGGGCTAAAAGAGGAGAATATCATTGGTAGTGGCGGATCTGGTAAAGTTTACAAGATCATTTTAAACAATAATGGAGATCAAATTGTGGCTGTTAAAAGAATTTCTGTTGGTCGCGCCAAAGTGGATAGTAACTTGGAAAAGAATTTCAACGCAGAAGTCGATATACTTGGCCAAATTCGTCATGCCAATATTGTCAAGCTCCTTTGTTGCATATCGAGTATTGATTCAAAGCTACTAGTTTATGAATACATGGAGAATAGTAGTTTGGATCGGTGGCTTTACGGTAAAGAGAGGATGGATGGAACTCGATCACTGGATTGGCCAACAAGGCTAGGCATTGCAATTGATTCTGCAAAAGGCCTTTGCTATATGCACCATAGTTACTCTCAACCAATAATGCACCGGGATATCAAATCAAGCAACATTTTGCTTGACCTGAAATTCAGAGCAAAAGTTGCTGATTTTGGCCTTGCTCGAGTATTGGAGAAATCCGGTGAACCTGAGACTGTTTCTAATATTCAAGGATCTTTTGGATATATCGCACCAGGTTTTCTGTTATTTCATTTCATTTAATTTCATTTTGTTACATTATTATTTTCTATGAAATGATAAAACACTCAAAAATCTTACTTTGATTTTCCGATTGTTAAGTGTAACCATGAATTTAAAAAAGTTTAATCTTGAATTTGCATTTTTCTCATTTTGAAGAATGTGGGAAGAAGAGGAAGATCGATGAGAAGGTAGACGTGTACAGCTTCGGAGTCATTCTTTTAGAGTTAACAACAGGGAAAAGAGCTAACGAAGGAGATGTATACGAAGCCTTGGCAGACTGGGCATTGCGATTGTACCAACAGCACGGCTTGCTTGTTGGCATGATTGACGAGGGCATTCGAAATGATGATGAGTATTTACCTGACATCGCTGCAGTTTTTGAATTAGGTTTGAGCTGCACCTCGAAGGATCCGATCGCAAGACCCACAATGAGAATGGTCCTTCAACGCCTGAGTCAGTATGATCGGACTGTCAAAACTACTCATAATGGCTTCAGTTGTGATCAAACTAAGGAAGGTCCTTTGATCCTTTCCAAGAAAAGCAGCAGGAGAAAAGATTTATCGGATGATTTTGATGACAAAGATAATGATGATAGTAGTGGCAGTTTTGTAGTGCATGTATCTTAATCAGTGATGCTTAATTGCTTATAATCAGTTTTCTTTTTTATGGTTTTTATTTTTTTCCTCCAATCACAAGGTCTGTCTGTATATAATTGTACATCCTTGTACACAGTTTATATAATTTTTATATCATTTTGGAAGAAAAAAAGTGTTCAGTTGTAAATATATAAATAACAGATGTGAAAGAAGATTAATGACATTTAATTTTGGGAAGACTCCTCGTTTGACCCACTTTAATTGTGAACCACATCTAATGAGTGCATTGACTGATGACTTGTTTTTGGGGTCAATGGAGTCGGCGTCAATCCCGTTGCTTCCTGGCCTACCGCATCACCCTCAATTTTGGAATATCTTTTAAAATGTATTTCACTTTTGTTTTTTTAAACAAGCAATTAACATGGTCCATTTATCATTGTGAGTTGAAAAAACTTGTACATTTTATATTTGCTTGCTCAATTGAAATATTGATTACGGCCGTCGGTTCTCTCTCTGTTTTTTTTTTTTTTTTTCATATAGGAACCCATATATTAATAGTATGATTGTTGTTTTCACTGTTATTGTTTTTAAAATCGAAATTCAGTTAAAATAAGTAAAGTATTTAATTGAGTATGATTCTTAGACTAACGCTATATCCCGAAAATTAACAGTGAATGAGTCAAAAAACCAAATTAATTAATACTAGAGATCCTTGAAACGGTTATGACAAATCAATAATATATTAGCCCTCTCAATATTCTCTTAATAAGGGGATGTCTCATGGAGTTCTCAGTTTAACCTTTTTTAAAATGAATATGTAATCACTGTGAAAAAATATTTAGTTTTCTAATTTATTGGTTTTTAAGAAAAAAAATTATTCATTTACTTATGATGCATACATTATAATATATAAACATACAATTATGTATACATCACAAGTAAGAAAATGAATCAGTTGCATTCCCACCTGATCAATTAGAAAATTGAACATTCTCTTAAATTGACTAAATATATTTTTTATTTGTTTAATACAAGATTAATTGGATACTTTATATATATATTTGAAATGAGTTTGGATAGAAAAGTGAGGTAATTAGATAAATTTGTGAGCTTTTAAATTTAGAAAGGTAAATATAATACTTAGATTTTAGAGAGAAAATACGTAATTTCAAAACTTCTGAGGGGTGCACATGAAATTACCCTAAAATTTATTAATGCAAAGCAATGATAATCATATTTGAAAAAAAAGGAAATTAATGAAAATTTGGCAGCAGGTTTTTTTTCTTTGAAAACAAATTCGTATTATCCAAGGTATATGACCTATAGTATTGTATAATAATAATACAATCATTGATTTGTTTTAAAATTAAAGGTTAGAATTCTGCCAAGTGCTTGTAGCAGAATCTAAAATGGATGTGAAGTATATATGTAGCTTTACAGTTACCTACTGACTCGTAAGGTCTTTGATGATAGTTATATCTTACTAGATGCTTAATATTTTGCTGTATTGACAGTGATATGTTTGACGATTGGACAATTGAAACGTCTGAACGTTATTTTGGACAGTTGTACGACTTGCTAATTATTATAAATAATAATTCAAAATTGTATATTTTTATTTTTAAAAAAATAATTCAAAATTTAAAACCTAAAAATCAAAATAAAATTGTTGGATATGATATATATCATTTTATCTATACAAGCGTAAAAAATATAACATTTCAATTTTGTTTTAGTTGTCATTATGAGTTTTAAAAAATATACTGATGTAAATAATTTATAGACGTTAATTCTTTAACTTATTGATTCACATATAAATAAAATCAAATGTAATTTTTTTTATGAACACAGAAAAAAAATATAAATTATATTTAACTATTTTATTTAAATATTTATATTTTAAATATGGAGTTATTAATATTTTAAAAATAAAGATGCAATGAAAGTACAAAATATGAAGGTGCAATGAAAGTCTAAAAAATTAGTAGGATCATAACGTAAAATAATACCCATTGCTAGTAATCTAGTAGCGTACCGTTATTCACATACAAATCTCAGAAAGTTGACCAACAAACATATGAATATTATAATAAAGATGTCTTTGTATCTGTAAAGTGAAGCATATATAGTTCAATACTTCAATATAAGAAACACCTCGATCATTCTTCAGTTCTTCACAGTAAAATATAAAAAGCACCTCGATCGTAGAAACGAATATATAATATAAAACCTATAAGTGGTCAAACGAAATGAAGCATCTTAAAATTTGTCATCGAACTTACAAGTCGTTCCGAGATTTTTATTAATATCCAATATTAAATAAAAATTAATAAATTTGTCCAAGATTTTGTGGAAATTATTTAAAAGCCTAGACTGCCGAAATTCTCATCGGTCCATCTTTTTTTCTGAACTGTCAAAATAATCAGCGGTCCAAAAAAATAAAAAATAAATAAACAGCCAAAATTCTCAACGGTTAGCACATAAAATCCGTTTTTCCTTTAATTTTACATTGGAAACAGCAGCCGAAATTCTCGTATTTGTGTTTTTTTTCTATTTAATTAGAATTTTTTATTTTTTATTTTTTTATTAAAATATTAGAAATTTTGTTATTTTACTTGAAAAATAGATGAAATACTATACAATTGAATTTACTAGAAAGACTATAACAATCTCCGTTTTCTTATATTAAGAATGTAAATGTTCTGATTTATTAACGACTTTGATTAAAAGATAAAATTTCATATTAAATATCAAATATCAGTCCTTCTATAAATATTCTAATTATATGCATTTTTTTTTATGTTCTTCTACGTGTAGAATCTAAATATATATAAACATGTAATCGCCATACGTACTTGCCACATGCAAATGGTATCATCTTTCATATTGGTTCCGATTTCTTTCTATTTTTTTTAAGAGAGCATCCAGCTATCCCCCCGTAACAATCTCTCATTTCATCTCCCAGTCGTTAACTACTTCAATAACTACTAACTACCTAGGGGGACCACTTACTATTTGGGAATCACATAATATTTGAAATATTTTACAACTGGCGCGCGCAAGTATTCATTTATAATGTATAAAGTATTCATCTATAACACATAAAGTATTCATACCTAATATATCAAGTATTTAAAAAAAAAACTGGACACGTTTTTAGAGGTGGGATTTTTTTTTCTTCATTCAATCTAATCAATATTTCTGACGATCGGTGAGGAATTTTGCAAATCTAAACCCACAAATATTTTTGACATAATTTTATCTTTAAAATGAGATCCATGATGATATACTTTCGAGTTGTCCGTGGTATAAGTATTCATCCTTATCGAGAAAGTATTCATCCTCGTTGTGCAAGTGCAAATATAGAAACTAGACACATCACTCATCCATCTTTTACACGTTTTTGGAGGTGATTTTTTTTTCTCCGTTCAATATAACCAATATTACTGACGATCTATGAGGAATTTTGCAAATCTAAAACCACGAATGTTTTCTACACAATTTTATCTTTCAAATGAGATCTATGATGACATACTTTTGAGTTATCTGTTGCATAAGTATTCATCCCTTATTGAGAAAATATTCATTCTCGTCGTGCAAGTGCAAATTTAAAAACTGAACACATCACTCATCCATCTTTTACACGTTTTTAGATATGATTTTTTTTCTCCGTTCAATCTAACCAATATTTCTGACGATCTATGAGAAATTTTTCAAATCTAAAACCACGAATATTTTCTACACAATTTTATCTTTTAAATGAGATCCATGATGACGTACTTTTGAATTGTCAGTTGCACAAATATTCATCTCTTATCGAGAAAGTATTCACCCTCGTCGTGCAAGTGCAAATGTAAAAAAATATTCATCATCATCATTAATGTTTTCTACACAATTTTATCTTTCAAATGAGATCCACGATGACATACTTTCGAGGTGTCCGTTGTACAAGTATTCATCACTAAGATATCAAGTATTCATTTATACACATTGAAGTATTCATTCTAAGACATAAAGTATTTATTCCTATACCTCTATTTTTTTCAAAACAAAATTATTGAAGTAATGATAACAGTATTATAAAAAAAAACAAATTTAATAGAAAGTATTCACACTCGTACATTGATGTGTGAATATTTACATTGTAAAGTATTTTATTTCAACATATTGTTAGGTAAATGTATTTTGTTACAAATTTCTTTTAAAAATTGATGATATTAATGTGTAATATGAAAAATATTCATACATATACGTTGAAGTATTCATTCCTAAGATATGAAGTATTCATAAATATACGTTGAAAAATTCATTTCTAAGATATGAAGTATTCATACCTCTATTTCTTTCAAATTTGTTTTTGTCATTTCTTAGTGAAACCTAATTCATCATTAATGACGCTTTGTTATTTGAAAATAACTCGCTACTTGAAGCTTTAGTCTTTGTTAGACGAACAGTACAACCTTCAATTAAACAAGTATATCAAGTATTCATATCAAACAAATCAAGTATTTACATTGCACAAATTAAACATGTACATCTAATACAATAGAAACTATATTTTGTCTTATGCCTATTATGTCAGGTATTCATTCAAAACTATCAAGTATTCACACCTCAAAAATAAAATGTACACCTTATAAAACATAAATACACTAATTTTGAATTCTAAAAAATACATGAACAATCCATAATATAGTGAACAAACCATTGAATAGAGTTAGCAACTATTCTATATCATAACATAACCTGACAAAAAAATTGACTTTCAATTAAGAACCTTCTCTCCTAAAAAATAAAATATGTACACCTTATAAAACAGAAATACACTAATTTTGAATTCTAAAAAATACATGAACAATCCATAATATAGTGAACAAACCATTGAATAGAGTTAACAACTATTCTACATCATAACATAACCTGACAAAAAAATTGACTTTCAGTTGAGAACCTTCTCTCAGACATTTTATCAAACAGGTGGTGTGCAAGGTGCTCATCTCATATTGTCCTCCATGAAGCTCAGGACCATGCGATTTAGGGACTCTGTGTAGTCTATGTCAGCCCTTGCTCCACCCCCACCTGAGTTGTCAGAGTTCCTGTCAACATCAGCCCTAGTTGGTGCTACCGTGACGGTGGTTCTCGGCACAAAGAAGCGAAGCAAAGAAGGCCGAAGTCTAACAGAATCAATACTACCCGCGCTGATCCTCGGCGATCCTCCAGCGATTCTCCAACGACAATGAACGACAAGCTCTATGGAAGAAGGATCCGGTGGGAGAGGACGTGGAGATTTTCGGGATGGTAAGATTTCTAGTGGTTAGGTCAGTAGACAGCGTGTATGGAGGCGTAGAAGGGAAGAAGATGAAGCACACAACAATTTGGGATGTCACCAGATCTATGGAGATGGTGGAGGTGCTCTCATGGAGGTGGAGGTAGGTTGACTAATTGAAAATGGTTGAAGACCCCTGCAGTAAAGAAAAAGATTAGTTTGTAGGGACCACAAATTAGTTGAAACTGATAATTACAGTTAGAAAATTGATCTACTTTGACGGGGGATAGATGGGGGATGGTAAGCCGGGGGATATTATAATTACCTTTTTTTTTAATATTATTGAAATTTATTTTGAATTAATTGGTAATGTTTTTGTGTCTTTTTGTTTTTTTATATTATTTAAAAAATATTATTTGTTATTCAATATGTCATTTTGTCTGGAATTTTTAAAGAAAATATATCAAAAAAATAAAAAAATAAAAAATTATTATGTCTTTTTCTATAACAAAATAATTGTATCTGTTGTAATGTACGGAGAAGATACTTTGTTTAGTTATTATTAGTACGATTTCAAATTTTACATCTTTAGTGGAATTATTATCTACAAGCTGGCGTAATATTTTGTAAAACATAATACTAGTTCAACAAAATTATCCGATTAACGATTCAAATCTTTCTCTAAAGATAGTCATTGGACTCTCTTCAGTTTTGAATTTGTATCCCCTAAAGTAACTCAATCATTGAGTTTGGATCCAAACTGTTCAATCTGTATTTGGCACAGATATTAAAGTATTTTATCTTGAACCAGATTGTAATCAGACAGTGAGGATGCAAACTCAATGATTGAGTTACTTTAGGGATCCAGACTCTTGGTTTTAATCTTACTGCTTGTTCTGAAATGGAGGAATTCAAATCAGCTTTGGAATTTCAGGGTCCTTGCAATTTCAAACTCTTTCTATCTTTCTTCTATCTCTTCTTTCTCTCTCATTAATTTAATGAGAGAAAAATAAGATTGAGAGGGAGAATTTGAAATTGCAGGACTCTAAAATTTTCTTTAAAATTTCAGCAAAGGAAAGAGATACGGAGAATTTGAAATTGCACGGACTCTGAAATTTTCTTTAAAATTTCAGCAGATCCGGTTCCGAAATGGGGAGAACACAACATAACAATACTGGATGGGTTTTTTCTTAGGAGGTGACCTTGTCCGGTTTTGATTTTCGGTGACACTGCACCTGCAGATGATTAAACCGGATCATCTAAAGGACCACGCCAATGGAAATAAATCTGCTGTGATTTCAGAGGCTCGCAGGCCCGATTTTTTTATTTATATCTAAAAAATAAATTAAATTTAAAAAAATAACCGAACTGGCTGTAGAATTTGAAATCTACCTAACCGGACCAAATTTCCGGTTAACAGTTAACCGGACCCTTTAAAGGAGTCTGGTTAACCGTTAACCGGAAATTTGGTTTGGGTCCAGTTAATGGTTAACCGGATTCGTTGGTTCGGTTAACCGTTAACCGAACCCGATTTTTTATTTTTTTTTTTTACTTTTTTTTTTAAAACAAAAAATTTTAATTTTTTTTATTTTTCTATTGAAAATATCCATGAAAATTCGTATTTAGATTTATCAAATTTACACCAAAAAATTTTGTAAATAAAATATGAAATTTAAAATTATAGAAAAATACACATACACATACACATATACATATACATATACATATACATAAATAATATATGGTCCCGATTTTTTTTTTACTTTTTTTTAAAACAGAAAATTTTAAACTTTTTTATTTTTTTATTGAAAATATACATGAAAATTCGTATTTAGATTTATCAAATTTACACCAAAAATTTTTGTAAATAAAATATGAAATTTAAAATTATAGAAAAATACACAAACACATACACATATACATATACATATACATATACATAAATAATATACGGTTCCCGATTTTTTTTTTACTTTTTTTTAAAACAGAAAATTTTAAACTTTTTTATTTTTCTATTGAAAATATACATGAAAATTTGTATTTAGATTTATCAAATTTACACCAAAAATTTTTGTAAATTAAATATGAAATTTAAAATTATAGAAAAATACACAAACACATACACATATACATATACATATACATATACATAAATAATATACGGTTCCCGATTTTTTATTTTTTTTACTTTTTTTTAAAACAGAAAATTTTAAATTTTTTTATTTTTCTATTGAAAATATACATGAAAATTCGTATTTAGATTTATCAAATTTACACCAAAAAATTTTGTAAATCAAATATGAAATTTAAAATTATAGAAAAATACACATACACATACACATACACATATACATATACATATACATATACATAAATAATATACGGTTACCAATTTTTTTACTTTTTTTTAAAACAGAAAATTTTAAATTTTTTTATTTTTCTATTGAAAATATACATGAAAATTCGTATTTAGATTTATCAAATTTTCACCAAAAAAATTTGTAAATCAAATATGAAATTTAAAATTATAGAAAAATACACATACACATACACATATACATATACATAGACATATTATTTTAAATTTCATATATAATTTAAATTTTTCTATAATTTTAAATTTCATATTTGATTTACAAATTTTTTTGATGTAAATTTGATAAATCTAAATACGAATTTTCATGTATATTTTCAATAGAAAAATAAAAAAATTTAAAATTTTATGTTTAAAAAAAAAGTAAAAAAAGGAAAAAAAAAATCGGGTTCGGTTAACGGTTAACCGAACCAACGAATCCGGTTAACCATTAACTGGACCCAAACCAAATTTCCAGTTAACAGTTAACCGGTTTGGGTAGATTTCAAATTCCACAGCCGGTTCGGTTATTTTTTAAATTTAATTTATTTTTTGGATATAAATAAAAAAATCGGCTCGCAGGCCTTCTGCAATTTTAATCACAATCCTTCATTTATTGAAATTATGGAATCTAAAAAGGAGATAGTTTTTGTGCACGAATCTCAAAACATATGAACGGTTGTGGTTGAAATCGCAGCAGATTTATTTCCTCACACCGATGGTTTCAAATCAAAACAAATTATTCGAGTCAAATAATTTTAATTATTCAACATATTTAACATAGAGAACGAGGTTAATACTTCACATTATTTTTTTCTGATTGAAATGGTATTGTGATAAAAACAAAAAAACACTTTTGCAATATTATTTGTGATAATTTAAATGTCATAAAAGTACTCTTTCAAGAAATGTTTAGATTTGATCTCATAAGTCTAAATTTATTTTATTGTAGACCATCCATATTTACAAGTCAAGTTTCTACTATAATTATGATGTAAATATTAAAATTTTGAATGATAACTCCGATTGAATTTATGTATGACTTTTGGGTTATAAATTAATTAATTTCTAGGACCACATAGAAAGACAATAAATCACGGTGCCTACTCATAAGGCGTAATAAATCTTAATCTGCTTATCAATTTAATTTATCACATGTCGAAATTTTCTCATTAATTTAAAGTGTTCGTTCATTTATATTTCATGAGATGAATTAATGACCGATCAGGAATCAAAAAGATAAGAAATAAAGATGTAAATTTGACCAATTAAAAACTGGACTTTTAGACATAAGTGGTTATTCTTTTTTAGGAGGGTTGAAATTCCTTCATTTTTGTGTGCCTCCACCATATTTTTATTTTTTAAAATTTTAATAACTCAAAATTTAAAACTTAAAAGTCAAAATAAAACTGTTAGATATGATCTAGATCGTTTTCTCTATGTGCTCAAAAAAAATTATGACATTTCAATTTTATTTTAGTTGTCGTCAAAAGTTTGTAAAAAACGTACAAATGTGGATAATTTCTAGACGTTGATTTTTCAACTTATTAATTCACATAAAAATAAAATTGAAATGTGATCATTTTTTATGAGCATATAGAGAAAATAACATAAATCATATCTAACGATTTTATTTTAACTTTTAAAGTTTAAGTTTTGAATTATTAAAGTTCTAAACAATGGAGGCATTTGAACCTCCTCTTCTTTTTTACAGTACTATTCTTCAATGTGTTAAATTCTTCTCATAATTTTGATGTGACTTTTAAAACCAATACATACTTCTAAGTTATGAATAAAAATGAATTGTGCGTAAAATAAAATACTATTTATATCTTTTAGTTGTATTTTATAATTCACATTATTTATTTAAAATTATTAGCCACTACTGATATATTATATGTTAAACAAAATACATTAAAATATAACTTATATAATTTTTCATTTTAGATATCAGAATAAATCAAATGTTAACAGTATGTTCTTGAATTAAAATCAATAACAATGTTTACGAACACATATAACATAAAACAATTTCAAATGTAAAACAAAATATATTAATTCTGAAAAAAAAACTTTACATCAATATATCCACAAGAATTCTTAAAAAAAAAAAATTTAATGTCCTCTAATAAACTCGGTTGACTCAACCCACTATCTGACAACTCTACAAATAATGAATTATGTATCACAAGCCTATGAAACTCATTATCAGTAACTTTCACAAATAATTAAATCACTCTTAAACATCCTTTTTAGATGGAGAGTTAAAATTTATGTCTTATTTTTTGTTGTGCCTTAATTGATTGTCTTTTACAAGTAGATTTTTAAATTTGAGACACAAAATTTTTCAAAATTCATGTATTTTTGCTTGTGCATGTATCCAACAAATACAATTTCCAACCACTTTAGAGTTATTTTGATAGTTATACATAATAAATCAGAAATTATAAAGAGTTTCTCATTATCCTTCAATTAAACACTTTTACATATTTACTTTGAGAGTACAAGTTTATAATTTTTCTTAATAATTTTAAATTAATTCAAATTATCTCAATTCAATTACATTAAGGTTAAGTTAGCAACTAAAACTAAATTAACTGAACTTTGTCCCCATTAACCTCTACATTTTGCAAATGTTATGGAAATTTAAATCAATAACCTTCAAAGATGTGGAACTAAGTGTGATTAATTTGTACTTGATATACCAAGTTAACAAATTAGCTGAGGTTGTGTATAGTGATTCTACATTTAAGTTCTGATTTAGCTACTATAGAGTTTTAAAAAAGTAAAAAAGTCTTGATTTAGTGTGAGCTTTAATGAGTTATGAGTCTCAATCAATCTTAAATTTTGTCTATATATATATTATCTCCAGTGGAAGATTAACAAATCCAATATATCCAGGTTTTCATTTGCCAAATCATCTTTCATTTATGAACCATGCCTCCTATTTATAGATACTTTTAATAAATTAAAAAAAAAATTAGAACAGCGCTCGACTTAATTTTTTTTTTTTTTTTTGTAAATTGTAAATGAATTTTGTATTAAGTTTTTTTTTTTTTTGCTCATTCATTCAATTAGGAGTAAATACCCCCACAGAAAAGAAAAAAAAAATGTATCTACCAGTCAAGGATCAAATGAATGACTTTGGTCTTCAGGTGGTCAATACATGACTGATGACTAGACTTCGGTCAACTGAATTATGTTTAAAACATTGTGAAATAAATAAAATAACAGCTTCCAAAAAAAATTTCTGATAAAAATACGAACACATTTATGTTCACGAAGAAGTGTCAATAAAAACTTAAGAAGTGCAGTTATCACTCTAATATGTGTACTAATATTAATTTTTAGCTGAAAAAGATGCACAAAGGCTTAACTAAACAATCAAATGGGCACTGAATTAATTCTGCACGCACTACTATCCAGTCTCTACTTCTATTGATAAGTTAATCTTCGCTTAAGTTTCATATCTAGCAGTTCTTATTTTTCTCCTTATTTCAAGATTTGAGGACCTTTCTGCATATCTTCCATTATGAGTATGATAAATTTTGCAACTATTTGGACATGTTCGGGCGCTGCGCGCAATACATATATACATTATACAATACAGATTACAGAATAGGGAATAGAGGTGCTACTTTTACCCGATTATCTGGATTCGATTATTTTGGATAAGATATGGTTACAAAATTAATAATTTAATATTCAATCTGGATTCGAAATAGAACCGATACTATAATGAGTAGGATATAGATTTTATTTAATTATCCGACCTATAACCGAACTCGACCCGATATCTGTATAAATACCTGATAAAACATATATTAATAATTATTAATATATAAAAATATAACTTTACGTATTAATTTTTACATGAGCCGTGTGAACCCAATACTTTTTTTAATATGAAAAAATAGAATGCAGTGACATATTCGCTATGTTTATACTTTATACACTTAGATGGATGTCAAATTTATTCCTTCTACAACAATCACATTAATTTTTTAAATAAAATTTATTACTATAAATACATCTTTCAATATTTGTCTTGATATCGTCTGCATAATAATGAAAATTTATTGCTCTCATTGATATGTCATTTCTACAAATTATTAGTATTTCATTCATAGATTTTTTGAACTATAGAAAATGAAATTGTTATCTCTAATATTTTACTTTTTAAAAATTACATCTCTTCTTCAATATTTTTTTTCAAAAGTTATTTTCTCTCTATCCTCTAGATTTTTTTTGTGACATATACCCACTCCGAATCCGGAACCGCCCCGTATCCAAATCCGACCCGATAATCTACAAGCAAGTTATGGGTATATATCTACCCGGAACCGAAAGACTGGACTTGAAATATCTACGGGTAGATAGGTACTCGGATCCGGACCCGATCCGAATTGAAACAGATAAGTATATGGATCGAAATTTGAATCCGAACACTTTTAAGATACGAGTCTAAATATAATAGTATCCGGATCTGATTCAACCGGATAGCACCTCTAATAGGGAGAATAAGTGAATCTTTTCACTTCTCGTTATATTGAAGTTGATACATTGGATCCGGCTCCTGCTCCTTGGAAAGACCGAAGACTTCATGACACATTGATCCACACAGGCCTACGACTATAAAATGCAAACTAGTTAGAGAGTTGTTAAATTAAAAAGCCAACGAACTTCTTGAAGCAATCATTAATCCTCTCTAACCGTTCTTCTATTACAATGAAACCTCACTTCATCAGTCTCCTCTTCCTCATATCCACTTCTTTCCTCCTCTGTTCCTACTGCCAGGAAACATCAGAAGCGCAAATCCTACTCGAAATCAAGGCTACTTGGGGCAACCCTCCAGCTCTCATCTCCTGGAACTCAACTTCAGGCGACCACTGCAGCTGGAATGGCATTTACTGCACCAAAGGATTCGTTTCAGAAATCTACCTCGTAAACCAAAACCTAAGCCAATCAATCCCTGACTTCATATGCCGCCTGAAGAACCTATCTCTCCTTGACCTCTCCGACAACGAAATCATCAGCACCTTCCCCGAGTTGCTCAACTGCTCTGCCCTACAATTCTTGACTATATCCCAGAACTACTTTATCGGCCCTCTTCCAACAGACATAGATAAGTTATTGCCTTCTTCTCTTACTTATCTTGATCTGTCAGGAAATAATTTCTCGGGGGATATACCGGCTTCCATTGGTAATTTAGCGGGATTAAAGGAACTCCACCTAGAAGGGAATCTTTTTAATGGCACCTATCCGCGAGAGATTGCAAATTTGAAAAATTTAGAGCACTTCTCTCTTGCTTGGAATGGTTTGCTTAAACCGGCCCAGATACCACCTGAGTTTGGCAACATGGCTAGACTCAAATTTCTTTGGATGACACAAACAAACACAATCGGTGAAATTCCGATTGCCCTGTCGAAACTTAATGAGCTTGTGCACTTGGATTTGGCATATAACCAAATAAATGGTACTTTACCCAGTTGGATTTGGTCCCTAGAGAAACTCCAGAAACTATACCTGTACTCAAATAATCTCACGGGTGAGATCAGTTTCACTGGTCCTATTCGTTGCCTTGGTTTATCTGAACTAGATTTGTCAGAAAACAAACTGACAGGTTCAATACCCGAGAAGTTTGGTGATTTCAAAAACCTGTCAAAGCTTTTCTTGTACTATAATTTTCTTAGCGGTGAAATACCAACACGCATTGGGATTCTGCCAAAGCTAATTGACATTCGCTTGTTTAATAACAAACTTACTGGGGTATTACCCGAAAGTTTAGGGAACTATTCGAGTCTTTGGAATTTTGAAGTAGATGATAACAGACTATCGGGTCAATTACCACCTCATCTTTGCTCAGGGAATAAACTTATGTCAATTATCGTATTTGATAACAATTTTACTGGTGAGATACCGTCATCTCTCGCAGATTGCTACACACTAAAGAGTATCCAATTGTACAAAAATAAGTTTTCTGGAGAGTTACCATCAAAAATTTGGTCAATTCCTAGTCTTGCTGTGATAATCATCCATGACAATGAGTTAACTGGTAGACTCCCTAAAAGACTACCCTGGAACCTCACTAGACTTGAAATATATAGCAATAATTTTACAGGTGAAATTCCAGCCTTTGCTGACCAACTTCAAGTTTTTAAGGCATCAAACAACTCCTTTTATGGAGAGCTCCCCAGTAATTTAACCGGATTATCACGTTTGCAAGAACTATCACTGGAATCAAATCAAATTCATGGATCGATTCCCCAAAGCATCCAGGTTTGGAAGTTTCTTACCACGCTAAATCTTGGTAACAATAAGTTAACAGGCTCAGTACCCGATTCAATTGGGTCACTCTCGGTTCTAACAACTCTTGATTTATCCAATAATGAACTTTCAGGTCCAATTCCAGTGAATATAGGCAACCTAAAACTCAATTTTCTAAATCTATCAGCAAACAACTTGTCGGGTAGCATACCACATTCACTCGAGAACCAAGAATTCGACCATAGTTTTCTATCCAATCCCGGTCTGTGCTCAGACTCTAATTTCAGCTCCAATTTGAATTTACGTAGGTGCTCTATTACCACAAGCAGCTCAAATAAACTCTCAAGGGAACTCATTGCTATATTTGCAACCCTTGGGTTTGCTGTACTTGTTGGTATTGGGGTAGTTGGGATTTTGCTACTTAGAGCACAAATCAAGCGAAAAAGGGCCGGTAATGATGAGACCGCATGGAAGCTAACTTCCTTCCACAAGTTTGATTTTACAGAGTACCAGATAACTCAGGGGCTAAAAGAGGAGAATATCATTGGTAGTGGCGGATCTGGTAAAGTTTACAAGATCATTTTAAACAATAATGGAGATCAAATTGTGGCTGTTAAAAGAATTTCTGTTGGTCGCGCCAAAGTGGATAGTAACTTGGAAAAGAATTTCAACGCAGAAGTCGATATACTTGGCCAAATTCGTCATGCCAATATTGTCAAGCTCCTTTGTTGCATATCGAGTATTGATTCAAAGCTACTAGTTTATGAATACATGGAGAATAGTAGTTTGGATCGGTGGCTTTACGGTAAAGAGAGGATGGATGGAACTCGATCACTGGATTGGCCAACAAGGCTAGGCATTGCAATTGATTCTGCAAAAGGCCTTTGCTACATGCACCATAGTTACTCTCAACCAATAATGCACCGGGATATCAAATCAAGTAACATTTTGCTTGACCTGAAATTCAGAGCAAAAGTTGCTGATTTTGGCCTTGCTCGAGTGTTGGAGAAATCCGGTGAACCTGAGACTGTTTCTAATATTCAAGGATCTTTTGGATATATCGCACCAGGTTTTCTGTTATTTCATTTAATTTAATTTCATTTTGTTACATTATTAGCTTCTATGAAATGGTGAAACACTCAAAATCTTACTTTGTTTTTCCGATTGTTAAGTGTAACCATGAATTTAAAAAAGTTTAATCTTGAATTTGCATTTTTCTCATTTTGAAGAATGTGGGAAGAAGAGGAAGATCGATGAGAAGGTAGACGTGTACAGCTTCGGAGTCATTCTTTTAGAGTTAACAACAGGGAAAAGAGCTAACGAAGGAGATGTATACGAAGCCTTGGCAGACTGGGCATTGCGATTGTACCAACAGCACGGCTTGCTTGTTGGCATGATTGACGAGGGCATTCGAAATGACGATGAGTATTTTCCTGACATCGCTGCAGTTTTTGAATTAGGTTTGAGCTGCACCTCGAAGGATCCGATCGCAAGACCCACAATGAGAATGGTCCTTCAACGCCTGAGTCAGTATGATCGGACTGTCAAAACTACTCATAATGGCTTCAGTTATGATCAAACTAAGGAAGGTCCTTTGATCCTTTCCAAGAAAAGCAGCAGGAGAAAAGATTTATCGGATGATTTTGATGACAAAGATAATGATGATAGTAGTGGCAGTTTTGTAGTGCATGTATCTTAATCAGTGATGCTTAATTGCTTATAATCAGTTTTCTTTTTTATGGTTTTTATTTTTTTCCTCCAATCACAAGGTCTGTCTGTATATAATTGTACATCCTTGTACACAGTTTATATAATTTTTATATCATTTTGGAAGAAAAAAAGTGTTCAGTTGTAAATATATAAATAACAGATGTGAAAGAAGATTAATGACATTTAATTTTGGGAAGACTCCTCGTTTGACCCACTTTAATTGTGAACCACATCTAATGAGTGCATTGACTGATGACTTGTTTTTGGGGTCAATGGAGTCGGCGTCAATCCCGTTGCTTCCTGGCCTACCGCATCACCCTCAATTTTGGAATATCTTTTAAAATGTATTTCACTTTTTTTTTTTTTAAAGAAGCAATTAACATGGTCCATTTATCATTGTGAGTTGAAAAAACTTGTACATTTTATATTTGCTTGCTCAATTGAAATATTGATTACGGCCGTCGGTTCTCTCTCTGTGTTTTTTTCATATAGGAACCCATATATTAATAGTATGATTGTTGTTATCACTGTTATTGTTTTTAAAATTAAAATTCGGTTAAAATAAGTAAGTATTTAATTGAGTATGATTCTTAGACTAACGCTATATCCCGAAAATTAACAGTGAATGAGTCAAAAAAACCAAATTAAATAATACTAGAGAGCCTTGAAACGGTTATGACAAATCAATAATATATTAGCCCTCTCAATATTCTCTTAATAAGGGGGTGTCTCATGGAGTTCTCAGTTTAACCTTTCTTAAAATAAATATGTAATTCATGTAAAAAAATATTCAGTCTTCTAATTAGTCGATTTTTTAAGAAAAATAATTTATTTATTTATTTGTGATGCATATATTATGACAATAAGACATACATAAGTACATCACAAGTAATGAACCAGCTGCCTTCACACCTAATCAATACAAAAACTTAACATTGTCTTAATTAAATTGACTACATATTTTTTTTATTATTTCTTTAATACATGATTAATTGGGTACTTTATATATTTGAAATTAGTTTGGATAGAAAAGTCAAGTAATTAGATAAATTTGTGATTGTTTAAATTTAGAAAGGTAAATATAATCTTTAAATTTTAGAGGAAAATACATAATTTCAAAATTTTTTGAGGGGTGCACATGAAATTGCCTTAAATTTATTATGCAAAGCAATGATAACCAATATTTGGAAAAGGAAATTAATGAAACTTTGGCAGCAGGTTTTCTTTCTTTGAAAACAAATTCGTGTTATCTAAGGTATATGACCTATAGTATTGTATAATAATAATAACAATATAATACCATAAATTGATTTATTTTAAAATTAATGGTTAGAACTCTGCCAAGTGCATGTAGATCAGAATCTAAAATGGATGTGAATTGATGTAGCTTTATGAATACCGACAGACTCGTAAGGTCTTCATGATAGTTATATCTTACTAGATGCTTAATTTTTTGCTGTCTTGACAATGATATGTTTGACGATTGGACAATTGAAACGTCTAAACGTTATTTTGGACAGTTGTACGACTTGCTAATTATTATAAATTAGAGGAGGTTTGAAATGTCTCTATTTTTTATTTCTATTATATTTTTATTTTAAAAAATAATAATTCAAAATTTAAAATCTCAAATCTAAAAGTAAAAATAAAATTGTTGAATATAATATATATCATTTTATCTATGTACGTATAAAAAATGTGATATTTCAACTTTATTTTGGTTGTTATTAAGAGTTTTGTAAAATAATTTTTTGATATTGATAATTTATAGATGTTGATTCTTCAACTTATTGATTCATATATAAATAAAATCAAAATGTAATATTTTTATGAACACATCAGAAAAAATAACATAAATCACATCTAACTGTATTATTTTAATATTCAATTTTAAATATTGAGTTATTAACATTTTAAAAATAAAGTGTAATGAAAATACAAAATATGAAAGCATTTGCACTCTCCTCATCTATTATTAGATTTTTTTTTTATTTAGAATTACTATAAAATATTTCATTCAAATAAGCCTCCTAATTTTTGATTTTCTGTAACTAGCCTCCACCGATCCCTAGGATCGGTGGAGCAAAAAAAATCAAAACCACACCGGTCCTAGGGACCGGTGTAGCTCAATTTTGGTCCGCCACAGCACTGCACGCAGGATTACACGAAAAAAAAAAAAAGCTGCACCGATCCTGTGGATCGGTGTAGCATAAATATTAGTCCACCGATCCCACGGATCGGTGCAGTTTTACCTTTTTACCATTAACCCTGCCGCAGCCTTCTTCTTCTCTTCCCGATCTCCATTTTTCTTTCTTCTTCCTTCTATTTTTTCTTATTTTGTTTTTTTCAGATTTAATAGAGGAGTTATCATATGAACAGATCGCCACCACCATTGTACTCAGCATCGTCTTCTGATTATTATTGTAAGTTTTTTTTAATCATATTCTTATATTTAGTGTTATAAAATTGAAAAATATTTAGAGTTTGATTTAGTGTTTATTTTTTACTCATATGTTTATATTTTAGTTTTTTTTACTTATATGTTTATATTTTGAGTTTTTTTACTCATATATTTATATTTAGTTTATTTTTTACTCATATGTTTATATTTATTGTTTTTCTGTACTCATATATTATGTAGTGTTTTTTTATATGTTTATATATTTAGTGTGTTTTTTTTACTCATATGTTTATTTAGTATTTTTTTTTACTCATATGTTTATTAATTTAGTGTTTGATTTTTGTTCAGCAAAATGTCACTGCTATTGATCAATGTGTATTATGGTGGTAACCTCCAAAGCACTTCAACAGGTGTTGGTTATGACATAGGGGCTGCATTTACCTTTACTGTATCTGATTCTACCAGTTTTGCCATTATAAGACGGCAAATATACGTTGGACTTGAATTGCTTCCGAGTCGAGTCAAATTGACAATCAGGGTACGTATGAACACAGCACCGCCCGGATCGTACCATTTCTCACTATTTCGAATAGAAAATGAGGAAACTTGGGTTGTCATTAAACAAACTGCAGCTCAAGTGGCTGGATTTAAGGTTATAGAATTGGTAGCTGAGGCGCACCAGGCTAGAAACCAAACCAGTTATGATCCGTGTCCAGATAGTTTGCCTGGAGGTAGTAACACACCGTCGGTTCAGACCGACTTTGATCTTAACTCGGGCAGTGTACCTGTACCCACCTACACACCTCCGGTTGAGGCCGGTGACGGCCTTTGTGAGCAATCAGATGAAGACACAGAATCTGATAGGCGTTCTTTTGATGATGATGATTCGGATGAAGAATGGAATGCAGATATGGATGAAGCAGAGGCTGAAATGAACGACCGAGAAATATTGAAGGATTGGCACAACTCAATACCATTCCTCAATCGAGGACCTAAGCATCCATGTTCCTCATTCCACGATGAATTGCCAATGCCATACGCGGATCGTGCATTTTTTGCAAACCCCCCCAGGTTAGATGAAAAATTTGCTGAAGGTCAAATGTTTGAATCCAAAGCCAAACTAATATCAGAACTTGCTAAATTTCACCTAACCAAAAACACAGAGTTAGATGTGCTAAACAGCAACAGAACAAAGTATAGAGTTAAATGTAGATCTTCTAAATGCAAATGGAAGCTGTATGCAATTGTAGTACCAACAGGTGCATGGACAATTTCCACCAACCCGTTTATCCACACATGTTTTGGCAGTGCTGAAAGGCTGGATAGTCATCAAATGACTTCTAGAGTAATTGCTGATATTATTAAACCGGCTTTGAAAGATGATCTGGAGTTAAGCATTAAAATGGTCAAGCATCTGGTTAAAGTTAAATTTGGGACAGTAGTGCCCTCGTATAACAAGTTGTGGAGAGGTAGAGAACTTGCAATTGCGAGGCAAGCACGCGACAACTCTCGATAGAGATGTGCGAGTACGGCACCTCCCCAATTGTATTCTTGTGGAGTCTCTAGATCATTAATGAATTGCAAGTACATTGCAGGGAAACATAACTGACCCGAATAAATCCATACAAAAACCTCGGGTGTACTGTGCAGCTCTCTCATTACTGTCCCACTCTTGTAAGGGTTGACTAAATTTGGCCCGCACCCATTTCAGTCTAATCGAATAAGCAGAGACGGACAATCGTTCATTCGATGTGTTAGGATTATAAATCCTATATTTATATGGCATTGTCTCAATGAGGTCATTGTAAAACAGAGCCGGATCAGCCCCTAGATCATACTCTAAGTATGGGTTCCAATCAGTATCGCTGGTGCCAGTAATCGGGTCACCTGCAAATTAAAAGAATTATACAATCAACAATTCACCTTAAAAAAAATAGTGTTTTAAACTAATCGATAAACAACTTAAATTAGTTAATTACCCTTAATCGGTAAGCCCCATAGACATGCAACGTCTTCCAACGTCACTGTCATCTCACCGACAGGTAGATGAAATGTATTGGTCTCCGGCCTCCACCTCTCAACCAGAGCACTAATCAAATGCGGATCAATCTTGCAATCATTAAGGCGAGCAATTTGATACAACCCTAATTTCTTCAGAGCATCTTCCATCCGATTGTTGTAAATAATACGAGTCTTATGTGAATTTATCTGGTTCAATGAAGAGGAAGGCTGCCAAAAAGAAATAAAACATTATAAACCCTTCAAATACTTCATATAATATTTATTTGCAACAAATAATTAATAGATATAATCAAAATTACCATATCACGAACTTTCCATGCTCTGTGGTTCTGTGGTGCTAATTTCAACAGCTCCGGATAATTCACATTATCCATTGACTCTGTTAGAAAATTTGATAAACAATATTTTTGCAACTAATGAGAGTCATCACACATAATTATATAAACAAACATTTTTTTCAAGCATATGACTACAATAATCAAAATTTATGTAAACAACATATCATCTAATTTTGATTTTAATTTTAAACTTCATGAATATTACTAATTTTATACATTATAATTTTATCTAGTTTTAAACTTCATGAATATTACTAATTTTACACATTTATAATTTTATATAATTTTAAACATCATGAGAGTCATCACACATTTATCCAATTTTATACAAATTATAATACATATTACTAAAAAGTTACATTATACTACATGAATACTTAATTACACAAATTTATTCTACATAAATACTAAATTACACTAAATTAACATCAAATGAACTATAAATTAACACTACATTAGCACTACATTACACTAAATTAAAATCAAATAAATGCTAAATTAATACTACATTAGCACTAAATTACACTAAATTAAAATTAACACTAAATATACTCCAAATTAACACTAAATTACACCAAATACTAATTTCACACTACATTTCACAAAAACAATCTAAAAATACTAAACAAACTAAATTAAATTAGTTATTTATTTTAATTCGGCTAAAATAAAAAAATTAAAAAAAGAAGAATTTTTACCTTATCAAAATCGTAGATCTGAAGAGTTTCTAATTCTCTTCGATAATCTGAACATTTTGAAACAATTGGATGGAAAAATGGTTGAGTATATTGAAAGAATAAAAAAAAAAGAAAAAAAAAAAGAAAAGAACTTACCGTTGCAGAAGTGCAGAAGAAGGCTCGGACGGGGGGAGAAGAAGGAGAAATGGGGGAGTCCGCGGGCGGGTTTTTGAGAACAAAGCTCCACCGATCCGTAGGATCGGTGTAGGGCTTTTTGGGATTTTCTGTGGCCGACTCATTGCACTGACGAAAAGTGAGCTACACCGGTCCCTAGGACCGGTGTAGTTTTGATTTTTTTTGCTCCACCGATCCTAGGGATCGGTGGAGGCTAGTTACAGAAAATCAGGTCTTCAAAGGCTTGTTTGAATGAATTATTTTACCGTAATTCTAAATAAAAAAAAAATCCTATTATTATCTAAAATGTAAAGGAGTTGAAAAGTCTAAAAACTTAACAGGATCATAACGTAAAATAATACACTTTGCTTGTAATCTAGTAGCGTACCGTTAATTCACACACAAATCTCAGAAAGTTGACCAATAAACATATGAATATTAAGATGTCTTGGTATCTGTAAAGTGAAGCACATATAGTAACATAGTTTATTATAAGAAACACCTCGATGGTTCTTCACAGTTAAATATAAGAAGCACCTCGATCGTAGAAACGAATATATAAAACCTATAAGTGGTCAAAACGAAATGAAGCATCTTAAAATTTTGAACATGGATCCGCTATACGTACTTATTACATGTAAATAGTATCATCTTTCATATTGGTTCTAATTTTTTTTTTGTAAATGTTATTGAAATTTATTTTGAATTGATTAGTAATGTTTTTGTTTATTTTTATTTTTTTATATTATTTAAAAAATGTTATTTGTTATTCCATATGTCATTTTGTATGGAATTTTTAATGAAAATATATCAAAAAAAAAAGTTATTATGTCTTTTTCTATAACAAAATAATTGTATTTGTTGTAATGCACAGAGAAAATACTTTGTTTAGTTATTATTAATATGATTTCAAATTTTACATCATCTTTATTGAAATTATTATCTACAAGCTGGCGTAATATTTTGTAAAACATAATACTAGTTCAACAAAATTATCTGATTAACAATTCAAATCTTGCCCTAAAAATAGCCGTTGGACTCCCTTCATTTTTGAATTCGGATCCCCTAAAGTATCTCAATCATTGAGTTTGGATCCAGACTGTCCAATCTGTATTTGGCACAAATATTAAAGTATTATATCTTGAATAAGATTGTAATTGGACGATGACAATGCAAACTCAATTATTGAGTTACTTTAGGGATCTGGACTCTTCGTTCTTAATCTTACTGCTTGTCCTGAAATGGGGGGAACACAACATAACAATACTTCATTTATTGAATTTCTGGAATCTCCAAAGGAGAGAGTTTTTGTGCACGAATCTCAAAACATATGAACGGTTGTGGTTGAAATGGCAGCAGATTTATTTCCTCACACCGATGGTTTCAAATCAAAACAAATTATTCGAGTCAAATAATTTTAATTATTCAACTTATTTAACGTAGAGAACGAGGTTAATAATTCACATTATTTTTTTTATTGAAATGGTATTGTGATAAAAAAAACCTTTTGCAATATTATTTGTGATAATTTAAATGTCATAAAAGTACTCTTTCAAGAAATGTTTAGATTTGATCTCATAAGTCTAAATTATTTTATTATAGACCATCCATATTTACAAGTCAAGTTTCTAATATAATTATGATGTAAATATTAAAATTTTGAATGATAACTCCGATTGAATTTATGTATGAATTTTGGGTTATAAATTAATTAATTTCTAGGACCACATACAAAGACAATAAATCACGGTGCCTACTCATAGGGCGTAATAAATCTTAGGGATCGACTAAACAGTCCCTCTACTACAATCTTCTATCTATCCCCACACTAAAAGACAAAAAAATAATTAAAATGTGCTAACTACTACCAAAGAGCAAGATGAATGCTATGTTATTAATAGTCAAAACGTATAGTATTCATACCTATGAATTTATAATATTCATACTTATTATCAAAACTATTCGTCATATATAAACACTAGCTGGAGGGGACCAGTCTCGACCAGGGGGACCACTGACATCTTGTGACAGCCTGGATTAGAGACCACAATCATCTGAAAGCGACATTTACCAAGATTGATGACCGCTATAGTGAATCTATATATTATTCATATTGAAATAAAGAAGTATTCATACTGACGATTACGAAGTACTCATACATGTTTGAAATAATTTATACAATTCAAAGTCAGATTTATCTCTCTCACCCACCTCTTTCAAGAAGTATTTATACTGACGATTATGAAGTATTCATACATGTTCGAAATAATTTATACAATTCAAAATTTATTGTCAAATTCATCTCTCTCATCCACCTCTTTCAAGAAGTATTCATATCTAATATGAAGTATGCATATCTAACAAATGAAGTATTCATATCTAACTAATGAAGTACTCAATATCTAACAAATGAAATATTCTTATATATAACTATTAATATCTAACGAATGAAGTATTCACACATGACACTAATAATATTCACATCTAACACTAATAATATTCACACCTGCCCAAATTAGGACCAAGAAATATTCTCAACAGACTAGTATGCATATCTAAAACAATTAAGTATTCATATCTAACTAAAGAATTATTCATACTGACAATTACAAAGTATTCATACATGTTCGAAATAATTTATACAATTCAAAATTCAAAATCAAATTCATCTCTCTCATTGCACCTTTTCCAAGAAGTATTCATATGTAACATGAAGTATGCATATCTAACAACTGAAGTATTTATATCTAACTAATAAAGTATTCATATGTTGCACTGTGACAACCTTCGCTGGGCTAGCATGGACCCCCTCCAATGGTGCACCACGCTCTCCCCGCCGAATCTCGACGGTGCACCACTCTCTCCTTACTGAATCTCGACCATGCACCATGCTCTCCTCGTCAAATCTCGATGATGCACCACGCTCTCCTCATCGGATCTCAATGGTGCACCACGCTCTACTCGTCAAATCTTGATGGTGCACCACGCTCTCCTTGTCGGATCTCGACCGCCATCACAACCATTGGCGTGGGTAGCTGGTGGCGAGCAGTAGAGGAGAAGAACAGAGTGGGTTTTGAGTTGTGTTGAATTATTTTTTTTTTTTTTAAGAGAAGATTGAAGAAGGTGAATTTTGACTACATGGGGAAACAAAAAATGAAGATTGTTAGAAGAACAGATAGAGGACAGATTCAAAAAAGACAACATCTTTATTCTAAATCTTAATCTACTTATCAATTTAATTGATCACATCTCGAAAATTTCTCATTAATTTAAAGTGTTCGTTCATTTCTATTTCATGAGATGAATTAATGACCGATCGGGGAGCAAAAAGATAAGAAATAAAGATGTAAATTTGACCAATTAAAAACTGGACTTTTAGACATAAGTGGTTATTCTTTTTTGAGGACGGTTCAAATGCCTTCATTTTTTGTGCTTTTACAAAACTTTTATTTTTGTAAACTTTAATAACTCAAAATTTAAAACTTAAAAGTCAAAATAAAACCGTTGGATGTGATCTAGGTCATTTTCTCTATATGCTCATAAAAAATTATGACATTTTAATTTTATTTTAGTTGTCATTATGAGCTTGTAAAAAACATACTAATGTGGATAATTTCTAGACATTAATTTTTTAACTTATTAATTCACATAAAAACAAAATTAAAATGTGATAATTTTTTATGAGCATATAGAGAAAATAATATAGATCACATTTAACAGTTTTATTTTAACTTTTAAAGTTTAAATTTTGAATTATTAAAGTTCTAAAAGTGAAGGCATGATGGAGGCACAAAAAATGGAGGCATTTGAACCCTACTCTTCTTTTTTACAGTACTATTCTTCAATGTGTTAAAATTTTCTCATAATTTTGATGTGAATTTTACAACTAATACATACTTCTAAGTTATGAATAAAAATGAATTTTGTGTGAAATAAAATACTATTTATATCTTTTTGTTGTATTTTATAATTCACATTATCCATTTAAAATTGTTAGCCACTACTGATATATTATATGTTAAACAAAATACATTTAATATAACTTATATAATTTTTCATTTTAGATATCAGAATAAATCAAATGTTAACAGTATATTCTTGAATTAAAATCAATATCAATGTTTACGAACATATATAACATAAAACAATCTCAAATGTAAAACAAAATATATTAATTCTGAAAAAAAAAGCTTTATATCAGTATAGCCACAAGAATTCTTAAAAATAATAATTAATGTTCTCTAATAAACTCGGTTGACTCAACCCACTATCTGACAACTCTACAAATCATGAATTATGTATCACAAGGCTATGAAACTCATTATCAGTAACTTTCACAAATAATTAAATAACTCTTAAACACCCTTTTTAGATGGAGAGTTAAAATTTATGTCTTATTTTTAAATTTGAGACACAAAATTTTTCAAAATTCATGTATTTTTGCTTGTGCATGTATCCAACAAATACAATTTCCAACTACTTTAGAATTATTTTGGTAGTTATACATAATAAATCAGAAATTGTAAAGAGTTTCTCATTATGCTTCAATTAAACACTTTTACATATTTACTTTGACAAGTACAAGTTTATAATTTTTCTTAATAATTTTAAATTAATTCAAATTATCTTAATTCAATTGCATTAAGGTTGAGTTAGCAACTAAAACTCAAATTAACTGAGCTTTGTTCTCATTAACCTCTACATTTTGCAAATGTTATGGAAATTTAAATAAATAACCTTCAAAGATGTGGAACTAAGTGGGATTAATTTGTGCTCGATATACCAAGTTAACAAATTAGCTGAGGTTGTGTATATTTATTCTACATTAAGTTCTGATTTAGCTACTACCAAGTTTTAAAAAAGAAAAAAAATTCTTGATTTAGTGTGAGCTTTATTGAGTTATGAGTCTCAATCAATCTTAAATTTTGTAATTATTTCAAAAGTTGAGTAATGACTAATTGTAAAATAGAAGTTTAATTTAACTTAAATTAGATTTACTTTATGTCATTTCTTTTGGATAGAAATTAACCCAAATGGCAACGTAGAGCCTTCAAATATACTAGCTATGTCGTTACTATTTTATTAATATTTTCGAGTATATTTTGTAATTTTGGGAGTCACATGGTTTACTTTTATGAAGGATTTGATTGGTACTTTGCAACCGGATTCTCCAAATTGCTAATTGAGGTATACAGTAAATACTTTAAGAGTAGCATTATGTAATTAAATTGTCTACTCTTGCGATCAACTGATAACTAATGTAAACATTTATGTTATCTGGTATTACTTAATCATTGTAATTATCTTTTGTCAGCAATAAAATGATCCTCTTATTAGACAAACAAATCGGCTGGTATTTCATTAAAATAACTTGACCCTATTATTTCAATGGCAACTGTTCAACTTCGTTGAGATTCGCGTATGAAAAATCTGAACGGCTGTCATTAGAATAACATAGTGTGGGGAATTATGTCTGTCTATTGAGTTTTTTAAATTCATACAATTAGCCCGTATATTATTTTCTTATTCAAAGGCCTTTGAATGATAGACCGGGCTTCTCTATTTGTTTTCATTCCACTTCATAAATCATATTGTATAATGGGCTTTTGTTTCTGGGTAGCCCATTTATCCTTCAGTAATTTGTGCTGCTCAATTGGAGACATTCTTTTCATTATTCCTATTAAGCTAATTAATTAATTAATTACAACACGCATACTCCAAGTTCCAAGGAATCATATTCTCATCATTTGGACATGTGATTAAGTCCTGCATTATTCCTTTTGCACAGTACAAAGTGCACATAAAGTTGGTTTATCCCTAATGTAATTATGCAAAATTGCAAATGTACATGTGCAGATATACTCGCTACATAGATTTAGTTTCAGACGCTTTTGCTTAATATATATACAGAGGAATAATAAACAATGTTATCATTTTTTTTTTGTCAAATGCAATAACTAGGTGCACTTGCGCCTACACCCACTTCCAAGTTACAACCTAACAATTTTTTTTAAACAAGGTAGGCAACCGATAAAATGGTCTCCGCCTAAGAAGGACAATTTAAACTATGGCCCATGTGCTAACCTAAAAGGGGGTAAAATAAATGCTAGGCACGAACGGTACACAAAGGCACCACTAATTGGTGGCCATGTGAATTGTGGGTGGTCGGGTAGGGAGACATGTCTATGCCTAATTAGAGCAAACAAACAGAACTGTGTAAGAACCACGGTTGATAGTCACATGCACTTTTCATTGGGTTGATTTCTGTCATAATGTTAACAAGACGAAGAAAAATCCAATTTAGTTTTCCTTGGTTGAAACTTGATTTGAGCATCTCCAATTTGTATAAATAATTAATCCAGAGATGGAAACGTGCCAATACAATGGCAGTTTGCCAGTTTCACAGACATGTTGTGGCCATCATTTTGTTTTCCCTTTTGTACTTGTCCATATTTTGTACAGACTTTTCAGAAAGTATCAACTTGCAATACATATTAATGGGCAAATTTAATTCTGGACAACTAAAAGTTGTACCACATTTTGGGCTTTTGGGCTCACTGGTTCGGACTGGCCCACCTAGCTCTGTACTAGTCCATAGCTGGTATATCTTTTCTTTCTGTTTTTTAATAAGAAAATATATTAAAAAATTGAGGTTTATATGCACCTCTCTTCTATCAAGATATACAAAGATAAAAACTAAAAGTGATAATCCGGTGCAGGTACCGTCTACCTCCTAATTTTTATCTGTACGCTGCTACTTGTTTGGATTTTTTTATTTATTTTGTGACGTTAAAATTCTGATTGGTAACCCTTAAGACTCTAAAAAGAAAAACTAAATTTCACAAGATTTTTCTCAGTGTGATTTGGTGCAATTAGTTCTTTAATTTGAACACCAATGAATTTTATAGTACACCGTTAATTTTGACAAACTTTTTTGCACAGTTGCTTAGATAAATAAAAATAAAAGTACACACTATAACGAGCAGTTATTTGTAATGCATTTTCAGTAATCTAAGTTTTTGTGTATATATATATATATATATATATATATATACACTGCATAATATTTAACATTATAGTTAAATTTTCAATTGAAGATTTTTAAGAATTCAATAATTTCTTGAAAATTAATTTACTGATCTTTACACTATAAAATACTCCATGAAATGAATATAAGCATTACTTTATTTCTTAAAAATTGACTGATTTTCAATTTTTTATTTTCTTCTTCTTTTGTGAAGAACAATATCTCAATATATATTTTCACTTGGGTTAGCTTTCTACTAATAATTGTGCAACGTGATATTCTTGAAGTTGCGAAAAACAAATTCGATGTACATCGCATTGGATATATGCTTTACTTAATTAAAGGTTGCACTGCAAGTTCATTAATAAGTCTGACTAGTATGATATTGGCGTCACATAATACTAACTTGAAAATTAACTGAATAGACTTCAAATGATTAATCCAAACCGTTCAAACTAATTTACTTTATGAGTGATGTGTTTACATGCAAAAATTTTATATTTTTGAGTTATTTTAGTATGAAATCAAGCGGTAGAAATATTGAAAAATAAATGTATTTAAATTAACTTAAAAATTCATACATTTGACTACTTGACTTGAAGCCAAATAATTTCAAAAATTTATAAATTTTACATGTAAACACACAACTAATGAAATAGATCGGTTTGAATAGTTTGGATTTACTGTTTGAAATCGATTTGATAAATTTTGAAATTGATGTTATATAGACTGAAATGACGTCACTGATGTTATAATAGCCAAACTCTTCATTGATTCATATGGTACTCGATTTAATTTAAAATTTGATCTAGATTGATTTTTTAAAATGAGGATTTTGGACAGTCACAATATATGTAACAAGACAGATCAAGTCATGGTAGCATGCATGTGAGAATCATAATGGGTTGCGGGGAACAAAGTACGTGTCCTAATATTTATAATTTATCCACCAAAATGCAAATAACAAATTAATTAATTTATCTTAGCCAACATCAAAGGATGGAAACCATATGCACCTAAGCAGCTTATTATAAACCTATATAGATATATATAGATTAATTATGCGTTTCAGGGTACATCAATTTTATCATTCGCGCCAGGGTGTATATGGGACCCAATTATAAGTGGATTTTGTTTTGTATTCTCCCTGTGCGCATGACCATATAAACATATTCATTCCTCTCTGTAAACATATCGTGTATGTATTTTTCTCCATTTTTGTTATTGGCAGTTTCTATAGAGACAAGCTCTTAATTAGTGAGAACTGAGAAGAAATGTGCATCCAGTCCATACCGACTTGAGAGAGATAATGACCTTAATTAGCTATATATATATATATATGAGTGGGGTTAAAATGCACCCTCCTTTTTGTGCTCCAAATGTGCACCCTTCCCTCGTTTCTTCATTTTTAAAGTTCAAATAGTTGATTTGAACCTACCAACGTGTTCTACATATTAAAATGTGCTTGGAGACCAAATTTTATATTTTTTGGAAATTTTTTACTATTTTTTCAGAATTTTTTATTAAACTTAACAATAATAAAAAATTCAGCACAATGATGATTTTCAAAAATTCTGAAAAAATAGTAAAAAATTTCCAAAAAATGTAAAATTTGGTCTCCAAGCACATTTTAATATGTAGAACACGTTGGTAGATTCAAATCAACTATTTGAATTTTAAAAATGAAGAAACGAGAGGAGAGTGCATGTTTGGAGCACAAAAAAGAGAGTGCATTTTAACCCCACTCTATATATATATATATATATATATATATATGTATCTGCTAGTCTATAGTCTATACTTCTAGCTAGTTCTAGCCCACAGCTTTTTTCTAAGCAACTGTTTCTAATTGATTAGTTCAAGTGGAGCACGGATTTCAATGGACTTTTTACTCAAAAGTACTGTTTAAGTTTGAGGGAACCACGATAGATCGATAAGATTCATGCATGAAAAGATCAAGTTGGCTCATGTAGGTTTGGATGTTTTTACTTACATACTGTAGTTAGCTATATATCAATAGTAGCTGCTTTTGCCCTCCAACCTTTGCTCAAAAGAAGAGAAAAAAAAAATAAGGAAAGGAAGATTTTAACAAAAATTCTATATACACAGAGTTATATATAGCTGTGCAGTATAGAAGACTGTAATTTTAAAAATTGAAGAACTTTTTATTTTATTTTTGTTTGAAATGCCCGTGGCCAATATTTAACTAACTGGTGCAAAATGAAAAAGTGATATTTATTTAATCAACTTGTAAGTCTACAGGATAAAAAGAAATTGATGGCATTGTTAGCTAGGCAAGGTAGGTTGTTTGTTAGTGGTCCAAATCAATGAGGTTCACGTACCAGACATAAATTTGTCTAAAAAAGGAGCCTACAAAAGAAGACTAATTAGGTTTTGCAGTACACTAGCTACAATAAGCTTCACTGAGTTTAGGTTAATTACAAGAATACCAGTTAGGTTATCAGTATATAATAAGCTTCAATATTGAGTTTAATATTACAACAAGACCCTCTTGATTATCAGTATAATCAAGAGGTTCACGTCATGTCAATATGTTCCAATTAGCGAAGTTTGTTCGAATGCATATTGTTGGCACTTACCTAATAATAGGGTTCTTTTACATGTTTTATATATCAGCAAGTAGATAAAGGAGGACCTACAAATGTGACTTGACAATTAATTTGACATATACATATACAGGATGGTTTCATGGCCTTAGTTTATAGCTATGGACTATATATATGTTAATATAAAAAGGGAAAAAAGTACAAGAAAAAGGCTCGGCCCATTAAGCCCTTACATTAAATCTACATCAGGAAACAGACATATATGATCCAGTTGTACATGTATTAATAGGCCTCTTTCTCTATTACCTATATATTTATATATAGCTTTCATTTCTTTTCATCATAAGATAATGCTCAATCGTATTTATAGTTTAAACAAATTTTCGTTCTGAACTTCTTATCTAAATTAATACAATCAATGTAGCTGCATTATTTTTAATTTTCTCCTCTCCCGTATTAATCCCTCGATGCATCTCGATCCATTTACAAATTAAAAGCAACCGTTACTTGTATATTTTTCACACATTTACCTAGCTAACCATATAGACTGGTTAATAAACCTTTCTCACAATACTCATATTGATCTCTAAAGAAGAATTAGGATTGAATTCATGTTGCCAATTCTGCTCGCAGCAAAACACATCTCTCTAGAATTTTGTGCTAATATAAGAAAAGATATAAGAGTCAATATTCCTCAATTGTGCTATAAATAGTACTACCCAATGTTTGGTAAGAATTATTAATTGTTTTGACTCTCTTAAAATTGAATAATCCACCGCTGTTTTCAATTTAAAACTGTGTGGTGTAATTCGGAGTCAATGACAACTGATATACTGACAATGAATATAAAAATAAGCAACATGCGTGGTTTATAGTTCCATATATAATAGATATGTTGTGCTAACTTTTTAATATAATTTAAATGCGCCTAGTCACTGATGAGTGTGTTGATAAACACAAGTCAATAATTTTACAAACCACTCAATAGATATCCGATTGATTTTCAATGTGTGTCAAATAGAACGTGGTCCATTGAAATCCTATAAGATTATCTAATGTTATCTTTGTAATAATTCTTTAATCAATTATCATCGTTATTGTTATACAAAATTTGTTGTCATATAACTTTATCTTTTGATAATGAGGCTATATATGTATATGATTTGTCTCTTTTAATTATTGTTTAACCAATTGTCATTGTTATTGTTATATAAAATTTGCCATATAACTTTCACGCTCAAAAGTTTATTCTAATGGGAACAGGAAAGAATTTATTCGAAGCTCATAACCAATATTCACTAACAAATTAATTATGAACTACTTTCTTAAATAGAAGAAATCGATGTTATTTTTTCTTGATATTACACTCTTAAGTTCAGAATGTACATAAATTGTGAAATAAATCCCATGGCATGCATTTCATACGTTCACATCATGGGTATTTTCACGTTTCACAAAGTACGCCTTTATTTTTCTGAAAATTGAATTTACCAACGCATGAGTCTGGTCTATGAAACTGGTTTACTAGTTAATTAGTTTCTTTTATTTGATCTGTTACATAGATACTTTGTTGCTGGTTTACCAACGCATTGAATTTACCAGCGCAACATGAAACTTTTGTTTGATATAAAAAAGTAGCAGAAAACAAATCTTATTCTGATAATTCTGTACTAATATTGGGCGTATATACAAAATGATTAAAAATTTAAGGTTATTTGAATCTTTATGAACAAGGACGGACTCAAGATTTTCGTCAGAGGAGGCAAAAAAAATATCAAATCGGATTTAAACTTATTAACTAATTGGGTACTTCATTACAAAATAGTGTTTTGACTCATATTTTTCAATAGCCTGACTTTTAATTTCTAATCTTATAACTTATAATTAATATTATAAATCATAATTCAATAAATTTATTTTGATTTTAACATTAATTTAACTCAAATTACAAATTAAACATTCAGAGGGGGACAAAAATTTTCAAGAAAAGACAAAATCAATTAGTACCAATAAATCACCACTAAAAATCAAAATTCAGAGGGAGCGGCTACCCCATGTGCTACGGGAGATCCGCTCCTGTTTGTGGAAATGGTTAATGGTCCACGGTGAATAGGCCGAAAGAGTACTGCACAAAATAAAATGGTACCAGTGGTTCCCTGTTGCTCCTGAGGGCTGGGGTGGGATATGGGTTGGCACTGACACAATATACTATCCCTCTCTCTATCGTTTTTCAGTTTGGATGCTTTTGGTTTCAATTGTAACATGGCCTACCTCGCCTTGCGTCAATAAATCCATTTCCTCCACAAACAAGAATAAAGAATCAAAATTCCGTTTCCTCATTGAGAAGGGTTACTATTGCACCCGAACTGATGCCTCATATATGCTCTCCAATATGATCTCTATGACCATATCCAATGGCCATGTTGTCAGTGGATGCACTGATTTTCTTCAATTTTAAAAGCAAAAATCAATGGTAGAAGTTGTTTTGTTTTAACTTTAGCAACTGCTAACACTTTATTGTATGGTAGAAGTTATTTTGTTTTAACTCTAGCGCGCAACTGCTTACAATTTATTTGTTCGCTGAAAAGAAAGATGCAGTAATAATTAGAGCATCTACATCTCTAAAACTCAATAGAATTTCTAAATGACCGTTAACTACTTTTTAGAAATTACGGTCTTTAAAGTTTCTAACTCTCACATCTCGGAAACTTATTTTAGAGTTTCTATTAAGTTATGTCAGCAACAAATTAAAAAAAAAGAAACAATTTGAACCAATTATTTAGCCAACATAGAGTTTATAAACAATTTCTTAATAAGAAACTTTCTTGCATAACTTCTAAATAAAAAACTCTTCCACATCTCTAAAACTGGATTAGAAACTGCCACGTCAAATTATGCATATGCAGTCGCCTGCCGCATATTCAATGTCATGAAGTTTCTTGCGTTGAATGCAAATTGAACCATTACCTATAAGATCGTGGTAAATAATTCAAATTAACCACTAAATTAGAACACACTTGTGTTATAAATTAGTTTTATTATACATTATTCTTTTTACAACTTATTGTAAAACTGTATATGTACTTTTGCATTAAAATATCTATACACGGCCGCATAGCTAATATATTTGCAGTATGCAGAGAAACATGAATAAAATTGTATTTAAAAACACTGCTCACCACATTGAAATCTAATTTTCTCAAGAAAATGAAAAAAAAATGAAAAAGTTGGCAAAAAAAATCTCTCAATGAAATGAAAAAAAAAAAATTATTTCTTATGATTTTAACTTTCTGTCTGTGAGACTGTGACATGGGTTCATTGTTTTTTTCCCCGTCTAGATCAAGTCCTTTCTGTGCCCCTCATCCACCAACATATAATATATCTTTCATATGCAAATCTCAAAGAATAATAATGATATGCTTGTTGTTTTCCCCCCAAAATTTGGACTGACATGAACAGGCAAATGACTATTGTAGATGCAGTGTATCTCATCACTTTGTTAAATTTAGCTTAGTAAAATGATATGTAACGCTAACATGCATGTAACTATACAGTATACAAGTGGAAGGACGGAGCAATATTTTTAAAAAAATCTTTCCTAATTAAATTACAATACCTCTATATCTACTGAATCAATCATACAAATTAAGACTAGTAAGATATAACCCAAAATTGGAAGGGCAAAATGCTTTACTCAATTTCTTAATACTGCAATTAAAAAAAAAAAAATCATATGAATCCATGTAAACCAATATTTTCCTCCACAATTATTGTTTAATCTGAGTCGTTGAGACAGCGATCAACGGCTCATAACACTCTTCTCTCTTCTCAGACTCATCATTCTCGATTTCCTTCCCTACTTTCCCTTCTTCTATGTCCTTTATCACGGTCCCGACAGAGGTGAGAACCTGAGCTCGATGAGCCTGAGCTATCCAATCTGTACTTGCAACAACATATAACATTAAACCAGCGCAGCAAACTTGTGCTGCCAGTAAACCCATCCAGAGCCCGCGAAATCCCAAATCCAACTTGAAAGCTAGAATTACTGCCACAGGAAATCCCACAATGTAAAATGCACCGAGATTAACATGTGCTGCATGGGCTGGTCTTGCACTTCCTCTTAACACACCGCATCCAACGGTTTGAGGACAGTTGCCGAGCTCACACAAGCCAATGATCGGCAATGCCGCTGCCGTGAGCCGTTGAATTTGGTTGTCATTAGTAAAAAATCCAGCCCATATGTTTTTCATAGAAAAGGCAAAGCCCATGGCACAGACACCCATTGCTGCAGCTATAGAGATGGAAACTACCGCAGCTGATCGGGCTTGAAATGGATGGTTTGCGCCCAATTCATTCCCGACTCGAGCCGAGACCCCGAACCCAAGAGAAGAAGGAAATACATATAATAACGAAGTTGTTTGAATCAAAACTCCCATGGATGCGACTGTCGATTTTGGGTCGGGTAAGAGCCCGCACAGAAGGATCATAAGCTCATACCACCACCATTCGAGGCAGACCGATACACAGCTGGGGAAGGCTAAACGAGCAAGCGGGGCCCACCCTATTAAAGATTCCTTCGTTAGCCCAAGGCTAATCGCCGGGTCATGGCGTATGTAGAAAAGAAGAGATAGGAGGAGGAGCAAATTTGAGGCCGAGGCAGCTGCCGCTACCCCGGTGGGTCCCAACCCAAAATGGGTCACTAATAAAAAATTTGTTGGAAGGTGAAAAATGGCCGCAATTGCTGCAGCAAGTGTGAGCGGAAATGTTATGCCTTGTGATCGCAAATAAATACGTATTGGATGTATTAGAGAAAAAGAGAACAAGTCTGGCAGAGAAAATATGAGGTACTTCTGAGCAAGCTGAGTTATCTCTGGATCTTGCCCGAAAAATAGAAGGATGGGAGACATGTTTAGCCAGAGAAAAGAAATTGGCAGAGATGAACAGAGAAGAAAAAGCACCGACCGGTGAAGCGTGAGAGATAACAGTTTTGGATTGTTCGCACCGAAGGCTTGTGAACAGAGAGGCTCCATACCAAGAGAGAGACCACTCAAAACCGAGTATCCGGTAATGTTAGCGAAGGCTATTGCTAGGGAACCAGCAGCCAAGGAGAGGTCACCAAGGGAGCCGAGAAATAACATGGAAATAGCAGAACGCGAGTAGAATAGCAAAGCTGTTAGAGCGATGGGAAATGATAGCCGAAAAACTGAAATGGCTTCCCGGGACAAATCAGGGAGATTGAAGAGTTGGTGTTTCATTGGTGAATTGTCCAAATAATGTTTGCTGGGGACGATGAAGTACATGTCATGAGCTTGAATTTGAGGTTTTGTTTGGCTTTGGGGTTTTTGTGGAGATGAATTGGGGTGGGTCATGGTTGGAGATATGGTGTTGCTGGTACACATGTTGAGGTTGTAAGAAGCAGAGTATACTCTGTTTCTCTCCTCTGTTTTCAAGATAAAAGATTTATTGCTATTATTTGTGTTTGTATTAGATAGACACAGAGAGAGAGAAAAGGAGGTTACTAGGGGATTGTAAAGGCAGGAGCGTTGGAGGAGGATGAGAGAGGATGGCGCAATTAATATAGGCGAGCGAGGCTTTTGGGGAATTTTTTTTATCTATAGAAATTATTAAGTTTAGAATTACGAAAATAAAAAGAGTATTTTTTTTTATAAATATAGAAAGATCGGATTCATTGAGTCCAATATAAATATTAGATCTGACTCAATGATTCAAATTCAAATAGTATGTTTTTTCTAGAATTATCAGTGGACTAGGGTTTAATTCTTCTCTAATCAGACGTAATCCAAACTCAAAAAAAAAAACTTGAAATCTAAATTATTAAGTTTGATTCATAATATTTGAATCGATCTATAACATTTGAATTGAATTCAATGAACCTAATATTTTTATATCCGTTAAAAACACGACACTTTTTATATTTATATCGCCTAAATTTAATAATTTCTACGGATAACAAATTCCGCTTTAATTGATTCAATTGGTGAATAAACCATTTCTCTATTGCACCAAATTGGTGCTCCATAATAATTTGCAATTTTTTACTACGCAACAATGCACTAAACCGTTCGATTGTATTGAGATTTTTGTAGACTTAAATTTTAAATATATATTTTTTGTCAAAAACTTTAAATATATTTTTTTCTAAAAATTCACGTGTGTTCATGTCCAAGCAATATATACATTATTAATAAAGTGAACCAATTAATTAAATTGTTTTAGTCAACCAGAAATTGATCAAGTTTTCAATTCTTTGCTGCAATATATATTAATCTTTATTGTGCCTCCAAACAAGCTAATTTTTATTTCATTCTTCGTAACTACCATGTTATACTATGCTTTAATTAACTATATATATGAACATAGTAATCCGTACAAGATTAAGTCGTTGTTATAACTATTGTTGTAAATAACGGTAGTGCACTTATCAGATGGATAGAATATTATTAAGCAATTAATAATATATAATCAGAAATATTCGGCTATTATATCGGAAATAATTAATCAATTAGTTGAAAAAATTTATAACGATCGATTTGGTTGCCACTAAAAACTAATCAGTCAATTAATTAGTCTAAAGGACTGTTTTTTACAACACTAGTTATAACGTACATTGCCGTTGCCAATATGGTGTAATGAAGGATATATATATATATATATATGGCAACAATTACCATAGCTGGATTCTCCATGTCGTAGCATTAATTATTTAAGTCATCAAAATTGGATGGAACACTATAGCTTGGACGGTACAAAGAATATCATCTCTCTTAGGCTTCCAGTTTGAATTGAATTCATGATCAGATCCAGTGAAATATATATATACCTGATCCAATATTGTGCTTAACAGTATGTGCTCATCCAATAAAAGTAGCATTGTCAAATAATTAACTGATATGCGGCTGATTTATCAGAATTTTGTGAACAATATAGTGTTTTCCTTAAAGTTATGTGCATATATTCATTATTTATTATAAATAATTAATTTAGCTTATTATACTTATTAAATAAAATTATTTTAACAAGAATAAAAGGAAAAATAGAGTACAATTGGCTAATTAATCGAAAAATTCACAAACATTTCTCCACTAAGTCTATTCATAGAGATTTGACTACCGCAACTGAGACAATTATAATCAGCTATTTAACCTCTCTTTTTTAACAACACTGGCCTGACCAAATACAATGAGATCTGACACAAATTATATAAAAAAATCTCTTATGAATCTTTTTTTTTATAGTTGGCATAAAATATGCAAATGCATTGATAAAAAAAAGTTTATATACAAGATTCTAAAGTTACTCTTATTCAGCTAATTTAATATTTACAAAATTACTATAGTGACCTCTCACTATTAATATACCACTCGCCCAAAAGACCATTTTCATTTATATGACCATGTACTAATTTTCTTTTGTTAGATAAAAGTTTTATATTCTTCTCTCGCCATACGAGCCCACGCTCCAGCCACCTAAATAACATCCCAACAAGCCCTTTGCCTCTTTGTCAGATTACAGTGTCCCCGGATCCAAACCTGTAGGATTTTTCTCTCACTCTCAATCACCATGTTATGGTGAGCATCCAAATCTCTCTAAAATCTCCTTGCAAAGGGGACACTCTTACATTAAGTGATCCCTTGACTGTGTCACGTTAGAGTCACACAAGTGGCAACCTTGAATAAGCATTGTATTATTTTTAATCCAGCTGAAAATATTGTACTCAATCCGGTACCTGAGATTTATGGAATCCTTGGAATGTTAGAAATAGCATGGCCAAATAAATGAATAATAATTGCCTTAACCACATTCCATGCGACCATGCGTACTTTTGTCGTCTTCTGCATGGGACCGCGATGATTTTTATCATGCATTTCTGACGATATTATGTCCTATTCTCCTCTTTATCTTCTCAAGTTTCTAACAACAACCGCACTCTGCGTATATATTCCCATGAGCCCATCAAAAGAAAAATTGTTAGATTATTATTAGCTTTCATTAAACTTATTTTTTTAAGTCATCGTGTATAGGATGCACAAAAAGTTAATAGTTCGTGATTTGATTTGAGTTGGATTCGAAAAAAATGTGCAATTAATTCGAATCGAAATTAGTTCATTCTGAAACAAATTAAAGTAGGTCGGTTCGAATCTTATTCAAATCAAACTCAAATTGAATATAATTCATTCGAAATTGATTCGCGAACTATTTAAGTTTGAATATTAAATAATGCAACTAATCGATTCAACCATCAATATTTAATAATGCAGGAACCAAACTTATATCAGAGCTCAAAATTGTTAATATATATAATAGTAACTTATAATAGGAAAGTATTTCAGCAGCATAACAAATTAACAATGGAATAAGTTCCATTTGACTAAGTCTATGCCGTGATTTTAATCAATCTATCAGCGTAAAAGGTAAGAGAATCTTGAGCTGGCCCATAATCCATCAGTGTGAATTCGTAAAAGATAAAAGCAAACCGTGTGAATTTTGTTCTGTGTGAAGAAAACTAATACATAAACTACCGGTATAACTAGGATTGCCAAAAAAAATTGTAGCTCGTAATTCGATTGACTTCGATTTGAAAAATTTGTAGTTCCCAATTAATTCGATTCGAAATTAGAAACAAATCAAACCATTTCAATTCAAATCTTATTCAAAGTACTCAAATTCAAAATGGGATGAGTTCGATTTGGTCCAGTTCGTTTGCAACCCTTACCTCACCTTTATCCATATATATATATTTCCAATCAAAAACAATGGAAATTTAGCCACCACATTTTTATTTGGAATTTTCACCACCTATTACAAAGTTAGATGCAACAAAAAACTTGCATGTAAATTTTTTTTGTTAATTTTAAAAAAATAAAAATTCAGATTTGTAATACTTCTCTCGATGTTTCCGATTAGATGAATCATAAGAAATTTTCATAACTCCAATATATGGTTTATCTACTTATAGACAAAAACTACATAAATTTTTTTGAGTTTATCGTGAAAAAAAAAATGTAAATAATTCAACCCAAACATGCATGTTGCGTATAGAGGCAGACTCAAGAATTGAGCCAGGAGTACTAGATAAGAAAATTGAGTTGAGGTGGAAAGAAAATAATTTTGACTGAAAGATAGATAAACTTATTTATCAAAAGTACATAATAGACATTTTTTTTTTCAAAATTCAAGATAGATATTGTCTACTCGGATCCAAGCTTGCGTAACTTGGACTTATTAAGGAGCATGTTAGGACTAGAGTGTTGATTAGTTGAATTAATTCTAAACCGAATTAAAATAGGGAAACTAAAGTTTTATTTAATTTTTAAAATCAAACCGAATCGAATCGAACAGAACAAACTGAAGTAATTTACTTCAGTTTGTTCGGTTAATTGAACCAAAATAGGATATATTTTTTGTTAATTTTTTGAATATTTAAATTAAAATTTTGTATGCTTCGGTTTATTAACCAGTTTTAAACCGAACCAAATAATATACATTATATCATAATTTTTAAAAATTTAAATGTATGGTTTGGACTTGAGATAGTTTAAAATTTTCAGTCATTTCGGTTTAACCGATTTTAAATTTCTAAATCAAATCAAACTATTAAACCGATTTTAAGAAATGAACCAATGCAATTCATTTAACCAAAAAAATCGAACCATATAAATAATACTTTCTCAGTTCTATTTAAAACCGATGAAACCGGACTGATGAACATCCCTAGTTAAAACTTAGATCATCAGTTTTTCAAGACTGGAGAGATGTAATATATTTAATTGGATACTATATATACAGCATGTGGAATCCTGTCTTTAAATGTGACCTGGATCAGGATGTATCACAGTGATTCGTGCGTCTTGGAATTCACATCCTTTCTGGTTACCGGACAGTACAATTGAATGGAATGGTTCAAAATTGTTCTTTTTAACTTTGTACGAATCCGTGCATCTTGTAGCACAGGGAAAACTACATAAATTAAGAATTGAGACAAATGTTAATTAAATTTTAACAGGAAGAAGAATTAGTGTAAATATTAAAAATAATATTTTGTGTGTGTTGAACGTCGCAAATTCAGTTGGAAGGATTTATTTAAATATTTTAAAGTTGAAAAACTTGACTTATTTTTATTTAAAAAATATATTATATATAGAATAATTATACTTATCTCCCCACCCCTGTCCCCCTATTTATCCCCGCACTCTCTCTCTTCCTTAACTGCCATATATCCCCTCACTTATTTCACTAAAAACTTCAATTTATCCCCGCATTAAATTAGATTGTCATTTAATACCAATCTCCGCATTAATTATGCTTTCCTCTAATAACAATTCCCGCATTAATTATTCCTTTAAAAACAATTCTCGCATTAATTATATTGTTATCTAATAACAATCCCAGTTAATAAATATTTATTTGTTATTTCTGAGAAGTATTTATCCATGTAACATAAAGTATTTATGCATATAACATAAAATATTAATCATTATGTCTAAGAGTATTTATCATTGGTGTTTACTGTAAGTTGCAATTATTTTTTAGAAGTATTTATCTATGTAACATAAAGTATTTATCATTATACATGAGAGTATTTATTATTATGTCTAAGAGTATTTATTATTATGTAAGTGCAATTATGTTTGAGAAGTATTTATCTATGTAACATAAAATATTTATCTTTGTAACATAGAGTATTTATCTATGTAACATAGAGTATTTATCATTATTTTTTAGAATATTTATCATTGATGTTTTACTGAAAAATTGCAATTATGTCTGAGAAGTTTTTATCTATGTAACATAAAGCATTTATCTATGTAACATAACATATTTATCATTATGTGTGAGAAGTATTTATCATTGGGTGAGGAGATTGTTTATTTAATGGTCTCCAGTTGTGCAGGGACAATCCAAAAAAAAGTAAATTTTGTGCACGGATAACTGACAAGTATTTATGAGGGGATTGTTTATTTAATGGTCCCCAGTTGTGCGGGGACAATTCAAAAAAAAAGAAAATTTTGTGCGGGAACAATTAATGGATTGATTTATTCAGTCATAAATAGAGATCATTGCATAGGGATTAATACTTTGCAAATCCACGATAAATACTTTGATGCTTCAAGTTAAATACTAACAGTTTTTGCGGAGTATTAATAATTTGAGCGGTCCCCTCCATAATTTTTTTGACAGTTTATACGGGATTTTTGCGGAGATAAACCTGCAGGGATTGTTATCATGATCCTTATATATAATAGAGAACAAAAGAAAGTTGGCATTTGGTGATATTTTATGTAAATTGAAATATTTAATATTTGGCATTTGGTGATAAAGTGCTCTTTTTTTGTCATTTTTAACAGCATGCACAAGAGACCCTCTACCACCCGGTCCAATTATAATTTTACCAGTTCTGTAACACCAATTATACACGTGATCTCAATGATTCTCAAATAATATCAGCAAAGCTAGGGTGTGATGTGCTCACCAATAAAGTTTGGTGAACACAACTTCAAAAATATATTAGATCGGTTTCAAACGAAAATTCAAACCATTGAAATTCATGTACTTCATAAGTGATGCATGTACATGTAAAATTTTGAAAGGTTCAAATTCATTTGCTACAAGGTCAAGCGGTCAAAGAAATAATGAGAAAATGAATATATAAAACAATTTATAAAATAACTTATAAAAAATTCATTTATTTGACCGCTTGACCTTGCAGCAAATGAATTTGAAACTTCCAAAATTTTATATGTACATGCATCACTCATGAAATACATGAATTTCAACGGTTTGGATTCGTCGTTTGAAACCGATTCGATATATTTTTTGAGTTGTGCTCACCAAATCCTCTTGGTGAGCACATCACACCCTAGCTTTGCTCAAATAATATATATATATAAATTCTTATGAAAACCCACATATTTCCAAGTGTCCAAAATGCTTCAGCCAAAGGGTACGTAATTAAGTTATGTCATGATGCATCAAATGAGATCATCGATCCCCATATATCTACATGAAATTACCTATAGCTAGATGAAGTAAATCTTGAAGGAAAAACAGTTATATATCCTAACAAAATGTAAACCTAATAAGAGAATACTATATATTATGTGATGGAGAAAAATGCCTAAAATGGCATATATAGTACCAGGACCCCCATGCCATGTATGTAAGTAACTCTGTGCTTTATTTAAGCACAACCATGGACCAACTGTATAGCTACTACAAATTAGAAGAGTCCCCATTTCACTCTTAGGTGGTGCCAACACTACACACTTTGTGCATGTGGTTCATTGACAGATTCCACAAATACAGAAACAATATACAAATTATAAAATATCTCCTTTAAATGAATTACAGATGTGTAAATCCTAACGAAGGTGACTCGTCACATTGTGTGGTGAGTCATATAAGGACTTGATAAATTAAGATGATTGATTGTGACACAAATAAGAGTAGCCCTGCTCTGGCATTTCCGGTTGGTATGGAGACACACGCATGAACACCGTCTCAATCTCATTTGAGAATCCATTTTCTATTCTGGTACCCACAGGCCACAGTGTGGCAACTCATGTAGCAAGGTTCTCCAGAAAAAAATTATTGGGGACCTTTGAACGAAATAGCTGCTAGGTTCTCTTTCACCCAAAAACGAATTAAAGAGAATTATTGATAATCGACCTTTTTTTGTGCCCGAAAGAGGAGCTAGTACACTGGAAGAAGAATAGAATGGTGTGGAACTCAAAATTAAGAAAATAGTACGTCATAAATTTATTCATATATGTAGATATTTGGCGACAATTAATAGTTTTTAAAAAGGTGAAATGTTAAAGATGTTCTCTCCGTCTGGATGCTGACAAATTAAGGTGATTTGTTGATTGAGTTATCAAAATGTTTGTGGCTGAAGCATATGGGTTTTTAATTATGAGCATATATAGTATTTCTCCCGGCCCTATATATATGTGAAAAGTCGAAGATCGATGCTCTTAATTTGTACGTTAAAGCTCAAGTTTCTCAAACAATTTAATTAGTTACAAATCATTTTTTAAATAATTATTTTTAATTCTTAACTTTAAACAAATATGTAGTTTTAAACTTGGTACATATATATATGGAGGGTGACTAATGTGCATTCGAATGTATATGGTCCAAATACATATGGTCCAAATTTGTTTTTTTTAAAGCACAAACAGTCGATCCGAACCGTTCATCTTGTTCTCCATATTAATATGTACTTGGAGACCAAATTTTATATTTTTCTAAATTTTTTTACTATTTATTAAGTATTTTACAAAATTGTTGATCCAACATGGTTTAACAAAACAGTAAAATCAGCAGCCACCGTTGGATCAACAATTTTGTAAAATACTTAATAAATAGTAAAACAATTTAGAAAAATGTAAAATTTGGTCTCCAAGCACATATTAATATAAAGAACAGGATGAACGGTTCGTATCGACCGTTTGGACTTTGAAAAGTCAAATTTTGACCAGATGTATTTCGGCTCATATACATTCTAATGCACATTAGTCACTCTCCATATATATGTGTGTGTGTGTGTGTGTGTATTGACTTTTTGGGTTACTTAATGAGTAGAACTAAGGTGTTCTTAAGTTCACCAAGTTTCTTGGGGAATTCAAGTCTAAAACCTGTTAAATTTGTTTCAAATGATGAATCTAAACTGTTAAAACCCGCCTACCTTACAAGTGATGCGTCTACATGTGAAAATTAATTTTAAACATTTGAATTAATTTAGTATAAATTCAAGCGGTCAAAATTATAAGGTTAATAAATTAATTTTAATGCAACATTTTTTGAATGTTTTTTCACCACTTGACTATGTACATTTTTTTTTTTTTACATGTAGACACATCACTTGTAAAGTAAGCAGGTTTTAACAGTTCAGATTCGTCGTTTATAGCCGATTCGATGGATTTTAGACTTGAATTTACCAAGAGACTTGGTGAACTTAAAAACAGCCTAGTTCTACTCCTAAAAAATAGCGTAAAATATTACACTTATTCTTTTGTTTGTCATCTGTACTCTTACAACGGGCTACATAATAGGTGCCATAGTAAACTTGGATGACTCTTACATTCAAAATATGAGGCCCTTTTTGGTTTGGGGTTAGGGGTGTCAATGGTACCTTTTTAACCGTTTACCCGACCTGTATCGTATTCGATAAGGCGGATATGGATAAGATTTTTTTTTCATTAGCTTATTGGGTATGGGTACGGGTAAGAATTTTTTTTCGTTAAATAAATGGGTAAGAGTATGGGTAATTACTATTTCGTACCCGTTACCCTATAGGGTAATTATAAAATTCAAATATATATTCAATTCAATTTCCAACACACTTAAATGTATATTTAATTCAATTTCTAACCCACTTAAATGTATATTCGCGTTTTTGAATTTTTATTCTTTATAAAAAATAATTTAGTTGAAATTGATTGCACATTTATTTTATTTTTATATTAGAAATGCAATTATATATGTGTTAAAATGAATGAGTTTTTGATGTTTAATTTGTAAAATATAATAAAACTAATTATTATACTAGTATTATCCGTTATTCATCTGCTAGGCTGCTACCGTTTTGTTACCCGATAGTATTAACGGGTAAGGGTAAGGTAGGGTAAGATTAATTTTTAATGGATATGGGTAGGGTATGGGTAAGATCAATTTTAATGGGTATGGGTATGAAAATGTCTCCACCCGACCCGTACCGTACCCATTGACACCCTTATTTGGGGTGAAAAGAGGAAATAGACCTGCGAGCTTCCCTTCACATGAGATAGCACCTACCTGCTACTCTTTGGAGTTTCTCTCTACTATCTGATCTCCTCTTCCTCTCTTCTTCTGTCTCTTCCATTAATTAGGTCCCCAACACTATCTGCATGCATCATGTATGTTGGGGCCATTGCAAATTAGTAGTTGATATATAGCTCGAGAATTGCCAATTATTAATTTTGAGGTATTATAATGTTTATTTGGTGTTTGGAACTTTAACAAGCTATCAACCTGATCAATCGGTAGGTACGTTGGTTTGTGGACAACCAACCGGACCGTTTGTCTGGGCTCCTCTACTTGTACAGGGAAAAGTGAACAAGTATTATCCAACAATATGTGTTTGCTTGGATTAAATTGACTTGCATATATATATATATATATATATATAGGTTGAAGGATATATACTTTTCTCTTTTGCTTATACTAGAAGCTACTTTAAGAAGAAGAAAAAATATAGGTTAAAAACTTGAGATAAATGCTGATTGAAATAATCTCGTGGAATTAATCTTGATGCAATTAAGGACCCGGCATAAATTGTTTTTGCAGGATTATTGTTCTAAGTGAAATCTTGAAAATTATTTTTGGTGCAATATTTAGAAAACACTTTGTTTAGCATAGTGGATGTGAAGAAGCTGTGAAATGCTGTCCGTTTAAACGCTGTGGACTGTGGAATTGCACATTGTCTTAACCATTCTTCCGGCCGTAGACGAGGAGAAATTTATTCAATTTTTCTTTTATCCAAAGATCAGAGAGTTGCTTGAACAAACCATCAATTAATTAATAATCAATACTACATGGAGAAGACTTCTCATCGTTCAGGTTGTGCAATGCAAATACAAAGGAATTCAACTTTTGATGAAGCATCATATATTTTAATAATGATGAAATAGGAAGATCCATTTTTTTTCTTTTTCTTTTCTTTTTCCCATTTTGGCCAAGAGTCGTACTGCACCTTTTCTTAAATAAGGTAGTTTATTAAACATTTTAAGATCTAAGTAACTAGGGGTCCGTATATGAATAAACTGGAAACCAACGTTCTTTCGACACGTGTGCTTCTAACACACCTCTAAATAGACCAAGCAACAAATTTACCTCCCCCACCGTCCCTTTCGAAATGATAAAAGAAGGGTTGATGACAAACTATCTTGATTAAATTCCTCCAAAAAGGGGCAAGGAAAGAAATGTTATCTTCATAGGATATGAAAGATAAGAGATAACTTATTTACTTATGCCGGAGGATAGTATATTGCTGTCTTTCTATCTAATATTAAGCATTGCAGCGGGTACAGTGGAGACCATTTGGGACCATGCATAGTTTTGGGGCAAACATGAACAGTGTCCTTTTTAGAGCTGAGGTCAATCTTAATTGAAATATATGACCCTTTTATTTGATATTTTCATAAAAAAATTTCATTTTTTTGGGCCACCATTTTTTATGGCCCTTTATTAATTAGTCGATGAACTATATATATGCTAGATGCAGCGAAGCTAACCTGTCATGCAAGCTACTACGTACTACTGAAATAACTTTTTTGTGGAAATTAATGGAGGCATTAACATGATGTAAATTATATATTAATTACGGCGCTACTGCATGCTAAAGCTGCAGCATTTTTTTTTATTTTTTATGAAATGAGGTCTCATCGCCAATTTCATAATAAATAAATAAAAACATTCCAATAAAAAGATGATTTTGTGTAATTACTACTAAATATTCCCATATTTAGCTCTAATAATGTATTTCCAAGCCCCTTGTACTGTGGGATCATTGTGACTGATCCACCATTTTGCTATAAGGGCCCCTTTTTTTTTTAAACTTAGTAGATGCTCTCAAACTCTCCTAAGAGAATTTAGTGTATATACCGCCGCGGATACTACCATTGCTAATAGAAAAAACATCTTTATGTCAACATACTCTCGTAGATAGTCACTTGTTATGCTCACGAATATTGTTCTATTCTCGTATAGCTTGTTGTTTATTACTGGAAACCACCTTCCATGAGACAAGAGTATTTTTTTTCTTAACATCATCTCCTCCAAACTATAAAAATCTCTTTCTTAATTAATTTATTTATCCTAAGCCTAACATTGACTAGCATTCTGTATATAACCAGCCAGTAAAGAGGCATTGCTGATACAACTGAATTGAGAAGAGTTGCCCTTCCATCCAATGAAAGCAAATTACTACAATCAAGGACAGAGTCAGACTTTCGAACTATGGATCATCAAACACATAATGGGGCTCAATCATATTAAAATTGGAGATCAATTTTACAATACCATAAAATTTTAGTCTTAATTATATAGAAAATCATATCTAAATACTAAAAAAAAAAAAAAATGGGAGTCAGTTAACCCTCATTCATTTCACTTAGGTCCGCCACTGATTACAATTGAATTCATTATATGCCTAGTGTCTCAATTATAACATATAAATCATAATTATAAATCTCAGTTGTCATAAATTAGTCAAGCATGAAGATCACATTTTTTAGTATTCTACATTCTTATTTTTATTTTGAATAAAAATAAGGATCAAGCAAATAATTGCTAGTATTGGGGTTTTACATTATATATATATGCTTAAGAAACTGAAAAATGAGAGCAGGTGCATTGCAGCACTTTTGATAATAAATGTCACACTAAAAAAATTAAAAATTTAGAACGAAATTGACGAAACAAATAGAAACATATATATTTGCAATTAATGTTGATATATAAGGATCTACCATTTTCTGCACTGAATCTCCTTTACTAGCAATTCAGCTGACCTTGATACCAGATTGCAAACTTACTCAAGTTTTTTCTTTTTTTATTGATTTTTTTTTTTTTTGAGAAAAGGCATAAATTAACATGCCCGTTTCATTGAAAATATTGAAACTGTAACTGACAAGGTTTATACCAGATTCCTAAATGATATATTCATTGCCCAAAACTTATCTAAAAAGCCCAAATAAATTTTCTAGGAGCTAAACTAATTAAACTAATTACTCAAGTTTAGCACCTATATATATAGGAAATTTCAAGTTCGGTGTGTCGACTCAAAATTTTGAGTCAAATATATTAACTACTTGATATGTATTAAATCTGTTTACTCTGGTGTTTTGCGTAAAATTAAATTTTAACTGCTATATATTTATAATTTTATACTGGCCATCATCAACGTAACACTGCTCCTTACGAATCATGTCTCTTTAATTATATAAACCAACTTATGAATATTGCCTATAAAATGCTATAAAAAGTGTTGGATTTATTAAAAGGTACGCCAGTTATGGAAAACCCAAATCTAATATCCAACCCGTTATGAATAGATGCCAACTCATTATGAAAAGGTGCAATGGTTTTGTATAAAATATCCATATCTGTCTGTCTCTCTCTCTTAATCAGATAAAAATGAAATAATAACTGAAAAGAGATAAAAGTGACAGAGCACCAAGATGCTCTGTTAATAGTTGAAGGTCTTAGGTCGTGGAAAACGCAGGGCCTCCGGCTTCGGCTTGTGATTTCTTGCAGAATCAGTGATACTGCTACGCTTGCAAGATCCGCTTCTACATGAAGATTAACGGAATATTTTGTAAGTTCTATCCGTTAATTAACAAAAGGCTATGGATTTGGTTTTTAGATTTGGTATTTGAAATATGGCTGATCATAGACTCTTTTTTTTTTTTTGATGGTTAGCGAGCATGCCCACTAAGAAATATATTTAATTGTAAAAAAAGTATTACATTTCTGCTACCGTCGCCAAGTGACAAAGGTAGCGGTTCCTAGTTTAAAGAAAGTGTTTAAAGATATTTACATATATGGAAGATTTTGTTGTTGCACTAGCTAGTTGGAAGTAAAATAAGCAACAACCCCTTCCTCATATCAATCTGATAATTAATAAGGGCATGACCTCATACTTTCTTTAGAAAACCCTTGGTTTACAATGATCATTGACCAGTTAAGTTACATGGATAATTACCAGTGAAAAATCAACCAGGGGAGCTCTTACAGATGAGCACCAATCATTTTAATTGAGACAATATTTTGGTGTTTTGTTTTTTCATAACACCGTACGACGTACGTATGTTCATTTAGCTTTTGTGGATGTTTTGATTTTCTCGTGGTAAAGATGTATTAAACAGACCATGAACGTCAATGAACAAATATGCTGGCAATAGTTTGTTGACACGCACACACACATATATATATACCTCGTTTTTCTCTTTTGAGGTGATTGCTCATGCGAAAGGAAGCTCGAACGTCCATTCTAGGAAAGCAAAAGCTGATTGTAGATGCACGTGATTTGTCTTCCTTTCAAACCTGACCAGTGAAAGATACCCAACAAAAGAAAGCAACACAGCGACACAATATCAATGTGTAGGTTGTTAATCCAACAAGAGAGTGATTGAATGACACTATTTTTTAATGATATTGGATGAGACTGTATTTTTAAAGTTCAAACGGTTAATTTAAACGGTTTAATTTTATGGATATATTAAAAAATGTTTGTATATCAAATTTTATATCTTTTTTATTTATTTTTACTATTTATTAAGATGGGTATAAAAATTCGACGATCTGAATATAGCGATTTTGTTACTTAATAAATAGTAAAAAAATTTCAAAAAGTATAAAATTTGATCTGCAAGCACATTTTAATATATCCATCAAGTTGAATGGTTTGAAAACTTTGAAAATGCACAATATCATTCGATGTCACCAAAAAAGAGTGTCATCCAATCCCTCCTCATACAACAATTTACTGGATATATGGCAATAACAGCTTTGCTTAAAATTTAAAATATTTAGAAGCTAAAATTTAGGGGTGTCAATGGGTACGATACGGATAGGGTGGAAGTATTTTCATATCAAGACCCACTAAAAATTGACTTACTCATGCTCTATCATTATCCGTGAAGAATTGATATTACCCTACCTTACTTTACCCTACCCTTTCTCTTTAAAATTATTGGATCCCGAAATGGAAGCAGGTCAATAACGAATAATGCTAATATAATAATTAATTTTATTATAATTTACAAATAAAATATCAAAACTTAGTCATGTCATACATAAGAAATCACATTACTAAGAAAAAAAATAAACAAATGTCCAATCAATTCCATCTAAATTGTTTTTTTATAAATCAAGATAATTTAAAAATGCAAATAACTCTTTAGACAAATTCAATTATTTAACTAAATAATTAACAAGACATGATACAAATAAAAGTAATATGTTTAACATTTTTCTTACAACAAAAAACAAACACTAAATAACAAAAGTACACTATAAGTTAATTATATAAAGTAAAATTATATGATAATGTTTGAGCACTAATTTTATACCATCATAATTATATAAAATAAAATAAAATTATGAATTTCACCATTACTAATTATTGCTCAAATATTATCATATAATTATATTTTATATAATGACATAGGTAATTGGTACAAAATAGTCTTTATTTATACCTTTATCCGTTAGCGAACAATTTTTTTTTACCCATATTCATACCCAATAAACTAATTAAAAAAATAATACCCATATCAGTCTTATCAAATATGGTACAGGTAGATTAAACGGTTAAAAAGGGTAAACGGTAAAAAAAAAAAAAAATTTCCTATATCGATCAGCCATATTCATTAACACCTCGGTGCTCAATATAATAATAATTTTAATTAGCACACATTCCAAAAGTAAAAGAAATTCAAAAATAGTAAGGAATGTATAGTAAATTAATTATTTGAGACAGTAATTAATTAGATGTTGTTTCATAATTAATTACCCGGTCTTTACAATAATGAATATTGCATTATATTTGTTTTGCTGGCTTCCGGAAATGGGCTTAATCGCTTATACATCTGCATGTAATTACTTAGCAACAATCAATGGTAAACCAAGAGTTTCAATCCATGTATCAGAACATCCCTTTTGGCCTTTTTTTCCTTTCAATAGATGACGCAAGCAGCCACACCTCACATGTAGGGGTGGCAATGCACAATGACACTCTTTTAACCAGTGTTGTAAAAAAACTTCCGTTTATACTGATTAATCAGCCTATTAGTTGTTGGAGATGATTAAATTATTATAATTTTTTTAATTAATTTACCAATTATTTTTGATAATAATTGATTATTTCCGATTAATCACTTAGCGGATACCATGTCCATCCAGCAACCGCATACTATTATTTACAACACTGCTTTTAACCATTTATCTGATTTCATACCGTATTCGATATGACATATAAAGGTAAGGATTTTTATTTTAATTTGCTTATCAAATATGACTATGGATATGAGACTGATAGCCAAAATATTAGACTCCACTAATCTAGTATTTTTATTCTCCTTATCTTAAATCGGTTAGCCTAATTGTGTCTTACTTTCAAGTGAGGTCATTACCATAGCAGACTAGACTAACAAATGAAATTAAGTAAGAATGAACATAAAACGCAAAAACAATCAAACAAACAAAAGATACAACAAATACCAAATAAAATTATATTAAAACATCATGAGTATCAAGGTTTACTATCAAGCCCTAAGAATGTGAACTTAGTCAAGAAATGGCGTGATTACAACGAAGAGGTAAGAGAAAGATACAACCATACAAGATACCACTATTCTACTTGATCCATGTGCACTCTATTCTCTTACTTAGAAAATAAACCTAGATCTAAAAAGGATTCCAAAGATGTATTCTCCTTCTGTCCATGAGTCTTAAATAGGAGTTTAGGGGCATCTGAAGATGATTGGAGTCCAAAAAATATGATCAGGATACAGTTGTCATAGATACAAATGAAAGGATGCCTCTAATAACGGACCATACCGGCTAGTGAGGACCGTATTCACCTCTGTGAAAGTTAGACACTTCGGCCATATTTAGTTGTGGAGTAAGAGATGGAATAAATTCTTTACTCCACGCTTAAGAAACTAAACGAGGAATAACATAAGCGGTTTAAGATGGAGTAAGATTTGAGCTAAATTGGAGTAACTTACACCACCTAGAAAGATAGTTTAGCTTACTCCACCAAACACGATTAACTTACTTTGATTTAGCTTGAAGTAAGAAATTTAATATGGTTGAACTTTACTCCACAATCAAACATGACCTTTAGGACTTAATGTGTATTCGTTCCATCTTTGGTCTGTATTGGATTGCTTGTTCCATATTGGCTGGTACGGACTGTAACAGGGATATTCTGTTGGTGCATCGATATTCGAATTGATCTGATCCTTGCTCCAATTAATGTAAAATAGCCTCAAATCATGTTTTTTGCAATAAAACATAAAGAACGCAACATTGACCAATTTTCTTATGATAATTAAACATAAAAGTGAGATTTTTCAAGTAAAAACCTAACCCAAAATTCTATGTAATTTGTGATACGTTTGACTGTGATTATTTATTGAATAAGAGTATGAATAAGAGCTATTTGTACCTAATTAATAAATATAATAATTATGTTATATATATTGATACATATACTTATTTTTTTTCCTTATAATTAGTTTAATTTTATTACATTTCGTATAATTTAATGATCTATGATTATAGGGGTGAAAACAAAGCGGATAATACTGATATCCACATCCGTCGGATAATGAGCAGATATGAATACAGACACGGATAGTATACAGATATCAAAATTTAAAACCAAATCCGTCTTAAACGGATGCGGATTCTAATATAAATACGAAACGAATATTAATTATCGAATAATTGAGTCACATAAATCTTATATACAAATAATATGGGGAATACAAAAATAATATAAAGATACAAGATTTGTTATATTAGATAATAATAATAGAAAGAAAATATAATAAAAATTAAAAATAAATCAGAAATAAATAAAAGATTTGAAATGAGAACAACGAAATAAATTGAACGGAAGGGAAAAATAAAATAATAACCTCTATTAAATGGTAAAGATATGCTTTAAAGACACAAAAGAGTGTGTATTACAGTGGCTATGTGCTTTTGTTATCAAACTAAATGGCTGGGGTTCAATTCACGCCAAGTGCCAACTGGTTCTAGCCACTGTACATCTGCCAAGTGCCAACTGGTTCGCCAGAGTAGTAGAATTTTATCCAAATCTGAATCCGGATATATTGTAGATATTAAGAAATTATTCGGATCAGATAATCCGACTTCGTTTTCACCCTATCTATGATAGAATTAATTTATTCAATATTTTATATAGTTTTTTTTAATTAGTTATTTGTGACAAATATAATTTATACAATATTATATTATTTCATTTAATTAATAATTTATATTTTAAAAACAATGAAAAGCAAAATTATAAATGGGATAATAATTATATTTATTTATTTTTGTTATATTAGGTGCATGATGTATTTAATATATAAGTAAAGTTAGTATGTGTGAGTTGTGCTTATCAAGAGAGTTTGGTGAATACAACATTAAAAATATATCATATTGGTTTCAAATGATGAATTCAAACTACTGAAACTTGAAACCGATCTATGTCAAGAGTGATGCACATGCAAAATTTGTGAAGTTTCAAATTTATTTAGTACAAAGTCAAGCAATAAAAAATTAATACAAAATTAATCCATAAAAACCTTATAATAAAGGTTCATTTTTTTACACTTGACTTTGTACTAAAAAAATTCAAAACTTTTAAAATTTTGCATTACACACATCACCCATATGTAGATTAGTTTCAACGATTTAAATTCGTTGTTTGAAACTATTTGATATATTTTTGGAGTTGTGCTCACCAAACCCTCGTAGTTACCACAACACATGCTAACTTTGCTCTCATTTTTTTTCTTGATTGACTTTATACTAAATTAATTCAAAACTTTTAAAATTTTGCATATACAAGCACTATTCATAAGTAAATTGATTTCAACAATTTAATTTCATTGTTTAAAGCCATCCGAAAATTTGTACTCACCAAATTCTCAAAGTGATTACTATATGCTATTTGTTTATCATCCTCGCCCGATCCGTACTGTATTCATTGGCAACCCTACTCAATTGTATTGTTACCGGAAGCTCCTTAATTAGCCGTTGCGTAGAATAATCCGTCTTTGATAATCGGGTTTTTTTATACATTCAAGTGTTTTCAAGGTTTTACAGTTTTGTACAAGTTTTTCAAATGTAAAATATTTATTGAGGCTACGATCAATTCAAAATAGACATGACATTAAGGGTCTAATATTTGATTTAAAAATAAAAAACAGAGCCATCAAATTATAATTAGAAAGATTAAGTGTCGTCTAATTTAATTTTATAGATGAGCCATCAAAATAACGGTCTCCTTTCTTCTTTTATGTCATTTATTTATAAATTATTATTGCCAGTTTCTTTTTTATTTTGGGGTGGTGCGGAGCATTAATTGAAGGGAGAATATGTGAGATCAACACGAGAGAATTGTGGGCCTAGTTGGGGCCCCCCGAAAATGGGCCCCGGCCTCTGACGTAACATAAAGTGGTGCCACCTGAATTAATAGTTTGGCACTTAACCAGCACCAGCTGGCCACCTCTAATTTTATCCTTCTTTTTTTGCTCTTTACTTTCTATGTTCCTATTAAATGGAGAGCTTGATTTTGGTGCTGACTCCTGAGCTTCTTGAATCATTTCATTTTGGTCCCTTAAATTTTTCTTTATTCAAACAACTATTTAGTTTCTGCACTTTGTCAACCTTTTCAACCATTTTCTCATCATGTTCATCAATCAATCAATCGAACACTTGCCCCATATAATTCTATAGATTTAGCAGATTTTTGAACTCATCCTTCTTTGTCAAAGGCTGTCCTTGTGAATTTAAGCACGTTCTATACTTGTCTCTCTATTGTTCATTTAATTGCCTCTCTCCATGGTGTGTTATTTTGATGGTGAAATCGAATTGGATATTATCCATTCGTATTTAAATTTTTAATTCATATGCGCGGATGTTTCTTACATTCAAATATTTTGGATATGAATAAGGATATGGATTTGATTTGAGCGATAGGATACATATAATTATTCCTACTTGTATTTTTTTAAATGTGGACACAAAATTAGCAACACTTTTTTAACTAACAACTTGTAAAGAAAAAAAATTATGTTTTTTTTAGAACCAAGTTGAGGTGGAAACGTATCATCTGTGGAGTTTTTCTGTGCGGAGCTTTTAATCTGATCCGTTTATTTCGAATCAGACGGAGCAAATCAGATCTTGCCCGAATTTTAAAAAAAGAAAATTTTCTCAAAATTTGCGGAACTTTTAATCCAGTTATGAACGGACCAGATTAAAAGCTCCGCATGGAAAAACTCTGCAGAGAAGAGTAAAGCTAATATACACTTAAGTGTACCAATGAACCCATACACTTAACTCTAGGACCGTACGATTAGCTTTAAGATTTGTGTATATTCTTTAAAAGTCGTGGTACACGAATCTCAAAGCTAATCATACGGTCCTAGGGTTAAGTGTATGGGTTCATTGGTACACTTAAGTGTATATTAGCTTTACTCAATATGATATACTAAACTCATTCATTCAAATAATTGGAACATGCTGTTTTTTTTTTTGTTTTCAAGTGCATAAATTTGTTTAATGTACCTAATTATGTTCTTCATGAAAAATTCTAGTATTTTTAAATTATCTCAACGCATGAGTTCGATCAAAATTATTGGACGAATGCATCCAGAAAATAGACAAATAATTTTAAACTTGTAATATAAAACTAATAATATTATTTCTAAAAGCTACAAAAACGGGGATATATATGGAAAAAGAAAAGAAAAAAATGTTGTACTGAGCGTCAATTTGGTAGTCTTGAAGGAATTGACAGAAAAAAAAAAAAAAAAAGTTTTGCAATCTGGATTTCCTGGTGATGATTTGTCCGTCTCAAAACAGAGCTGTAGAAAGATACCTAAGTACGGAAATTTTTTATCTATAGAAATTATTAAATTTGTACGTACAGAAAGAGTACTTAAAATGTAATAAATTTAAAAAGATTTGACTCAATGAGTCTGATCCAAATATATAGATCGGACTTAATGGTCCAAATCCACATGAGTATATTTTATTTTAATAAAAACATAGATATTGAAGGAAAAATTTGGAATGTATAGGCCACAGAAAATCAGATAAAAAGTGAATCGGTCTCAATGATGAAGATCCAATATTTTCTTTAAAAAAAAATAGAAAAATTGACCTCTACTGAATTTTAAAAAAAAATTATGAGTTAGATCTACTTAGTATAAGATTAAATGTGGCATACAAATTTCTCATTTTTTATCGTTTATATTTTTTTTATGGATCTAGACTATTAATTGAGACCGATCCGTATATTTGGATCGAACTTATTGAATCAGATCTTTCTAGATTTATTACAATTCAAGTACTCTTTCTGTTTCATAGGTACGAATTTAATAATTTCTATAGATGAAAAATTTCCCTTAACTACATACATTTGAAATTCTTTATAAAATTGAAAGCAATTAAATTCTAAAAGTGATTTTGCATCTAACCTCATGAACACCCATAATATTACTATGATTTTTTTTATGAAGAATTTTGAATAGTTTTTTTTTTTTTTTTTGAGAAATTGGCAGAGGCTGCCAAACTTCAGAATTTTGAATAGCTACGGATATTAAATTGATGTCAAATTCAAAATCATATCTTTACCGATGCCGATGCACATTTGGAATGAATAATTATTGGATGTTACCAACAAATATACAAGCATAACAACAATAAATTTGTAGAATAATAACAAAAATAAAATTGCAAAATTGATAACAAGCTTGCTTGTACTACTTAATATTCATATACAGCAAACTACAAAAAAAATACAAGTCTCCCAACAGCAACAACCAAATTGAAAATTTGAGATTAATAATTAACATAAAGCGGTAGGAGTGTTCAGTTAGAACCGAATAAAAATAGTCAAATTAAAAGTCTATTCAGTTTTCAAAAATCAACCCAAACCGACCGAATTAAACTCATCAAATGAATAACAACTGGATTAAAATAACCGAAGTAAATTTTAATTTGTTCAGTTGGACAGAAATAAGAGGTTAATCATAGAAATAAATATTCTAAAAGTAGTCCAATCTGAATTGGATTAATTGTTCAAGTGTTATGGGTCCATAACACTGTTCTTCTTTCCTTATTTTCACTTCTTTATTTCACGGCCGACCCCAAGCCATTGTCATTTTCTTCACCTAAAGTCTAAACTGGATTATATCACCTCTATCTATGCAGCAATATCAATTAAATGATTGGGGTGGGGTTCGGTCGATTAGGTCCAACCAGTTTTAAAGTATATAAACTAAATTAAATCAAGAGCAAAGCTAGTTAGAGTGTGATGTGTTCACTAAGAGGGTTTGGTGAGCACAACTCTAAAAGTATATCGGATCGACTTTAAATGTTGAATTCAAATTATTCAAATCTATGTACTACATGAGTGATGCATGTTCATGCAAAATTATGAAAGTTTCGAGTTTATTTGCTACAAGGTCAGGTGGTCAAAGAAATTAATATTTTATAAGTTGTTTTACATATTCAATTTTTATCATTTTTTTGACCGCTTGATTTTGTAACAAATGAACTTGAAACATTCAAAATTTTGCAAGTGTATACATCACTCGTGAAATACATGGATTTGAACGGTTTAGATTCGACGTTTGAAGTCGATTTGATATACTTTTGGAGTTGTGCTCACCAAACACTTTTGATAAGCACATCACACCCTAAATATCGACATGAAACCAACAAGATTACTTCAAACGTCGAATCCAAAGTATATTGAAATGTTCATTTCATAGGCAATTCAGTCCTAGTCGTTTTCACATATTTCGAGCAAAAAATACGTTGAAAAGTTATAAAAATATATGGGGCCAAATTGTCATTTTAGTCCAAAAAAAAAAAATTCAGAACCGAAATGACATTTTAGTTCTTATAATTTTTTGTAAAAAAAAAATTAATCATGTTGGTTTCATAAAAAAAATTCTAATTGTGATTTATAAAAAAAAAATCTCTATGAACATCCTAGAAAGCGCTATGACCGTAATTTTTAAAAATACCATATTCTAAAAAAAAAAAAGTCAAATAACCACGTTTTCTGAAAAATTCAAATTTTGACACAGCCGCATCCCCTAGGTGCAGCCACTATTCTGGGGGCCGCATTCCCTAAATGCGGCCACCATTTTTTCTGATTCCTTCAAATTGAACTGCTACAGGAGAAGGGAAAGAAAAAAAAAAAGAAAAAAAGGTGGCCTCCTCTAGGGGATGCGGCTCCTAAAATAGTGGCCGCGTCTAGGTAATGCGGCTATGTCAAAATTCGAATTTTTCATAAAAAGTGGTTATTTATTTATTTATTTTTGGATATTTTATATTTAAAAATTTTGATTAAAGTGAGATTAAAGCGAGGAAAGGGGCTGGAGTGGGGGAAGCAAATGGGAGGAGGTTATTTTCCTAATATGGAAAAGGCCAAGCATTGAGGTTTTTTTGTGGGGTATGTCTATTATTATTTAATTTATTATCTGTCCAAAAGTAGGGGGTAGGGCCCACCCCAAACGAAAAGGGCTATTGGGCCCCATTGATTCGCTGGAGTCTCGGCTTTTGCTATAGCGGTAAAGCCTTAATATTATCTCCAATCAATGGAAACCGCGTGTCTCCACTTTCCCGTGTATATTAGAGATTATTTATTTATTATGTGCACCAAAGTTTTTAGAATCTAATTCTCCTCTAATTTCTTTATAGAACAGTTCAAAATGTTTCAGTCAGTCTCATTGGAACTCCAAAACATCTAAAAGAATTGTATAGAATATCTGAAACATGGAACATGGTTCAGTCAGTCTCTTGAAGATGGATTGCATTTTAAATTTTTGATGCAATTTAAGTTCAAATTGTTAGATAGAGATAAAAAAGCACAAAATCTCATTATTTTTATAACTAATATATATGTTGTATAAAACATGCCTACAATAATTAACTTTTAATTTCAATAATTAACAATTAACAACCCTTTTTAATACAGATGTTAATGAGATATGGAAAAAAAATATTTTTTTTCAACATTTTTTTTTTTTTTTGAAGGAGAAACATGAGGGTCCAGCCTCCAAATTCCATTAATTCTTATACAAATTGTGTAAGGTATAGTATATTTACATGACTGAAAAGAAAACCAGAAAAAGAAAAACAAAAGTAAATAAATAACAGTAGAAAGGTTTAAACATAAAGGAGAACCAGATCTTCAAAATTTCTGCTTTCAACGGCTTATCTCTCAGAAACCATATTCTGACTATTGAAAAATTTGAAAAATTTGTTACTGAAAAATATTGAAAAATTTGATAGTCCAGCAGAAAGTTTTCTTCGGAGTTACACGTCAAAAGAAGGTAATTATTTTAATTAATTGATTTATTGTTTATATTCTTGTAGTTGCTTGATGGAGATCTATTGTACTCTCCATGGATTTTGATGTGAGGAACGGGTGCGGATTTAATAAACATATATAAGCTTCTCTTTAATCTTTATCTCTGGCTTCTATCCAAAGCAAGTTCATAATTAATGTAAAATTTAATGGTGGTTTGAGTTTGTTTTTGAAAAATAATTTAAATGGAAGTCATAGAAATTGCGGATCATTTCAAATTTCACTTTTCTAAATGGGGTTAAATGGTTCTAAATATACATATCATCCAATTTACATTGAAAATCAGTATTTAATCTAGTGTTAAAAGACAATATTATCTGTGTAAAAGGTTGTAGGTTTGACACTCAAATAGATAAATTCTTATAGGTATTAAATAGTTAAATGACAATTCACCCCTGACTTTTACTTAAAAAAAAAATGAACTTGTCAATATTAGAACTAGACAGTTGGAAAATATATACATAAGTTATGCTGTCAAATCCGTTGTAGTCTTGTGGATGAGTTATCAAATAAATAATCCAAAATTTTATGGACCATTCAATGAATTTATAAGATTGGATAGTGCATATATAGGAGCATGGTAGTGGTTTTATCTTGTGTTGTGATACACAGTGCAAGACATATGATTTTAAAATTTTAGTAATGTGTATGAAAATTTAATTTAATTTTATGTTTTAAATTTTTTTATATAATTTAGTCTCTCATAAAGTATTAAATATGTACTTGTAATTTAGTGGTTATTTTACTTTGTAACTGTGAAGACTTGAGTTTAAATCTCATCTACCACTTTTTATTATACATTTTACGTTCCAGTTACTCCAATAAAAGAAAAAATTAGATTGTCTATATTTTGATGTCAATAATCCTAATAGATCTAGTGCAGAGGTATCTCAATGTAAAATGTTGAGTTAATTTCTGAACTTTACAATCAGAATTCGGATTAATTCGGTTTACATCTATAGTGCACAGAGCTCTTTAATATTAATACAGATTTAAATCAGACGCTTAAATTCTTTAACTCAAAATTTGAGTTAATGCAGAAGATACAAATTCATGAGGCATGCATGGCAGCAGAGGATCTGAGCACGAGAAGACTCCAAAACAAGTCATGAAATTTTAGGTGGTGATGCCATGCCTCTTAGTTTTGGGAGATGGCTATCACCCTCTGTTCCAATACAGTGAAAAAAATGTATCTTTGCCAGAGTACGGTTGGTCCCGGTGCTTGAGACACGGAGACAGCCCTACCACTCGTTCTTCTTCTGCTTGGAGCTACTCCAACATTAAATGAATAAAACAGAAACCCTTGGTACCTTCAAAAATTTGTTGTTATAGAAAAATAAAATAATATTTCTATATTAGTATACTTTATTAAGGTAAATAATTAATTATGATGAGTGAGACACTGAGACTATGCTACTATAGTATTATGCATAATGTATAACGATCTGTATTATAAATGCATATTTTATTTTTAAAATCTAAATAGTTAATTCAAACTGCTCAATACAATCTTTGTGTGAAATTGTGCTTAGATGTCAAATTATATAAAAATATTTAGAATTATTTTATTATTTTTTAAATTGGTATGAAATCACTTCATCTAAAGAATTGGACGATTCAAAAGCGTTGATTTTCTATTTATCTTTTAAAATAGTAAAAATTTCTTAATAAAATGAAAAATTCGGCATCCAAATGTATCTTTATAAATAGATCATGTTCAGTGGTTCGGTTTGATTTTTGAATTTCTAAAATGAAGATATGAATTTGTTATCGTAGCCTCACTTAATTATAATTATATTTTATATTTGTCAAAGTAAATAGCTTGTAACTGGAGTGAACCTACTAGAATTATTTATATATAAAATATTCTATTGTCAATTACGTGAAGATAAAATAAACAAAATATATAAATGAGACAAAAAGATAATATAACAATTTTTAGTGTCAATTCCACGAAGAATTCTTAGAACACCCTACAAAATAGATGACAATCAGGCCCGGCCCTGGGGCTGTGCAGCAGGGCGACTATTCCAGATCTTAAAATTCTAGGAGCCTCAAAAAAAAATTAATTTGTATATATATAAAAATTATATATATATATTAAAAATAAATAAACTATTAGAGCTCAAATTTTGTATATATAAATGGTTCAAATTTTTCTATAAATAAATATGATTTATTGGCATATCAATAAAAAAATCTGACCAGCTAATTGCTTCTAAGGGTATTTATTGGGTCCGGTTTAGTCGGTTTTGAAACAAATCGAATAGTTTGGACTAAACAATTTGATTTATTCGGTTTAATGGTTTGGTTCAGTTTGTTTTTTAAAACTGAAGTATAACTTTGGTTCGGTTCAGTTTGAAAATTTTCAAAATAAAAAAACCGAACCAGTCAAAATTTTTATATATTATGAATTTGGTCTGGACTATCCTAGTTTATTTCTTAATACCTCATTTATTTCTTAATCAATTGCTTTAAATACTTTGGTTTATTTCTTAATACCCTAGTTTATTTCTTAATATATTTTGGTTTATTGTAAATGAATTGCTTTAAATAAAAAAATAATATCTTTCAATTTGAACCGAAGAAACTGAAGAAACCAAAATAAAACTTTAGTTCAGTTCGGTTCTATTTTTAAAACCAAATTATAACTTTGGTTTGCCTAGTTCGGTTCAATTGAAACTGAACCTAACCGATGAACACCCCTAATCGCTTCGATAAGTACTTCAGCACGATATGCTTATAAATAGTTTTTGTGTTTTAAAAGTCCAAATAGTCGATCCAAACCGTTCAACCTAATATCCATATTAAAATGTGCTTGGAGACCTAATTTTATATATTTTTTTAATTTTTTATTATTTTTTAAAGTAAGTAGAATTTTTTTATGATTTAGAATCTTTTAAATAATGATTTTTCTTCCTATCTTAAAAAAAGTAAAAAAATCCAAAAAAAATGTAAAATTTGGTCTACAAGCAAGTTTTAATATGGATATCATATTGAACGATTCGGATCGATTATTTGAATTTTAAAAATACAAAAATGACTTAAAGTATATAGTGTTGAAGTACTTATTGAAGTGTATTGACCGGTCTCATAAAAATTTTGTATATATAAAGGGTCCCAAATTTTTTTCCGCCCCGGGTCCCAAAATCTTTAGGACCGGCCCTGATAACAATACTCTAATATTTTGATAATATAATTGAAAATAATAATGAAGAAAATAAAAGAAGCAGCAAGGGTTTGCCAGCTCCCATTTTTCCTGTGTTTTTTTTTTTTTTTTTGAGAAACAATAAGGACCTAGCTCAGGCTCCTGTTTGTTGGGCTTTCGTGTGTTTCTAAACTGCTCTCTAGGCCTAATTTTGTTTTTTTCTTTACCTTATTGTAAACCAATTCTTCACTTAATAGTCAGGGGCAGATCCAGCACAATACAGGGGTAGCCGTCACTTTCTGAATTTTGAGGCGTATTCAGCACAATACAGCGGTAGCCGCTACTTTTTGGATTTTGAGTTCTAGTGGTGATCTGTCAATACTGATTGATTCCCCACCACCCCCCGAAATTATTTTTGCCCCTCCTCTGAATGTTTGATTTGTAATTCGGGTTAAATTTAATGTTAAAATCAAAATAATTTTTTTGAATTATAATTGGTAATTAAATTATAAGTTAAAGAATCAAACATTACAAATCAGAGCATTGGAAAATATAAATCAAAATATTTTTTGTTTATCGAGTACCAAATTAGTTATTGGATTTAAAATCCAATTAACTATTTAAACCTGATTCAATATTTTTTTTGTCCCCCTTTCTTGCGAAAATTCTAGATCTGCCTCTGTTAACAGTAGTTGAATTAACACAATAAAAATTATAAAACATAAAAACAAACATTACTTAAATATTTTATATATGCATCGTAATTCAAGACTTGACAAATTAATTTTTCCAAATTCCATCAAAATTCCTAACCGTTGGAAAACTTTTTTTTTTTTTTTAACTCTTGGCAATGGCTGCCAACCGTTGGAAAACTTCACAATCCAGAGATTTGTCAAAGCACTATTGAAGATTTGTTGAATACTGCTAGAATTGTTCGTCGGTGCATGCTTTGCCTAGCTAGCTACATGAGGTAGGATGGTAGGTTATTCAAATGTTGATTGGTCAAAATAACTAGTCAGAATAGTGGTAGCAATACCTCTCTATGGACACAAATTGTATAGATTAAGTTCATAAGTCTGGATTGATTATTAACTTGTGATAATTAGTTTTGTTGATATTATAAGTCAATGAAAAGGACTAGACCAATTACAATGAGACGACTATATCAGTTCTGACTTTATAAATTATTTGACAATGCAACCAATTAATGTTTTTATAAGAGGGAATATACTAGCATACTACGCGTAGCATAGAGGGCTTTTCGTGCAACGGTTCAATATTTGACATTTTAGAATGTTAACGGTCGATCCGAACTGTTCATCTTGTTCTCCATATTAATATGTGTTTGGAGACCAAATTTTACACTTTTTGAATTTTTTTACTATTTTTTTAGATTTATTGAAAATCACTGTTTTCAGCAAATCTGGACCATAAAAAAACAGCGATTTTCAATAAATCTAAAAAAATAGTAAACAAATTCCAAAAAGTGTAAAATTTGGTCTCCAAACAGCATATTAATATGAAAAATAAGATGAATGGTTTGGATCGACCGTTAGGATTTTAAAAAGTCTTATATTCAGCCGTTGCACAGAGACCCTCTATGCTACGCATAGCATGCTAGCACATTCCTTTATAAGAGTACATTATTTAAACGGTATTTAAATAGGATTTGTTTCATTTTTTTTTATTTTTAAAGTTTTGAAAGTATTATTTGAATCGTTTAACTTCTTAATTTGTATCAAATTGGTCTGATTAATATTATTTAAAATGAAGTGATGCTTCTAAAACATATAAGAATTAAATTGATAAACGGGTAATACTTCAATATAATAAAAATGATGTTCTGAAGTTTTTAAAAATAAAATTTAGAAGGAGTAATATTTTAGAGATCATTATGTAGTTACTTTTTTTTATATATCTACAGAGAAAGAGGTGTAAAAAACAAATATATCACAATTATCTGTCACTGTTAAATATATTTGTTCTTTTATGTGTTCTGGTCTTGTTTGAAATAACCTCAAAAGTGGAACTCTAACAAAATGCATTTCTGAAGAAAAAAAAATAAGATCAACAATTTAGATTCACGTTTGAAATTCAAATCTTGAAATAAAAATACAACAAAAAGAATGTGAACTAATGACATAAAAAACTTGTGTGGTAGGAACCATTGTCATTTTTTATCTTTGAGTAAATGTTGGAGAACATTCTTGTCTTTTATATACTTTAATAGATTAGTTATCTAATTTGATATAATTCAAAAATGATTGAATATTTATCAAGCAATTTATAAAAAAAATTATCTTTGAGTAACTATTGGAAGTCAAGCCACCCAACATTCTCGTCTGTTATATAGTTTAGATAGATTAGTTATCTAATTTGACATAATTCAAAATAATGGTTGGATATTTTTCAAGGAATTTATAAAATTAGCCGTTGTTATATTTTATCGGTGCTTGATAAGCGTCAAAATTATTTCTAAATTGCAAAAAAAAAATACAGCACCAATTTAATCACAAGAAACATATCAATAATAATTTTACTTCTATAATTTAAGTAATAATTTTATTAATTGGAACAGTTCTCAAGTAAATACGATTTTTCGTGTATCCCTTTCCTATTGAAGATATGCGCATGCAAGAACAGCCACTACTACAGAAATAGTCATTGTACACGGATTTGGCAATTTTATATAAAACCGTGGAGAAATTGTAATTTTTTGGAAGCCCGAAATATCTGTGGGATCTCTACACGGATGTTTATTAAAAAAATCAGTGTAGAAAGTCTTGAGAGAGCTACACGGACATTTATTAGGAATTGTACACATATTATTGTTTAAATAACAGTGTAGAAAGTCTTGAGAAAACTACACGGATATTTATTAAAGAACCGTGTAAAAAGGTAAGAATTATACACGGGTGTTTGTTTAAATATCAGTGTAGAAAGCATGAGAGAGCAACACGGACGTTTAATAAAGAGCCATGTAAAAAGATGAAAATTGTACACAGTTTTTTGTTTAAATAACAGTATAGAAAGCCTTAAGAGAGCTACACAGATTTTTACTTAAAAATCCATGTAAAAAAGTTATTCTAGGGTTTTGATTATATAAAATACTCTCCTTCCAGCAGGGTCATTATGATTTCTGTGCACAATGAGCTAGGATCTGAGATCTTTGAAGTTAATTTGCATTTTTCCTCTCTATCTTGCTAAGCTTAGTCGTGTATATAGATATATATATTTCTCTTTTCTTCCTCTAATTTTCTATTACTAGCTTATTATTGCTTATTTAGATCAATACTAACAAAAACAAAAAATAAATCATAAAACTAGTTGATTACTTTTCAAAATACAAAAAATATTCGGTTACATATTTGGTAACCAAAAATTTTGTTCAGTTACCTTTTGTAAAAAAATGTAACCGGGTAGAATTTTCGATTACCACGAATAACAATTTTTTTATGATTTTCATATTATCTTACTATATTATCTTACTTATAGTTTTCATTTTATTAATAGCAATTGATATTTTGCTGCATCTATCTTTTTTTTCTTACTAACTAATACCAAATTATAATTGTAGGGACCAAAGCAAAAGTGTTACTCTAAGGAGCAGATGTATGTAGGCATGATGGTTTCAAGAAGAATTTTTAATGCTAAATATGGATTTGTATAATTTTGTATAATGTAGTGTACATGAATTATTTATAATGTTGTATAGTTTTGAAATTATGAGTTTAAAATGCATCTATTTAATGTTTTTCTGTTTTGAAATTTTGATTTTAAATGGCTAGCAAAACTGGAGGCTAGCCACACACAAAAAAAAAAAGACAATTCTACATGGACATTTAACTAAAGTCCGTGTAGCTCGGTTATTTTGAGAGTGATGCTGGCAAGCGTTTGTACACGGTTGTTTATGTAATAATCCGTGTAGCTCTCTTCTAATCGCATACTGGTAAATATTCGTGTGTAAATATTTAGAAATTTATACACCATCGCATTCCACACGGTAAGAAATCTATGTAGCTCTCATGTTTATGTCCGTATACAGGGGCGGAGCCAGACTTTCCGACTATGGGGGTCAATCGTGAATGGGGGTCAATCATATAAAAATTTTATGCTGAAAATGGGGGTCAATTTACTGTAATCGGAGCAATTTACTCTAAATTATATAAAAAACTGTGTATAAATACAAAAATTTTGAAAAAAAATGGGGGTCAATTGACCCCCATTACCCCTTACTCCATCCGCCTCTGTCCGTATACAGTGACTTATTCTGTAGTAGTGAGCAATTGAAAAATGCAACTTGATGATGAAATGCAATAGCATGTTGGGTGCATGCGTTACGCTTGAGAAAAGAAAAATAAGTCGATGGCATATATAATTATATAATTATATATACATACACATATTGTTTAATAATTTATGTATGGCATGCTGCAAATTAGTCTCTCCCATTGAACAGTAATTAGTAGAATTAGTAGACTAGTGGGTTGGTGTGTTTACGGTCTGGCGACGATCAAATAGTTACCTAGCTATATGACGAAATAATTTTTTATTGCATACAAATTGGTGCCAATTTTGACCTACTATTTCCACTTTATTCTAGAATCGCGTGATTAAAGGATCTGAAAAGTGGCGTTTGAACTTTTTTGTTGTTGTATATTTCTGTTTTGAAACTATTATGAAATCTAAATAGCTAATTGACTTTTTATCCCCACCAAATCAGTAATTTTCTTTTGTTTTGATATCTAGTCTATGTTTTTGATTATTCACTTTTTTGTTTTGTAGTAAAAGAGCAAAATTAGGTGTGATGTGCTCATCAAAAGAAATTGGTGAGCACACTTCCAAAAAGTTATCAAATTTGCTTCGAACAACGAATTCAAACTGTTGAAATCTATGTACTTCGTGAGTGATGCATGTACATCAAAAATTTTGAAGTTTCGAATTCATTTAGCAAATAGTCAAGCGGTCAAAGCAATAAACATTTTATAAGTCATTTCTTTAATTGTTTTATGTATTCATTTTTCATCATATTTTTTACTACTTCACCATGTACTAAATGAATTTGAAACTTTAAAAAATTTGCATGTATATACATCACTCACGAAGTAAATGGATTTCAACGGTTTGAATTCGTAGTTAGAGTTCAATCCGATAGTCTTTTGGAGATGTGCTCACCAACTCCTCTTGTTGAGCACATCCCACACTGATTTTATTCTATATATAATGAAGCTAAAGAGAAGGAGATTAGCTATAATGATTTGAATTTGTTGTTTGAACTCTGAAAACAAATATATAACATATAAGTATATGTCATGATATGCTTATATAACTAGCATATATAAATTTTAATACAAAATCAATTTTTAGGATGTAATCATAGATAATTTAAGAAAACAATAAAAAAATGTAAATTCAAATTATAGAAATAGTCTGATTATCTCTAACATCTAACAAGTAAGCAACAACTACATACGATTAAAATCCAAATGAAAAATCTCTCCTGAATGCTTAACCCTAACTTCTACTGAAAAAACAAGCAGCAACCAAGGTTAATAATGAATAATTTTAATTAAGTCAAGTCATCAATCAATCAAGAACGACATTCGCTAAATTACCGAAAAGATTTTCCAATCCATATCATTTTTTTCCCTTTGGCCAAATGATCATGGGAGAGAGAATAGTAAATAAATCGTGTTTTTTCAATCGACTGAGAGTAGTAGAAAAAAGAGTATGGCAGAGCCAGCTCCATCACAAAACAGTATAGTTAAGACACATAACAGCAAGGCAGACATATCAGATACGTGTCATAATTTACATGTCCCGTGCGGTGACAATTTTTGGGTCGTAACCATCTTTTGAAACTTTGACATGACACGTCAAATCAAAGATCTAGTCACGGCACGGCACGTATAATTAGAATCATTAGATATTAAATGATAAATCTTAAATACACTAATTTAAATTATAATTAAATGATCACCCGAGACATATTTAAACACGACGTGACTCACATGATGTAACCATTCACATACCGTAATCATTTCTTAATATTTTAATCACATTGCAATACAACACAACACATAAAAAATTAACTTTTACACGCAACCACTGAAAATCAAAATCACGGCAATTTTTTTTCCACTCTAGCTGAGAGCTACTATTCGGCGGAAGTTTTTCCTTTTCCTCTGTGGATGCACTTATTATGTACGGTGGAGATAACAACAAAATACAGAGTAAACAGAGACAGAGGCAGCCGTGATTGCAGTTGGTTGGTTTAACGCAATTTGCAAAAAGATCCTATCAGTTTTTCAAAATTATGAAACAATTCGATTTTCTAAAAGAAACTGAAATGATGGGATTGAAGGAGAGGAATCAGGGAGTGTCTATAAATATTATTTCTATTTTTTTTTCTTAAATTAATGTTTTTTTTTATAAAAATTTATTGAAAGAGCTCTTGATATTTTATTTTCACCAAAGTCTACAAATTTAATATTGTTACAAAAAGGTAAAACAAAAGTATTACATAACTCATACTATAATATATGAATGGAAAATTTCAAAATGCCAGATTGAGTAAGATCGTTGTTTCCCATTATATATTTTTGGCAGTATATATAGCATGCTCAGATTGTTGGAACCCCACTAGATATAAGTGGATATCTACGTGAATTATCAATATGAATCGTCGTACAAATTATGCAAAGCTTAAAAAACTTTTTGACTATCTAGCAACTAGTGCCTTACACTTGGAAAAAGGACGAAACAGGAGGGGGGAAAGGGATATTTTTGCAGCGGAAGAATTTTTTTTTATTTAAAAAGGAGATTGTTTGCACAAATTTTATATATAGAAATTATTAAAAAAATATACAAAATAATGAATAAATTACATGAAAAATTTGATCACATAGAAGAAATCGAAGTTTTGTTTTAATTTAACATACTGTAAACCTCATACTATATAAAATTCTAGAAAAAATGTATGTGCATTCATCATCAATTCCTTAATTTGACCCCACAATCTCACTTTTCTTTTCATACTTTAGTAACTTTCTTTTTTGAATTATTTGTACTTTCTTTTTCTCACCACTCACCATTCTCTTTATTTTTTTCTTATTGTTTCCTTCATTCAATCTTACTAATATTTTAGATGAACTGTGATACTAAAGTCTTGTACTCAATTTTCTCTTTGCTCCATCTGCCGCGCCTGCAGTCCAAACGACATGACATGTCTAATCGTACCCAACCTTGTGATGAATCTATTGAGTTGGTTAGTGTTTAACAAGTGCATAGGGACGTTAGTGAGTTTGCTTCAAGCCTCATACTGGTGAGGTCGATGCACCATTATATCCGTCGCCAGCTAGAACTGCAAGGTGAACTGCATGTCCAAAGATGGCACCAAGTATGATCCTTCTTCAACCAACACATCTCTTGTCTGTTCATCTTGGCACACCAGGAGATACTTGTTGGGGCCAGCCTTCTCAATCCGGTACTGATCCGAGAAGCCACCATATACGTGTCCAAGAATGGGTCGCACTTCCTACAGAAAAGCTGGTAGGACCCAAGCAGACCTTTTCAAGTATGCATTGATTAGCCTTAGAAATTCGAAGGTTGGGAGGAAGACATCCTCAGGGGCGGACGCAGGATTTTTGTCAGGGCAGGGCAATAATCGGATGCAAATAGCTTATCAGGTTCAAACCCAATAGCTTATCGGGTACAATTCAACATAACAAAAAAAATATCAATCAATATAATAAAAATCCTAAATTACTTGAAAAAAATCAACAATTCAACATTTTTGTTCAACTTGGCAGCCTCTGCCTTTGAATTCAAAAAAAATAAAAACATTTTGGTTCAACTAATTTTCTATATTTGGGATCAGCGCCTATTTGGGCTCCGCTAATTTGTTTCGCTCAAAGTTTATATTAACTCCGTTCTGTCTATTAAAATTCCAGAATGGGCTACAGGGGGGCAATTTGAATTCCAGGGAGGGGCAGAGGTCCGAAAAGCAGATTTTTAGCACTATTTTTGAAAATCCAGCGGGGGGCAGCTGACCTCCCCTGTGCTACAGTAGATCTGCCCCTGGACATCCTCCTCCTCTGGCCTTTCGTTCCATAATGGTTTTTCCTCCATTTTTTTTCTTTTCATTTTCCTTTGAGTTCTTGCGCAAAAGAGGTGTTAAGTTTAATAGGTTATGAAATATGAGGGGCTTTTTTTGATATTGATCATTTGAGTAGTTTTATAGTGCATCTGAAGAGTAATTGTCAAATTTAAGGTATTTATAACATTTAATGGGTTACTTGCACTATGCCACCCTGTAATCCGCTGCTAAGCACCGAAAACATCTATTGTTGTTAAAATTCGTGTAATTTCTGCTGGTTCTCTCTATGGAATCAACATCTCAAACCAATTCATCTATTATCCTATATTATTTTTAAATAATTTCTATAAATAAAAAATTCTGGATTTGTGTCTATCTTGCTTGACTTTTGTACGGCATCTCACATGCATGTCCCCTCGCACAACAGCTGCCTCTCTTTCCGACGCCTCATCATCTCATGCACTTACTCTCTGCCACTTGCTATATTCACTTACGGGAAAAGAACAAAGAAGCCTCTGCGTTAGAGTAAATCTGTACTATTAACTGTCATCAGGATTCGTAAATACAGCGAGAAATGTTGTCGTGTTGCTTCCTCAAAGACTCACTGTAACTTGAGGTGCTATCGGATCGGGTTGAGTCTAGGTACTATTATATTTGAATCCATATCGTAAAAGTGTTTGGATCTGAATTTCAATTCATATATTTATTTGTTTCAAATCGGGTCAGGTTCGAATTCGGATACCTATCTACCTATAGATATTTCAGGTCCAGTCTTTCGGTTCCAGATAAATAGATATCCATAACTTATTTGTAAATTATCGAATCCGGTTCGAATACGGGACAGTTTCGGATTCAAAGCGGGTATATGTTACAATTCCAAAGCATTTGAAAAAGTATTTATATTTAAATATAATTATAATTTTTAAAAATCTCATATCATAAAATTATTATAATATAAATTAAAAACTACTGCAAAATAAAAATTATACTATTGATCTTATATTCTTGTTCATAAATAATAAAATATATTATGCTACATAACACAATAAAAATAATAACTCTAAATTATTAGTTATCTATCTAAATTAAAAATACTATCCTATTGATTCGACATTTGCAAGTACATTATCCCAATTACTGTTTTGCATTCATCTGTGTGTATAAACATAGTGAATATGTGACTCTATTTTCTCACATTCAAAAAAATATTTGGCTCACCACAACTTATACAAAAATTAATATGCAAAGTTATATTTTTATATATTAATAGTTATTAATATATGTTTTATTGGGTATTTATACGGGTATTGGGCCAGGTTCGGTTATGGGTCGAATAATTAAATAAAATACATATCCTACCCATTACAGTATCGGTTCCAGTTCAGATCTGGGTCGAATATTAAATTATTAATTTTGTAACTATACCTATAATTTAACCGGTTATATTTTTTATATCATAATCTATCCAAATTAATCGGATACGGGTTGGTTCCAGATTAGATCCAGGTAATTCGGTAAAAGTAGCACCTCTAACTATAACATTAAATTTACACAACAGCGTGGCCTTCCAGCGAGGCTCGGCCCAATAGTTTTGCAACAAGTGGCATGGGCCTGGACGAATAAACGTGATTGATACTGTTTATTTTGACCAAGTGGAGAACTGGAGATCACCATAACCGGCAGCTTTGTGGCGGAGGTACTCTGTGGACAATCCTATGTGTACGTCCGTGCTGCCCATACAATCTTTTAAAAAAATGCTTTAAAAGTGTCTGAAAAAAAATATGATACCCTATGGCTGAAAAAAATATTTAACTTCTTACTAATAAACATTTATTTACTTTATTATGTAATCATGTATTAAAACTTTATATCATGTTACGTTCTATTTTATATTTTTATCTCAATTAAAAAAAATAAAAAAAATATTTTATTGTCCTAGTTAAAAAAAATTTGGGATACTAACGACTAAAGTTATTCATTTTAGTATTTTGCATTCCCTGACTAGTTAGTTAGCTAATTGTACTTTGGCCCAGTGATACATGTTTTGTTATTATTTTTGAACAAACAGCAAACATGTTGGTTAATTTTTATAATATTTTTTTTTCGTTTATTTTTATCCGAAGAGAAATAAAAAAAACACACACACACAAATTATGGTACGACACCAAATTGGCAATATGATGTGGCACTGACGGCCACGTGCGTTACAATAGTATATATTCTTCGCACAATATTGTGTGTTGTAATATCATTGTTTTATAAAACAAAAACAAAAACAAAAACAAAAAAGATTCTCTAGTATTTAAAATTATTTTTCCATTCTTGTTGAATTCTTGTGCTCTCTTGTGATCAGTCAAAGATGAATTTTTCTCGTGTCATTTTGCTTTTCAAACTTCGACTTGTTATTTGAGTTTTGACCCACGTTCGTTTTCTCAATATTGAACTTAATATCGTGTGGAATACTAGTGGATCTAAAAATTATATTTTGAATTTCTGACTTTTGAATTTTGAATCTTAATGTAGCATCTCTTCCGGATGAGTTCGACACTCTTTGTTGAAACAGGTTGTTTTAATTATTTTTTTAATTTATTCATTCCAGCCTTATATGCATCCAAAAAAAAAATCAAGTTCATGTGTGCCTTAATTTCAGGGTCTCAATTATATTATTTTTCATCAAAAAGAGTATTGAGCCTAATCTTATCAAGATTATCCGTAACACAAGAAGAATTAAATCTTAATCTACGTTAAGGAGTTTATGTTCTTTTGTCTTAATTTATAGATAAAATCTAAGAAGACTTAATTCAAAAATAGAGGTGTCTTAAGACTCACACAGATAATTAAGATTCGGACAAAAAATTACTGAAAAAGGTGATCTTAATTCTTGCTAAAAAATCGATGTTCAAAAATATAAAACGATTAAGGAAGTTAAAGAAGACTTGAGAAAGTCTAAAAAGACTTAATCTTTTCTTGCCAAACACCTGTGTGTTCATTATTTGAGAGCTGAGCAATCAAGTAGGAGGTGCATATTTCTATATGCATATGTGATGATCATAAAACCAATTGTCATCATTTTGATCATTATGGTAAAATATTATGGACCCTGGTAACAATCCCCGCAGGTCTATCTTCGCAAAAAACCCCGCACAAACTGCCAAAAATATCATGGGGGGGACCGCTCAATAATTAATACTCCGCAGAAACAATTAGTATTTAACTTGAAGAATCAAAGTATTTATCCTCGATTTTCAAAGTATTAATCCCTATGCAATGATCTCTATTTATGAAAGAATAAATCAATTCATTAATTGTCTCCGCACAAAATTTCTTTTTTTTTTTGAATCATCCCCGCACAACTGGGGACCATTAAACATGGGGGGACCACTCAATCATTAATGAGCGTTTAAAAAACTATTAGTATTTAACTTGAATTTGTCAGGTATTGAACCCTATGCAATGATCTCTATTTATGAAAGAATAAATCAATCTATTAATTGTCCCCGCACAAAATTTCCTTTTCTTTTGAATCGTCCCTGCACAACTGGAGACCATTAAATAAACAATCCCCTCACCCAATGATAAATACTCTGAGACATAATGATAAATATTTTATGTTACATGGGTAAATACTTTACATTATATGGATAAATACTTTATGTTAGATGGATAAATATTTCTCATGCATACTTGCAACTTTCAGTAAAACATCAATGATAAATACTCTCATGCATAATTATAAATACTTTATGTTACATAGATAAATACTTTGTATTGCATAGATGAATACTTCTTAGACATAATTGCAACTTACAGTAAAACATCAATGATAAATACTCTCAGACATAATGATAAATACTCTATGTTACAAGGATAAATACTTATAAGAAATAATGATAAATACTTTTTTGAACATCAATTAACAGATAAGCATTATTAACGGAAATTATTTTTAGATAACAGTATAATTAATGCAGAGATTGTTTTTAAAGGAATAATTAATGCAGGAATTGATATTAGAGGAAGGCATAATTAATGCGGGGATGGGAGTGAGGGGTTTCTTATAATTAGTGGGGGGATAAAAGAAAACTTTTAGGAAAATTAGTGGGGGGATACATAGCAGTTAAGGAAGAGAGAGAGTGCGGGGAAAATGGGGATGAGGGTGAGGGGTTTGTTATAATTATTCAAATATTATATCTGATATATATTGGGGTGAGCCTTCAATACAACAGCAAAAATACCAAGTTTTTTAAAAATATCCAAATTTATTAATATTTTATTATAAATAACCAGATGTTTGGCAAAATTATATTTTTGCCCAAACCGTAAGATTTTCTTACGGTTTGAAATTTTGTTTTTTTTTTTAATTTCAAACCGTAAGATTTCCTTACGGTTTGAATTTTTTTTTTTAGCCCAACTTTGCACCTCTGGTTAACATATCAAAATACCTTCAAAAATCATGAAAATTTACCGACATGCATTGTTGACTTCATAGAATAAGACTGTGAAGTTTCATACAAAATCTCACAACAGATCGTGAAAATTATATTTTTGCCCAAACCGTAAGATTTCCTTACGGTTTGGAATTTCTTTTTTTTTTAAATTCCAAACCGTAAAATTTCCTTACAGTTTGGGCAAAAATATAATTTTGCCAAACATATGGTTATTTATAATAAAATATAATAAATTTGGGTATTTTTAAAAAACTCGGGCAAAAATATGTACGGTCAATATAAATTTAATTGGAATGTTACTTGCAGAAAATGTTTTATGACGACGAATGTTCTCATCGTGATATAAGTCGAGAATCAAGTACGAATAAATTAACAAGAAACATTCTCCTTTTTCATCTATTTTAGTGTTGAAACAAAATATTTGATTAATATTTTAAAAATCATAATTTATACTATAAGTATCAACAAAAATGTAAGTTTTTATTTTAGTTTTTTTAACCCCTGGTTCATCAGATGGTAAAAATTAATTCCACAATTTCTCCTCTATATAATGTATGTACTTGAGAAAATCTTTATATACCATAAAATTGATAAGAAAACATATATGTGCATAATATGCACAATATTAGCCAAGATCGGATCAAACATGATAAACATTCTCTTTTTTCCATTCTATTTATGTATTAAAACCAAAATTCAATAATTGTATCAATTATTGCAATCTAAATTCAAAGATTTTATCAATATATATATATATAGAGAGAGAGAGAGAGAGACTGACTAACATGCTTTCGGCAGTGCTGCCACTCTATTTTTGATTTTTCAAAATCCAAACAGTCGATCCGAACCATTCATCTTGTTCTCCATATTAATATCTGCTTGGAGACCAAATTTTACATTTTTTGGAATTTTTTTGCTATTTATTAAGCCACTTTGAAAATTGCTGATCCAACGGTGGCTTGCCAAACAGTAAAATCAGGGGTTCACCGTTAGATCAGCGATTTTAAAAGTGGCTTAATAAATAGCAAAAAATTTCCAAAAAATATAAAATTTTGTCTCCAAGCAGATATTAATATGGAGAACAAGATGAACGGTTCGGATCGACTGTTTGGATTTTGAAAAATCGAAAATGGGGTAGCAGCACTTCGGCCAAAGTGCTGCCGAAAGCATATTAGTCAATCTCTCTCTCTCTATATATATATATAGATAGATAGATAGAGAGAGAGAGATGAGCTACGGTGAGTTGCGAAGTAAAACGCGTTTCTACTTCACGCCGTATTTTCATTTTGAAAGTCCAAACGACCGATCCAAACCGTTAGATGTGATCTCCATATTGAAATGTGCTTGGAGACCAAATTTTACATTTTTTGGAATTTTTTACTATTTATTAAGCAATTTTGAAAACTGCTGTTTTGCCGTGAACAGTAAAAATTTCTGGACCATCGGATCAGCGATTTTCAAAATTGCTTAATAATAGTAAAAAAATTCCAAAAAATTTAAAATTTGGTCTCCAAGCACATTCAATATGGAGATCATGTTGAGAGATTCGGATTGGTCGTTTGGATTTTCAAATCGCAAAATATGAGTGTGAAGTAAAATAGTTTCTTTACTTCGCAACTCACCGTAGCCCATCTCTCTCTCTCTTTCTCTATATATAGAGAGAGAGAATAGCTAAGCTCAAATCGTTTGTTCCTAGACTCAGGAACAAACGACTCGGTTCTCATATTTCTGAAGTTCAAACGGCCGATCCAAACCGTTAGATGTTTAATCTATATTAAAATGTGCTCGGAGACAAAATTTTATATTTTTTGGAATTTTTTTACTATTTATTAAGATGGTTTGAAAATTATTGTTTTTATTAAAATTTTGCACCATAAAAAATAGCGACTTTCAAACCATCTTAATAAATAGTAAAAAAAATTCACAAGATATAAAATTTTGTCTCCGAGCACATTTTAATATAGATTAAACATCTAACGGTTTGGATCGGCCGTTTGAACTTTGGAAATCGAAGAACCGAGTCGTTTGTTCATGAGTCCAAGAATAAACAATTTGAGCTTAGCCATTCTCTCTCTCTCTCTCTCTATATATATATATATATATATGTATGAGGAGGGATCCGATTACCACAATTTTGAGTTACCACAACGTTACCATAATCATTTTCTACATTTTCAAAGTCCAAATCATCGATCCAAACCGTTCAACACGATCTCCACAATAAAATGTGCTTGCAGATCAAATATTACATTTTTTTGAATTTGTTTACTATTTATAAAGATAGGTACAAAATTCAATGGTCTGAATTTGACTAGTTTTTGTAAAATATTTAATAAATAGTAAAAAAATTCAAAAAAATATAAAATTTGATCTGCAAGCATATTTTATTGTGGAGATAGAAAATAGCTGTGGTAACTTTGTGGTAACACAAAATTATGATAATCGGATCCCTCCTCTATATATATAAAATGTTTTTAGTTTCTAATATTATCCTTGGTTCATAGATGACCGGCCGGAATCAATTCCATAATATCTTCTCTAACTATGATGTACTTGAGTAAATCTAAATATATCGTATAATTGATTAAAAATATATGTACATGACACAATATCTCATTCTTATTCTTATTAAGTGTTAAGGCTTATTGCTTTTTATATTACTCTTGGTTCGTCGGATGGTCATAATCAATTCCATTATTATTCTTCTAAAAAATGTACTAGAGCAAATCCATATATATTGTATAATTGATTAAAAAAAAAAAGTACTTATATATATAAGGCTAGCGGATCCGCAATGTTGTTATAACCAAAACTACCTTTTCTTGTAAATTAATTAATAAGCAAAAATCCGAATTTCAATGGACAAATCCAAATTCTTGATCAATTAATGTAATGTCTATTTTAAAGTTTGTGGTGACTTGTATATAAAAAAATTCAAAATTTTCACAAGTCAATCAGATTAAAAATACAGGGGCTAAAATGAATGGAGATAAATACTACTCAAATAATTGCAATCTAACCGCCAGGGCCCAGGGGATGAGATCCATTTTCCATACTCTGTTCAAAAGTTCCAAGCGTGTGAAACTTGAACATCTAACCTCTGTAATAACTAGCTAGTAGTAGTTGAATTCTAATTTCTAACCTTATGCAGTAGAGGTGTTGCTTGTTCCGCCCAAGCTTGAAATACATAGCTGTTACAGTGTTGGCAGTAGAGAATGCCTACACGCATGAATCATGATCAGGTCATGGTCTTACCTCGTCTCACTTGCATAATTCACCTTTCAAGTTCCCAAACCTACTAACCAGCTAAGGTTTTAAAATTGGTGTCAAGTTCGACTCCATTTGTTCAGGTACTAGAGACGTACAGCCTTATAACTTTATGATTGAGACTATTAGAGAAAGAGAAGGGTTCAAGTGTCTCTATCTTTTGTCTCGATCATGTTTTCATTTTCAAAATGTTAATAACTCAAAATTTCAATCATAAATTAAAAAATAAAACCGTTAGATGTGATATATTCTATTTTATCTATGTGTTCAAAAAAATTTATCACATTTTGGATTTCTTTTTATGTGAATCAATTAGTTGAAAATTCAACATTTAAAAATTATCCACATTAGTACGTTTTTATAAGCTTTCGATGACAATCAAAATAAGGTTGAAATGTCATAATTTTTTACAAGTGCATAGATAAAATAATGTAGATCATATCCAATAATTTTATTTTGATTTTTAAGTTTTAAATTTTGAGTTATTAAAGTTTTTAAAAATAGAGGCACCAAAAATGGAGGCATTTGAACCCTCATGGCCCATGATCAGCCACTTTTATAATTTTAAATTTTTTTAATAATATATATTGTGAATTTTTATGAAATTGTGTTTTTAAAATTTTTATATAATTTAACTTTTCTCATGAAATGTTAAATGTGTACTTGTAATCTAGTAGTTGTAATATATTTTTTTTGTTAGAAAGTCTTAAGTTCAAACTCCAGTACTATTTATATTATATATGAGTGGGGTTAAAATGCACCCTCCTTTTTGTGCTCCAAACGTGCACCCTCCTCTCGTTTCTTCATTTTTAAAATTCAAATAGTTGATTTGAATCTACCAACGTGTTCTACATATTAAAATGTGCTTGGAGACCAAATTTTACATTTTTTGGAAATTTTTTACTATTTTTTCAGAATTTTTGAAAATCATCACTGTGCTGAATTTTTTATTATTGTTAAGTTTAATAAAAAATTCTGAAAAAATAGTAAAAAATTTCCAAAAAATGTAAAATTTGGTCTCCAAGCACATTTTAATATGTAGAACACGTTGGTAGATTCAAATCAACTATTTGAACTTTAAAAATGAAGAAACGAGAGAAGGGTGCATGTTTGGAGCACAAAAAAGAGTGTGCATTTTAACCCCACTCATTATATATTTTAAGTTTCAGCCCCCTCCCTCCAAATATAAATTGTCTAGGTCCCACTTCCTAGCCTGCATTCACACTTCAATTTTTAATTTGAGATAATAACGTCTGACGATAAATTATACTAGATGCGATTATCTTTAGGAGGAAAAATTATCAGGTAAAAATTTACTATAGATAAGAATTCTAGTTAGCATATTTTATTTTTCTATGGTATAATTTGCCCTTTCGCAAAATATTTTTGAAGGAGTAAAAATTAATGTGTTTCTTTTATGTTACATACGAAAATAGACAATAATCTTACTGTATCTTATATCAAAATTGTAAAATTAATGGTTAAAATCTTATTTTATTTTCTCAATAAAACCATCTTTGGTCTAATGATTAAAGTGATGTATGAGAGGTGGTTGATTATTAATTCTTTACAGATATTTAAAGTTAAGTGATTTGATCCTCATCTTTATCTTAAAAAAGATAATTCTCTTAAATTGAAAATTTCAAAAAGATATTTAAAGTGATGAGAGGTAATGGACTTCTCCAGTTCAACGTGGCCTTGAGGAGTTCGACACTTCATGTTGCCGGTGGCACACTGCACCAGTTTGGCGTGGATTGTTGGCTGTACAAGGAAGCAATTGTTTGAAATTTAGAATTTCTAGTCAAATTTCCATCTAATTATTGGAATGCAGTATTTGTATTTCACCAGCGATGCTGTTGCAATCTGCAAGTTTTAAACTTTTCTCTTTCAGTCAATTTTGCTACGCCTCAATTCAAAATGATGCCATATGGCGGTGACATCAAGAAATGTCTTAATTACCGTAACACCAAATTTCTCTTTCTTCAATGTAATACTAAGAAAAAGGTGAAATAATTGTAAATATATTGCTTTGAATAATTTTAGGAGGCAACTTTCCTACGTCCACAGATTTAACAGTAATACGTCATTGTAGAAAACAGGTCTTATCCATTCAACATTTATTGTCACAGCATACACACACTGAGGAAAACAACAAGTGGAGCTGTAGCAAGGAAAAAACCAAAACTTCTTCCCATTGCTCCCACAGGTGGAAACAAGATAAGGACATAAAATCTAAGTCTAACCACTGAAAAATTAAAAATACTAGTTTTTTAATATTTATTCTATGGATTGAAAGAGCAAGGAATCCTATGTTGTGGCATTTGACCAGTATTATTTTGTCAGATGAGCAGTCAAAATCTAATTAATTTATAATAGATGTCTCTTATATGCTTTTTGATGAAAATGCAATTGAATGCACTTGAGTGTGTTATTGTTGCCATCACCTAATCTCTCCTTTTAGGAAGGATTCAGGCCCGCTGGCCCATCACCCACATTGTATCTATCACCTACTTTGAATATGACCCTGTTTGAGGGCCCTAGCTTAAAAAGAGAATTTAAAAATACTGAATGTGAAAGTTATAAAAGGAATACATAACCAAGACAACTTCATTTATTGATAAGTCGGTTATCGCTTTAAATATCTTACAAAATAAATTATGGTCGCTATATATCACGTGACAATTCATCCCGAAACAGACAGATATACAAAATCCATATATCGCTTTTTTAATTATATTTTTTCCAAAATACGTCATTCAGCACGTAACATTACCGAGATGTTAACTATCTTACAAATAGGATGGTAACAACAACAACACGCCTCATTTTGTTCACACAGCCCACAAAACAACAGTGCCCCTGACCTTGAAGGCTCCAATAAATCGAGAAAAGCCCAACAAAAGTACCGTCGCAAAAATTAAATTTAATAGTGAAAACGAGCAACACCCATAAAAAGAAAACTGAAGAGCTTATTAAAGTTCGTCGCACACTCGCACTACCCTTCGTTTCTTAATATAAAAACAGTCCGCGACTGGTAAAATGTTTTAATTGTTTGCAGATCTATCGAGGAGCCATTTGTTGTAGCAAACCCTAACAAAGATTTCCATTCGACCACATTCATAACAAGAAACAGAATGTGGGAAGCTGGCGCTACTGAAGTACTAGATTGTGAATAAATATACTGAGACCAATTAAAACCTTGCTCATCTTGTCAATGGAATTAAAAATATCAGTATCGCAATATTTAACATGACCATATCACAACGCAACATAAACGACACTGACAGGATGAGCAGAACAGCAAGTGTACATCACATTGAAACATTATATATCTGGTAAATCATTTAGATGATCAACAATTCGGACCGCATATCATAAAATACAAGAAAATTAATCAGGTAACCTTACCCCTAATTAGCAAATACACCTAAGGGTTACATTGCATTTCCTGCATTTTCCGTTCTTTTACTTAAAATGACAACAAAACAAGCACTGCCTCCTGTTTCCACGTCTCTTTCAGATACATTGTATTTATGCTCACATTCTTCTTTGATATGAGTGCAACAATATGACTCGATGGCAACTTACCCACATCAAAGGGAGAACTTCTCTAATTGTTGACCAATCACTATTTAACATAACCGCTTTTAATTTCTCCCTTACGCAGTTGATGCCAGACTTAACCTGAAATAAATAAAACAAAAGCAGAAGGGCAGTATAAAGAAAGCAAGGAATTGACATGTACAGAAGCCAATTGGGAAAATGAGTGCAGAAGTACGTGCCTCAAAGATTGCTTCTGTGGATCGTCAGCATTTGAACTTGCTGCATGTGCTTTAAGAGCTGCCTCTAGAGCATTGCTTGACTTCACATATTAATTTTTTTTTAGAGAACAAAATTAAAAAACAGAAGAAGAGAGGTAAAAAGTTTCAGAGAACAAAAAATAACAAAATAACAACAATAGAAGTCAGTTGTTTTGTTTCTACCTTCAACAAGTGATAATGTGTTCATTATATTCTTGTTTCTACCTTCAACAAGTGTGATAATGTGTTCGTTATATTCAACTTTCTTTAAACTAGATCATCAAGTTCTACTAGGTTTTATTAGTGTTAAAACCAACTACAACTAAAATACAATGTGCGGGGTCTTTGACCAAAGTGATGTCACCCCAAAAGATGTGTTAGGAAAAAGGGGAAGAATAAGAACCTCGAAATCACTGGCAAATGTATCTTCCTCTGTCTCACTTAAAATCTTGTCCACTTTCAATTTGCTGCATGACGCCAACATCAGAGCATCGCCACCAAAATCTCGCTTCCCCAGGTCAGATTCAGGTGTGATCCGTTTCTGATGCTTTCCAGAGCTTCCTTCATCATTGTCACAATCTATTTTCCTCTTCATGTTTCCACCAACCGGGGAAGCACTACCATCCCTCTGTGAACAAGGGCTGGCAGATGATTGTTTTACCCGGTCCACAGACCCATCTAACGCACCAGGTCTATCAGGGTGGTGAGGTCGGGCCGGACGGGGTCTCTTGTAACCCTCAGGAAAGACAAAAGAAGGAATACTCTTTCTACGAATATGGGATACATATACCTCCATGCCGGGCTTCCAGTACATGTACATGTTGACATCTAGACGAAACTCATCTACAGTAGCACGTATGTCAAACTGCTGACCTTCTTGCACTTTGACCCCCTCTTTTCGAGCCAGTCCCATGAAGAAAGCACAATGAGGAACCTGCTTTGTGGGGTCTGTGAACTCATACGGGTATGGGTGACATTGTAGCTTATAACAGGTGTCTCTCTCAATCTGGTTTTTGTAAAAAAAAAATAATAATAATAATAATAAATATATATATCACAGAAGAAAGGTATGCTAATTGTGTGGAACGATTGTCATTATCATACTCAAGTATCAATCAGTTCTGTTACCAGTACCTACCAAATGTGGTGCCAGGATATATCTGCTGAAATCTAATCAAGCTAATTATCTCCCCTAATTCTATGGTTTAGATTCTTTATATTATTTAACACAGCGTCTCTAAATAGGCTCTCCAGTTACCCTCAATCAATCAAGTTCACACCAAAAATGTCTTCTACTGCCATAATAGCTTGGTACCATGCCTGGTGAGATCACTCTCCAGCACTCTTAAATACAAGCAAAACGTGGTACTGAGATCCCCATGATTGTAAATTGGATTCGTAGGTAAACTAAATAAGAATACCTTAAGGGTGAGTTGCCTTAGCCGTGACTCAACCCACCCCTTCCATAGACGGTGATCTTCAACATCAGCTGCTACAACCTCAACTTGAAGGTAGTTTTTGTATGCCTCGAAGAATTGGTACGGCTCAAACAAAGTGTTCCAACAGGCCTTGTTCATTTCAATTTCCTGGAAGAGTAGGGACAAAACACAAACAGAAACGAAATTGTGGCTCCAGAGGAAATCAAATTACAATTGCAGTCTTAGAAAAGTAACTCATCTAAAATTCAAAACTGAAACAACTCCAGTGCAAATCATGCATATACTGAACTATATTTTTAGCAAAGGAGAACTCATGGAATGGTTAAATATACAAGACAAATAAAAGAATGGGGTGATAATGTAGAACATCTGAGCAGACCTATCTTCTAGAAAACAAAATAATCTGTTAAGTACAAATATACCTGGCATATCTTGTTGGCATGATTAAACTGCTCCATCATAACCCGAAGAGTACTCGACGAGACATTATAACTTGAATTCATGCAGGGATATGCAGGGGTTATAATAGGCATGTGGTGCTTCCTGTCCCCAGGGAACTTACGTGGGTCCCACACAGTAAAGCCAAGATCTTCATTTTCTTCTATTGCGCAAAGCATCACAGGGTTGGGCCAGCGCCACTGAGTATACACACGGAAGAATCTGGATACGAGCATGTTGGGAGTAGCATTAGGATAAAACTGGCACACCCGGCCCACCAGCAAGGCCAAGTTCACGCCTCCAAGAAAACCCGTTACCTATCATCAGAGGTTGACTAATAAGTATTTGGTAGCATTGTGAAGGAACTTTTACTATAGTATTGGTACTTTGAGATAACATATAGGTCTGACTTTTTTTGTCGCTACTACAATGCATCTTCAAACAGTACGTGAATTTTATCAAATTATTAACTTGCACCCACAATGTTGATATAAAGCAAACTATACCAACATAAGACTATTAATATGGAAAAGGTTAATTCCATCAAATACTGAAGTTTTCCTTGGTACAGAGTAACTTCATTTTCCACTAAAACCAAATCAAAAAATAAGATTTACTCTAATGACACCTATGGATGTACTTATTCAGTTAGATCAAAATAAAAGATGCAAAAACATTCCTCGACTATATATTTGGTTTGATGAATGGATAGTATTTGCAAACAGGAGAACGAAAATTTGTTTCTATCAGCTAAAGTTCAGATGAATGTAGCTACATCTTATCTTATATAACATGAAAAAAGTTCCACAGGAAAAATGATAAAGGATATTGACTGACGTTAGAGTAGACGCCCCTTCTCTTAGCCCAATATTTCAAACACCTCAGCGTAGTGCGGAAACTCTACAAGGTGAAAAAAAAGATAGTTACAGATTACAGAACAAAAAATTGAAAAAAGAGACCTTTTTAACTTTTAGAATGAGAAAAAAAAAAGATCCTTTGAAGCTGATAACTTTGACATCGGGGACGAGACGAAGAATCATGTCAGCCACACGACATCCATTGAGACTACGCACAGTAACTTCATCAGTATTGTACAGCACTGACTGTTGTGATATATCCAAGTCCTGCAATATTATAGAACAACAACGTAAAAGTCTAAATATTAATATAATTTTGGCCCATTGGTTGTTCTCAAGTTCCTTCTTTTTTAATGCACCAGCTGTTATTATTCTGTCCCAGTTGTTTACCAATAGATCCTAGTACCAATGTTTTAGTTACATTTGTTGGGTTGGTTGCTGTGAATTCCATCCTTAAGAACTTTAAATGAATCTCAACCATTGTACAATAAAAATAAAAGATCATTGATAAATACCCGCTGCGCATGTGTTTCAATTGTTATGTAGTAATGAAAAGAAATCATATTGTTTTCTTGAGAAGATACAAAGAAAAGCAAATACTTGAGGAACAACTAAAAGGGAGACACTAGCATAGAGGAGGTCGATGGAAATGCCGCGAAACTTAAATTTCATGACTGGAACATGTGCATCAGGTACAGGGTGGAGTTCAGACACCTCTTCATTCTCCGCTAGAAGTTCATGCAGTACCATGAAGAAATCCTCCTTCAATAAGAAAAAACCGGCATTTGATTAATTGCAATATTTAAGTGAAAGCAGAAGTACCTCGTACCAGACATTTAATAACTAATAAATAGAGTAAAAGATAGTCACCTCTCTGTTTACATAAGAGGGCCCCACACATAGTGTATCAAGATCAGCTCCAGGCCCATGTACCTGTTCCCCCGATAAAAATCTCATCATATTACATGTCAAATATTGCCAAAATAGCATACAAGAATCAACTGGAAAGGAATGGTGGATGTACCCCTAATCTATAAGATCCAAATGTAAAAATGACGGCATTTGCTTCATCAACCATCTGATCAGTGTAGCCCCTCTGACGAGTTAACTGTTTTACCCATTCCTTGCATATCTGGAATGTTTTCAACCAAAAATTTACTCATTCCGTCCAATAAAATAGAGGATATTTCAGAAGAACATTTAAACAGTAAATAAGAAAACAGAAAGAAAGTTTACTCTTTCAATCTCCAAAAGAACATCATTTCTCTTAGTGTCCTCTTCCACACTCTCATATAGACCTGCCTCAACCAAGAACTGCCAGCAACAGATAAAACACAAACAAAATAATAAGCCTAATAAGTCTCCTGTTCTTTTGTGAGAAGCAATGACCAAAAAAAAATGCATTGGCAACTATATGAAATGATTAGATCGTAAGCATGAACGAAATTGTACAGGCAAAATAAATTCCAAACTTTCTATACTGCCAGTTCTAAGTATAGTTTGCACTAATCACTATGTGATGATTCTGTCTCAGAATAAAACTCTTTCTGAGTAGCAATAAGTTCATTTTTAGGTTTATACTTGAATTCAGGATTTACTGATCACAAATCAAAAACTACTCATTAAGAAAAAAATTGAAGCAACACTAAATTGTATACCTTCTCCAGTTCAGATGTACGCTGTCGATCTGCATTAGTTGGCCCCGCAAAAGATAACGGATTTGTGATGCCATACTGCTTTACATCGCTCTGCAGCGGTGAGCCACTTTTTTCATTCACCCCATCAGCACTACCCATCTCAAAGAATTATTACAAATCAAACCCCAAATTTCTTTTTTTATATATAAATTAAGACGATGGAATACAAGATTAAAGCCTTGAAACACCAAAGATGGTCTTACAGGACAAATCAAGACCACAAACGGTACACAGAAAATACAGAAGAAATGAGATTTGCAACTATGATATATAAAGGGTTAGTTTTTTTTTTTCAATAAAACTTGGAAGAAAATGTTTAATTCTTAGGTTTAATACTAGCAGAACTTTTTTATCCAAACGAAGCACCTAGACAGAAATCTAAGACAATTTTGCAAACCAAGATAGAATTAAAGGAGAAATCAAACAAACCCTAGGAACTCAACACAAAAGCTTGAAGGTAAGAGTCGAGAAAATATTCAGATTATGCAGGAAAATTCAGCCATGAAGAAAATAGATTGACTATAAAACCTAAAATCCTATATATCCCAATTCCAGAAGATATAGCCTCGCGAAAGCCCCAACCGATCAAACCCTAGATCATCGAATCCACAAAAAAAAAAGTCCTAACTGAAAAGGGTTCAACAAAAATTCAAGAAAATTCAAGCCGAAATTACCAACGAAAACAAAAACCACGACACACGGAACCGATCGGCTAAGAATTAGAGAATCAAACGGTAGAAGAGCAAAATCGCTGCTAAGAGGCCTAGATCTAGAGATATAAGATCGAAAATTTGGGGAAGAGACAGAGATCCAAAAGGCAAACCGCCGAGGCGATGTTCCCGCGGCGGCGACGGGTCTGAAAAGAAGAAATTGTGAGGGTCGGAGAGAGAGAGAAAAATCTAGTTTTAATCTCTATCGGTAATAATAGAAGGTTTAATTAAATATTTCAGGAAATTAAAAATAAATATGGTAAATGACGGAAATAAATTCGCTGTTATTCCTGGAATAACAGGAACCTGTTATTCGATACTAACCGTTGAGTTTTATTGAGATTTGTGCAAAAAGTTTACGTCATTGAGATTCGCGCATAGAAAAGTTTGAACCGTTGTGATTTGAATAACAGGTTCCTGTTATTCCAAGGAATAACAGCAGATTTATTTCCGTAAAGGACGAGACAAAAGAGAGGCACGCAGTCTGTAACTAACAGATAGACTTGTTCTATTCCAGACTTTCCAGTGCAGTCGAGCCCGAATGCCCGATTCACATCCTCCCAGGTACCTGACGAAGGAATCTTTTACAATCACTGAATCCAAACCATTATTTTTAATTTGCACGAATCTCAAAGCCCAATAATACTGCTCCTGCGCAAGCCCGAACCCCAAAGCGTCTGAAATTTAATCTCAACCGTAAATGAAGAACATCTTTTACGGTACCTTGTTGGCATTGTTATAAACTAGGTCTATCTGATAATCTCGCATGCTGTAGTGGTCGGCACAGATTTGACTGTGTAATCTTTTGAGTTAATATCTAGTCTTTCACTGTGTAATGATTGTCAGTGGAACTGTTGAGTGTTGAGTGTTAGGTTAAGGGGATTTCAGCTCTGAATGACCCGCTACACAGATTTGAGCGTTTCGGCATTTTTCTTCGCCTTGCTTTGAGATTTGAGCTATTGTGTGTTGACACGGTGTGTCGGTCGCTGGATATACAGTATACTTCAAAGTTCAAAGTCTTCGATGAATGAACGGCCGCCTTTGACGGCTCGTAGGCTCCAGATTCCCGATTTTTTTTACTTTTAGAAATATAAAAATAAAATATCGGAAAAGTAATGATACGGCTCCTTTGCTTGGAAGTTGGAACACAGATCGGGCAGTACAAATCTCTTGATATTTATTTTTGTTAGTATAAAATATATTTATGTGATGTTCAATCTATAATTTTTAATATTAACTATTATTTTATTATTTACTGTCTTTACTATTATAGTTATTTATTTTCTCTTTTATTATTGTAATATTTTTTTTAGTTTATAAATGGAGGTTTTGTAAATGGAGAATGGACACATATATTATATACAATAGTGAAGAATAAAATTATGTTATTGTTTTCTCTATCTCTCTTATTATTTACTTTACTTTTGTTGCAACTTTATTTTAATTTTACAACACGTTATCAGCACTACTTGCTCGGAAAAAGTTACTAAGTAATTATGTAAGTAATTTGTGTGATTAATTATTATATCTTTTATTAATTTAATTTTCTTTAAATTTTTTATTATATTTGTTCTACTTTATAAGAACCATTCCTTGAAGTAAATGATAGAATAATAACCTGAAGTTATTGTCAAAACTAAATATTTATCAGGAACCTAAAGTTCATATTACCTGAATATAATAACAAGAGTAATAATCTGAAGTTATTATCACAACTAAAATTTTATCAAGCACCCGAAGTTCGTATTACCCGAATAAAATAATAACTTGAAGTTATTGTTATGAATGTTTTTATACGCATCTATTTTGGCCTCAATTTCAGCCTTGGCAGAACACATTGTTTTTCTACACTTTCTGTTTCTGCCAAGAACTATTTGTTTTGGCCAGGAACTGTTTCTGTTTAGAACCTGAAGTTCCATTAGAAATTTAGTATAAAATTAATATAATAACCAGTAGTTATAATAAGCCACTAAATGAATAATAACCTGAAATTTTATTAAAAAATTTTATATAAAATTAATCTAATAACCGAAAGTTATATAGGTCATTGGATGAAAATATAACCGAAGTTATTTCAAATTAAATTTTATAATTATGCAGCTAAACAATTTAATAACTAGAAGTTATTAAATAAAATAGTTTATTATAACATAAAATTATATAATATTAATTAAAAAAAAGATTGTATTCCCCACAACTACATTTTGACATTTTGAATATCTAATACCGAAGCACGGTGTCGGTGAGTCGGTCTGACTTTACATTAATTCACTTTAACTTTCTTTTATAAATATTCGTTGTACGTAGAAGGATCCAACCTTTAATGATTGTTTGCACAGAAAATATTTACGGGATTAGCTAAGTGAAACACGTTTTAAATGAAAGAAAAAAAAATTTTAAGGGGAGGAAAAACTAGCAAGCACCTGCAACAATAACATTTTAAGTTTTTAACTATAATCATTTAAAACATAAAGTCACGCAATCTTGTCATGTCCGAAGCAAAGGTGCTTTCGAAAAACAAGTTCCATATTTAAATACATTTATCTCATTCAAACGATAATTAAACTGATTACTGGTACTACAACCATCTCTTCAAAGATTATCGTTAAGAGTGATTTATTTTTTATTTGCATTGCATTCATCATTTAGTGGATATACTGAAATAACTAAGAGAATGAATGCAACGCATATAATTGAACTAATCTTGAAAATCGAAGTATTAGTTTAAAAATCATTTGAATGATAAAGTTCAAATCCTGCTACCAGTAATGGTTCACGAAGTTTTCCAAAAATTGTATCTCTAGGCCATTTTAATTTCATCTGCATCTATTTAAGCATAAATCTGATCTCCATAAATCCTTTTTATGTACGTACAAGTATGATTTTACCAGCAACAAGCCAACAACCATGCACACATACTGAATATTCAAAGAGAACTACCTGGGGTGATTTTTCACATTAAGATGCACACTTTTCTTCAAACATGAAAAGAATAACACCATTTTTAACAAAGTACCACAACTACAAGCATATAATCAAAACAAGAAATGCACCAAAATAAGCAACAAACAAACCCTAAAAACAACGATCAGAGAACAAGATAGAATCAAACCACCAAAATATTGAACAAAAATGTATGTTCAAAACCCATCACCAGAGCAACACCATAAGCATATGAGAAATGGTTTTCATTTACTAAAAACCCTGTTCATTGAGATAATCACCAAGATTCTCCACAACCATGTTGCATTGCCCTGGGGTCATGGGTTCATCATACAGACCGATGATCAAGGACATGTTCGTCTTTTTGACGCATAAACCCCCAGTTCCCTACAAGGTACAATGTCACAAAACTGTGTGTGTGAGAGAGAAAGAACCACCTCAAAAAAGTAGGGTATACCCAACCATGATCCACAAATAACACAAAAAGACATCATTTGTTGACCTCAACTACACCTATTTTATTATTATTTTGATATTTAAGAATACACATTATTGCAAGGGAAAATTGCCTAAATACCAACCACTCCAGAACTCCACCGGGTCCGGATCCCCTAAAGTAACTCAGTTTTTGGGTTTTGGATCGAGACCGTCCGATTTGAATCCATTGTTCGAGATTGCTTCATGATTCGAATTCATCTCTCGGGATGTGTGCGCTCCATTTCGGATAGATTATCACGGATTCGAATCGGACGGTCCCGATTTAAAACCCAAAGATTGGGTTACTTCACTGGATCCGAACTCATACTCCACCCCACCCCATCCCACCTCCTTCCACCATAAAATAAAAATAATAAAAGAAAAAAGGGATTCCCAAACCAACCCTCACCAAGTAACCTACAAGCTATATCTGCCTAAAAACCAACAGAAAGGAGCACAACTTATGCCGTATTGAACAAATTAGATAACAATGAGGCATAAAAATCATAACCCCTTGTTACATGGGTTCTTTTGGTTTGCACAGTGTGAGTTATATTTTAAGATATACCAAGGCATATATTGGATAACTATTATGCATATAACAAGTACAATAATTATAAAATAATAAAAACTGCAAGAGCAAATTACCTTTTTACCCCTAATCACAACACCAGCCTCCCCTTGGATGACCATGTACTTAGTACCACCAAGAAATAAACCAGTTGGTGCAAGTGTTCCGGGTTCAACAAAGTCATTCATAATGGCAACAATTTCTTCTGGTTTATACTGCAGAATAGATAAATACGTATTAAGATAATTGACAAAAGATATACAGACATACAAATTATTGCCAGACAAGAATTAGAAAGCCAGTTCACGAGTAAAAAGGTGCAATCAATCTGAATATAAGATATTAAGGCTCAACAGTAAAAAGAACGTAATAATAAACAGAAGGTGGCATATCAAAGATGACGTACTGGAGCAGTCTAGCCATACAAATTTTTCCTTGGTAAAATCGTGTTGGATTAAACTGAATCAACTACGTTTCTTATCTTTCATCTTTTCAGTCTATGAGTTTGTAAAACAATTGCAGATTTCATTACTTGGTCAATGCATATGTAACCAAAGATAATAAGGGTATCAAACAATCAATAATTATGGAACTAATTGCTGCTTCTATTTTCCCTTGAATTTGTTCATGTTTCTACTCTCCCATACATTTTAGCTTTTGCCAATTGAATATTTCCTCATTTATCCTCGATAAGCTTTCAATCACGCATTACAAATTTTAGTAATAATCTTCATCTGTATTTTTATTCCAGCGAGTCAAACATGACTCTGATTCCAAATCGGTTAACAACAGGCCATCCCAACCGTAACCTTTATATTTCTATAACATATGTACCAAACCTTCTAAGCTAAATCAGAGTATGAAAGAATTAGGTACCAACGCCAACCTAAAGTTGTAGCATCAGTACCAAACTTTTATCAGTGGTGGAGCCACGTGTGGGCAGAGGGGGCACTGCCCCCCCTCTCGCCCATGATATTTTTTTCTAAAACATGCTTCTCAAACTACACTTGTCAGCAAAAAAAAATTGCAAAAGTATGCTTGACCTTTAAAATAATTATGAAATTATGCCCTACCCAATCCAACATCCTGACTCTCCCTGCCTTTTAATAGCCAATCAGAGTTTAATAGCATCAATACCAACCTTTTCAACATCAAAACAACAATTAACTCCATGCACTACTCACAACTACTTAGACTAAGTTGATGATACCAAAAATAATAAATAGTATGATTATGCTAAGAACCTCTCTAGTTGATATCTTTAATCAATATTAGACGTTGGACTTAAATTAAAGTCAAACGGAGAATAAGCAGTGACAAAGATCCGAGTATTCTTCGAAAAGTAATGTATGTACAAGTACAACCAGACTTCGATTGAGTATTAGTCGAAAGCACCACAGATCTAGGACTCCTCGAAAGCACCACAGATAAACTAAACTGATCCAAACCAAATTAGTCGTACCAAGCCACAGATCGGATCCAAACCAAATATTCAATAAACGAGGGGTCAGAGCGTAAAACTACCTGAGGAAAGCCCTCGCTTCCAGCCCAGAGGCTGCCATCATGACCGATGATCGCGGCGGAGGTGAGATGCTGACCATCGACATCGCACATGAGGTGATCGTCAACATATGTTTGCCACGACATCTTCTCTCTCTCTGTCAATTGGTCTCTCTTCCTCTACAAGATGAAGTCTCTTTTGAGTTTTGACGAATCGCTTTGCGCGGACTGCGAGGGTGTGAGACTCTGAGGGATGCTTATGTAAACAATAGTTCTCGGTCGACTTTGTCCTTCATGTTACGTTATGTTGTATTCTTGTGATCATGGCCGAATCACTATGGTGTGGTGCTAGACTGACAACTGGTGCCCCACATGTCTGTGTATGTTTACAGCAGGCTCTACTTCAAATATTAGAATAATCATAATGTCAAACTTATTGGTGTCAGACCATTATCTATTCGGTGTCAATATAATTTAAAATAAAAAAAAACAAAAGTTAAGAAGTAAAGAACGATACATTGTTACGATTTTTTTCCGTAAAAATGGGTGAACTATATAATAACTAAATAAATGTACTACATATTTTTTTTAAATAATTGTAAATGGCTCTTGACTAGGCACCAAGCTGGCATGAGGTAAATTTGCAAATCATTTCCCTAAAATTTGTTTACTTAGGAAATAAAACGAGTCGACAAAATTATCAATTAGGTTTACCATATCCATTATTTCTGTAATTCTACAACAAGGATCATTGATGCATGATTAATATATTCTTCCTAACAATAATTATTGGTGAACAGAAAATAACTTATGAGCACCTAAAATGGGGACGTTTGGGACCAAAACAAAGTCAAATCAGCACCTATTAATAGATGCATTAACACATCTGGGCCTGTCCCTAGAAACTAGAAAGTGCTCAATTTCAATGAACTTGGTGATTATTTTCAGGAGGAGAGATCTAATTATATATTTTTTTGTGACACTGAATTACATTTTTTTTTTCAAAATTTTTAAAGTTTAAATAGTCAATTCAAATCATTCAATATAATGTATATATTAAAATGGACTTGCAAATTAAATTTTATATTTTTTTTTGAATTTTTTTATTGTTTATTAACTATTTAATAAAATCACTATATTCAGACTATTGAATTTTTGTACTCATCTTAATAAATAGAAAATAAATAGAAAAAATATAAAATTTAATTTGCAAGCACATTTTGAAATATCTATCATGTTGAACTATTTGGATTGACTGTTTAGACTTTGAAAATATAAAGTGTAATCAGTGTCATCAAAAAAGAGTGTTAAGTGCATCTCTCCACTATTTTCAGTACTACTTGTACGTAATTAATCATAAAGAAGTTAATTAGTTATAATTTGGTAGAATAATTGGAACTACCGTGCAAAACAAAATGTGAAATTATTTCATTTTTTTTATTTTATCACCTCCGGCCTCCACACAAGGATGGATCTAATGTTTGGATGAAGTGAGTTAGAATAGTGAAATTTGAAATAGTAAATGAGAATAGAAAAAAAAATAGTGACTTTTAGATTAGTATGAAAATAGTGTTATTTGGATTAGTAAAAATGTTGTTGTTTGAACTATTTTCGAATAGCTCCCTGTTCTAGCTATTCTCATTCAAACATAACCTTATAACATAGGCTGACTTGATATTTATTTTATTCTTAAAATTTACAATTATATGATGAAATTTTTATAATGTGTATTACATAACTGTTATTCTTATGTATTTTAAATAAAAATGTTATAGCTACTTGAAAATTGACTCTCGAAACTTTTTTTAAGAATTTTCAATAAATGACTTAAAAGACTTTCTGTACCTTTATCATAGAATATATATTTATACTGTGATCAGAAAGGGGTAATCTCGCATAAAACAAGAAATAGAATTAAATTTTATGTCGCGCTTCTGATCGAAAGTAGAGGCAATGAAGGAAAAGAGAGGAATCCTCACGACTGTTTTCCTTTGAAATCTCGCTGGGAAATCCACGCCAAAATAACAGAATTTGACGAGAATTGTACAAAATCGGGTGAAGAGATGCAAAAAACCCGCATTCTTCTTCCCATTCACTTCATCTTTTTTCATTTGTTCGTTTAATCCAACGAGGTGTGTTTTTAGTTATTCTCTTCCATTTTTTTTCCTATCCACTGTCAATACTTTTTTTTTTCAGTTTCTTTTCTCTTACAAACTCAAACCCTAGATGCTAGGTTTTGATGGCATTATTTGTAAATTGAAAAAAAATTAAGGGTAATTATAAAATTGTTGAGAATGAATTCATTCTCAAATAATAGTCTTGCCGATCATAAGATTTCAATTTAAAATCATGTCTATCCTATTCTATTGAATTCTTACTTATTTTGTTTCCAATCACATTGTTAGTTGGCCATCATAGTTCAAAAATCTGATTTTATCTATCTATCCACACAAACATAGTGATTATTTAAAGAGGAAAACTCACTTGACAGTGGTTATTTTGACAATGCTGACAATAATTTTTTAAGGAAAAATCAAATGAAATTATAATTCGAAAGGTAAATTAAAGGGTATGTTGTTCGACAAGTAGATAATCTAACAATTAAAGTTCATGCAATTTAAATATTACTTGACAACACATCAAAGACTGTTAATATCGTATTGTGAAATTTCAAGTTAGTTAATGCTCAATAAAATATAGATCATGATTAAAATGTTAGATTTTAAATTTAAACTTTATACTTTAAGATTGTCAGAATTAAAAAAAAATTATTAAATGATCTTCCTCCAAAATTGTAGTTACATATAACGGGCCGTTAATTAAAAATATAAGAGTTAATCGTGTTACTTTTTTCTGTATAAGTTATAAGAGTTTTTAAAAATATTTGTGTGACAAAAGAATATTTATAAAAAAATATTATTATTTTATGATATGTTCTTTCGAAGCGAGGTCCGAACACAATTGTAGTACATATTAATTGTTTCGTAACAAAACAAAACTATACTTACAAGATTCTAAATTACGTTATTTTGTATTTTTTTTTTCTTTATTTGTTGTTTTTCACTTGTGAAACAAAAGAAGTGTGTTCTCACGCTCACTGTATTCGATTACAAGTTACAACATGCAAAACTAGAAAAAAAAAAAAAAACTATCTAGATTCAAGTTGCCTAAGATATTTAAGATATATAAAACACAAGAATAAGATAAGGGGCAAAACTAAAAAATTGAGATTGAAGGGACTGAATAAATAAGTGTCATGTAATTTTAATTTATAAGAGAGGCTACTAGTAATAAATTTTGCAAGAATTAAATACTTAAAAGGATAAAATTACAAAATTTTAATTTATGGAGGGTGCTTAGCACCCTTTTCCATATATTATGTTTCGCCTCTGCATAAGATAATCAGAGGACTCCAAATCTACTGCCGCAATTTTGTAAGAAAAAAAATGATGTACCATTGTATTATTAACTTATTAGTTATTATTGATCCTTGGTGCATTCAGGAGCGGATCTAATAAGGATTGGGGGTAGTCGCTCTTTTGAATTTTGAAATTTTATAGAGAAACATAGGTTCAAATTAATTTTATCTTTTATGAAATTTTATTTGTCGAAAATTAAAATAAATTTGTTGAATTCTGATTGGTAATTAGAATTATAAGTTAGAGCACTATTTTTTATCTGATATCCAATTAGCTAATGAGTTTAAACTCGATTAATTATTTAAATCTAATTCATTATTTTCTTACCTTCTAATAAAATTCTGAATTCGTCCCTGATTTAAAAAAAATGGTAATTACAATATAGACCGTGTGATTTTAAAAAGACCATTTCTATTGCAGACTCAATATCAATCAACTGCATGATTCGAAATGTGTAATCCGATTGGCAGGGGACCCCGTTAATTTTCTTCCTGGTTGGAGTTTTAGAAGGTGCTAGATGTGCTTGATGAGAGTCCTTTGGAGAATTTCCGCTGAAAAATTCGAAACGTATATAGCACGTCTCGAATTTAATTTATGAGATTAATGAAATCCACTCTCAGGCCACCTAGCTTGTTCCAGGTTTCCAGCATATGTTCTTAGGTCAACAATCATAACGTGCTTTCGCGCTTTGTAAGGCTGATTTTTTTTCTTTTTTTCATGGACCCACGCCCAATCACTTAATTTCATTTAAGCTTCCAATTTTTAATGGAATTTTAACGATGGTGGTCTATGATTTCGGTGTTATTTACGTCAAAAGATTTTTTTTTTTTTCAAATTGCTATAGTAATTTTCTTTTTGAGAAAATGTAATGTCTCCTTAGTTACAATCTTTTGAAAATTCCCGCATATAAAAATATTTCATTTTTAGTTTAGTTTCAACGTGCTTTCAATTGACGGTAACGGAAGAAGTTTTTTTTAGGCCATGCGCTATCAACTGCCATAATCGGCAACGACGCGCTTTCAACTGTCATAATTTCAAATATAATATGTATGTTTACAGGATGATATGTGTATGTTTACAGAAGGTGATCCCTAGTTTAACTGCCGATTGTACTTCAATTGTACTTTGTTCGTTGACCATACATTTTCAACAGCTTTTACGCGTTTTTATCTGGAATTACGTAGTTTCATCTGCAGAACATCTATTGAACTTGTTTATAGGATTGTTTTCATAGCATTATCGGATCTAATGAACTTGTTTATAGAATTAGTGTAAAAAGTCCAGGAATTTTCAAAGAACTAAGGGCCGAAAATTGTTAGCTGCTTTTTTTTCTTTTTAATATTCACACTCTATATGACATAAATACTCAAAAATAGCCTTAACGGTATACATCGTTTCAATCGGACATAAAATTGATAGTATAACACAATTATTTTTGCATATAATCAACAATCTCTCGTTTAGATTATATGTGAAACTTGAGTATAACTATAGTGTTGTTAAGCTAGTCAAGTTTTTTTAAGTTGACTTTAAAACTTATTAGATTGGTTTTAAATGACGAATCTAAACTATTAAATTATTTTACTTCACTAGTGATATGTTTACAAGTCAAAATTTTAAAAAAATTCAATTAATTTAATATAATGCAAGCAGTAAAAAAATAAAAAAAATAAGTGTATTAAAATTAACTTTTAAACATTTTTTTTCACCATTTGACTCTCTACTATTTTTTTTATTTATTAAATGGCCCGATACACTCAATATCTTTTAGATGTTATCCTAGAGAATTGAATTACTACACTAAGCCCGCAGTCTGACTCTATACTAAATTAATTCGAAAATTTATAAATTTGACGTGTAGATACATCAATCATGAAATAAATCAGTTTCAAATGTTTGAATTTGTCACTTCAAAGTATTCCAATAAAATTTTGGAAATTAAGTTCACCAAAAAAATTGGTGAGCTTGAGAACACCTAGTTTTACTCATGAAACTTTTTATTAATATTATTATTATTATGCATTGTGCAAATAACTGTAATAAGCTCAATCCTTTTATTATTATCAAAATCAATCGTATCATTATAGGCTCAACAATTTTTATCATATTTATCTATAACTAAATAATATGAATCATGACTCAAATGTGTAACATGAAAATATCTTAATGACCCTGGTTGTGAATATTCTGATAGTAATTCGACATTAAAGACATTTCACTTAATTTAATTAAGCTCTTCGTGTTCGCGTCATCGCACCTACAACTGGTCACTTATTTTTGATACGATGATAACACTAATGCTGTACTCTTTTAAGTAAAATACGATAAAAACCTCAAAAAAAGGTTTTTTTTTTTTTTTCCTCAAGCAGCAGTTCAGGGGTTTAAAGTAGTCTCTCGAGAAACAGACAAACAGCTCTGTGAAGGTTCCTTTACGGGCCGGGCCGGAATTTGTTTTGCATCAGGCTAAAAGTTATATTTATCCGGCCATTAAAGCCCTACTAAACCCGTTAACAATTTTAGTTTTAAGGCCCCGTCCACTCTCCACCAGACCTCCACTCCAGTAAGAAAATTTAATTCCGTGTCCCTCCAGATACCGGAGTGCAATTTAAAATATGGACGGTCCAGATTAATTCCAATCAGACCAAATTCAATCTGATGAATATTGTCACTGTAGGAGTCTTTTGAGATTCGTGTCAGGTTAAAATAATGGGTCTGGATTTAACAAATGCACCTCAGATACGTGAGATGATGGACAAGTATCCTCTCGAATATTGTAAAAGATTCCCTTCACTTTACGGTTTGAGATTAACTATCAGTTTCTTTGAGATTCGGGCTAGCGCAGGGCGTATTGTTGGCTTTGAGATTCGTGCCAAGTTAAAAAGAACGGTCCAGATCCAATAATTTTAAAAGATTCCCTATTACGGTACCGGGGAAGATTGAATTCGCTAAACTAGGAGCTGCTGCGTCGATCAGGGGATGCAGATTAGCGGTCTCCATATTCTCTGAGGTAAAGTAATATTTCTGTTTAAATATGGAGCGTTCGATCAGAATCTGGGCCAATCCGGTCGAGGTGGAATGCATGGGAGCCTTTAATATTTGTGCAGTTTCCGATCGGACGGTCCGAATCTAAAATGAAATATTCTGTTACCTTAAATGATGTGAATTCGGGTCACGGATAGATCAGATTCGATCTGAGTGCTTGCTTTGAGCATCGACACTTCGTCAGGCGCTTACCTTGGTCGAGAGAAAATAATAGAGAAGAAGAAACTCAGATTGGGATAATGGGTTTTTCAGTTGCCTCGCCGAACGAAGAAAAGGTTCATGATTCTAAAAGCTCCGTCCAAGGTACGTGATTTAGTAATCTTCTCTAGGTAATCATTTCAATTTTGATAGTGATCTGGGACCTCTCCAGTTAAAATTTCCCCTTTTTTTTATTGTGCGTGGTTTAATTTAAGATGGTTCTGTATTGTTGAGTTGAGCAATCTCCCTTCTTCAATTTTAGTTCAATGCTCGAACGTAAGGTCAATTCAGTTGCAGTTATATTTAGGTGGTTTGATCTTAGTTAGGCTGTATCAGACACACTGTTGTTTCTGACTATGACCATAACTGGTACACTCGTAATGCCAAACAAAATACTTTTAGTCAATGATCGCTTGTCTAGCAGTGAGATACTTATAACAATCCAGGGATCATTTTGTTCTGATCTTATTGTTGCATCAATAAAAGTGGGATTCCGAGGTTTCTCCATCTCATCCATGAATAAATTCGATTGTAAAAAGCATCCTATGACATATTATTTAGAGCATAATGAAATTAAGAAGAAAACAAAACTAGTCCTAAACATTTATTAGACCATTTTGTGCAAATTTATTCTCAATTTATATCACTTATTTGTTGTGCTATACCTTAAACCCTGGTGATACAAATAGTGTACTGGTTGGGTCTTTTACTGTTATGACATGTACCTCACATATTAGATGATTGTTCCATTATATCTTCCTAATAAGGTGTATGCTGCTTCTGTCCACCACCAGACACCAGATCGGTCAGGTCTGTTCCAATCACACTTCTTCTATTTACTGGGTTATATTGTTTCCAGTACAAATTGCAGATGCAAGTCAGTCAATACCTGTTTGATATTTTTAGCAGGATATATGTAAATGCTCGGTTTAAACTTAGCTATGTTTGATGGCAAGTATTTTATGTAATTTTTTATTTATTTTTAATACAGAGGCTGTTAAATCTGGATTCAAGACTGCTGTTTTATGCACTTTTGCTGCTGCAGTCCCCACAGTTAGTTTTATTTTTCTATTTGTTTAATGTTTTGGTGCAGAAACTCTACTTGGCTAAAATATTATATATCCCACACAAGGAGAAATTACCTTACATGCCCAATAAACTTAAATATTGTCGTGTATGGCATAAAATATCATTTACCCAAGTTTTTTTTATTTCCATTAAACTAATATGTTCAACAAACACCTACTTCCTCATTTATTCCTTTTTTCACAATGAGGAACGGGATGGCATTTATATACTTTGAAGGACATAACAGAGAGTGGTCAGGTGATGCTTTTAGTTAGTTCCTTTTGTGGGAATATGTATCCTCTTGTTTCATCAAGGCATGCATGTCATCTTGATGCCTATTTGGGCATATGTGAAAATGTCTCTCTATTTATTTTGGGTTAAGATGAAAATGGTTGCTGAGCTTCATGTTTTGTTTAATTTTCTCCTTGACATCCAAATTACTTTATCGACTCCCTAACTCTGGCAGATCTGTCTTCTTTGTTTCTTTTCTTTCTGCAAAGTTCAGCAGCTTAGTTTGTTTCATAGGAGTTTCTTTTTTTCCTCCCAAAAGCAATGTTTTGCCTTTTGTGCTTGTCCTCTCTTATTCGGTTATTCCTGAGGGGCACTAGACTCTATTTGATATATATTTTTTATTTTCTCTCATATTTTTTTTGGCTGTATACGTGAAATTTTATAGTTAATTGGATGCCGCACCATTCCATGGGCCAAAGCTAACCTCAACCACACTGCACAGGCACTCATTATATCTGCCGGTAACATACTTTTCACAAATTTTTTTATAAAATGTAGTTTTCTAGATCACATGCCAGTAGAGTTTAGCATACTGGTAAGGTTTTGGTTCTAACTTATGTCTGTCTTTAGTTGGCTAAAAAAAGTTCAACTCCAAAATTGTTACCATCCAGGTTAAACCTTTCTTATATTGTTTTTCATTTTTGATCGCCTTTTTTAAAAAAAATTTACATGAAAGCGTATCACCCCTTTTTCTGTTCATACACTAAAGAGAGATTTGATTTCTTATACCACAGTATTGATCCAGGCCCACAACAATATGGATTCTCTTTTTTCACATCTATATTTTGCTTTCTCTTTCCAATATTGGTTGCATGTTTTAGGCCTTATATAAAAGCTAATCGATCATTTACCAGGAAATATTTAATCAATCAGTAAACTTTTGGCAGCTGGAGTAGCTGGATTTTTTATCACTGCTGATCGAACCATCCTAGAGAATGCAAGAGGAAACACCATTGGCAAGCATGACAAGTAGACCTGAACAATAAAATTGCACGAGAAAATATTGAAACAAAGAAAGAGCCCCTAATGCATAATGGTGTAGTGACACTTTTCTGGACTTCTTTTGGTTGGCACAAATAAAATTTATTTTGACTGATTAGCTGTTATAATAGGATTTTTTTTTTTCTGAAAAGCATACGCTGTGGAAATATCATTTTCATAGACGTGCAGTTGTTAATTAAATAACATCTTAAAATATTGAAATGCTATTTGATTTGCAGTTTGATTGGTCTAACGGTGGTTGATTGAGTAGGGTTCAGGTCTAACTTGTCCAGACTCGATCGTCTCAGTTAATTGTTTAAATTTTTTGCCAACTATAAATCTTAATTATTAAGTATTAATTACCAAATATTTAGTTGCGTGTCTTGACTTATTATTAAATATTAATTCTAAAAAGTATTGTTAAGTATATTGATCTATGGAAAAACTTATTGCAAATACCGAACGAAGATATGTTAAGAATTAACTCTGCACTAACAAATGCAAATAATTTTTTTTTTGTAAAGTGTCCACCATGGTTGATTTGCTTAACCGTGCATTTTGGGAGAGACGCGTGCTCGGTTCCTAACCATGTTTAACTACGCATTTTTTATAATTAAATTGTCAACAATAAAAGAGATACTTGCTGCAAAATTTATGAGTTCCTTTATTTAAAATAAAAATATGGTCAATCGTGAATTAGATGGTTTTGCTGAAATTTTTTATTAGGCAAAATGAGTTCATGTGAAGAAGAATGATCACATCATTAAATTTATGGTATTGATAGCATAATAATGTAAGAATTTGAACAATAATTGCTAAAAAAAACTATAGTATGCTTGTCTAACCAAAATTGTTGGCGATGGGTAAAGTTTTAGGTTTTGAGATTAATATCAAACAAAAGCTATAAACGTGTGAATTAAACACCAACTGAAAATCTTAGAGGAATTGAATATTACTTCAAAATGAGAACAACATTATGAGATGCTTGTTGATTGCATTTCCTCTTAGGTTGAAGGAACTGTTGGAGGTTTTCTTTGCAGTAACAAATAGTTACAATCAACTAAGAAACATTTTCTTTTTATCTGAAAAGCTCATTTGGTTATACTATGACTTGCACTCAATATCTTCCTATTTTAACTAAGGAGGTCAAACATGGACAATTTTTTGGTAATAATTTCAATTGGGGTCATTATCAGAACTGTAAATTAAGAGATAAGAACTCACGGAAATTGGTGTCTATATTCTCCTTCCCAACTGAGAATGAATAGCATCAATATTGGACTCTTTGTTGGTCACTCAGGTCAGCGTTGATGCAAGCAAGTTGCAACTATAAACAAGTGCTTTTTTTAATAGAAGCAACTAACAGTGTTCTAACTCTAGTTCCTCAAAAATGCTCGGAGATTTTCAACTAATTCTGTAAATATCAATACTAAATCCTGTAAACATCGATATTAAATCCTGTAAACATAAAAACACGTGAAAGCTGTTAAAAACGCATGACAGCTGTTGAAAATGCGTGGCAGCTGTTGGAGATCACCTTTTGTGAACATACACATAATATTTTGTAAACATACACATATTATCCTGTAAACATACACATATTATTTTATAAACATACACATATAATTTTGTAAACATACGTACTTATAATTATAGCAGTTGAAATTATGGTAGTTGTGGCAGTTAAAAACGCATCAGAACTAAGCTAAAAAGAAAAGGTTTTTATGCACGGAGATTTTTGGGAGACTGTAGCCCGGGGGACATTACCTTTTCTCCTTGTTAATATAGTTTACTTAAGGCGTGCTCCAAAAGAAAGCTAGAATGCGAGGAAAATGTGTCATAGTTAATTTTGGAGGTGAATGGACAGAAGAAATGGGAGAAGAAGTGAAATGTGTGTAAAATTAATTTGAGTAAAATTTCAAAATTTTACTCAAATTTAATTTGAAGTGTAAAGGAGATATAGTCAATGTCAATTCTTTTCCTCTTTCATTCATTTTTCTTCGTTTTTTTTAAAAGAAAATTGGCAGCTATTGTCAAGTATAATTTTTATTGAATAGAATAAAATAAAATTACATCCATCATTTCACTATCTACTACAACACTATCACATTCACATCTAAACAACACATCAACATTTAAACACATATAATATAAATCATCTAAACAACGCAATACGTCTAACATTACAATATCTAGCAAACCGATTTCAAGTGATCGCTAATCTCCTCTCTCATCTTCTTGCTCTCTGTAACATCAGTTGGCCAACGACACAAAGAATGAGGCATCTAGGATAAGGTTTTTTTTTTTTCTTTAGTAGGGTGGCGGATGGAGAAAGTCGACACAGACCACAACCTCCCCAACCCTGTCTAAGATTTTAGTATAACCAGCTTAGAGGTAGGGAGAATGACAAAGTTAAGGTTTAGATGCAGATTTAGGATTATAGACGATGGTATAAGGTTTTAGATGTAGAAAAAGTGGAGTGATGACAACAAAAAATAGAGGTTATGGTATATACTTACCCAAGTTGTGCACGTTCACCAGAGAGAAAAAGAGAGGGGGAGTGGTGGACAGTCGGGGGTGGGCAACTCTGAGTGGCGGTCGGGGTGTGTGTGTGTGTGTGTGTGTGTTGGGGACAGCTAAGATTTCCATAGAATTTGAAGTTATACAATTATGCCACAATCTAAAGTTTTCGTTCAAAATATGCTTCTAATTTTATACATCTCGAAATAAATTATAAATTATACGAAACATTCATAATAATTATAAAATTATAACTCATTCTAAAAAATTTCTATTCAAATTAAATATTTTGGCTCTTTCCTTATCATGCACTTTTCAAGAAAATAAAACTTTGCTAGACAGTTTTGAGGCCAAAGGGGAATAAGAGGGAAAACCTGTTTCATCCATTAAATTCTTAATGTTTTTTTAATTGGAATTTTCTTTTAAAGTAATATTGAGAGTATTCATGTTTGGATGGATAAGTATCCAATTTTTAAATCTGGACAAAAACATTATAAAACGATAACTTTGTTATGAATTAAGTATTTATGGATGTCCATATTGCAACTCTCTTAAGCAATTACTTAAAAACTTCTCTTTAAAGAAATATGTTTATCTCCCACATTTATCAATAGAGTTACTATTAGATGGCTTATAATTTATATTTTCTAGCCTATAAATAGAGGCTTTGTATGGATGTATTAGATACAACAAAAGCATATGAATAAAGCATAGCCATCTTTATACATTCTCAATATCTTGTTTATTATTCTTTTACTTTATTATATAACACATTATCAGCACGAGAGGTCTTGAAGATCTGAGGTAAATTTCTAATATATTTTTAATTTTAATATCATAATAGTTAGAAATTGTCATAAGATAACAATGTAAAATAATAATAATAATAATAATAATAATAATAATGAAGTCATCAATTGTCTTTTATATTACATTTTCAATTCTGTTTTTTTTTATGTTATGATTTTATTTTGAATTAAACATAAATTCCAAATGGCCCGAAGACCAATTTGGTAAGGTTGAGATAATATTGAGAATTTATCTCAAATTAAAAATCAATTGGTTCATTATGCCTGAAGCCATATGATAATTATAAATTTACAATTTTATCAAATGACCCGAAGTCATTTAATTATAAATTTTATAATGTGCAATTTTAGATCTGACTCATATTTAAAAAAAAAATGTGCATTATTTTTTTTTATAACAATTTTAAATCAATTCATTTATATCCTTTATTTTTTTTTAATTTTGATACACGTATTTATTTCACATCTACAATTTTACATTTTATATTGTTCAAAAATTAACGCACATAGCAGTTTGATTTTTCTACATAAGTTCCTGATTTTAATCTTAAATATTATTAACAAAAATCAGATACAATAGGATATATATATTTTTTTTCTTTCAACAAGTTTAATCTTCATAGTACTGAATGTTATTTAATTTATTTTATATTTTTGTGATAGTATCATTATGTCGAATCTTGCGAAACTTGAATTTGTGGCTCTTGACATTACTGGAAAAAATTACTTATCATGGGTGTTAGATGCTGAAATCCATTTAGATGCAAATGGTCTTGGAGAAACAATCAAAAAAGATAATACAACCACTAATCAAGACAAGGCCAAAGCAATGATCTTTCTTCGTCACCATCTCCATGAAGGATTGAAAGCTGAATATCTTACGGTAAAAGACCCACTTACTTTATGGAATAATTTAAAAGAAAGATATGATCACCAGAAAACTGTGATTCTCCCAAAAGCTCGTTATGAATGGATGCATTTGAGATTACAAGATTTTAAAACAGTAAGTGAGTTTAACTCAGCAATGTTTAGAATTAGTTCTCAGCTAAAATTATGTGGAGAAAATATTACTGATCAAGATATGTTGGAAAAAACATTCTCCACTTTTCATGCATCCAATATACTCTTACAACAACAATATCGTGAAAAAGGTTTCAAGAAATATTATGAACTGATTTCTTGTCTTCTTGTGGCTGAACAAAATAACGAGCTTTTGATGAAAAATCATGAATCCCGTCCAACTGGTTCTGCTTCATTCCCTGAAGTGAATGTAGCAATGCATAACAATTCTGGACAATTTCAAGGACGTGGACGTGGTAATGGTCGTGGGCGTGGCTGAGGTCGTGGTCGAAGTCGTGGCCAAGGCCGCGGTCAAGGTTATTATCGTGGTGATCATTCTAAAAACATATCTTTCCACCAGAAGTAGAAAAATAATGAAGAAAAAACTGGGAAAGAAAAAAGTGGGCATAATAACGTACAAGAGAATTCATGCTATCGTTGTGGTGGTAAAGGTCATTGGTCACGTACCTGTCGTACGCCAAAGCATCTTGTTGACCTATATCAAGCATCACTAAAGAATAAGGATAAAAATATCGAAACAAATATTGTTTGTGATAACAATTTCGATAATAGCGAACTTGGTGTTACTCATTTGGATGTTGCTGATTTTTTTGAAGAAAATAAGAACTAATCACTTTATTAGTGATGATGGGATATCAAATAAATAAATTAATAATTTTTTTTATTTTTTTTGTTTTCTTAGTGATGATGGATATAAAATAATAATAATAATATTTTGTAGTTGTTGGAGTATCTGTAATAAAATGTTATCTACTCATTTATTATATTCTTAATTATATTTTTTTTTGTTTTGTTTCCATAAAGAATGAATATATCTTTGGTTAACAACAACAGCAATAATGAAGATATATGTCTCGTTGACAGTGCAACAACTCATACTATTCTTAAAGATACAAAATACTTCTCTTATTTACTAATGCATGAAGCCAATGTTAGTACTATTTCTGGTAGTACAAATTTGATAGAAGGCTCCGAAAGAGCTACATTGTTGTTGTATGGAGGAACACAACTTTATATTGATGATGCATTATATTCTTCTAAGTCTCAAAGAAATTTATTAAGTTTTAAGGATATCCGTCGAAATGGATACCATGCTGAGACAACTAATGGAGAAAATGTTCAATATCTTTATATTACTCGCAAAATCTCAGATAAAAAATGCATATTGGAAAAATTATCTATGTTATCCTCCGGTTTGTATTACACATATATTAGTGCAATTGAAGCACATATTATTGTGAACCAGAAGTTTACAAATAAGAATATGTTTATAGTTTGGCATGACCGGTTGGGCCATCCCGGATCAATAATGATGCGAAAAATAATAGAGAATTAATGTGGACATTCATTAAAGAATCAGAAGATTCTTCAATCTAATGAATTGTCATGTGCTGCGTGTTCTCAAGGAAAGTTAATTATTCGACCATCACTAGCGAAAATACAAAATGAATCTCTTACATTTCTAGAACGTATACAGGGTGATATTTGTGGACCAATACACCCATCATGTGGACCATTTAGATATTTTATGATTTTAATTGATGCATCAACAAGATGGTCACATGTAAGTTTATTATCAACTCGTAACCTGGCGTTTGCGAGATTACTTGCTCAATTAATTCGATTAAGAGCACATTTTCCTGATTATCCAATTAAGAAAATACGTCTAGACAATGCTGGTGAATTTACTTCTCAAACATTCAACGATTATTGTATGTCTATTGGAATTGATGTTGAACATCCTGTAGCTCATGTTCATACACAAAATTGACTTGCAGAGTCATTCATAAAGATATTACAATTAATTGCAAGACTATTACTTATGAAGTCTAAACTTCCAATATCTTGTTGGGGACATGCTATTTTGCATGCAGCAGCACTAATTCGCATCAGACCAACTAGCTATAATGAAACTTCCCCTTTACAATTAGTGTTTGGTCACATACCTAATATTTCCCATATAAGAATTTTTGGATGTGCGGTATATGTTCCGATTGCTCCACCACAACGCACTAAAATGGGACCTCAAAGAAGGTTGAGAATTTATGTTGGATTTGAATCTCCGTCTATAATAAAGTATTTAGAACCAATGACAGGAGATTTATTCACGGCTAGGTTTGCCGATTGTCATTTTGATGAATCAATATTCCCAATCTTAGGGGGAGAAAACAATCAGCTGGGAAAAAATATTAGTTGGAATGAATTATCATTGTCTCATTTTGATCCTCGTACTAAAGAATGTGAACTAAATGTTCAAAAGATAATTCATTTGCAAAGATTAGCTAACCAATTGCCAGACGCATTTACAGACTCAAAGAAAGTGACCAAATCACATGTACCAGCTGATAATGCTCCAATAAAAGTTGATGTCCCTGTTGGACAAACTAATGAAATTATGACACACATGAAGCGTGGAAGACCAATCGGTTCCAAAGATAAAAATCCTCGAAAAAGAAAAGGAGCAAATAATGGTCAAGTCGAGGATATGACAATTTCAGATAAAACTCCAGAAGAGAATCAAATTCTAAGTAATATTGGAGTTCCAGCAGAAACTAAGGTATCTGAAATTCATGAAAATGAAGAGATCTCTATAAATTATATCATGAATGGAATAAGATGGAACCGAGATGAAATTGATGTCAATGATATTTTTTCATATAATATAGCGCTAAATATAATAAATATTGAGGATCATGACCCGAAGTCTATTAAAGAATGTCGACAAGGAAATAATTGGCCAAAATGGAAAGGTGCAATTGAGGCAGAATTAAACTCTTTCAAAAAACGAAAAGTATTTGGGCCTGTAGTTCCAATACCTGAAGGTGTAAAACCAGTAGGATATAAATGGGTATTTACGCGAAAACAAAATGAGAAAGGTGAAATTGTAAGATATAAAGCACGGCTTGTCGCCCAAGGTTTTTTGCAAAGACCTGAAATTGATTATGAACAAACCTACTCACCTGTGGTGAATGCAATAACTTTTCGATACTTAATTAGTCTGGCAGTACATGAATGACTCAATTTGCGCCTAATGGATGTTGTTATAGCCTATTTATATGGCTCTCTTGATAATAATATTTATATGAAAATCCCTGAAGGATTTAAGATGCCTGAAGCATGCAATTTAGGTTCTCGAGAACATTATTCAATCAAATTGAATAAATCTTTATATGGATTAAAGTAATCTGGACGCATGTGGTATAACCGTCTCAGTGAATATTTATTAAAACATGGATATAAAAATGATACGATTTGTCCATGTATTTTCATGAAAAGATCAGGAAATGAGTTTGTTATAATTGCAGTTTATGTTGATGATCTAAATATTATTGGAACTCCGGAAGAGCTTCCAAAAGCAGTAAATTGCTTAAAGAAAGAATTTGAGATGAAAGATCTTGGAAAGACGAAGTTTTGTCTTGGATTACAAATTGAACATTTGAAAAGTGGTATTTTTGTCTATCAAGAAAATTATGTTGCAAGAGTGCTGAAACGATTTTATATGGACAAATCACATCCATTGAGCACTCCGATGGTTGTACGATCATTAGATGTGAATAAAGACCCTTTTAGACCTCGAGAGAATGATGAAGAACTACTTGGTCCTGAAGTACCATATCTTAGTGCAATAGGAGCACTTATGTATCTTGTTGGACATACAAGGCCTGATATATCATTTGCTGTAAATTTATTAGCAAGATATAGTTCATCTCCCACACGAAAACAGTGGAATGGAATTAAACATATATTTCGCTACCTCCGAGGTACAATGGATATGGGTTTATTTTTTTCAAATGTATCCAAATCTGATTTAATTGGTTATGCAGATGCTGGATATTTGTCTGATCCACATAATGGCCGATCTCAAACAGGCTATTTGTTTACATGTGGTAGAACGGCTATTTCGTGGCGATCTGTGAAACAAACTATAACAGCCACATCTTCTAATCATGCAGAAATTTTAGCAATACATGAAGCAAGCCGAGAATGTGTTTGGTTAAGATCTGTGATTCAACACATTCGTCAAACATGTGGCTTGTCTTCTGAAAAAATGATCCCAACGATCATATATGAAGATAATACTGCATGTATAGCTCAATTAAAGAAAAGATATATTAAAGTAGATAGAACAAAACACATTTCACCAAAATTCTTTTTCACCCACGATCTTCAAAAGGATAATGTCATTAATGTTTATCAAATCCGTTCAAGTGAGAATCTAGCAGACCTATTCATCAAGGCGCTTCCTACTGGGATATTTGAAAAGCTGGTCCGCAATATTGGTATTCGTCGATTTAAAGATCTTGATTAATGTTGTCATGAGGGGGAGTTAAATACGCATTACATTTTCCTTAACTATGGTTTTTTCCACAGGGTTTTCCTGGTAAGGTTGTAATCGTGTATTAAGAAGAATAATGTACTCTTTTTCCTTCACTAGGTTTTTATCCCATAGGGTTTTTCCTAGTAAGGTTTTAATGAGGCATATTCTTATGTAATGGATATCCAAGGGAGAGTGTTATGAATTAAGTATTTATGGATGTCCATATTGCAACTCTCTTAAGCAATTACTTAAAAACTTCTCTTTAAAGAAGTATGTTTCTCTTCCACATTTATCAATAGAGTTACTATTAGATGACTTATAATTTACATTTTCTAGCCTATAAATAGAGGCTTTGTATGGATGTATTAGATACAACAAAAATATATGAATAAAGCATAGCCATCTTTATACATTCTCAATATTTTGTTTATTATTCTTTTACTTTATTCTATAACAAACTTAATGGAAACAATCCAATTTTGTCTAAAAGGAAAAAAAAACAAAAATTTAAGCATCGCCTGCCACCTAAGCACTAAATATTAATTTCCCCTAATTACATAATAATGAATAATTCAATAGTTCAAATATATATGGAACAAAAAAGAAATCATTTCAATCCGCTTCACATTTCTGAAGTTAAATCCCCCATCAATTTACAACTATTATGTTATCTTCGTTTCTTGATAAATCTCCTTCCTTTTTTTTTGTTTGGATAAACAACTGAGATACATCGTCAAATGACTCAAATCCCTTATCCATGCACTGTGCATCGTCCCTTATCCATGCATTTCCCAGTTCCCACCCCTTCTCACGAGTGCGTATCGTCTGAGATATCTCAACTTTTGCGTGACCGACGTTTCCGGTCCCTATTCGGGGGGATGTAGGGGGTCATATTATGTGTGCTTTGAGAGTCGTGGAGAACGTATTTAAACGGTTGAGATTTTCCATAAAGTCACGCAAAGTTTGAGATATCTCAGAGGATACGAATTCCCTTCTCACCACGTCTCCGAGAGGGACCCACTGGGGACCACCTAGGGCATGAATTCAACGCTCCCTTTTATTGGATAATTTGAAAAAAAAAGAAAAAAGAAAAAAGGTGATGATAAACACTGAATTGGATATAAAGTTTTTTCATGGTTCAAATATAAGCGATAAAATTAATTTGGTAATATATGGTTCATAAATTTGAAATTAATAAACTCATTGTCGTAGTTTCTCTTATGTGATATTATTATCCTATGCATTTGGGTTGGAATCCATTGATATCACATTAGCTTGATAATTTTGTCAATTGTATATTATTCATAATTTTAAAATATGGCAGTTGAAATAAACTCTATACTTAATGTAAATCATACAGAAATGATGAAATTTTTGGTGCAAGTTTCGTAGTTTATGAATTTGACTTGAAATGCACAACAACTCATATTTAAAGGCCTTTTAACGTTTTTTGTCACGACGCTGCAGTTGGGCCAGAGATCGCAACAAGATAAACACTCTCACATTCATCCATCGTCTCGTTAATCTATGTCACAACAAAAATAAATAATAGAAATAATACGGAATCAACTACAAAGTTTAGTAACTAGTTATTTAACGACGCGCTTCTCTGTAACTAGCTGAATTAAACAACTATTCAAACAGATTGGATTAATCCACACAAATTCTAATCAAATTATGAATACATATTTAACAGGCAATAGCACCTGGCTGGATTATCAATAAAACAAGTCACACAATATCCAAATCATTTCATTTCGCACAATCTTTTTATTTCACATTTTCTCAAAACACACGATCATATCATTTCACATATCAAATTCGAACCTCAGACCCGCTATCATGTTAAATATGCATCATTATCCAATAACCCAATTCAATCATCCATTTCAAAATTCAATTCAACCAAACAAAACGAAAACATAGATTATAGAGAAATCCGATTACCTGATAGCGATCAATCCAGAATTCAAATCGAACTGCAAGAACTGTTCAGAAGCAATGTGACATAGTCAGAATTCCAATCGGACTTGAAATCAAATATCATCATATTTATCAAAACTTTTCTTTCCATTTTCGTCTTATTTTTCTCATTCTTTTTGTTTTTGTTTCTTTTTATTCTATTCTGATTTTATTAAAATGGAGAGATTAAATGTATTTAAGATGAGGAGGGATCAAATGACACTATTTTTTGGTGACATGGAATGACACCGTTCATTTTCAAAGTCCAAACAGTCGATCCAAACCGTTCAACTTGATGGATATGTTTAAATGTGCTTACAGATCAAATTTTACATTTTTCTGAATTTTTTTTTGGTTTATTTAGAGGGGTTCAAAAATTCAACGGTCTGAATATAGCGATTTTGTTAAATACTTAATAAATAGTAAAAAAATTCAGAAAAATGTAAAATTTGATTTCCAAGTTACTCTTAATATATTAATCATATTGAACGGTTTGGATCGACTATTTGGATTTTGAAATTTCAAAAATTAACATTGTCACACCATGTCACCAAAATAGTGGTGTAATCCGATCCCTCCTCATTTAAGATATACAAATGAGAGTCGTTAAAAGTGGGGGTAATTCATGCATGAGACCCACGTGGTAAAAATAATGCCACGTTTTCTTTTCAAAAATAAATGGAGTATTTATGTTTTAAACCTTTACATTTTTTTAATTATAAATAAGTAATAAAAATAATAATAAGTTCATAAAAATATAAAGAAAATTACGGGAAGTAACATTTTTCTATGTGATGTACTTTATGGGGTCCTTAATAAAGTTTTTCTAAAATTCTTTATGACAAAAAAAACCTCAGAGAACAAAATAAAATCACTGCATGTGACTTGTATCACTTTTTCTATACGTAACTAAATATTGTGACATTTTTAATTTTATTTAAATGAAAATTAATAATTTAAAAACCAACATTTAGGAATTGTCCACATTAGCTAAGTTTGACAAGTTCTTTGTGGAAATTAAAACAAATATGATATATAAAAAAAATAGCATTCACAGAAAAAAAAAATCGATTATATTTAATTATTTATTTTGATATGCATAATTTTTTTATAAATACAAAGTTGAAAATTACGAAAATGAAGACAACGAAAATACTAAAAGTGGAGATCCAAACTCATCCACTCAGTCCGAATTTATCCGAATTCTAATCGGACGGTGCAGATCCAAACTTAAAATTTGAGTAACATGGGTTTCGGATCAGGGTCGGAGGAATTTGGAGCCCAATCCAAGCACAGCATTAATTGAACGGTCTTTGAATCTAAATCAAAAGGCGCTCAATCTCAAACCATCTGATCTAAATACCGACCAGTTAGGTTTAATATGCCACATCGGCACATCCCTATGAGGTTTCTTATCCTCTTTGGCATGATTGGGTCTAACCCAACTATGATGACTCACACCTGACCTGACACATCCTATCTATCTATCTATCTATCTATCTTTCTCTCTCTCATTGTATGCTAATTGCTCTCTGTTTATTTTATTTTTAAGATTTTGTAGTTTAATATAATAGGTGATAAAAAATAGCCGTTGAATTTTTCTTGACAACTAAGACTCACCTTTCAAATCAAATATTTTATTTTTATTTTGTTTTTCTTTATTATATATTTTGACAAGAAAAAGAATACGCAAGCGATGATACCAATTTGCTGATAAGGTCAACAGAAGTAGGATAGAGAATATATTAAGTAATACCTAATGAGTTCACATCATTATCACATGCCAACCAATTTGATTTCCTACTAATATTCATATTTTAATACACATTGCATCACCTTGGTACTCTAGCATACAGGTTTATCCAATCCGCCCATGTATTCTTCAATCCCATGTAAAATCCATTAGAATATTCTCGTTATGAACTAGGTAGTTTTGGAATCATTGAGATGACAAAAATTTCAATTTAGAAAACTTTTTTAATCATTGCTTGTCTAACCAAATCTTGTCCTGTGTGAACTATGATAAATTAATCTTGATTGATTATCTCTCTGCTCACATTTTTGGTGACACTGACCCGACATATATACACAATTATCCATCCATGGCAGTTTTAACAAATGTGATTTTTAGGAATCATGTACTGGTTTCTCTCGGTGGCGCTAGGCAGAATTAATCTGTGCAAAATGCATAAATCAAATAATAAATTTGAATATTTAAATTCAATCTGTATCTACATAATTTTTTTTTTTTAAAAGAGGCATAAGTCCATTTTATTTGACTGAAATTGGTTTTTAATTACAAAATTTGTTGATAGTTGTATGATTTTCCAACATGAAAATTATATCGACAAAAGGATCATAAGCAATTAAGGCACAAAAATCAAAAATAGTTCATATAATAGCCACATCATAACTAAGGTTAAAAACCAAAATTATAACAGATTAGAGAGTAGTAAACCACTCAACATGGGGCTAAGGCTAACTATATGATAAAAGCAAAAAATAGCATCTGTATCTACATAATTATAAGTGACCATTCAATTTAATGCAACAGTATAAGGATAAGAAGCGCAATTAATTGTCCCAATTAATTAGTACTTTAAAATAAATTCAAAAAAATCATCCCAATTAAATTTGGTGCAGTCCTGGTCCCATATGAGACAAAAAAAAGTTTACGTTTGTGTTAGGTTTCTGAACATAACAAAAATGAATTAACAAAGAAATGAACACAAACAAATGAGCTTATTTATATTGTAACTAGAAGCTAATCCATGACTGCCTCTTTTAACAAGTGGAACCATCAACCATGTGATCCAATGAAAAGCAATAGCTTTTAGTAACTCAGATAAGGCTTAGGCGTCTCTTTCCAGTTACCAGTTTTCACACAAAAATATTGAAATAAGGATAAGGTCCCCACCTCATTTTAAATTAAAAAAAACCGCCTCAAAAGCACATTAAAACACTTGACATTCGACCTTACAACTATATATATATACCCTCTCAATTAATCTCTCCACCAAATTCCCCTTTCATGCCAAATAGGAACTCTTTGGAAAAATAAAATTCAAACGGAGAAGGTCTAAAGCGAATGAAATGATTCATAGTGCGGCATCCTTGGAACAAATAATGGAAGAAGAAGAAGAATTCTCTGAGAGCACAACCTTCACTGGAGAGTCCAGTGAGTCTCTCTGCTCCTCAAATTCGAATATAGCAGATGATGCTTGTTCTTCAAGCCCAAGTTCATTGGAGTCACAAATGGAGGCGAAAAATGGACCCCTCTATGGGCTTTCTTCTCTTATAGCGCAGCTTCCAATGAGGTGGGTTATCTTTTATGCCAGTTTTTCAATTTTGTGGATATGTTTACAAGTAAGAGTGGCAAAAAAGTTCGTAGTTTTTTATTCGATTTGAGTTTAATTCAGTTTGAAATTAGTTCGTTTTGAAACAAATTAAAGTAGTTAAGTTCGAATTTTATTCAAATCAAATTCAATTAGGTATAATTCATTCGAAATTGATTCACTAACTATCTAGGTTCGAATCTCAAATAATGTAACTAATGGATTCAACCATTAATCTTTAATAATGCATGAACCAAATTTATATTACATCTCAAAATTGTTAATATAATGGTAACTTATAATAGAAAAATGTTTCAAACTCAAACTCAAATCAGAGTAAGTTCGATTCGGTTTGATTCGTTTACAGTCCTATTTACAAGACTAGAAGAAAGAAGAAGAAAAAAAAAACCAATTTTGAAAATATGAAAAAAAATAATAATTACTGTTCAAGAAGAAGAAAAAAAACTAGCGAGGTTGAAAATTTGCTGTAGTTTTAGTGATGGGAAAAATTGTATTAAAAAGTTTGAACTGTTTTTCTCAGATACCAAATTGCTTCAAGTGCTTGTGCTCGATAACAATATTAGGATTATTTTTTGTTTATATATACCTTGGGAGTGTTTCAAAGTAAAGAGTAAAGATTGAGTTTGTGGATGGACAGTAGTTAAAACTTTATTTTAAGGTCTTTTCATCTTAATCATCAAGCCACGCTATTATTATCGCAAGATACTAGGGATAAAAAAATTAAAATTGCTTGGTTATGTATCTAAATGACATAGGTGTCGACATTTATGAAATTATTATTTCAATGAAAGAAGAATGAAGGAGAGTGCATGGAAATTAATTAGTTATTCCATTTTTTTTTCCGAAGAAAATACCAGGTCCAAGGGTATTTTTCTTCTTGTGAAGAACATGATTTCCAGTCCCAAAAGACAATTAAAATGTCTACTTGTACATTTAATATCGAGTTAGACTAATATGACACTAGTGTTATATAAAACTAAATAACACCACATCTTAAATCCTTAGATCTGCTTTAAGATCCATAAAATCTGTTTTTACTGTTCAAGCACTTCATTTTGTACGGATCTTAAAGCAGATCTAAGGGTTGAAAATGTAATGTTATTTAGTTTTATATAACACCAGTGTCATATTAGTCCAACTCTTTATTATCTCACTGATCATAAAGGCATACGGACCAGATAATCTCGCTAACAACAGATTATTTCATTTTTGTAGGAGAGGGCTTTCGAAATTCTACACAGGGAAATCACAATCGTTCACATCTCTATCTGATGCAGGAAGCGTAGATGACCTTGCGAAAAAAGAAACAGAAACACCTTACAGTAGAAGAATGAAAATGAACAAAAGTTATACGGGAGGATTGGATAAGAAACAAAGACCAATTTGCCCTCCCACTAAGGTTATTTCTAAAAGGCAAGCTAGGGGATCATTTGGGGGCTTAGTTTCAAAGATGAGTAGTAGAAGCCTCTCTTTCCAGCTGAACTCATGTCGTGTGCAGACATGAGATATTTTGTTTTGTTTCTTACTCACATCCCTTTCTTTTTCTTTTTCTTTTTCTTTTTTGGCAAAGAGTATTTCATGTGACCTTTTGTTTTATCACATATGAAATATGCCTAAGCAATTAATGCTGCCCAAATGTACATCACAAGATTAATAATTCACTGGAGGTCCATGTTTATACAACACACTGTTCATTCTGCAACAATAAGCCTTTCATATAAGGATCCTCAAAATTATGCCTTTGCAGTTCAGTACTATTGTCCAAACTTTATGCTTTGTACACTCTTTAAGACATTGACACAGAGAAATGACAGCATCTCAGGTCAGCACCGGAAATAATATGCCCTTTAAACCTCCAAGACATAGTTGAGTTGACATCACGTCTTGTTACATCTTCATGATTTAAGAGACAATTCTCATTCTTATACCTTGTGGAGCATTCAAGCTGCTTGTGAGTAGGATTCATGCAAGCCTGGTTGCATAAGTACAGTGAAAGTGTTGCTATTGAAGGTTATCTAAAAGCTGTTCAATCTCCCAACCATTTAAAGCCCTCTGCAAATTCAAACTTGAAAAAACAGAGAACCTGAAATTAGCAACTAAGAATGCTTGACATACCATATTTTGATACAAGATGTAGCTGATACCTTTAGATTTTGTTATTGACCATTTTGTTCCAATTTTTCCCTTGCGTTGGCACAAATGACAGTTGATAGAAACTAAAATTGTGGTTAATTTGAAGCTCAATTCCACATCAATGATGAAAGATATGTGTGATTACTTCAATTAAGTTGCTGTTACCCAATTGAGGTCTTAATTGCATATTAAAAGTTGAGTAGAACTAGGGTGTTCTTAAGCTCACCAAAGTGTTTGGTGAGCTTAACTCCAAAACCCGTCAAATTGGTTTCAAATGACGAATCCAAACCATTGGAACCCGCCTACCTTACAAGTGATGCGTCTACATATGAAAATTTTAAATATTCAAATTAATTTAGTATAAAGTCAATTGGTCAAAATTAGAATGTTAATAAATTAATTTTAGTGCATTCATTTTTTTAACGTTTTTTGACCATTTGACTTTATACGAAATTAATTCGAATATTTAAAATTTTCACATGTAGACGCATCACTCGTAAGGTAGGCGGATTTCAATGGTTCGGATTCGTCATTTGAAACCGATTTTATGAGTTTTGAAGTTAAGCTCACCAAACACATTGGTGAGCTTAAGAACACCCTAGTTCTACTCTTAAAAGTCAACAGGTATCATAGCCTTTTACTTCCAAAGCAACTATACCTCATCAGAATCAATTTCAAGATGATCCAAGAGGATTTTTATGGCATTGCTCTTTGATACACCGAGGGGTACTATTTCAAGCATGTCAGGATGCATTTCAACAATGTGGGCGCGCCCCTTTGTCATTTCCAACAAATGGGTTTGCAGCACGGAAGAATTACTAGTAGTCCGAAGAAAAGCTAATTTCTACAAAAATCAAAATGATAAATTTATTAAACATGAAGAGGAATTTTCTACATGAATAATTTGCTTCGCTTGTCTAATACAAGCTGTTACTCCTCATTCATCTAGTAGCTCATGGTGGGAATTGTACTATTGGCCTGTGAACCCACCATCCGACCATCGCAAAAAACAATGAATAACAAAATAACTTAAAAATTTAAGAATAATGATTTGCACAAGGTGAATAAAAGTGCTCACATGAGATCAATGATTGTTAATTCGGTCCATGCTGGTACTAACCATGCAAGAAATAATTGTGTATCTTGCATGGATTGTTTGGTTAAATTGTAACACAGCAAGCAAAAACATGTTTTATAGTTCAAATAGGAGTTTTAACTGATAAAACAGTAGTACTGATGTAAAGAAATAAAATAGGAAAAGGGTACTTGTGGGGTATTTGTCAGTTACTAAAATGTGAAAAAAAACACTAGTATTGATAAATTGGAAACTGGAGGTATGTTGGTACCACTTTCTCCAAAAAAAAAAATAGCATTAGAGAAGGGCTATAGTGGCATTAATTGGTGCCTCCAGATAAAGACACAGTAATATAATATTAGAAAATAATATACTACTGCTAAGTACTGTGTGCAGTAACTTTTAATGTGATCCCGGGATAGTACATATCCTGCTTCTTGTGCATGTAAATATGCTAAATGAATTGGAGAAGAAAATTTTAATAAGGTTGAACACAAAATAAATTTGCATTAGAGAGCTTACTTGTATGCTGGGATTCTCTAGAAGGTGCTGGACTGAAGGAAGTACCTTAGCCTGAAAGAAGATAAATAAAAATAAAAATGAATGTCCAAACAGCAGAAGAGAAATTTCAATATATGGCTTGAAGTACCTTTGGTTCATAATGTCTTTTATGAAGAGAATTAACAAAAGAATGCTCAAACAAAGTCAAGCATTGGTCGTTAGAAAATGCAACAAGAGGAATCTCATGCTCCAGTGAATAGGAAAATGCCTACAAAAGTTAAACTAAAAGGTAAATATTTTACTTTACTGATGACAATGAAGCTATCAAAATTGATATTAGGGTACTACCTCTTCACATAAATCCTGGTCCAAATTTGCTCTGTAGATCTCATGACCTCGCCTCCCACAAACAATTGCTCCCTAAAAGCAAATATTTTCTTGGTAAATGATTATCAATAAATAAAAGGTAAAACAACAACAATAATAAAATATTGTATAAAAAAATATTACATGAAGAAATATGCCAGGTGATACTGAGATGCATTCTCCCAAATTTACCATCTCCATAGCTCTTGCAATGGCAGCACGACTCTGAATTGACATACAAATAAAGCTTAAGTTGCAAATAATTTGTATATTACTGGCACCGAAGATGCTTTTTTACATGTATGAAACTAATATACCTTTTCAGTTACAACAGTTAGCTTTACTTCTCTTGAAATTGCCTCTCTTAAAGCTTCAGCTGATCTCCTAAGCACTTGGCAGTCATCGTCTAGCAATTTATCTTTTTCCCTTCAAGTAATTAGTATAAGAATATACAAACAAAGAATAAAGAAGGAAATTTCTACTTTACATATGGTCTCTCACCATCTATGTCAAACAAGATGTGGCTCAGTTTTGGATTGCAATCCTTTACAGTGCCTCGATTGTTTAATTCTTGGTTATGATCTGCATATACCAGTTCAGAAGTTAAAAGGACTGAAATTCACTAGTGTAAGTATTAACCATCAAGTTGAGCACAAGCCTTTAACTAATAACCTTTAGTCCTGATAAACCTCAATGTATAATAATCCTTAAAACTAATCCTTTCGAGTCTTGTTTACGTGCTGTTATCACCATATTAAAAACCAACCATGCCAATGAAACACAAAAACAAATAATACAAAATAAAACAAAAGAGGACCTGAACTTTTCCAAACCAGAACAAAATCCAGCATGGCAACAGTCATAAAAGAAGTGAAAAAGAGCAGAGAGTATCACCACTAAAGTTATCTTCATCCTGAATCAAGTCATATGCACTCTTAATAAGGCCTTTCTCTTTCCATCCAAGACTTGATAAAACATGTTCTTCTTCTATTACCATCTCTTCTTCAGCCTCACAGCTAATCTCATGATCAAAACCCAACAGATGCAATAAACCATGTACCTGAATATCATTAATCCATCCCAACTAAAAGTTACAAATATTCTTATAATTTCAAGACCCAGAAAAAAAAGCTGCACAAAGAACAAACCATGAGGATTCGTATTTCATCAAGAAGTGTATGACCTCTCTCCTCAGCTTGCCTGGCTGCTGTATCAATAGAAATTACTATGTCACCTAATAACAACTGTTCAAATGAAAAAAATAAACAAATTTAAGTCGCTTGTTCATTTGTTTTAGCAAGATATTAATAGTTCATTCTAATTTAAGGCCAGTGACAAGGCAATGTTCATGCGCCTGAAAACATTCAGAAGGGGTTTCAACTACATAGCAAATGTGGAACATTGATGAACAGCATGGTAGTAAATAAGATAACAATGTAGAACAAAAGAAGGAAATAAATTGAGCTTCATCTTCCCAATATAAGTTTTTTTTTAGGAAAAAATAAGGGTCCCGTTAACCCCAACATCTATTTCTATGTAGATGCCTCTACGGGAACTAAAAATTGTCTTTCCATAGAGAGGGGCGAGACTCATTATCATCTGTGCATACAGTTCATCTTTCCAATATAATTCAATGGCTAACAAGATTATACTAAGGAACATACAAGAAAGACATTTTAAGAAAATAGGATAATAAACAAAGTGAGATCTAGAAGTACAATATTTAGCTTAAAAGATTACCTCAAATAAAAAGTTAAATTAGATTTGCCTAATCCACAAAAAATAAACAACAATTATCCCAAAGATTTAGTTAACCAACAGCAAATATGTAAAATAGCCACAACAATCCCATTACTAACTGTAAAAAAGATTAAAACATTTGGTTTACAACAAAAATGATGCCAAAGAAAATAAAAAAATATAATAAGTGGCTTACAATTGGTATATTAAGTCCAGGAATGTGTTGCGACATAGACAAAACATCAGTTACACTATCTTCGTCTCTCCAATCTTTGTTAAGTTTTCTTATATAATCATCATCACATAGCAACAGGGATAGCTCCACATTATCATATTTATTCACATTTTTTATGGACTTGTCTCTGGTTTTATATTTACGTTCCTTCAGACCTGCAAATGCAACCTTCATAGCATCTGGTACATCTTTTCGTAGTGTCTCAGCTATGCTCTGTGTATGTTACAAAAGAAATACAAAATTGCTTAGAAGAGCTACTTGTTTATGCCTAGTACTTAGAAAGTAACAGTTGAGTCCAGTTTTGTATTTTGATTGAGCAACACAGTGTTTGCAACTTAAAGGAGAAGGCAGATTTGAGCCATTCATCATCAAATGACACATTGGCAATTCATTACAAGACCATCAAGTTGAGGAACAGTAAACATATCTTTCCCAAGACTAACTTCAAAGCAAAAAAATTCCCGAATTAGTTTTGTTCGCCAATAAATTGAGAGATAACACAAAGCTTGCAAAAACATTGATGAGTAAATCATAACAAATGCTTTTGAAAAAATCTATGGATCCACCATGGAATTGGAAGGGATCAACTGAGACATTAAATTCCCAACAATACTACCCAATTGCAGATACACTAAAAGAAGCAGGAAATGACCTGAATTTGAGGGTCGTCAGGCAAGTTCTCCTCAATGCAAATGAACACGTCCAACTGAGGTGGCCTGAGACGCTTGGTCCGCCTCCCCCGCGGGGCAAGCCTTCGATGGAGTGCAATATGTCTCGCCAAGTAGGAAGCTCGAGGAGACAAGGAGGATAGACCTCGCAGTGAACAGCTGGAATACCGAGATGAGAAAGAGCAAGACCAAGGGATAAGTCTAGGTGTGCATGGAGTTAACTGGAGACAAGTGACCGGAGACGGTCGGAGATGGAGAGGGGCTCGAGGGGAGATGAGAAGGGAGCGGAGGAGGAGCCGCGCCATGGGTTTAAGGGGACTGGAGCGGATCTTTCACTGCGCGTGCATTTGCTCACTGTTTATCGGTACTTCAATAAATTCCCGCCAGTTCCGTTAGAACCGGAGATGTCCCTTCCTTATCCGAGTCCAAACCATCTGATGTAACAGAATATTTATGTTTACATCCAGACCGTTCGATCAGAATCCGGATCAATCCGGTGCGAAGTGGAATGCACTTATTATCTTTTGCAAAAAATTGGGAGAGGAAAAGAGTTCTGGAGGGGGCCAGATTAAAATTTAAAAAGGATATGTAATAGATATAGAGTTCTCAAATGGGCTGCGTTGGAGTGGAGACCGAGACCAAAGCAGACCAATTATGTTTACAATTCTAGACTTCTAGTTCTTTTCTTGTTTTCCATGTAGGCCCTTGTTCTTTTCTTTATTACAGATACAGACGTTTAAATTTGGAGATTTAACATAATTGCTAACAATACGAAATCAAACTCATATATAACTTTTTTCTCTAATTTTAAAAAATAAGGAAAATGACGTGTATAGCTGCAGACACATGTTTCATGGTTGGAATGGGTGTTAGAAATCGAGAAAAAAGTTAGAAAAAAAAATTGAAAATTTACTCAAGAAGAGAGCAATTATAATTTGATAATTAAAGATTCAACATTAAATAATTAGTCGACGTTGGTAAATTGTAAATGTGAAAGTTTAATTATCAGTAATGGTAAGACTAACACGGAAGATCAAATGCTGCTATATACGTCATAAAGGAAGAAGAACATATACATATTATAGCGCGAATATAAAAAAAATGTTTAAAAGCTTCTATGCATAATGGCCAATTTTAAAATTAGTGAAATATATACTTCTTCATCAAGTTAATGAAAAAACTGCTTTCCAAAACTCAATGATAAGAAACTACATTTTATGAAAACTTGATATAGAATTGCAAAAAATTTCAACAAACAAGGAAACTTAACAAGTTGGCTTAGGTCTCGGTATATAAATTATTTTGAGTACAAATCCATATGCACACACTATCAATTTATACACCTCTCAAAATAAAACCCTGATCCAGTTTTTGCTGAAATAATATCTGAATATTTATTATGGAGGCTATGCCATTATCACTAGACCATAACGTTGGTGTCTACTTGAGGAAATTTATTTTGTTATACATGAGCAAAATTTATTAGAGAGCTTCTAATCAGCCTCTTTCAAAGGAGCATGAGCGGTACTACAATACAGACCATTCGTATCAGATCCTTTTAAGGTGCATATTATTTGCCCAAGGGGCAGATCTTAGTATACTTCAAAGGTGGCTAAGCCACCTCCATGATACTAAATTTTGTAATCATGTATATTAAAATTTAATCAATTTTTTTTTAAGTTTTTATATAGCTTAACCCTCCTCATAAACTAACAAATATTTGCTTGTAATCATAGTGATTAAAATCGATGTTGAGTTGTAGAAGATCTTGAATTCAAATTTAACCTTCCACATTATATATTTTTACATTTTATTCTCAGTCACTCTTGTCAATTTTCTAGTTCTACCCAAGAGTGGACCCAGTAAAACTCGAGTCCGTATCCTCTGAGATATCTCAACTTTTGCGTGACCTACGCGTCCGGTCCCTATTCGGGAGTGATGTAGGGGGTCAGTATTTTGTGAGCTTTGAGATTTGTGTAGAACGTCCTCAAACGGTTGGGATTTTTCATAACATCACGCAAAGTTTGAGATATCTCAGAGGATATGAATTCGTAAAACTCAGGGAGCAGTTGCTCCCCCACTGAATTTTGAAATTCTGTAAAAAATTACAAGCCCAGACCAATCTTGTCTCCCTCTGAAATTTATTCTACCCCTATGAGAAGCCCAAAAATTTCAGAAAAAGAATTTAACTGGCCCAAAACGGTTCCCACTCCCACGCCCAAAATCTTTTTGTTCACGTGCTATTTATTGAAAGGTCTAGGGTTTAGGGTTCACGTGCAGCCGTGCTCTGTGGAGAATATGCACATTTTTATTCACAAAACGTGGTCCACTGGTCCTGCTTATATTTAATAATTTAAATAGACTTCAAGTGCGTGGTGGTAGGTGAGAATATGCACCTGTTTAGGGGTGATTAATGAGCGAGCATGAGAGAGTTAGGGTATGCTCATGCTTGCTCGTTAAGTAAATGAGCGAGTTTAAATAAGCGGATAAATGAGCGAGTTATAAGCGGCTCACGAGTTATGACTTGTGACTCATAACAAAATTATATAGTGTGCTCATGCATAACAAAATTTGTTAAAAGTCATCATAACAAAATTCAACAAATTGTCATAATTCATTTAAATGAGTGAGTTGTTATGACTATTACTTGTTTAGGGCTTTAGGCGAAGGTTTTGGTTCTGCCGATTTACAAAAAAAAATGAATATGAAACTATAAATATTAATATATTACACATGATTAAATGTTACATTGTGCTCACTATATTACACATAATTAAATATGAAACTATGCTCACTATCTATCAATCTTAATGAGTCAATGTTGATGTTACACATAATTACATAAGATTAGATGTGGCAGGGATTAGATGTGGCAAATTCTTAATGAACGAGTTATGAGTGAGTTGAGTTATACTCATGCTTGCTCATTAAGTAAATGAATGAGTTTAAATGAGCAGATAAATGAGAGAGTTTAGGCGAGCTGTTAATGAGCGAGTTACGAGCGGCTCACGAGTTATGAGCGATTTACTCACCCCTACACCTGTTAGTAAGAGAAAAAAACAAGTGCATTTGTTGTATTTATTTTTTTTGTTATAATTTATCATTTATGGTATATTTGGATGGGATTTAGAATAACTAGAATAGTAAAATTTAAAATAGTAAATAATAATTTTGAGATTAATACAAAAATGGTGCTATTAGAATCAGTGTTATAAATAACGATATGCGGTCGTTGAACAAATAGGGTACCGCTAAGCGATTAATCGAGAATAATCAGGAATAATCAACTATAATCGGAAATAATCGGCTAATTAGTAGGAAAAATTCATGACAGTTTTGTCACCACCAATAACTAATCGGACAATTAATCGACCTTAACGGACGTTTTTTACAACACTGATTCGGATTAGTAAAAATGTTGTTTGGATTATAAATTTGGAATAATGAATAGCTGTAACCGATAAATAATAGTGTTAACAATGTACTATTTAAGATGAAAGATAAGCAAATGGGATCTCAAATGAATTGTCGTAACGTGGTGGGGTCTCAAATAAATTGTCACAACATAGAAATGACAGAAGTGATGTCAATTTTATAATTTCGGAAATGTGTTAGCAAAAATTCGAAAATAAATCATTTTTTTTTCTCTCCACACTTTCAAATAGTAACTATTTCAATATTTACACAGAATAAAAAATATAAGATATTCTAGATATTTCAAATAATAAAAATATCGTTTGAATGCACATTGCCATTTCAAATAGACCCTATTCTATAATAACCCTCCATTCTGGCTATAATCATTTTATCCAAACATACCTTAAGAAATAAAAATAGATTGAAGTCCCTTTATTTGATAAAGGAAAAATCATCCTAATGTGCAAACAGTTTATAAAATTAGGCAATATAACAATTAATTATTTTTGTTACTTTTTATTACTTGAGTAATTGTTTTATTAATTTTTATTTAATAGTTAATGGATTTGAACCCAATTATTTAATGAGTTTGAATTTGATGATCTAATTAAACTTGATTCCTGCCCTTTCAATCTTGAATCCGCCCCTGATTCCAATTATTTATTTTTGTTTACATTTTCCATTTCAGAGCAAGGTATACTGATACTGGCAACTGCAGTGTGGATATGTCGCTCCGTTGAGCAGAGCATGATGACCAGGCAATTTCCTCCAAAAGAGAGGCCATAAGTAGATGATAATAGTTTCTCTACACAAATTAAGTACAACGCACAACTAGAAGTAAATTGATAACAAGCTAGCTTCCAATGAAACACAAATGCCATAAATTGCGCGCATACCCCCACCCACCCACACACAATAGATCCACATGGATACACGAAGACGACTCCCACATAATTTGGAGTATTATTGCAAAAAATAAAGAAAACCCTAATCCCCAATTTTCACAGCACTGTCCTCTGCACGAGAAATTATTGGCACGCAATGCAGAAAAAGTAAATAAATATATCCGAAGTTAACTAATGTAGTACATGGGATTTGGCAGCTTGAAGGATCTAACAGCCATTGGCAACCCAAACAAGTCGCTCCATTGGTCGCCAGAGTTACCGTAAATTCGGTATCCTTCGGCTTCCAACTCGGCTCTTTTACCTGATTTGTATGTAACAGCTGGCTTGCCAATATCAGAATCACCCCTGCCACAACAGAGCATGAGATCTCTAAATTTAATCCATAATCTTGCAAAATAAAATTACCATACATATATTACCATCCCAACCCAGTCTTTTGAAGATGCCTAACTACCAACATATATTGCACTGGTTCTCTCTGGATAAAAGGAGGGGGAAATGATCTTTTTACTTCTCTCTCAAGAAATTTAGAAAAGACTAGAAGGCTATATTATATACTCGCAAATTTGTATCTCTACACATGATAACTATAAATTAGATTTATAAGGACAGGTAGACATTTTATCAAAACGAACTGACCACAGCACAAGTATCAAATTTTGCTATTGAAAATAAAAGAACATTCTGTCAAATAAAACTATAAGATATCAAACCTAAAGATCTTCATTAACCAACTAATAAAGGATTAGGGGGCTTCATAATACCCGTCACTTAATCAAAGCGTTCAATTTTTGTGTCAAAAAAGAATATTTAGGAGCAAAAATCATTTATATACCTCAATATGAGCCTTTCCCATGAATGGTAGCCAGCATTCAAGAGATTCTGTACAGTTACGTTTCTTTGATCCTCCGTTCGACCGGTCAAGAAAACCACTTGAAATCCTAATCCTAGAAGTTCATTGTACAGTTTTAAACTTGATGATAAAGCTGGCGCCTTGGCTTGAAACACCCACTCATCAAAGGAAGTCTCATTGAATAATCCAGACCTGCCAAAATAAAAAAATTACAATGCAGAGGGAACTGGAAGTTTCAATCCAAAACCAATGATTAATAAATTGGAATCAAAGTGACTTGGAAAAGGCCAGAGTTGCTAGTTATTGTTACAAGTTACAACCATGTATTGGACATGGGTCCCACCCATATGTGCTGGTAGCAAACAGCATATACCAGTGATATGCATAAGTATTCCTTAGTACTGATACCGCTGAAGGTCCCTGCAACTCCTACATTGTAATTCTTTACCGTTAGAGTACCAGCACAAATGCAAACCAATTGATGCCAAACTGTACAAAGATGATTGCCTTACCCCCATCCATTGTCCGCATAATACGGTGCATTACTTAAAACCGTTTCATCCACATCAAAAATCCAGATATCTTTCCCATCTCCTGCCAATGTCACATCCTTAGCAAAAGTTAGCGAATCATGTGCCGCCATGTCAGAGTCGGATTTATACTTCTCTCCATCCATGTACGCGCCCACATACGAGATACACTTTGTTGGTATGGTCCTCCATTTACCCGCATTATTCGTCTCCACCGAGAGCCTCCAGCTGTCGCAGTACTGGTTGTTCGAGGAACGGGAGCGTCCAGTCGATAGGCGGAGACGGGGGTCCTCAGGTAGCGTACGGAGGATGGATTTGGCAGAGCCGCAAGAGGCGAAGCAAGAGAGGAGGAGGACCAAGGGGAGGAAAGCAGCTGGCAATGGTGCCGATGGCATCTTGGCGATCTGGATGGAGATCGTAGGGTAAATGGGGAAAGATCTTTGACGAGATTTCGTCTTTCCCCCCAATTTGATGAGTTCTTTAATTCGTTGTTTATGTATTGTTTCGTTTGTTGGTTTTTATTTGTAGTTGGCATCCTTGCGGCTTGGCCTATGGATTGGGCAGTTGCGTATCACCCATTTTCCGGGGCGGCCGTAACCCCTAAAGTAACCCATTTTTTTAGTTTTGATCAGGACCGTCCAATCAGAAATTCGGTCCGTGATGAAACGCACTACCCCCTTTAATATTCGTGTTAGAGAAGATCTAACGGTCAAATTAAAACTAAGAAAATAGTTTACTTTAGGGGATCAGAATTCTTTTCCGGGGATCTAATAACATTGCTGGAGACACCAGGGAAATAATAAAAAAATGTTACTGGGATCAAGAGACCCCACTCTCTCTTTTTTGGTAGGACTGGAGATAATGAGTTCCTTAATATCTCTGTGCTTATTTATTTTTATTTTTTCAGTTAAGCAATGGGAAGATGAAAAATGAAAGATTTAAGCAAATTATAATCATTTTATAGATTTAAGTATAATATTGGCAATACCACCGTTCCTAAAATATAATCATATTTCTTATTTCATCCGAACTTGATGGATTGTCTTCAGCTCTTTAAAAACTAAACATATTGATCGGCCATTTTTATTAATAACCCAAAAAAAATAGTTTTTTCACAAATATACCCTCAAAATATGAGTTTTTTTAAATATGCCCAAACCGCCCGGGACACAGGCGGTTTGCTCATTTTTTTTTTTTTAGAGATCTGATTTTTTCTTAATATATTCATTTGTGAAGTTTTAGTTTTTTTTTGTTTAGGGTATTTGCCAAAAAATAAAACATTTGATATATTTATAATTGGTGTCGTAACTATTTATAACTTTGATTTGATTTGTCAGCTGAATATCACAAATCTAAAGATAACACTAATTAAGGACTAGGCAAATGCCCACTGATTTGATTTGTCAATTGAATATCATCAAGAATCTTAACTCATTTGAGAATTAAGAGAAATGAAAATTGAAGAGATTAAAGTGAAAACTCTCTGTACTATTATTTTTTCTTTTCTTTTTTTTTTCTTTACGGGAAAGAAGGTCCCTTAATTAAGGGTAATAACTTTTTGTTTCACTTAGCACACACAAAAATTTGTATGTATAAAGGGTTCAAGTATGGATTGATACAGCATGTAGAACATTCAAAAATACATAGAATTGATATAAATTTCAACTTATTTGGATTTTTCTACAGTTAGTTATGAATTTTCAAAGTTTAATTTTCGAAAAAACTTTAAACACCCATAACTTTGGCTAGAAAAGTCAAATTTATGTCTATGAGCACTTTTTGAAAAGGGGAAGACGAGACGGATCTGATTTTACCCAGTGTAACACCGGGCATCGGAAGCATCGGAAGTATCAAAATTTAAAAAAAATATCGTTTAGTACCTCAAAAATTCACTTTAAGTTTCCGTTTGATGGTTGGCATTAAAAAACAGCGATTTTCAAACCATCTTAATAAATAGTAAAAAAATTAAAAATATATATAAAATTTGGTTTCCAAGCACATTTTAATATAGATTAAACATCTAATGGTTTGAATCGGCTATTTAGACTTCGAAACTAGAGATATGAGCACGAATTAAAATGCTCCGTTTAATTCATGAAGTAGTGTAGCCTTACTTTACATGTATATATATGTATATGAGTAAAGCTAATATACACTTAAGTGTACCAATGAACCCATACACTTAACCCTAGGACCGTACGATTAGCTTTGAGATTCGTGTAGATTCTTTAAAAGTCGTGTAGCTTCTTTAAAAGTCGTGATACACGAATCTCAAAGCTAATCGTACGGTCCTAGAGTTAAGTATATGGGTTCATTGGTACACTTAAGTGTATATTAGCTTTACTCTATGTATATTATCGATTAACGGGTATCGGTCCTGACTCTGGCATAGTTGGAAATCTAGGGATTATGGGTGTCTGTCTCGGTGGTGGTGGTAACTCTTCGGTATTTTTTGGGGAGTTGTGGTATCCCTGGTTGTCATAACTGGGGCTGTGGTACCCTTGGTTGTCATAAGGGGAGTGTTGGTGGTACCCCTGGTTGTCATAAGGGGAGTGTAGATGGTACCCTTGGTTGTCATAACCCGAAAGTCTAACCCCAGCCAAACTTGAAGGTCCAGCCCAATTCCGGAGAACCCTCTTTGAATATATATCCATTACCGGGACCCCACTAGCCACAAATTGAGTGTACAAAACTCTCCACAAATTCGCATCTATTATTGGAAATATAACAAAGTAAGGTCTACCCCCCCCCCCCACGTGAGTTGTCAATCCGTGTAACCAATTCTATTTCATATCTGTTGGGGTTCACAGCAGTCTTTTCGTATATTAGCTGCTTAAGTTCATGAAATGTGGTATTTTCATTAATCTCGAAGCCAAATGCGGCATCTTTCGTGTACTCCACGCCATCTTCACCTCTTTGTAGCTTACCGCCCACATACAGTGCAACTAACATCTTTTCCTTGACAAACTACATTTAAAAAATAATTTTCTAAGGATTAAAGTAATTGTACAGTAATTATAACGGGTACAGTAATCAATGCCTAATTAGAAAATTTAAAAAATTTATGTTGCTACAGTAACAGTAATTGCAACAGTTGTATTAATTAATAATTAGCAAATAATTAACAACAAATAAAAAAAAACCTGTTGCTACATTAAAATCGCCTTTCAATCACCCGACAATCGTCTTAAGTTCTCTCTCAAACAGTAAAATCGCAGCACATGAAATGTAGTTTACAGAATGATTGGAATGGGCAGGACAGAAAAAATTGGGTTAAGTAGGCACCTATAGCAAACCGCGCGCGCGCGTCTGTGTGTGTGGTGGGGGGGGGGGGGGGGCAGTTTGGTCCCTTAGTAGACCGCCCATGGGCCAGGCGGTTTGCTTATCTATTGGGCCGCCCGTGGGCCTGGCGGTTAGGTTAGTTTTGAAAAAAAACAGAACTGATGGTTATTTTTAAAATTAACTTTTTTCTGAAGAGTATTAATAAAAATGGCCGACTTTAATCCTTCAATTTTCATTTATCTTAATTCTCAAATGAGTTAAGATTCTTGATGATATTCAACTAACAAATAAAATCAATGGGTATTTGCCTAGTTCTTGATTAGTGTTATCTTTAGACTTGTGATATTCAACTAACAAATCAAATCAAAGTTATAAAGAGTTACAACACAAATTATAAATATATCAAATGTTTTATTTTTTGGCAAATACCCTAAACAAAAAAAAAACTTAAAATTCACAAATGAAAATATTAAGAAAAAATTAGATATCTAAAAAAAAAAAAAGAGCAAACCGCCCGTGTTCCTGGCGGTTTGCTATAGTAGCAAACCGTCCGTGTCCCAGGCGGTTTGGGTATATTTGTATATTTATAAAAAAATTATTTTTTTGAGTTATTAATAAAAATGACCGCATATTGATAAGCTTTCACTTAATATTAATTTAATTCTAGCGTGCTTCCATTGTCTTTCTGATCACATCTGTAAATTTGACAAAATGTCCTACGCAGTTTTTTTTATGTTTTGTTCAAACATTCCGAAGTCTATCTAAATTTTAAGATAAATACTATGTAAGATGCATCCTAAATAATCAATTGTGATTTTTAAAGGATAGAGAAGTTATTCAATGATAGTATTGTGAGTATCTTTTATATAAGAAACTTTTTAACAATTCCAATTATATTAGTCTAAAATCTTTGATATCGTTAATCGGTACATTTAACGGTGAGAATATATTTTCATTTCCTAACAAGCAAACTGTATCATTATGTGAATAAAAAAGAAAATTGCTACGGAAGTCTAAATTTAACGATTGATGTATGTTAAGATGTATGTTAAGACATGTTTGCTAAAATTTGAATATAGAAGCTATATGAGGTGTCAGGCAACTTGGTACAATTTGAGGATCCCTCTTATCCTAAATTTTGAATTGTTTTTTTTTTTTTTTTAGGAGAAGAATTGTTTGATTTTACGTAGATGATTAGGATCAAAGTGCAAATTTTATAAAATTGGGATTAATTTAATGCAATAAGTTCATGGATAATCAATTTGAACCATTTAAATACTAGCTTCTGGGTAGAGCTGGGCAAAAAAGCTCGAACTCGTAACTCACTCATTTACAACTCATTTAACTCGGCTCATTTATAACTCGAGTTGGCCAACTCGTTTAATAAATGAGCTGAGTTTGAGTTGGCCACAACTCGCTCATTTATAACTCGAGTTACATAAAGTTACATAATATTAATCACAATAAATTTCAAAATAATCAAACCCGAATCTCTAGACTGTTATTTGTACTTTGAGATTCGTGTAAAATATGTTTGAACCTGTGCTGTAATACTATCACTGGTTAAACGAGTTGCGAGCCAACTCAAGTTAATAATGAGCTGAGTTTGAACTTGTGTTGTAATACTATTATTGGTTAAACAATTTATAAACGAGTTGTGAGTCAACTCGAGTTGATAATGAGCTGAGTTCGAGTTGGCTCGCTCATTTATTAAACAAGCCGATTTCGAATTGGAAGTAACTCGCTCAAACTCGACTCATTTACAGCCCTACTTCTGGGACATCATTAGCTGCCTTCATTTGAATTATTTTGGGAGAAAGGAATAGACCAAAATTTCAAGAAATGGAGGGTTGTTCTGCTAATTCTCTTTTTCAGGTCTGTGCTGAAATTATTTCAATATTGTGTAGGTTTCTTGAGTCATTGGGAAGATCTGCTTAGCAATAATTGTTGAAGATGAAGATTGAGAGAAAAAAGCGAATCTGTTCAAGATTTGGGGGGGTTTGTGCCTGGGGTCGGTCAGTACTCACTAGTAGTATTTTCTTTTTCTTTTTTCATTTTACAGCCCTGTTTTGTTGAACAATAATGAAGTTTGTTTTTACTCAAAATAAATAAATAATGGATGTCGGTGGTACTGCTTTGGTTACTGTTTAAAACAAAATTTCAGTGGGAAATTTCATATATATTTCTCAAAACTTAAAAATTACGTATAGTTCTACTAAAGTTCATAATATCATATTTATCATTCTAAATTTATAAACTTACTCATTTAATACATTTTCTATTGAAATTCATTTTAAATTTATGAAGTATTCATTTGATCTTTTATTGAAAAATAAAAAAAAATATGTAGTGTGTTTTAGATAAATATCAGTCTAATAATAGACAGTTTCTAAAAACAAAATATACAGTAATATTTAAATTTATATTTGTATAAGTGTCAAAAGTTGAAAAATAATCCATTTGTTGTTGAAAACCGATCACTCTCAAAACTGGCATTTGGTAATGGATATAAAAAGCGATTGGGTAGTTGGGAAAGCTCAACAATCTTGTCTTTGATGATCATGGCAGCCTGGCAGGGATGAATATAATAAGCATACTACAATTGGTAATGGATATTGTTGCACGTATATATTGGATTTGGATGGTTTCGCTCAATTGTTGTTGTTGGATCATTGATTATTTTGGAAATTAATAACAGTTGACTGTTTCTTGAGAAAAATAATTGGCAAAGGATCTTTTTGTACATAGTTTGATGGTTTTGTTCAATCGTTGGATCATTGATTATTTAGGAAAATAATGATAGTTGACCTTTTGTTGAGGAAAAAAATTGGTAATAGATTTCTTTCTTTCCACATAATTGGATGGTTTCTTTCAATTGTTGGACCATTGATTATTGAGAAATTTATATATACATTTATCAAAACTTTGTGATTTAGATATTTTCCTATCAATACTTTAAATTTAGTTATTTCTCCATTAAAACTTACTCATTTTATTAATATCCCCGTTCCTTCATTTAATCACTTAAAAATACAATTTAATATTATTTAAACTTTAAATTTACAACTTTATCCCCATCTAATTCTTTCCTCTCTCCTTCGCTACCCTCTCTTTTCCTTTGTTTTATGCAAAATCCATATGTTGTGATTACAAAGTAATTTTTATCCACATACTGGCAAATCAAGAAAGGGAGAAAGGATGGGACAAGGAAGGTGATAGCTTATCGGATCTTCAATGTATGAATGTTCAATAGATATTAGGAGATTTGGCTGTGGACCTACGGGTAAAAAAAAATATTGAAATAGTCAAGTCTGGAGACCATTGCTAAATATCTCACTTGAGTAATGGAACGGAAATGCACTTTTGTTCTAGAGCTTGAGATGCTCGACAGCTCGAGCCGCTGACTCACTCAGGGTAACATTTTCTGCATATTTTAAGTACTCGTGGGTTCTTTTGAAGTAATCAAACTCCACCACGAAGCTAGTCATACTTGAATGAGTCTGTAAATTAGCAAGAGCATGGAACATCATTAAGAAAGCAAGCAAGCAATCTATGAGGTTATTGCTTCAAGAGTTGGATGAAAGTTGTGCAGCGATGGAAGGGTAAAACTCTCAATTTAAAAGATCACTTGACTTTGTGAATTAGCAAGATGAGCACTTGACACTGTGATTTTGCATAAAACAGAGGAAAGGGAAGGGTAGCGAAGGAGAGAGAAGAATTAGAGGGGGTAAAACTGTTAATTTAAAATTTTATTAATATTAAGTTGTATTTTTAAGTGATTAAATGAATGCATGGGGATATTAATAAAATGAGTAAGTTTAGATGGAAAATAACTAAATTTAAAGTATTGACGGAGAAATATCTAAATCACAAAGTTTTGATGGATGTATATATAGATTTCTCTTGATTATTTAGGAAATTTATGACACCTGACCTTTGTTGAGAAAATATTGGGAAATTTTTCTTTATTTTTTTAAATATTAACTAGAATACTTTATAAAACACGTACGGATCATCTTGTATTTATATTAAAATTTTGATTTTTAAAGCTCAAACGCGTTGATTTAAACTTCTCAGCATAATTACTAAATTTACATTTTTTTAAATAACTTTTACCCTTTTTTTATCGGTGAAATAATTGTCGATCCAACGATTTTGGACCATCCGACAGCAATAGCTTTTCACCTATCCAAAATCATAGTAAAAAAAAGAAAAATATATATATATATATATATGAGTAAAGCTAATATACACTTAAGTGTACCAATGAACCCATACACTTAACCCTAGAACCGTACGATTAGCTTTGAGATTTGTGTAGATTCTTTAAAAGTCGTGATACACGAATCTCAAAGCTAATCGTACGGTCCTAGAGTTAAGTGTATGGGTTCATTGATACACTTAAGTGTATATTAGCTTTACTATATATATATATAAAATTTGATTTCAAAAATATTTTCATATTGAAATTAATTTGAGCGGTTTGAATATAATTTCTATTAAAATCATAGTATTTGACAAATATTTTATCTCTAAAAAAAAGACATTTTTTATTTTCAACCATCAATTAGTTTTCAAATGTTACGTTTAAGGTACATGTTCCATATTTGTATTTATTTTTCTTTTTTGAAAATTCACCGTGGGAATACATATCCTATTCAACTCCAAATTACTTCCACAAAGCTATTGAAAGAACCGTGTGCTTGTTCATCCTACCATCAAAAGGCAAGCTAAAATAAATAAATAGATTTCACAAGCTTATTATTAGTTCAAACGAACTTATGAATTCTCATATTCTACAATGTCAAAAAAAAAAAAAATCATCGCAGATTGAATGAATAATACTTGATAGTTTTAATTATAATTTTGCACATTTATTACGGAGTCTCGACTCAGCCACTATACGTTTCTCACTAAAACTAAAAAGAAGAGATTTTGTAAACAAAAAAAAAAAAAAAGAAGAGATTTTTCTTAACATATTGTTTGAGTTTAGTTTCAGTCCGTCCGATCGAAATTCAGAACAATCCGGACTACGTCTGCAATGCACGACCTCCCTTTAAGATCCGGTTCATTAATTCGGAGAATATGAATTCAAAAATGTTCATAATTAGTTTTTGTTTGATTAGATATTTAACATAATGTTAAGGTTAATGAATATTATATATTATTTTAACTTGTTTTGACTTTCTAAACTTATCTTTTATTACTCCAAATTAAAAATGTAATTGAGGAAAATAAAACAACTCAAACAAGAAACTATAACATTTTGTAAATTCATTTTTAATAATTTTTCCCTTTCCTTCATTTGGTGTAAACCAAACATGGCGTTAGAGGAACATTTTTTAATTTCCGTACAATAGATCCTACATATTGGCGACTTAAAATAAGAAATGTTTAGAAAATCTAAATATATTTTGTATTATATGTGTTTGTAAATGTATTTTTGAAAAATGATTGCCATACTTATTTTAATTTCTTCTCAAAGAAAATATATAAAAAATGAAACCTAAAAATCCATTTTAATTTCCTTCAAAGCGTTACCACTCGAGAGAACCATATTGATAACAAGGTCCAATGGCCACTCCAAAAAAATTAAAATTATGCAAACCATTGGACAATCTAAAAACAAACATCGAGTACATTCAATGGTACATTTGGATACACTTTAAAATAGCTAGAATAGCTGCTATTTGAAAATAGTATATGATAATAGTAATTTTTGGAAGAGCGTAAGAATATTGTTGATGTGGTGCTATTCGGAATAGCGAAAATATTGTTTGAATTAAACATTTAGAATAGTAACAGAGGAATTGAACAATATTTAAGAGAGCACTAATTGTTATTGTGACTTTTTATAGGAATAATAAAACAATGCTATTCTCGCTGTTTCGAATAATAATTGAATATGTTTGAATATATCATAATAGTGCCATTCTCGCTATTCTCGCTATTCTCAGTACATCCAAATATAACCTAAGATAATGACAGTGTTAATTTGATTTATGCAGCAATATAGTCATATGTTTTTTTGCATTTTTTTTTTTAATTTTAATTCTATTACATGTGCGTTACATAAAATCAAAACAACACTGTCAGTGTCTTTATCCCAAACAACTAAGCAATATATTCGAAGTTATCCAAAGTAGGTAGATAAAAGATAAATTTAGCATGAAAAACGTGCAAAAAGTCCCTGTTTTCAATCAAAAGCTCTTTCATCACGGGCTAGTCTTCAATCACGAATTAAATCCTCTTTTGTCAGTTACGGCCACACTTCCCTATTATGTAATTGGAATTATCTCATCAGGTCCCATATATATTTAAGGCCATTATTATCCATGTTCAATAATAGTATCATTGTCGGTTCCACCTTTTATGGAATTCGTATCTCTGCGTTAACTCAAAAAATAATTTTTTGAGTCAATGTATCTCAACCATTTCATTTATTTTAAAATTTGTGTATATTAGATCTCTACTAATATTAAAGATCTCTTATATTATAAGTAGAACTGAATTAATTCTGTTTAAAAATTAGACGGTTGAGATTCATTAACTCAAAAGATTCATTTTTGAGTTAATGCAGAGGATACGCATTATCTTTTTATGGTAACATGTCCCGCACATGTTTTTGTTCCTCTTATATCTATTCATTGGTTACTCCAAATTGATTGTTGAAGATATAACGACAATAGTGTTTGGTAAACGGCCTGGGTCGGGCGGTCCGGGCAAAATCCGGGCACGGACACGGTTAGCCACGGTCACGAGCGTCACGGGCACACGGGCAAAACGGGCCGGGCATCACGGGTTTTTTTTTTCAAAAATCCTGCCCTGCCCGTTTAATACCCGTGCCAGTCACGGGTTTGGAGGCAGGACGATCCGGGTACGAGGGGCCAGGCGGTCCGGTCCGGTCCAGGTCCGGATCCGGTTTTTTTATTTTTTTTTTCTATTTTTTTTTCTTTAAAAAAAAACAGAAATAGAAAACAGAAATAAAAAAACAGAAATAAAATTCAGAAATAAGAAAAACAGAAATAAAAAATAGAAATAAGAAAAATAGAAATAAGAAAAACAAAAATAAGAAAAACAAAAATAAAAAACAAAAAAAAGAATTTAAAAAACAAAAATAAAAAACAAAAATAAGAAAAACAAAATTTTAAAAACAGAAATTAAAAAACAATATTTAAAAAACAGAAATGAGGAGAATTTGAGTTTAAATTTTGAATTTTAGACCAAAAGTAAAAAAAAAAAAAAAAATCTGCCACGGGCACGGGCACAGGCGTCACGGGTATGGGTTACGGATACGGGGGTCCGGATTCTCACGGGTATTTTTCCAAAAAACCGGATCTGACCCGTTTAATACCCGTGGCACGGGCACGGTCTGGTCCGGACACGGTCACGGGCGGACCGGTCCAGATTGAGCCCCCGAAGACATTTACCAAACACTAAACGACAACAGCATACTATACGCGGCTACGCGCACATGGATCGTTTATTAGGATAAACACAACTAATACAGTAAAATAAAAGATCTTTGTAAAATAAAGTATAATATAGACGACCTAATCAGCAAAATTATGATTCAGATATGAGATAACTCTTAAATATTATGACACTAGATTTATAATATCATTTTTATGGCAGTCGATGCAGACTAATGACCCATCAACCAGTGCACCTAACCTTAATTTAAAAATTGTGGAATGAAAAATTAATTTGGTCATAGCTAATAAGAATAGAAAAGGAGATTTGTTACTTTTTGCCAAATCCTGGATTTTTTTTATATTGCTTTAAATTGAATCACAAATTTTATTTCTTGCTTTTTTATGATTAATTTGTTTGTTTGAATGTGATGTGTGTTAAAAAATATGCATGTCTAATTTTATTAAAGAATAATTATTTCAGTATCCGTACTCAGAGAAATAATGTATTATGGTCCCCACTAATTATATTGTGTCTACTAATTATTATTCTAAAAAGATATTATATAGTCTCAACTAATTATTATTTTAAAATCTTAGTAGCACCCTTTCTCTATGGTCCCACTAATTATATGGTCTCCCTTCAAAGTTCCGACACTAATTCTATATCAACATTTCTCTAACAAAAATAATTTACCTCATAAAAATAAATACTTCAGTGGATAGATATAAATACTTTAAATACTTAGATATTAATACTTTCAGTGTCATATGTAAAAAATATTTATATACTTATATCTTCGTAGATATAAATACTTAGAAGATAAAATATTAACACTTAAAAAGTAAAATATTAATATTTTGATACATAACTTGTTATGATAATCTCTTTTCGAGTTTCCCAATAATTTCCACGTCAACCTTCCTCTAACAAATATAATTGATCTCATAGGTATAAATATTTCAGTGTATAAGTATAAATACTTTCAATGTCATGTGTAAAAAAATACTTGCAAGTGTAGGTATAAATACTTGTACGATGAGGTATAAATATTTCTGTGACAACAAGCTTGAAAGTACGTCATCATGGATCTTATTTGAAAGAAAAAATTGCATAGATATTAATAATTTAGAAAAAAAATTCAAATTGTGGAGTTTTTGCGGTCCCTGTAGAAAGATATATTTATGCATTTAATTTTCAGTGGTCCCCAGGTACTGTAGCGCGGGTTTTGTTATCTTTGCACTTTAAGAATCCACACAATAAATAATTGTTCACATCATAGGTATAAATTATTCCGTACATACGTATAAATATTTCTATTCATATGTATTAATATTTTTGGAAAAGAAAATTCGAATTGTACAGTTTTTGCAATTCCCACAAAAAATTATATTGTCATATTTAATTTTCAGTGGTCCCCCTGTGGATATAGTGTGGATACTGTAGCATGGATACCATTATCAACTTTCTTTTATTAAATTAAGTTATAATCAACTAATTCTCTAAAAAAAATAAAAATCAATTAAAATTACTTGCCCTTTAAAACAAGGAAAAAGTCAGGGCAACAAAGTGCGAGCTTCCTTGACCGTTCTTTAGGGTACATTTGGGTGACACAGGAATAGCGGTAACTCAGAAATAGCTGTTATTTCTAGTGAGTTATTTTTAACACAACACGTTTAGATGAAAAAAAAACATTATTCTCAACAAAAGAATAGCTCGGGTTAACTGTTATTCCTCTTTTCCTATGAAATGTTCTATTAGCAACTCTTCCGAACTCAAAAATAACTGATATTTTGAGATATTCCTTGATTCATCCAAACACATCCTAAATAACTTTTTTACAATACATATTATTATTTTTCCGATTGAAGTGGGACAGACTCATCTTTTTAATTGAAACAAAAAAAGTTGTTCATACAAAACCAGACACCAGACACCAAACATCTTATATATGTCAATTAAAATCAGTACTCTCTCTGAGTAGAAGTTAAAGAAATTAGAACCTATTTAATACAAAGCTCAAATTAAAACTAGCATCCAAATTTTACAAATCAGATTAACAGTCTAGTAAAATAAAATAAGAAAATTCGACAAACAAATAATGCAGAGAATCGACAATGATATCTTTTCAGTCCTTTTTCCTATTGTCAATTATGCATCTGAATTATTTGCTATGTGGTCCACATTCTGAGTAAGAGACGTCATTGTCACATTTTACCAACCGACAAAGTATTGACATCACAGTTCTTGAAAAAACGAGCCCTCTCCTCTGTGCCACAAGGATGCCAATATTATGTTCCGTAGAAAAAACAAATGAATCAAATGAAAGAAGTAATGTGTAGTAAACTAGTAATGCAAATACTATATTCCGGTGGCCGATGAAAAGCCGTCACCTTCAAGGCTTCAAACAAGGATTTTTGTAAATAAAAGATTTATACAGAAATTCCTAAAAAAAAACTATAAACGCCGATACCTATTTGGCTATTTACAAGGAAACTATGTTAATTTTTTTAGAAAAACTCGAATTCACTACTCGAATTTGCTCCAGTGTCACCTCCATGACAGTCTCTGGTACCAACTTGCGTGACCACAGTGTCACCTCCATGGCATGGCGTGACCACAGTGTACTGTCACTATTGGAATTTAGAGTGAAAAAAATAATAATAAAATATTGTTTTTTATTAATTGTTATTCTTTTACAATATTTGTACATGATTATTTATAGGCTAAAATCTGTCACTGTTGAAATTTAGCCATTAGATTGTTTTCTAATTTACAGAGATTATAATTTATATCTTAATTATATTTTAATTATAAGATTTACTAGCCGTTGCTAATATTCAACTAGTTATCTAATTAGTGTGACAGCTATACATTTTGATGTTATATTATTTATTGCCTAAGTTGGATTCACAGCTATACATCTTTATTCTTCGATACTCCTCTTAAATTGAGTTCGAATAAATTAATTGAGTCCAACTTGCTATGTTTAAATGACTGACTTTGTCGAGTGCTTTAGCAAAGACATTCCAGTTGCTCTTTGCTTCTTTGTTATCTGTAGCTTTGCTTGATTTTGAATTTTGAATTAGAATTTATTCTGCTCTGATACCACATTGAAATTTAGAGCGGAAAAAAAAATAATGAAATATATTTTTTATTGTTATTTTTTTACAATATCTGTACATAATTATTTATAGGCTAAAATTTTACTAGCCGTTAGGTTGTTTCGTAATTTACAGAGATTATAATCTATATCATAATTGTGTCTTAATTACAAGATTTACTAGCCATTGCTAATATCCAGCTAGTTATCTAATTAGTGTGACAGCTATACATTTTGATGTTATATTATTTGTTGCCTAAGTTGGATTCACAGTTATACATCTTTATTCTTCAATAGTCACCTCCATGACCACAGCGTCGCTCTACCTTCCACTTTGGTACAGTGAAGTTGCTCTTGCTATAAATCAAACTAGGGTGGTAACGAGCTACTAAAAAGGGAGTTAGGCCTCACTCATAAACAGCTTGTTTATGGATCAAGCCGAATGAGCGAGTTTGAATTTTAAGTTCTGAGTTGAAATTGCTGCTTAAGACTAACTCGTGGTTTGTCCGAGCGAGCTGAGTTGACTTGTTACCAACTTGGCAGATTCATAAATTTGTATATTTTCTTTTCTGCTATATCTTAAATTTTCATAACACATCTTATCAATTACTACTAAAACAAAATAATATTTATATGACTAATTATTGAAGAATACTCTTAATTCAATTACGATTAAGCAAATCAACTACTATAAATTAAGCTTACAGCTAAATTCATACAAACATATTCATAAAATAAATTTATGCATACCAAATCAAACAAATTCATACAAATTAACTCCGCTGCTTATTATTAATTTCCACACATATTCCATACGTAATTACCGATCAACTTAAGCAGTCCAAAGTGCAATTATCATAACATTAGTTATAACATTCATAGTCCATAATATCCCCAGTCTGAAGTGAACGGGTCTGACTAAACTATTAAACTACTTATATTAAGTAGCTCGTGCCGAGCCAGACCAAACTCAAACTCATTAATTCTAGCTCGAGTATGTAACGAGTGAACTAATTTTAACTCGAACCACTAACAAATAAGTTGTTACCAATCAAGTCACGGGTGAATACTAAGCGGGCCACGAGCCACGACCTTTTTTGCCAGCCCTAAACCAACCACCGCTGCTGATTTCATTTCATTTGTTTTGTTTCATTTCAAAGAAAAATAAATATTCTATATTCCTGGCTCCTACTATTCTAATTAGTAAAGTTCAAAAATCTCTAAGGCTAATGTTGTTCTTTTCTAACTAAATCGTTCAAATAATTGCATATTTAATAAATTCAACAAATTTTCTATCTTTCAGGTGAATTGCAGCGTCAATTAATTAATTATCTATAAATTCTGAACAAAACCACAATAAGAAGTAAAAGTATTATCTCCATTATATTATTAAGCACGTTGGGTATCCGATCCGCCAAGGGCTACGATTGAGAGATGAAACTTCGGATTTGATCTCAGCTCTCCAATTACATAATTTGTCTTATTTTGATTAAATGCATATCTTTTATGTATAGAAGTCTAAATTTAGTTAAAAACATACCCACCACATGTGTTGCCACACGATACGTTACAATTAAAATTGAATAAATTTTGAAATTTAGTGATATATTTATTTGTTTCCTTACTCCTTTATTTTCCTATTTCTCCTCTTCAAATGAGAATACTCCACCTTCCATTTTCTTATTTATTGTTTCCTTATTTCTTCGTTTCTATACGAATCACAATAGAAATCATTTTTTTCAAATTTCCTTATTTCTCTTTCTTTGTTTCTATACATATTGGTGTGGCAATTTAGAATATATTTCTAATATAGAATATATCAATGTGTGCATGTGTGTGTGTATTCTAAATTGAAAACAAAGAAGAATATAAATTGGAACGTGTGTGTGAATATATATTTTTCTTATAATATGTGTGTGTGTCCTATACATACGCACGATAACACTTTTTATTTATGTTTTTTGATATCATATTATATGTTGATATTGAATTGTTGTATGATATTTGATATTAGATTCGAATCGAGCTATTATTTGATATTATTGGTACTTAAAAATAAAGAATCACCACACCATTAAATTGTTATCAGAGATCAGTTAATTAAAAATACATAATCATATAAATTTTCTATTAACATACGTTTTAATTTTTAGATAATTATTATTTTCATTGATATATTTATTTCTTATAATATGTCTCCGTTGCAACGCACGAGTATAATACTAGTAGACTGTTATGCATATGAGAACAAGATAATTTACAGTTTCTGGTAATTAATTAGCAAAAACAATAACGGCCTTTTTTACAAGATCATCTTTTGTCCAACATTTTTTATTTCTTTGAACCAGCTACATTTATATTTTATAACTATATGAATAAATTTAGAGCATTATGTATCTCTTTATCAACTTTCTGACAGATAATATGATAGAGAAAACACGTCAAGCGCACGCACCGGGTGTGCATGCTATTAACATCAGCACAATATATTTTAGAAAAAAAATTCTAGTTTATCCATACAAATTTTTAAAATAGTCAATATCTTTATAAAAACATCATAATATCTTATATCTCCTTTAAAACTTAAATAGCTTTTTCTTCTATCTATTTATATTTATCTAATTATTTTTAAAATTCAATTGACAAATATACTCTTTTATATTGCCTCTAATCTATTCCAAATAGACCGTGTCATTCTAATAATCTCAAACAAATTTGACTGATGCAACAACAGTATCAAGCATCAAATACTTCCAAAATAAAACTCAGTAAAGAAAAAACTCACCTGTGAGAAGAATCCTCAATTTTTCAGTGGAACTTCTCAGGTAAAAATCCAAAACCCTACGGGAGTTTTGCATAACTCCTGATATTATACAGATCTATAATTTACTCTGAGAAATTTCTCTTGTAAACAAGTTTCTCTTGTTTGAATTACTGATCTGAAGGCAAAAGAAATAAAACAATAAAAAAAGCAGGAAACAATTACCGCTCGTTTACTTATCATTTTGTTTTGTGTTTGGTAAATGCTTTTTTTTAATAATTGGATACTTATTTATTTCACGACAGTCCTGAAGAATTCAACCAGTGGCGACCACAGTGACAAAGTCCGCGTTTAATTTGCAAATAATTCATTTTTTTGCTATTATTGAACCGAACAACGTATTATACGTTGACCGAATAAAACGCAAATGAAACATGTATTTGACAAGTTTTACGAATTATTCGTGTTTTTTCCGTAAAAATTCATCTGACTTACCGCTAGAAGAGAGAAACATGAGGAGAAAACCAAAAACAAAAGTTTGCAGGAGGCCACGTGACCATCGCTATTCCCTATCAAAAACAGTAAAGCATGTAAAGAGACCATTTGATGGAATATTAGAATCTTTTGTGTCCAGAAATTACATAAATTATGTATAACAATTTAAATCTGGGTGAGTTTTTTTGCTTCCTGGTTATACATTTGTACTGAATCTTTCTCGAATTATATCTGAATTATAAATTTTTGATATCGTCAAACCGAATCCGAACTATTCGTTTGTCACTATAGTGGTCACTGGTTTGTCTTGGGATAGGGCTTATGCTGCTCATTCAAGCCCTAGTTGTCAGTGACTTCAATCGAACCAAATTGAGGGACAATATTTAGGTAATTTAGGTCGAGTCTCATTCTGACAAGGTTCAAGTGCCTTCCCAAGCTGTCTATAATCTGACCAACTAAAAGGTTTTTCAGCTAAAATAGAACTTTGAGACTACTAAAGTGACACATACTATTTAAAAAAAATGGGGTTGAAATATAAGGGTATATTTATCAATTTAATTTCTAAAATAACTAATAAAATGTTAAATAAATAAAAGGGATGGAAGAAAACATACTAAGTTTTTTATGGAGATTTAGGATATTATGATGTTTTCATGAGGATATTAGCTATTTTAGAAGTTGGTATGGACACTAAATTTTTTTTCCTATATTTTATTATGACCCAATATTATAGACAATTTTTGTCCCTCAATAATCTTTCTTCCAGCATTGAATTCTCTTTAATCAATTAGTACACAATATTAAATACTTTTCTTAAATTTTATTCTAATAAAGTAAATAAATTTCTTATACAATTTCTATCAGATCAGTTTAATTATTTATTGAAATATTTTTTATACTTGTAGTTGTAGCCAATAAGTCCAAATAAGAAAGAATATGTTTATTATTCAGAAAAAAAAAATTCATATGTTTTGTAAGTAAGGGTATGTATATGGGCGGAGGTAATTAAATAGAGATCAGGGATAAGTTCTTACTATAAATTGAATATTTTTTTTTAAATTATATGACATTTATTTATCTAACTTCTCCAATCTCAAATTTATGGCTCCAACTCCGAGTCTAGAAATAAAATATCCAATATAACCACATAAATATATTTAATAATCAGAGATTTTTCTTATTTTTATGTCATTATTAAATGTTTGTATAACAGTTTAATTTGATAACATGCAAACTTCAAATTAATGGATTAAGTATTTCACAATGGATCTCCTTTCTAGAACGAAAATATTGATGAAGTATCATTCCTCTGATCCGAAGTGGAATGCACAGATTCCGTTAATGTTCGTGCAGATTGTGATCAGACGGTCCGAATATAAACAGTGATATTCTGTTACCTTAGTTGATACTTTGATATGAAAATGAATTCAGAAATTCTGGGAGAGACCACGTGCCAAACTATATTCACATTGAAAAAGAAAGAAGAAAAGCCCAGTATCTATAGAAGGCTTTCCAATTTAGGCCATATGAGACTAGGACTGCACGAAATTTAATTGGCATAATTTTTTTTTTAAAGTAGAAATTAACTGGGACAATTAATTGCGTTTTTTTTTACTGAATAGTTTATAATGAAGAAACTGGACTGTATTTCTGAAACTGGAATAGAAATCGTAACGTCAGATTAAAAATCTCAAAAGCTTCTGGGTTGGAGATGCATTCTGGTTTCAAGTAATTTATTTGTTGGGGGATTTGTTTACACAAACTTAAAGTACACCGAATAACACCTATATATTGAATACTCAAAAAGTTAATTTACTTATCATCAAATACAGGACACAAATTATACTGTTGGATTAAATTAAATGGTCGCTTATATAATTATGTACAGCAAACAATATAGATTGAATTCATATATTAAAATTCCTTATTTGATTCATGCATTTTCCACAGATTACACAGAGAAACCAGTACATGCATGATTCCTAAAAATCACATATGTCAAAACTGCCATGGATCATGGATGGATAATGGTGTATATATATATATACATTTAATTAAAACATAATGGTCATACATTCTTGCTTATTACAAATATTACTTCTACCTTCTACTCAGATACACTATAATTGAAAGCCTTGCCAAAACAAAGAAGTAGTGTCCTGAAACATGATTTCTACCCTATTCGGATTCTACCGAGTGCACAAACCAGCTGGTATCCAACTCCTGTGTGATATGTGCTTGCCCTTGTTCATCAAGAATCTGGCAAGTTGCTCTGGTTTCGTGCTTCTTCCTAGCCCAGTTTGCTAATAACATATTAAATAGAGAGATCCATTTTGAGAGCAACAATTAGATTGTTAAGAGCACAGATTTGAAGGGATTCAGTGACCTCAACCGTCAAGAGAAGAGCAACCATTTCTGTTTGAAATGCTGATATTGCTTGACAATCTTGCAAACCATAGAGTAGTAGTTTCTCATGCTTAGTGAGGAAGAAGGTAGCCCCCCTGATCCGGCAATTGAGAAGATATGTTTGTCCAGTATTGAATCCGTGAAAGCATTCTGATAACTATGTTCATGCTACACATTTCACCTCAACTCTAACAAAATCTAAAAAAATGTCTCTAACACCTATAATCAGAAAAAAGAAAGAAAAAGAAAGTAAAATCTATTAGAACCTCATTTACCAGCATCATAACACTACCACTGATGAACAAGAACGCCCCTCTGCCTAAGCAATTGAAACAAATCCAAACATTGGCAATAAGTATTTTTATATTGAGGAGGGTTCAGATGCCTCCATTTTTTGTGTCTCCATCATGCCTTCATTTTTAAAAACTTTAATAACTCAAAATTGAAAACTTAGAAGTTAAAATAAAATTATTGGATATGATCTACGTCATTTTATCTATGCACGTGTAAAAAATTATGGTATTTCAATTTTGTTTTAGTTGTCATCAAGAGTTTGTAAAAAACATACTAATGTGGATAATTTCTAGACATTAATTTTTTCAACTCATTGATATATATAAAAACAAAATTGAAATGTGATAATTTTTTATGAGCACATAGAGAAAATAATATAGATCATATCTAACTGCATGTTTTATTTTGACTTTTAAGTTTTAAATTTTAAATTATTAAAGTTTTTAGAAATGGAGATATAGTGAAAGTACAAAAAATAGAGACATTTGAACCCTCCTCTTTTATATTTAGGTGACCTAATACCAGGGCAACACCTATGCCACCTGTTGTAATGACACTCCAAAAACAACTCATCAGTTAAAAAGAAATGCACCAGTCTCAAATAGCCGCACTATCAGGTCAAACTATGTCCCCTCCACATCCATTTTCATAACCAGATAGTGCACACCTCACAGTGAGTGGACCTGCTAGCGGGTCGAATTCGACCCATGCCACCTTCACCTTTCTCATCCTCCTCCTGGTGATGGTCTCGGTTTATCTCAAAGGATAAAGTCACACTGTTATGTAGCAGAACCTAGTACCAATAAAAATTAAAGTCAGAAACTAACAATAAAGAGTGTTTCTGTTTTAGTCTTAGATCAGTTGAAATGACTACTTGATGTATCTCATATTTGTATGCATTATCGATGAGTATGGCTAATATAACATTAGTGTCATTTCAGTCTATATAACACCAACTTCAAAACCTATCAAATCGAGTTCAAATGATGAATCCAAACCGTTCAAACCGATCTACTTCATTAGTTGTGTGTTTACATGTAAAATTTATAAGTTTTTGAGTTTATTTGATATCAAGTCAAGCGGTCAAATGTTTGAGTTTTTAAGTTAATTTTAATACATTCATTTTTTAATTTTTTTACCGCTTGATTTGATACTAAAATAACTTGAAAATATAAAAAATTTGCATGTAAACGCATCACTCATAAAGTAAATTGGTTTGAATGGTTTGGATTCACCATTTGAACTCGATTTGATAGATTTTAGAGTTGGTGTTATATAGACTGAAATGACACTGATGTTATATTAGCCATACTCATTATCGATTGACAATTCAAGCTATGGTCAAATTTGAATTCTTAATTGGACAAAAATTAACCAAGCCATACCAATTTTGTAATTAGTGAAAATATAACCCAAACATCGCATCCCAGAGCTTCTTCCCTGAATTATTGTGGTACTCCTCCAACAAAGCTGACAATTCAAGTCCAACAAGAGTAGGATGGTAAAAGCTTTGTACTGTTTCTCTTTTTATGAAAATAGAAATAGATTGCCTCTTAGGGGGCAATTCAAGAGTAAAATATCATTGTTGAATGATTTATTTTTTTTTAGTGTAATTTAAGTTTATGTAGTGTAGCTATTAATTGTAAAATTATTTAGTTTGCATATAGTATTAATCAATTGTTGAATGATTTAATTTTTTTTAGTGTAATTTAGATTTTTGTAGTGTAATTGTAGAATAATGTAGAATAATAGAATTAATGTTAATATTTAATTGGATTTACATGTTAATATTTTTTTTGGAGAGAGAAAAAGGGTATTTAAAAAAAAAAATACATGGGATATAAATGTCAATTCAGTCTCAGTTGAAAAAACATTGGACCGAAATGACATCTCGGTCTTGTGTAGTACATCAATGACTACACTGTTTTCCAAAAAAAATCTGATCATGTTAGGTTTGATAAAAATAATTTTTCTAAATATGGTTTATAAAAAAAAGTTCAATTTTTAGAACTAAGTCGGCCCGAAATTTTTTCGCACAGGCACAGCCACAACTATAAATTTATTCGCACAACCACAACTAGTTTTGAACCCTCGCGATTACTTTCTCCCGCCAATTCTCGCCGTGCGCGCCTCAATCCGCTAACCCTAAACCCCGTCCTCGGCTCCGCGCGGACCGCCGACCGCGCCTCCGCCTCCGCCCCTGCGGCTCCCCGTTCTCTGCCCCTGCCGCTCTTCTCCACCGTTTGGTTAGTTTTCTAATTTATTGATTTATTGGGAATGGGTATTGGCTCAGTTGGTAAATGGTAACAGACTAATAGTACTGTGTAGTTTTAAACCTTTAAAGCTTACTGTTACTGTGTACTTCAGTACTTGTGTAGTACCAGTACCAGTTGATTTATTAGGTTAGAATACTGAATTTCATTGGTTTAGGTTACAATTAGAGTGTGCTCATTTGATTCAGAATGGAGTCTTTGTCACCATGGTGAGTTATTTCTCTTGCCAGCTTCACCTTGCTTGCACATTTCGTCAATAACAATGCTGTAGGTCAAAGTCCTCCTATGATTGATCTGGGTTACAATATTAGGTCCACATCTTTTAGATATTGTCTCAGCTTAAATATTCTATTTAGGAATGATAAATATTTACAATATCTAATTCACTCTCAATTCCATCTTTCTCACACAGCAAAATCTGTGACGGATCTCGTTCGACCCACTCGATCTCGTTGGACCTATCTAACCCAACCCTAAAATTGGATCAGATCAAGCATAGAAGCAACGATGGAGGACAAAAAATATGAATTTAATCCCAGGCGGCAAGTAATAGTTACTAATGAATACTTTCAATCAAAGACCGCGGACTGGATAAAAAGTCATGCCATCGAGTATTGGGAGTCTCTTGACGAGACTGGTATGCATTTCTAGTAATACCTGCTCTATATATATAGATGTTCAGAGGTCTTCTATCTTAATTTTGTAGTATTTAGTTGTACAATAGAGTACTTTGGTATAATTAGTTACTGTTGCAGGGAAGTTGCAATTTGATAAATTTCAACTATTTATTAATTTCAATTATTTATCAGTTTTCTTTATCCACTCATGCAGGGAAGCAACAGTTCTTGTCTGTGCCAGCTTATTATCTTAGTTGTTTTGCATCAAATATTCTCAACTATAAGTGGCTAAGAAAAGTAGTTGTAGATGCAGTTGTGTTTTTCGACCTCTATGACACATGGGACGTTTATGTCTGCCCCAAACCCAGTTGTCTACGTTGGTTTAGGAAAGAGGAGCTGCTCATCCTTCACCTAAAAGATGAACATTTTCCAAACATGCAGCAAATAAATGCATGGCCGCTCTTGCAACGTGATTTGGCTGAGGAGAAGTGGTGTTCTGAGGCCCTTGAGAAGATGGTATGGGAACCTGTAGATGTTGAAGCTGCACTCAACATGCTTTCCCGAACGTGTTTAGACCTTTGCAATGTGTCTGTGACAGATGTTTGTGCTGGCCATGATTTCCTTTGCTCCTTACAATTGCCATTATCGAGGGATACTGCAAGGAGCAAGCTTTTGTCAGAATTGAGATGGTTATTTAAATGTTTAAGGCCAGGCCAGGCATCCTTTTCATTGCTCTCTAATGGCCTCTTGAGGACAGTGGTTGCTCTAGCCTCCAAGCACATCCTTGTCCGCCTACCCACGGGGGCCAATATGCACTTTATTAGAGTTCTTCTGTCCAGCTCCCCCATATCCATTCGGTTCTTAGATAAGAATTCCCTGTCTACTTTTGTTCAACTGATGCGCAGAATTCACCAGATTGTCAAAACTACAATGCAGTCTCCACCTAAAGAATCTATTTTGAACTGGAAAATGAGTGATATGATGGATGCAATTTCTTATGATTGCAAAAACTCGACTTTCATTCTTGACCAATCCAAGGCAAGTCTTCTCTGCGGGGAGATCCCCTTGTGGATGTCCAGCGCTCCGATTCGACCCCCAATTGATCAACTCCCTGTCGAAGCATCTGAGATATATGACAAAGTGGAGAGCACTTTGAATTGGTTTATAAATAGTCTTCAGGCTTTCAACATGAAGCTCCAAGATCAAAAAGTGTTAACGATTGAGGAGCAGGAAAACCAAAGCTTGTGCTCATCTCTGGCTACCAGCCAATTTTTGTTTCTACAAACAAAAGAACCTTTGTTTCAGGAGGATGCATACCACTACAACCTAGAATCTTTCAGTAGACCATCAGTTGCTAATTCAGAATTTGATGATTGTCTGCAGTTGGAGCCATATTGTTTAGAACTTGTCCAATCATGGTGTGAGTTGCTATGCCTGGAGCCTCTGGTCTGTCAGCTTTGTCACCTCGACTTTCGCATGTACATTCTACCACTTTTGAGATCTTGTTTTCGGGTATGAAATTTAACTTTATACAAGCATTTATGTTTGTGTCCACACATGTTATGAAGCCAGTACAACTTAATTTTCTGCTTGATTGCAGATTAATATGTATGCCGGCTTGAAACTCCGTGAACAGAAGGTGAGAGCTTATAGCACAAAATCCCCTTGATCACAGAGGAATTGCTATTTTCTTTGCTTTTTTTTTTTATTATAATATCTCCCAAGGAACAAGTCATTTGGTAGGTGCCCAGTCTAAAATCAAATAATAAATCTTCTCAGCTAGGATTAATTTTAATTTTTTATTTTTTTGTTCTGCTGCTAGATGCATATATAAAATAATTTGTTTCTTGTAGAAATGCCCAGTTGAAGTGGAAGTTCTTAGTGACGACTATACAGGCAGCAACTGTACAGGCAACGACTATACAGACACTGAATCTGATGATGATTATGATTATGATTATGATTCTGAAGCCAAATCTGGTTCTGGTAGTGAACACGAATTCAGATCTGAATTTGAACCAGCAGATAGTAACAACAAGGGAAGTGAAGAGGAACAATTTAAGAATTCTCATATTGAAGCAGATCCCGAACTGGAAGATGAATCCTGGATGGATAATGAATTATTAAGTAGCCTGTTTTTGAGCTTGAGAGAGAGAAGTGTGTTGGTTGCCAAATCCAAATCCAACGGTGGTCTTTTCTTTTGCATGGAGTTGGTCAATGTTAAGAAGTTCTGTGAACAGACTTACCCAGATAGTGAATACAGAATTTTTTGGGAAGCGATAGCCAGGTTTAGGCTTAGCAAGACATTCAAATACTGGTGCTGCTTCAGCTGTTCAGAGATATTTGAATACCGGGAGTCTTTCATGGCGCATATGGATTTCAAGCACCAGCTCTGTATTTCTGACAGTGAGTATTGGCTGGTACCTGCATCTAGCCAAGATATGGTAAATAATGAACTAGAAAAGGGACAGCCATGTGTTTTGGAGGAAACAGAAACACGCAAGGCATGGCTGAACTGGTGTAATTATTGCTGCAAGAAAAGGTTTGCTGTTTGGAGTTCAGAAGTTTTTTTGATGGATGAGCCAGTTTTTGAGGAGTCAATACACTTAGACAATCGATGCAAATATTTTTTGGTCGATGCGAAAATGCAATTTCCCAACAAAGACCAACATCAGAGCGATGATCACTCACTATTTATGAACATCATGGAGGATATAGAGGATAAATACAACCAGTTAAGAATGTATTTCAAAATCAAACAACAATTGCTGAGGGAATGTGAGATTATCTACTTTGAGAACGACCCAGAAGATTTGGACTTGAATAACAAGGACAACCCAGAAGATTTTAACAAGACCTTTAAAGACATGAAAATAATGATCAACCACTTCAAATTTTGTCCTGAGGTTCGCCACCTTTTGTGAAATCATCCCTGTGGTTCTCTCTCTCTTTTTTTTTTTTTTTTTTTTTGAATCGCCAAGAAAATAATGTCCCGAGGTACGTTAGTTGTTGTAATTCAACCCTCTATTTCTCTATCTCTCTTTCTCATGTATCAATGTTCTCTTTACAGCTCGAGAGGGTTAATATAGCAATCATAGAAACACTGCAACGAATAGCAAGCTTAAAGGGCAATCTTTTGAAATTTAGTGTTGGTGACTACAGGACAAAACTATTCCCTTACATCCGCTGCTTTTTGAATGTGCGTAAATCTGACCTTCTAACTTACCATGTTTAGCCTATATTCTATAAATATGTTTGGTATCCATGAATTGTTTTTTTGAGGACAATTATATTGTTTGATTTGTGCAGAAGAGATTTTCCTCGTATAAATCAATTCTTGGGTCTGATGTTGATGTACACCGCATGTTGAAGGTACACTTGACCTCTGCGTATCGGTTTTTAGTTTTTTTAGTCTGTTATTTGTTCTCAGTATATTATTTCGTGCAACTCTTTTAAATATGTTATTTTATTGTTTCATGGATGAAATTAAATTAATTTCAGGAGAAGCTGGTTAGTCTTGGCCCTTTAGACTTGATGTACAAGGCAGATCATTTTGAGGTAGAGCTGCTGTCTTCTGGGAATGTGAGTAACGTTTAGTAAAAAAAAAAAATTGTGGAAGCTGCAACAGTCCAACCACTTATATAGGGACTTGGTTGTAAATTTACCAATATACCATGCCATATTACCATATTTCTTCTCGTCCCTATACAGGCTTGATTTTTGTTTTATAAATGATATAAACAGGTGTTTATCAGTGTGTCTCAGGACAAGTCAAGTTGGGGGTTTGCTTACATCGGAATAAAAGTGAAATTTTCTGGTAAGAATTGTTTCTACTTCGCCGTATTTTTTTATGGTTCTAAATTTCTTGTATGCCTGTGAGTTTTTTAATCATATTTTTTTATATCTCCATCTAAACTTTAATAAGAATAACCTTTTATAGTTAATAACACTAGGTTAACTCAAAAAGAATGAATTATAGATTTACATGAGCATAATTACAGTTAGATGTGACACAACCCCGAAGAAGATGGGAAATTTCTTACACTGTAATTTTGTATCTCAGGAAAGTGGTCTCTTCCAGACCATCCAATGCCGGTGCAAATTGAGGGTATTTTTAAATTTGCGGGATCTTCGAATTGGGGACCAGGGGCTGGCTTTGAGAGCCAAGGAAAACTAGTGGTGAATAAAAACGAGCCTGAAGAATGTGCCGAGATCAACTTGAGGATTTTAAGTCTGGAGACTTGTCTACATTGTGCTTTTAGTGACAAACTTGTAAAATTTCAAGAGGAGCTTGAAAAAATGTTGGTTTAATATTTGATCTAAAAAAATAAAATAAATATATATGAATGAAAAGTTAATCTCACAATTGATTTCTACAACATATCGCCATTCATAATCAATGTCTTCTTTATTTTCCTTTCAGGATTTTGATGTGAAACCAGTAGTTGCTGATTTGACTTTATCATATCACTCAAAAGAGACCGCCTCCGTTTATGGGCATGCGTGAAACAACAAGCTAATATCTCATTAAGCTGGATGTATTGAAAATCTTTTGTGGATCCATAGATCATCTATAAATAGGTAATGAATTGTGATGGGTTGGCTTCAAGGAATGCATTAATTTCTCTTGGCACTTATTTAATTTGCTGGCACCTGGGCACTTCTTTAGCCGGAGTGGTGGTGATGCGCTGGTAAGATGGGCCCGAGAAAGGGAGTGCGGCATGACATTCAGAGGGGGCAGGAAATAGTAAATAAATATAAATATATATAAGTTAACTAATGTAGTACATGGGATTTGGCAGCTTGAAGGATCTAGCAGCCATTGGCAACCCGAACAAGTCCATTGGTCGCAGAGTTACTGTGAATTCGGTATCCTTCAGCTTCTAAGTGGGCCCTTTTCCCTGATTTGTATGTAACAGCTGTCTTGCCAATGTCAGAATCACCCCTGCCACAACAGAGCATGAGATCTCTAAATTCAATCCATAATCGTGCAAAATAAAATTACCATGCATATACACCATCCCGACCCAGTCTTTTGAAGATCCCTAACTACCAACATATTGCACTGGTTCTCTCTGGATAAAAGGAGGGGGAAATGATCTTTTTACTTCTCTTCAAGAAATTTACAAAGACTAGAAGGCCATTATATACTCGCAAATTTGTATCTCTACACATGCTAACTTTAAATTAGATTTACAAGGACAGACACATTTTATCAATTATATGACATTTATTTATCTAACTTCTCCAATCTCAAATTTATGGCTCCAACTTCGAGTCTAGAAATAAAATATCCAATATAACCACATAAATATATTTAATAATCAAAGATTTTTCTTATATTTATGTCATTATTAAATTTTTTTTATAACATTTTAATTTGATAACAAGCAAACTTCAAATTAATGGATTAAGTATTTTCACAATGAATCTTCTTGCTAGAACGAAAATATTGATGAAGTATCAGAATCCAATCTGATCCGAAGCGGAATGCACAGGTTCCTTTAATGTTCGTGCAGATTGTGATCAGACGGTCCGAATATAAACAGTAATATTCTGTTACCTTAGTTGATACTTGATATGAATTCAGAAATTCTGGGGAGAGCCCACGTGCCAAACTATATTCACATTGCAAAAGCCCAGTGGTGGTAGTCTCCCTGTATTGAGCCTAGTATCTATAGAAGGCTTTCCAATTTAGGCCAGCATCAATGTTTCAAGTGTAACGAAAGTTCAAAAACAGTAGTAAGAGATTGGACTAAAAATTGTCTAACATTTCTCTTAAACCTTGGTTGTTAGTTAAGGACTTGAAATTCTCCCTTTTTGTATGGACCTCAATTGGACTTTGATTTTGAACAGTCTTCCATACGTAAAAATAAGGCCATAATCAATATATACTATGTATATCAACATTAATTCAAATGCTTCCCTAACAAACAAATAGGGAGGGAGACCCAACCTAAAACGGAGGGCCAATCTGTAAATATTTTTTTGAACCTTTCTATCATCCTGTGTTTTCTTTCCTTTTAGTTTTTTTTGCTCCACTAAGCCTATTTTGTTTGTTTTTCACCTTTTAGTTTCTGTCTAGGTCAAATTCTCAAAGATAAAGGATTGAAGTTTACAGTATGTATAGAATTTTTTATTATACAAAAACCAGACACATGTCTACCATTCATACTAGAATAAAGCGAAACAAATGAAACATACATTTAAGATTTAATATTTAATTTAATATTTAGAACAATAATAGGCTCTCTCTCTTTTTCTGACATATAAAATTTGTCTCGGGTTGTTTAAGCAGTCTTCATATTCCATGCAAATCCGTTGAATCGGAAGCCACCAAAAAGAGCAGCCTAGGTTAAATCCTTATATATACCCCTCTCTTCCTTTGTTTTGAAGCATGAAATTTTTTTTTTTTTTTTTCTAATTATGAGGTCCAGGGGGATCTTGGGTATTATTTGTTTGCCAGTTGAAAAACCCTGGCCATTCAGCATTTGAATTTGCATTTGATGTCACCTGCAAGTGATTTAACATATATGTAAATGCTTCAAATAGTTGAAACTGTTGAAGTTGTCTGTTTTGCATTCCGCTGGTGTACATTTGTGAAATATCTCAATGAGATGGATGCAGGAGGAATATAAGTAGGGCCTCCTCTTCACATAATATATATCTAAGATGCATGCATTAGAATATAAGGATTAAGGAACCTATAATTTCCTCATTTTTGACCTTTATAATTTCTAGCTTTCCTTTTGTTTGCCCCTAAAGTCTTAAACCCCTAAACCAAAAGCCAAAACCTGGATAAATTTTCTTCGGAAGACTTCAACCTTTGTTGTCTATATATCTATATCTATATATATATAGTGATTTCATCATGTACTAAAATTGAGTTTGTGTACTTACCTCTTTTGGATCTGCTGAGGTGCAACCTGTCATAATTTCATCTAAACTGAATGCTGTGTTACCATGAACTTCTTGTTGCTGCTCAAGCTAACCAAGAAGATAACGAACAGGTGTATCATTAGTCTCATTTTAAATCTTAAATTGGCACAAAGATGATCAATGTACATGCAAAGAAGATATTTTGTTCCTATTTGACAGTGCAATTTTAGGTGGACAATCACAAATCATATAAAGGTAGCTGATCCATGCCATGCAATCTTCATTTTATAGCTTGGAAGAGAAATAGTTTCCATTAAGATTTGAAGGCTCAATATTCCTTATTTATATATTTTGTTCTTTTATATGATACATTACATTATATGAATTTAAGATTTTCTGTATGGTGCTTTGCTGTCACCTCCAGCTGCCTGGATTTCTTTTATTATTCAAGATCAAGAAGATAACTTAATTATGTACACCCAAGTCATATGATATAAGTATGTGGGATCTGCCTAGGGCTCCATTTTAATATTATGCTAGAAATAATCAATTTATTGGAATGCAGTAATTAAGGTGCCAATATCCTTATATATTTTACTCTTTTCTACGAAACGTTACTTTATGTGAATTTAAGACTTTCAATATGATGCTTAATTATAGCTATCACCTCCAGCTGCCTGGATTTTTTTTTAATCATGAAAGGTGATTACCCAAGTTGAATAAGTATATGGGATCTGCCTAGAGGCTAGAGCTCCATAGTAATATTAATAAGCTAGAAAGAATTTATTTATTGAAATGCAGCAAGGTATGTGAACCGTTCCTCTCTATTCTTTTATTGAACGGAGAAAGATGATCTGAGATGTTTTGAAAAAACTCTTCTTTTTTTTTTTTTTTTTTTTGCCAAAATGGTCTTTAATAATTCATGCTAAATATATGTTGAACATGTCTTCTATTTTTGCCAAAATGTGTCATTAACTCAAAAATGCAAGAAGGATTGTGGGAAAGGGTAACCGATGGGTGAAACAATTAATATTTGTTCTTTCTTCTTCTTCTTTCAATTGAAGATAAGATTTTAAAACTGATTAATTTTGTCACTCCTTAAAATCAGTGCTTATATTTTAATTTTCCATACTTCTTACGAATAATTTTATGTTTAGTGTTGTAGACTAATTTCAAACGTCGTATTTGGAGAGCCCATTTTATTGAACTATGCATCGCTATGTGCAGATGAAAAAGTACCACTGCTTGGTTGTTGTGCAGAATGGAAAATTGCATTATAGATTTTATTTTAAAGTGCAGATTAGATGCGGGGTTAACTGGAGCCCTTATTTGAAAAAGAAAAATTAAAGTGCAGATTCATTTTTCTTGAAAGCTCATAATAATAATAGCTTGCTCACATGAAGTATGAAAATACAGCTGTAGGCTGCAAGTATACTTAATCCTCCAGAAAATTTGAAATTTTGAGTATATATGTTGATGCTGATGTTTGGCCAATATATATAATCGCGATATATTCACATATATAAGAAAAACATGTTTTTACGCTTTTGCATGTCGTTCTTTTTACTCACTAAATTAATCTTGGCAATAAAATAAGAGAGTATCAATTGTCTATACCTGATAGTTACTACTTGGTAGCATATTTTGTTGATAACTATTAGCAAGAATAGCTGATGCCTCATGCATAGGAGGTGCCATGGCAACAGGAGCAAACGGTCCATTTGGCGCGTTGAGATGGAATGCCTGCATAGGTAAAACCTGGGACGGTGGTTTTGACACGTCAAGAAGGAAAGCGGGCATAGGTGAAACCTGGGGCGGCAGTTCCTCTATGTTTAGGTGAGGTGGCAGTTCCTGTATGTTTAGATGAGGTGGCATTTGCATGCAACCGATAAGTTCATGCGCTTCCGGCTGCACTTTTTGCTCCGAATGAACCTATTCCACGTGCATCTAAGCAGTTAGCGTTTCACTTTAGTAAAGGAAAAGTTCCTTGTTTTGCTCTACAACAACACACTTACCGCAAGCATTAGCAATTTGTCTCTTTTCACCTATGGTTTATTGTTTGGTAGGGAGGACCCGGAGGAGGACAAATGTGAAGGGATAAGAATTGCTTGAAATCAAATGGTGTGAAAATTTAGCTAAGAGTCTTGTTTGATTTGGTTTTTTTCTTTAGAGAGGAAAACTCTTTTAAGTCTCTACATTACCAGTCTTTATCATGCATAAGAAATTAGGAATAGCTAGTTAAATAGCAGATATAAAAAATAATTATTTCATTTACTTGGACTCTATTAATCAGATTATTTTTTGTTTGCCAGATCTGCTTTGAAACATAGAAATGTGAATTATTTTTGTTTGCCAAAACTTATTTCATTTACATGGACGATGAATTGACTTAGCATATTTGATTAATTACAAGCTAAGCATTACATATGTTGCTGAAAATGAACATATAACTTAGTAGAGCACATCCTTTCTCCGGTCATTAACAAGACTGATAAAAACATAAAACAAACTAAAAATTTTTGGTAAGTTGTAAATATATATATAAACAAATCAAATAAAATTTACCTCGCTGTTATTGGCACTCTCTGAGAATTCATACCCAGAAGAATACTTTCTATCTTCGCTTGGCTGCCTCGGATGTGTCTGGTAAAAGATCTTTGACACAACAAGTTCCCCTTCTTTCTCATCGTGGATTCCACCAAGATGGTATTGGTGCATGATCCAATTCGTTTTGGTTGGTCTTTTACTCTTCCCAAAATCGGTGTACAAAACAAGTATCTTCTTGCATCCCTTTCGAATTCCGTTGTCACTGATTACTGGCCTGGTCTTTCCAGTTTTGTGCCATCTAGTTTCGCTAAACTCATATTGTTTACTGCTGTGAATTCTTCGTCTCTTTCTGGTTCCGGTTTTGTACGCCTTGGAGGATTTATGAAAAAAATGCTTGCTTGTGCCATCTATGGTTACACCTAGGAGATATTAAAGGAACAATTAATTAATTTACACAGGATATAGATTAGGTCAATTCGGCTTCAATGGATGGGGACAAAGGTGGCGACGAGGAAATTAGGGTTTATATGGAAACTCCAAACTTCAAACTGGAGTTGAGGGCATCAACCATTATGAAGAGTATAACTTAAAAAATCAATATTAAGAGAGTATATTCACCATATTATTGACCTTCGTATGGAAGTCTTATTGCTTGTGTTTTCGTGAAAAACAAATAGATTTATAAAAAAAGTTAGTACATGAAAGATGATTGAACACCCGATGTACTAACAAATTTATCAGGAAGTCTTATTGCTTGTGTTTTTGTGAAAAACAAAACAAATTTATAAAAAAAGTTAGTACATCTAAGATGATTGAACACCCGATATACTAAGAAATTTATCGATCGGTGAAAACTAGTGCTTTGTACCTGGCAATCTGTTAGGATGGGTGTAGCATATGCCTTCATCTCCTTCAATCGTAGTGATGAACTCATCCATCAAAGGATTACGCTTGTGATCACCAGATTTATTAACTTTTGCTTCAAGATGATCAATTAGTTGTTGATCTGATGGCTCAAACTTCACTCCCCCGATTTTGCCCATAAATTGCTCGAAAAACGCCACCAACATCTACAATAATATATCATGAAATAAAAATTATATTATTGATCAAGAAATTCTCTAACTTGACCAATATATAATATCACATTAATTCACAAGTTAATGCAAATACAAAAGAGATATTTAACTCCAGGATATTCTGTTACTTCAAACCAAATTAAGACTTAAATTAATTACATGATTAAATGCTTTCATGAAAACAAAGAAAATTAAAACTTTCTTCAAACATAAGTTATCTCAAAAAGAGAGAATTATTTATTCCCTTCTTTTTATTTTCCTCCGTTTACCTCCGGTGTCGGCTCAAACTTGTGACTACAATTCGGGCAACAAATAGATCCAACTGTTTGATGTTCCGCAGGATTTTCTTCCGTCGGAGTCCTGTGGAGACCTATGTTCAGGTGGTCATCAAAACTTGATACACTTGTGCCTTCCTTCTCCTTTCCTTTATTCATGTTGTTCCGACTTCCGAACCTATATCAGAGAGAGAGAGAGAGAGAGAGAGAGTTGGGTGTGACCTGAATCTATGCAAAATATTTCTAAAACAAAAAAAAATTGTAAATAAAAGTGACCGGAATTCAGTCTTTAACTGAAGGCAGTGAGGAGCAAAGTTCCTCAGATTTTCTAAGCAAACCTTAACACTTGTTGAAAGGGACGTCCTGTGGGGACAAGGGGGTAGCTTTTTATTTAGGTACTGAATTTCAGATGGAAAATTTGCGTGCACCAGGTCTATTTCTTAATAGTAGGGACCAAATGGTCACAAAAAGAGTCAGTATATATTGACAAGTGACAACTGACAAGGCCTCATTTGATTTTTCAATATAGAACTTGTTTGGCGCGCCTTGATAGACCAGAGGAAGAATGAAAACACGAGTCTTGAAGTTGAGTTTAATTATACACTAATTTAATTATCGGTGGTATTAGAGTTGCTTTGGTTCGAATCGGATCGAACCAAAACCCACCTAAAACCGGTCAAATTCTATGGTTTTAAAAAATATAACTCATTATATTATAAATACAGTTATAGAATTAGTATCTTTATATTCGACTTGAATTTTATCCGAACCCAACATTATCACCGGATAGGATATGATTTTGATTTACCTATCCGATTCAAATTAATGTGAATCTGACTAAGATATCCATATAAATAAATACCCGAATAATTTTAATATAATTTTTTTATGAATCAATAAATGTTAATACATAACATATTTATTATGTGCAACCTTCTGTTTCTATTACAGAAAACAAACATTAATGATAATTACGCTTGTGTATAGGGGTGTTCATCGGTTCGGTTCGGTTGAAATCAAACTGAATTAGGCAAATCAAAGTTATAATTCAGTTTCAAAAATAGAACTGAACCGAACCGATTTAGCATTGTAATCGAACCGAATTGAACCAAAGTTTTATTTTGGTTTGTTCGGTTCAAACCGAAATATATTAATTTTTTAATTTAAAGCAATTGATTTATAATAAACTGAAGTATATTAAGAAATAATATAGGCATTAAGAAATAAACTAAGATATTAAGAAATAAACCAAAGTATTTAAAGCAATTGATTAGTGAAATAAACCGGAAAGTTTGGTCGGTTCGGTTATTTCGGTTTTGAATATTTCCAAAACCGAACCGAACCAAAGTTACAATTCAATTTAAAAAAATAAAAATAAAACTGAATTATTTAATTCAAACTAATTCGATTCAATTTAAAATCAAATAAACCGGACCCAAAGAATACTCCTACTCATGTATCCATCTTCTAGGAAGTATATCGAGATACAGATATACTAATATTTTACTTTCTAATGTAAATTTGACCTATTTGACATTATAACGGATAGAGATATGATTTTGATTTGCCTATTTGATATGTAAATTAATCTGACCGGATACTTATATAAATATCTGAAAAGCAATACTGAGATGATAATGTCAATATTTTCAAATAATGGTCTCAATATTGTTAAACTGATTTATTATTAATGGATCTCCACCCTTTAATTAGATTTGACAATATATAATCGTGTCTGTGCACAGCAACGGGAGCAAATTATATAGTAGAAAACATTAAGATCTTTAATAAGGAGGAGAGATAATTTAAATCAAATTTGTAGAAAAAAATAGTTAAATACTGTATTTATTTACAAAATAACACATGTGAACTCTAGTGTAGTGGTAAGAATTTTGGCACCAATAGAACCCAATTGGATTCAAATCCCGCCTTCAGCAGAAAAAAAGAAAAATGGTGTGTGGTGCACAGGCTCGGTCCGCAGGTGCTGTGTGTGGTTTAGAGGCACGGTCCATGGGTGCGGTGCGCGATCTACGGGCACTGGGAACATATGCGGCGCGACCAATGCATACTTAAGTGTTGAAGCTCATAATTTAGAAAATTCATCTATGTGCGATTTGAAAATTCAATGGCTGAGCATCATTCTGAAAAAAAAAAAACCCAGTAAATCAGGACTCTTGCAGGATCTAGACATTAAACTCTTAAATAAGGATGAGAGATTAAAAGGATGATAGTGGATCTAATTTTTATTTATTTTTTGGTATGAAGTCCATAAGTAATTTTATTTATGTAACAAGTTACAAAGTAGCTACATGGCATTTTTTTCATTTGATGAAAAAAATAATTTTCCTTTATTGATCCCCGAGAAAAACTTAGTTCACAGAATAAAGAGAGATTAAATTGCAAAAAAAAATGTTTGATAGAAAATTTCATCTCCCTATCGGATGATCCGTATACTCAGTACCTGACTCGAAGCCCAATTACAAACGGACGGTCCAGATAAATTCCGTCCGAACGAAAATCAATCCGGTGTATATAAGAATTATAAGAGTTCGTTTTGAGATTCGTGCGAAGCTAAAAGAACTAATCTGAGCGTTTGTAATTTGCTTGAGTCAATACCTGGGGTGATGCGAATTCCCATCGGATAGAGATGAATCTTATTTTTATCGTATAATGTGGAACCGAACTGATTTGAAACCCGACCCATATCTAAAATGATCCGAAAGTTTGAGTTTAGATACTGTCCGATCAGAATTCGGCTCAAGTTGCAATGGACATGACTTTTTAATAATCGTGCTAAAGCACATCGGGCGGTCCAGATCTAAACTCAAAATTTGAGTCAACTCGGTGACATGAATTCAACCATTCCCGGCCTAGCTGGTGCACGACAGCTTGTTTAGCTGTGTCAAACGGCTTTAACGATTATTTTTTTGTAATATGATATTTTAAGCCTATAAATGTCCCTATATTCAATTGCTTACATGTCCTTTCCATTGAACAGAAATATTAGAGCTAATTCTCAGTTCTTGTCAACCTTTGATTTCTTCTCTTAGTAATATTCTACTAAAAAAGTCTTAAATTTATTCATTGTTTTAATAACTAAATTCGTTAAACATATTTTGTTAAGCGTAATCATAAATAAAATTTCAACTTTGAACTATAGAATATAAGTAGCCTTTATAAATTATCTATCATGCCCATGATAAGATTTTAGTACATATATTATTGCTTTTAATCAATTTAAAATTATGAATTATTAATATTGATTTAACTACACTCTATTTATAGGAACCTTGATTGGTAAGCTATTTTCTATTTCAGAAAATATACTTACAGTTATTATAAAACAAAACAAAACAAAACAATATTGGGAGAGGCTCAATCTTATTCCTATATTATATCTCTATCTCAATGTCCATTTACAACCACTTACATAACCTCTATTTATAGGAGAGAAAGAGCAAATAAAAAGCCATACAATTAACATGAGAGTTAATAGAAAAATTAAATCCAATAGAAAGTGGGGGAGGTGGAGAAGGTGAAATGTCTATCATAATTATTTCATAACACTCCCCCTTAGATATTTTACCTTATATTATACACTATTAATATTGTACTGCAGGACAAATATTAATTTGGTACTTCAGAACCAATTTGAATTAACTGATACTTCCGGATCAGTTATGCTACCTCATTAAAAACCTTACTAAGAAAACCCAGTGGGATAAAACTTAGTGAAGGGAAAAAGAGTGCAGCGTGTATAATACTCCCCCTCATTTTAATGTATATCTTTTAAGCGACGGATGCCGATCTTCTGTGAAAGTTGCTCAAAAACTTTTCTTGGCAATGATTTTGTGAATAGGTCTGCCAAATTGTCGCTTGATCTGATTTGACAAACATCTATCAAGCCGTCCTTTTGTAGATCATGAGTTGAGAAGAATTTTGGCGAGATGTGCTTGGTTCTGTCACCTTTAATATATCCTTCTTTAATTTGAGCAATGCATGCTACATTATCTTCATATAGAACTGTCGGGCTTCCTTTGATTGACTCGAGCCCGCATTCCTCCTGGATGTGTTGGATCATTGATCTTAACCAGACACATTCTCGACCAGCATCGTATAGAGCAATTAATTCGGCATGATTTGATGATGTTGCTGTTAGTGTCTGTTTTGTCGATCGCCATGAAATTGCAGTACCGCCATATGTAAACACATATCCGGATTGTGATCGGGCTTTATGCGGATCTGATAAATATCCTGCATCTGCATACCCAACTAATTTGGACTTTGTATCCTTTTGATAAAATAGTCCCATATCACGTGTCCCGCAAAGGTAACGAAATACATGTTTAATTCCGTTCCAATGTCGGCGTGTTGGATCAGAACTATATCTTGCGAGGACATTTACAGAAAAAGCAATATCAGGTCTCGTATTATTAGCAAGATACATCAAAGCCCCAATTGCACTTAAGTATGGTACTTCTGGACCAAGAACTTTTTCATTTTTTTTCTCGGGGACGGTAAGGATCCTTTTTTATATCAAGTGATCGAACAACCATTGGTGTACTCAGAGGATGAGCTTTGTCCATATTAAAACGTTTCAACATCTTCTGGATATAATTTGATTGATGGACAAAAATACCATTATACAAATGCTCGATCTGCAGGCCGAGACATAATTTTGTTATACCAAGATCTTTCATTTCAAATTCTTTCTTTAATAATTTTGCAGTCTTTTCGATCTCTTCAGGAGACCCAATGATATTTAAATCATCAACATATACTGCAATAATTGTAAAATTTGAATTTGATCTTTTAATAAAAATACATGGACTAATTACATCAGATTTATTTCCTTCTTTTAAGAAATATTCACTGAGTCGATTATACCATATTCGATCTGACTATTTTAGTCCATATAAAGATCTTTTCAACTTTATAGAATACATTTCTCGAGGTTTTGATTTCAATGCTTCAGGCACTTTTAATCCTTCAGGGACTTTCATATATATATCATTATCAAGTGATCCATGCAAATAAGTTGTGACTACATCCATGAGGCGCATTTGAAGGTTTTCAGTAATTGTGAGACTGATTAAAAATCTAAGAGTTATTGCATCCACTACAGGTGAATAGGGTTTTTCATAATCAACTCTTGGTATTTGTGTAAAACCTTGTGCCACAAACCTTGCTTTATAACTCATAATTTTATTTTTCACATTCATTCTAGATTTACTAGAGTATAATGCATCATTTATAATTAATTTTGTTCCTTCACGTAACAAGATACAAGCTCTTCCGGAGCCCTCAATTAAATCACTAATGCCAGAAATTGTATTTACATGTGTATTAACATGTGTCATTTAAAATAAAAGAATGCAATAATAAAAATACAAGAATGAAAATAAACTACTTTTATTTAAACTTGTTTGCATATTAAAATTTTAAAGTAATCTAAACTTTTATTAAACATAAACATAAACTTCTATATTTTATTATCTCCCTTAATAAAAGTATCTATTTCTACACGTACTACAAGTACGTGGCCAATGATTTGCAAATATGCAAATACCCACTTGCAACCTACAGGGTTAACTTCTTTGGGGTTAAGACTACAGGTCCAAAAATATTGTGCTTTTCAAGCGAATCTAAATCAGCCTTCAAGGCATCCTTCCATTTTGGTCAATCAATTATGTGTATACACTCTTAATCATAATCACTAGGTACCGGAGTTTCTTCTGGAACTTCATCAACCTCTTCTGGGGTTTTATCAACTCCTTCAGGAGTTCCACTATCAACCTCTTCTGGAGTTTAATCTACTTCTTCAGGAGTTCGACTATCAACATCTTCTGAAGTTTTATCTACTTCTTCAGAAGTTTTGGCACATCAATTGCTATAGCATATGCAAAAAAAAATCATTTTGGTTCCATATTGTACAATTTTGTACATAGTTTATTGAGATCTCATAATTATTAGGTTCCTGAGTTTCTTCTGGAACTTCATCCACCTCTTCTGGGGTTTTATCAATCTCTTCTGGGATTTTATCAATCTCTTCTGGGATTTTATCAGTAACTTCTTCTAGAGTTACACCAACTGCGTTATTCTGCTCTTTCTTTTTTCGTGGATTTTTATCTTTGGAACCTGTTGGTCTTCCACGTTTTCTCTGTATAGTAACCTCTGCTGGGATTACATTAATTCGAGCAGTTGCATTTAAAGCTGGTACATGTGATTTAGTCACTCTTTTTGTATCTGTAAATGCATCTGGTAACTCATTTGCTATTCTTTGCAAATGTATAATCTTTTGAACTTCCGATTCACATTGACCACTTCGGGGATCAAGATAAGATATTGATGATGCATTCCAAGTTACTTCTTGTTTTACCAGCTTTTCTTTTTCTCCTCCTAAGATTGGAAATATTGTCTCATCAAATTGACAGTCAGAAAAACGTGCTGTAAAAACATCTCCAGTTAATGGTTCTAAATATTTAATAATTGATGGAGAGTTAAAACCAACATAAATTCCCAATCTTCTTTGTGGTCCCATTTTTGTACGTTGTGGTGGAGAAATTGGAACATACACAACACAACCAAAAATTTTAAGATGGGACAGGTTTGGTTCTCTTCCAGAGACCAATTGTAATGGAGAAAATATATGATATGCAGTTGGTCTTAATCTAATAAGTGCAGCAGCATGTAAAATGGCGTGTCCCCATGCAGAAGATGGTAGATTACATTTCATAAGTAATGGTCTAGCAATCAGTTGCAATCTTTTAATTAATGATTCAGCTAAACCATTTTGTGTATGTACATGAGCCACTGGATGTTCTACCTTAATCCCAATTGACATACAATAATCATTAAATGATTGGGATGTAAATTCTCCTGCATTATCAAGCCGGATTCTCTTAATTTGATAATCCGGAAAATTTGCTCTCAATTGGATTATCTGTGCTAATAGCCTAGCAAATGCAACATTTCGAGTGGCTAATAGGCAAACATGTGACCATCGAGTTGATGCATCAATTAAAACCATAAAATATCTAAATGGTCCACATGGAGGAGAAATAGGCCCACAAATATCTCCTTGAATTCTTTCTAAAAATGTAGGAGATTCATTTTCAATTTTATTTTTAGATGGCCTAATTATTAGTTTTCCAAGAGAACATGCTGCACATGATAAATCTTTTGATAATATTATTTTCAGGTCTTTTAGGGGATGCCCATTTGCACTTTCCATTATTTTTCTCATCATAATGTTACCTGGATGACCTAATCTGTCATGCCACAGAGTAAACATCTTTGTGTCAAGTAACTTCTGGTTACTTACCATATTTGATTCTATTGGGTTTATGTTCGTACAATATAATCCAGAGGATAATGCTTTCAGCTTTTCCAATATGATCTTCTGGCCATATTCAATAGATGTAATTTGGAGATACTCAATATTATTTTCAGTCATGGTTTCAAGATGATAACCATTACGTCGAATATCTTTAAAGCTTAGTAAATTTCTTCTGGATTTATAATAAATAATGAAAATATAAATAAAATATAAATAAAAGAATATGTAAATTGCATGAATAAATAAATAAATAAAGTTAAATATAACTTCAGGTTATAATAAGATATTTATTTAATAACTTTTGGTTATTAAATTACTTGATTGTGCAATTATAGAATTTAATTTGAAATAACTTCAGGTTATATTTTCATCTAATGATCTATAATAACTTCTGGTTATTATATTGATTTTATTTGAGAATTTATAATAAAACTTCAGGTTTTTAATTGAGAATAATTTCAGGCTATTATTCATCCAGTGGCCTATAATAACTGCTGGTTATTATATTATTTTTATACTAAAATTTCTAATAGAACTTCAGGTTCTAAACAAAAATAGTTCCTGGCCAAAACAAATAGTTCATGGCAGAAACATAAAATGTTGAAAAACAATATATTCGGTCAAGGCCGAAACAGATGCACAAAAATATTTCTAACAATAACTTCAAGTTATTATTTTATCTGGGTAATACGAACTTCGAGTTCTTGAGATATGAGTTATACAATCAAAATGATACAAAAAATGCTACTATTATTAACTAATTTAATTAAATATGCATTTGTGCTTGATAAATAAAAATAAAAATAAAAACGATTGAAGAAAAAGAATCTTAATAACTTCATGTTATTAAGAGAATTAATAACTTCAGGTTACTAAGAGAATTAAGTTTTGGAGATATTTTATTTATTTAATAACTTCCGGTTATCATAAATATAAATAACTTCTAGTTGTTAGGTAAAATAAAAAAACATTCAGTGGCATACAATAACTTCCGGTTATTATATTTTATATGAGAATTTCTGGTTCATATAAGAACTTCTGGTTCTTTTTTTTTATTTTTATTTTTATTTATTTTTTTTTATTTTTTTTTTATATATATATATAAAAGCTTTTGGCTAAGAACTTCAGGTTCTCTTGTATAAAAATATTATGATTAAGAACTTCAGGTTCTTTTAGAAAAAGCTTCTAACTATAGTATGTACAAAAGCTTCTGGCTATTATCATGTACTTGGTTTATCATTCTCTTCAGGGAATGAAAATATTACTCTCATTCAAACAAGAAAATTTCATCCAAGAAATAAAAATTATTACTAACAGTAAACAATATAAAATAAGAAAATTTCATTCAAGAAATAAAAATTATTACTAACAGTAAACAATATAAAATAAGAAAATTTCATTCAAGAAATAAAAATTATTACTAACAGTAAAGTTATGAAATTTAATCTAAAGAGTACCTTCTTCTTGATAAAATCACGTCGCAACTTGACTAGAGCAAACTCGTGCTGATAACGTATTATAAAACAAAACAAAACAATATTGGGAGAGGCTCAATCTTATTCCTATATTATATCTCTATCTCAATGTCCATTTACAACCACTTACATAACCTCTATTTATAGGAGAGAAAGAGCAAATAAAAAGCCATACAATTAACATGAGAGTTAATAGAAAAATTAAATCCAATAGAAAGTGGGGGAGGTGGAGAAGGTGAAATGTCTATCATAATTATTTCATAACAACAGTAGTTTTATTTTTATTTTGGGAGCATCTTGCTATATCCCTGTAACAATTCTCCATTTCATCCTCAAAATATTAACTACTTTAATAACTACTAACTACCTAGGGGGACCACTTACTATTTTTGGACTACATAATATTTGAAAGATTTTATAACTGGCGCCCGCAAGTATTCGTCTATAATGCATCAAGTATTAATCTATAATACATAAAGTATTCACACCTAATATATCAAGTATTTTTTTTAAAAAAAATTGGACATGTTTTTAGAGGTGGAATTTTTTCTTCTTCGTTCAATCTAATCAATATTTTTGACAATCTGTGAGGAATTTTGCAAATCTAAAATCACGAATGTTTTTGACATAATTTTATCTTTAAAATGAGATCCATGATGATATACTTTTGAGTTGTCCATTGTACAAGTATTCATTCTTATCGAGAAATTATTCATCCTCGTCGTGCAAGTGCAATAAAAACTGGACACATCACTCATCCATCTTTTACACTTTTTTAGAGATGATTTTTTTTTTTCGTTCAATCTAACCAATATTTTTGACGATCTATGAGAAATTTTGCAAATCTAAAACCACGAACGTTTTCTACACAATTTTATCTTTCAAATAAGATCCATGATGACATAATTTTGAGTTGTCCGTTGCACAAGTATTCATCTCTTATCGAGAAAATATTAATTCTCGTCCTATAAGTGCAAATATAAAAACTGGAACATCACTCATCCATTTTTTACACGTTTTTAGAGGTGAGTTTTTCTCTCCGTTTAATCTAACCAATATTTTCTGACGATCTGTAAAGAATTTTGCAAATCTAAAATCATGAATGTTTTCTACATATTTTTATCTTGCAAATGAGATCCATGATGACATACTTTCGAGTTGTCCGTTGCACAAGTATTAATATCTTGTCACGCAAGTATTCATACCTAAGATATTAAGTATTCATTTATACACATTGAAGTATTCATATCTAAAACATCAAGTATTCATTCATATATCTCTCTCTTTTTTTCAAAATTTATTTATATATTATTTATTTAATACGCAGTGACTTAATTTACCATTAATAAAGCTTTGTTTTTTATAAAACTCGCTGCTTCATGAGGAATGAGAACATAAACATAAAAGGGATCTATTGCATATACATATACAAAATTATTTTGATACGATCAACAGTGACGGATCTGATCCGGTAGAGACGTGCTCTAGTATTCATTTCTACACATTGAAGTATTCATTCATACATGTTGAAGTATTCATTCCTGGCAAAGATGTGCTTAATTGGGATAGAGTGACAGATGATCTCCAGTAGAACATTCGCAGGAGCGGGAGCAGCAGGCATAGAGGAAAAAAACCAAGGCGAAAGTGCAAGAGAAAGGAAGTTTATTGTATTTACCATTTCGAGGTGGGAGAGGGTGGGAGGTGGAAGAGAGAGGGGAGCTTATCAATGGAAAAACAGAGGCGGAGGTGGAAGAGGGAGGTAGAGGCGAAGGTGAGGTGAGATGTAGAAGGCGAAGGTGAGAGAGGGAGGTGGGAGGTGGGAGATGAAGGCGAAGGTAGGAGAAGGAAGTGGGAGAAGAATATGGAGGCGAAAGTGAAAAAATGGAGGTGGAAGAGAAAATGAGAAAGAGGAAAGAAATAAATATTGTTAGAAATAGTAGTTATAGTTATAGTTAAAATAGAAAGTTAGTTGGAGAATGAAATGGGGGGATAAATTGGTAGAGGAAATTATAATTACCCTTTTATTTTTATTTTTTTATCTTAAACTATGTTAAAATTGATTTGAGAATTAAATACAAAGTGATACATTTCTTTAATAATCAAGAGGTTTGACAAACGCGTGGAATAATGGAATAAGACTCAAGACCACTCTATTCCATTGATGTTTGATAAGTATGAAATAATAAAAATATATAATTAAACTTGTTTCAGTCGAATCAATAGAAAAACTACTCTTTTACTATTTCACATTTTTATTCTATCCAGATTAAATAGGGAGGGGCTAAAATACAAAACAAAAAGGGGAATTAACCTAACTACAAATTTTCATTCAAATTTCATTACATTCTCCTATTCAACATCTATTCTAACACAATTTCACACTTCAATATTCCTCCATTAGCAGACAACCCCGAGAGAGAGGATAACATGCACAATTTTGAAAAAAAAAAAAAAGTGGCCGGAATTTGCACCCAATTTGAGACATCTCATTGAAATTTAAAGAAGATAACATGCACAACTGATTTAAATTTCTCAATTTTGACAAAGAATCAGTTTCTTCGATGGTACTAAAAACAGTACAAATAATACAATTACTAGCACAAAGGAATATTAATAAACTAGAAAAGAAAAAAAAAAAAAAAACCTGGTTTGGTACAGAAATTAAAATACACATACCAATAAAACTAATTACGGATTTCACCTGTGACTTTCTTTCACGAGGGTAACCTCAGCAGCAGAGGATTGAGAGAGAAGGTGTTTGTCTTGGTCTGCATCGTCACTTTCAAATTGGAACTGCTCATGTGTTGCTGTGGTGGTGGTGGTGGTTGTAAGCATAGAACATGACTCAGATCCATCTTCTACAATTTAGAAAGAATAAAAGAAAAATAACAAAGTTAAACTATAGAGAATAATCACCTAGATTTTATTGAATATTTGTGGGCTTCAGGCCATGTCTGATAACAAGCGAATGACTCTTATCACCACTTTCACCTGGGAAAAGAGTTCTGTTTTATCCCTCAACTCTATTCCTCTACCAAACATAGCCTTAAGATACATTCATCTTAGTTTAGCGATTTTGTCCCTCCAGTCATGAATTTTGTCCGAATTTTGCCTAATGCTAAGCTGAGTGATTTTCGAGTCAATTTTGTGAAAGGGTTGCAACAAAACGCAGAGGAAATTAGTAAACCTTTTACTAATTTAACCGTGGTTTTAACAGTTTCATCTTCTCCTTGCAAATATGGCAAAATATTTTGAGCTTCCAGAACTCCAATTACAGTGAATGCTAAGTGCAATTTGCATGTTGTTGGCAACATGCACAGCTATGAATATAAAAGCAGAGAAAGAGCAAAGGCTTTCGCTTGTAATATAATGAAAACCTGAGAAGCAGGGGTAATCAGAGATTTGTTTAACAGCTACTGGCACACGCATGCTTTCTGGTAGAAGACAGTTACACAGTGCGCCTGAAATAAATTGAATAGTAACTTCTACAGTAAATATTTTTTAATGAATGTCAATAAAGATTGTCTATTAACAGCACATGTTAAATTTATTGGAATTGTGAAAAAAAAGTTAAAAAGAAAATTAAAGGTCATCTGGTTTGATATTTTCCTTGGAATTTGCTAAACAAAATTAAACTGTCACCCGGTATGATATTTTTCTTGCTTAGTGATTTGCTATACAAACAGGGAATTCAAGACCAATTTGTTCAATGGAATCAAAAGAATCATATTCAGGCACAGCTGAACCATTTATAATTTACAAGGGTGAACAGGTTTAAATTGAGCATAAAATGCATTTATGAGGGTTCAATGGAAGCTTAGGTGGTCTAAATTTAAACTTAACCAAACTACTGGTAAGTGGTAACAACATCTAATAGATGTACAACCAAATTTAACCAGTACCTTACAAGTACATTCATGCTGGTACAATCATCCTTATATGAATAAACTTACGGAAAAAGAAAAAAAAAATACATATCAACACACGCACCTAGCTTAGCAAGGCGGTTGACCCACCCAGGAATGCGTCTACCAACCAACTTAGAGCTGACCTCATCAGTGAAGTGATTGCAGTTTTTAGAGATGAGGTGATAAGTGTCCCCATAGTAGTCACAAGCGAGCCCCTCGATGAACTCCCGAAATTGGTCTGGTGCAATGTTGATGTGCCCCAGCTGGATGGAGCACCTGTATATGAAGCCAGGGCATTTTTTGGGCTCCACTTCAAATACGCCACTTGATGGGTAGTCATGGGCTCCAAAACCATATTCCATTCCGTGTACTGTTGCAAATGTTAAAAAATTTAAACAAATAAAAAGAAGGAATTCAGTGCCTTAGATGCCCACTGTTAAGAGCAGGTTCGAAACCTATGTTGTATTAAATAATTAAAACATCAGAACACAAAGTTTCAGTACTAGATGCTGATAGCTTATGTATAGTAAGAGTGTGGTATTGTTATGGTACAGCACCTGTTACACATCTTTTTTGGATGGGTGCGACACTGTATTATGCTAAACTGGATTATATTATTTCAAGCTGAGACTCAACAGGTACAGAATGGGTGGATAAAAAAAAAAAGATGTGGGATACCACTTAATTTCTCATTAGTCCTGAAATTTTGCAATGAGATTTAGCTTTGTTTCTTTGTTTCAGATTGGAATAGGCAGATGAAGAATGGAGGTTTTATAAGTACTACTTCCTGGATCTAGATCAATACATGGTCAGAATAAAGCATTTGCTGATTAGAATTTGGATAAGTTTAAGGCTATTATTAATCTCCAGTTTTGAATAAATATACATACAAAGAAATCTAACAATTGAAGTAAGCAATTACAACTAGTAAGTACTAATTCCCTCAATTGGTGTTGCCATGGTTTAGGAATAAGTTCAATCATCACTAATATTCCTGTCTAATCCCAGTCCAACAGAATCTTAGCATCTGAATTTAATTATGCAAGAGAAAAAATGGAACAGGGCAAACCACTTCATGAAAAAAATATGTTCAACAAGATAACAAAAGCAGATTATGTTGATTTAAAAGCAGGTAAATGGACTTTTCCAATTGAAAAGAAGCCTACTTTTTTGAGTTAGCACAATTGCCTACTAAGTCGAGAATTGCTTTCAGTATTAAAAATTCCCCAATCAGTGTGCTTCTTTAGCTTTCTTTTGTCATCAGGATAACAAGGACAACAAACGTTCACTCAAATAATACTGTTTACACCAGAAGCCCCAATAAAAGATAATATTAACGGAGAATTGGTTCAAAGCGAAACAAGAAGTCAAGAACCACCGGATGCAAAAGACCGAGTGTTCCCCACTATCAGCTATATCGTCAAGTATCTAAAAACCTCACAATTTCGGTGTGTGTGTGTGTGTGGGGGGGGGGGGGGGGGGGGGGGGGGGGGGGGGGGGGTGCGCGCGCCAAATTCAGTCAAATTAAATCAATCTATGTTACCTTCGATTCCAGAATGGAAGATGCCAACGCCACACCAGATCAAGTAGTTATTGATCGGGGTTAGATCGTACACATTGAGCACCACTGGAACCCCCTCCAACGAATCCGACCTCGCCGAGAAAACGGACCCCATTTAAGAGGCCGCTCCAAAGCCCTAGCCTCCCGTTCGAGCGGGCGAAGAGGGAGAGAGAGCTCTGGAGTCGGAAGATAGAGAGGAGAACGAGAGAAAGAGAGAGGAGCGAGGAGCGAGGAGAGAGGGGAGAGGGGAGCACCGCTACCGTCCACAGCTAATAATGGGCTGCGGAGTTCGAGAGGGAGAGGAGGGACCGAGGGAGGGGGATGATTGACCGCGATAAGAGAATTGGAGAGCGAGCTCAGTTTACATGGACCGTGGGTCCTACGATTCGGTGAAGCCGGTAGACGATAAGAAAGAAGCTTCTGAGAGACGTTTTATTCAGTAAAACAAACTCTAAGATTGCAGCTTACTATTTGGGTCCACATGTCGGTTTCATGGAGTTACCATATTGTCGAAAGACCAAGTTCATGTAGGATCTCAAGGTAGCACTGCCGAGTGCCGACTGCATCATGGCGACAAGGACACTCAGGCTGCTGCTGCCCGTGGGCCCTGGGGTTTCCGCTCTCCCTACAACTAGAATTTCATCGAAATTTTACTCAATATGAGCCCTTTATTTTTGATATAACGGTTCGGATTAATTTTAACTTGTAGTAAGGTAATCTTCAGAAAGGGCGGTATAGAATGTCTAGAAATCTTCGATAAAATCCATCCGTTGTAGAGGAACCCGAGGAATTCACATCCTTAGATCTAAACCGTTCTTTTTAACTTGGCACGAATCTCAAAGCTCAAAAATATTTTTCCATTGCAACCTGAATCTCAAACCGGTTGATATTTAATCTCAAACTGTAAAATGAGGATGATCCTCTGCAATAGCGAAGAGGATACGGATTCGAAATCGAGTGGGGTTCTGAGGTCGATGTTTGAAAGTGACGAAATGGTGTCATATAATTATAAGGGACAAATTACCAACCTGGTTGTGTCGTGCTTGATTTTGTACATTTGTGTTCAACGTTATACGTTAGACTAGTAATTAAAACTTAAAAGGTATATTCGGTTACTATGGAAGTATGGAATTCAGATCTCGTACAATAACTGACTTGAGTATAATTAGATCTTGAGTCGTCAGTTTTAATTTGGCATGAATTTCATTACGGACCTCCGATATAAATGAGACCTAGGGCTGCTCGAGCCGGCTCGCGAATCAATGAGTTGAGCGGCTCAATATTTGATAATGAATCGGACTCGAAACTAAAAAATGCCCTAATTCGACTAGGCTCACTTTTGAAAGAAAAAAGCTCGGCTCGGATCAACTCATGTAAACAGTTGGCTCAAGTCGGCTCATGAGCCGGCTCAAATTACATGTTAAAAAAATGATCATTTAATTATTTTAAAGAAATAATTGAAGTGGGATAAATATATTATTGTGACTTTAAATTACATGTTGAAAAACTTTGATTATTTTTTAAAGAAATGATATAAAGAAATTTGAAAAAAATATCATTTATTTAAAATAATTTCAAAATGCCAGCTCATATTACATGTTGAAAACTTTGAAATTTGAAAAAGAAAAAATTTGAAATTTGAAATATGAAAGAAATTTGAAATTTGAAATATGAAAAATTTTGAAAAATTTGAAATCTGAAAAAAATTGAAATCTGAAAAAATTTGAAATCTGAAAAATTGAAAATCTGAAAAAATTTGAAATCTGAAAAAAATTTGAAATCTGAAAAATTTTGAAATATGAAAAAAAAATTGAAATCTGAAAAATTTGAAATCTGAAAAAATTTGAAATCTGAAAAAATTTGAAATCTGAAAAAAATTTGAAATCTGAAAAATTTTGAAATCTGAAAAATTTTGAAATCTGAAAAAAATTTGAAATCTGAAAAATTTTGAAATCTGAAAAATTTGAAATCTGAAAAAATTAGAAATCTGAAAAAAGTTAGAAATCTAAAAAAATTAGAAATCTCAAAAAATTAGAAATCTGAAAAATTTTGAAATCTGAAAATTTTGAAATCTAAAAAAAATTTGAAATCTGAAAAATTTGAAATCTAAAAAAATTTGAAGGTAAGCCTCCTGGCAAATGAAGATATACATGTATTACAAATTTGAAAAAATTCGTCTCTACATGTAAATTAATTAAACATCAGTATGAAGGTAGGTCTAATAGCAAATGAAGATATACATGTATTAAAAATATGAGTCGGCTCGTGAGCCGGCTCGCGAGTTCATGAGCCGAGTCGAGCTTTTTCTTTTATGAGCTGAGTCGAGTCGAGCTTTTTCTTTCATGAGCCGAGTCGAGTTGAGCTTTTTCTTTTAAAAATGAGCCGAGTTAAGAGCCGAATCATTGGGCTACATTTGATGAGCAGAGTCGAATTTGAGCCGAATCTTAATCATTAGCAGCCCTAATGAGACCGAATCGTTTGACCCCAGGGGCAGGGATATGAGACCGAATCGTCTGACCCCAGGGGCAGGAATATGAGACCGAATCGTCTGTCCTTCAGGAGCAGGAAATTCCTGCCCCCAGAGTCACTGCTGGTGGACCCTCATTTAAAAACAATAACAATACTTAAACCCTTCAATAGTAACCGGTCTCACCCCGCAGTGACTCTGAAGGCATGAGATCTCGTTCCAATATAAATATGGACATCAAATTTTAATTGTTCAGTTGGGGAATTTAATAAATTATTGTATATTTGTACTCAGTTAGATATCTGAGAGTTAGGCATGGCAAAAAAATTAAGCTCATACCTCGTGGTTGGATCATGAATCGCATCTTACTCGCTTACTAACAACTCGTTGTTACTGGGATGAGCTATTAATGAGTTAACTCATTTATGACTCTGTCCATATTAAATGAGTTCAAACTAGAGTTTAGCTTGCTCACCAGCTCACGAGCTAGCTCAGCTAGGTATGAATTTGTGTGCATTTTATGCTATATCGTTTGGTCCAACTCAGTCAAAAAAAATTGTAGAATATATTTTCTTCTTAAAACAAAGTTTAATTAGACCCAGCGAACCAGTTCGCCGGATTGGAATTATCTTCACCAGGAGATGCAAAGCTTTGCATTACTTCGACCTAAATTTTGTAATTGTTTACAACAACAACCACAACCACAACCACAACAACAACCAAGTTTTTAGTCCCAAACGAGTTAGAATAGGTTAGAAATGAAACCCAATCACAATCATAAAATAAAGATATGTAGTAATAACGTTGTAATAAAAATAAAAATAAAAACGAAAGTGAAAGTAATAGTAATAGTAATAATATTAATACTAATATTAACTATATTCTACCTAAACTATTAATCGTAGTGGTCAAAGTCCTAAGCTTATATTCTCAACTCCAAATTTATAATCCTATGATCTAAGACCTATAATATTATCCCTAAATAATCCTTAACTACTACTAGGTCATGGTTCTGATATGTGAATCGCTAGCTTTCACACGCTCCTGTTCGAAGTCCACTCCTTAAATACATTACACTCCTTCAAGTCTCTTTTTACTGTTTTGTCCCATGTCAATCGTGGCTAACCTCTGCATCTCCTTTCATTTTCGATATGCCTTATAATTCCAGTATGCACCGGTGCTTCAGACGGCCTGCGTTGGAGATGTCCAAACCATCTCAAATTTTGTAATTGTTTAGTATATAAATTATTTAATAAGGAAAATGACAAAGCATAATATGATTAATAGTGTTTGGTTTAATTTTAGAGTGAGGCTATGGTGATATGCATATTACATATCAGTATAAACTATGAATTTTTATTTTTATTTTTAAAATTAAAATAGTTGATATGAAACTTCTCAATATGATCTTTATATGAACATAAAATTGAAGATCAAAATTTATTATTTTTGAAACCTTTTTAATATATATTTAGATAAGTAGAAAATCACTATTTTATGGTTCAAAAATCTTTAGACCAAGTAATTTTGTTCCTATCTAAAAAAAATAGCAAGTGTATTCTTAAAAAATGTATAATTTGACATCTAGGCATATTTTTATATAGATAATTTTATTTGGACTAGTGTGTGCTGATATATAATATGCATAATAAATTTAGGTTCTAAGTACATTTATATATGGATAATAATTATTTTGACTTTGAAAATAAAGATATACATTCATAATACATGTCCATTTTGTGATATGTATATTACCATAACCTCACCTAGTCACTCTTAATTTCTAATATAACAAAAAAAAGGGTGTTATTTTCAAAGTGTATCAGTTCTTTTTTGCAAAATACTACTTTTTTTTTATGGTGAGATGTATCATTCTTTTAGATAGAAAAATGGAGGTTTAGTACTTTGACTTCTATTTATATTCATAAAGGATTTCTGTCTTTTGTCACTTGATTAAAAATTGATTCTTAATTATTGTGATATGTATTATTTCTCTTCTCGCTTCTTTGTTAAATACAACTAACTATTATTATGTGAATACTTAGTTTCTTTGGAAAGAAACTAATTAATGTGCTAACATCAACAATATATTCAATTTATACTAAAATATTAATCGGATGAAATTTTATAATTTTTGGAATTTTTATTTTATTTTTTAAGATAAGTACAAAATCACTGTTTTTGAACAGTTAAAAAAACAGTGATTTTCTACCCATCTTAAAAAATAGTAAATTTTTTTCAAAGATTATAAAATTTCATTCTAACCATATTTTAGTATGAATATCATGTTAAACAGTTTGGATTAACAATTTATTATTTGAAAATGAAGATATAAAATATGAAGTATGATAAGGTATGAAAGACATGAGGTATTGAAATCCTCCTCGATTTGTAAATAGCAAATCAAAATACAATACTAATTTTAAAGTATTGGTCACCTATGAAATTTTTAATCCATTATTTCATATCTTATAAGTAGCTCATACATTTGTAATTGCCAGCTCGGAACAACATTTAGACTAACAAATAATTTAATATCTATACATCCCACTCTTATCTTAAAGCAAACTGAATAAAAACATGCCAAAATTGTTGAGTACTTAGAATTAGAGAAAGTAATAAAGCTTGAATTTGTTGGCTAATATTTTATTTTTATGACATAAGTAACAGAACCTATTAATTTATTTTTCGTTCTTACAGCCAAGTAGCTCTTGCTTTTGTATTTTCTCATCCAATTTTTTCTAGAAACAATATGTCAAAATTACAAGCTGGAAACAACATTAGACTAACACATATATATATTTACTATCATTAAAATTCTCGTCTTATCTTAAGAAAAAAATTAACAAAAAGTTATATAAGAATTGTGGAGCTGTTGACTAAAATTATATTAGAGAAAGTTAAGTCGGAGCTGTTGACTAATATTGTAATTATTTTAAGTTATAACAACCCAATAATAAGGACATTGACTTTATTCTTTAAAAAAACAACAAGCTGCTATATTTTAAATTTTAAATAATAAATACATAAAGATGGTTGGGTTTACTAGTTCCTTACATATGCCATTTGTCACGTTCATTGTCCAATTTACTTGCTTCTCTTCATTTATTCTAACTTTTGCATTATTTTTTATTCTCTCTTTTATTTAAAATATATATATTTGATTTGTGAAGTTGTAATGAGAACACTTAAAATTTTGTGCTCCCCTCAGATAATCTTGCATGGCTAATCGTATAATCTTCCATTGTATTGTTGTTTTGTATAATTTTTAAAGAATATTAATTTTTTTGATACAATGTATCTCAATGGAACAATCTATAATTTTTTAAACAAATAATTATTTTTTCAAACAAATAATCATTTTTTCAAGACAAAATCCGAAAGCAACTTAATTAATAACTATTTTTTTTTCAAATAAATAATGTTCTCAATACTTCAATCTACAATACAATAAAATTAGAAGACATCCTTATATCTGTGGTCGTTGCGGTGTTGCCTCATTAATACTTGAAAAGTTGTGGGTGAGGTTTAAAATTTATATTTTTCATATAATAGAATATAATTTTGGATAATAATAATAATAGTAGTAGTAATTATAATAATAGCAGTAACAATAATAATAATTATGAAGCATTTCAGCGTATGTCTAAATATTACTGTACATGCCTTGCTAATAAAAAAACTAATTATTTGCCCTCGCAATCAGTCAATTAGAAGAGTGAACAGTCTTACCCAAAATATTTTTTAGTTACCACCTCGATATTTCAATATTCTTACTTCGTATTGAACTATTGATATTATGAAAAATTAATATCTTACTATGTGAGAAACTCTGATGCGCACACAACTTGGAGGTCATTCACACCTTAGAGCTGCACACCATAGTCTTGCGCACCTCAATGCTACGCATCATAGTCTTGCGTACCTCTTATGTTATGTTTTGAATGAAAAACAAATATTTTTTCAGTTTTAAAAAGTTGAACGAAATGAATAAATTACAGAACCTAACTTGATTTATAATTAGAATTAAAATTAAAAGCACATGTTTAATCTAATAAACAAAATTCAAGTTGCTTAAAAATTAAAATAAAACATGTCACAATGTGATAAGTTTGAACTACAACGTTACTAAAAAATAAAACCTAAAAAAATTACACCACCACACATGATCTGTTCTAGATGATGAAACTGCAAAATAACAACAGAAAACACATATGTCGTTAGATTTCATAATTGTTAATTTTAAGATATGATATTTTTAAGAAATAAAAATAGCCCTATTGGGTACCATTTCTAACATTCCTAGCATTTCTGACATTTCTTCAAATGTTTTTCAGTTGTATTGGTTCCTCTTTCGTCTTTTGAATCCTCAAAAATCTCAAAAGTGTACATGACTATCTTTGCTCTGGTGCAACCCCTAAATTGTGCGCACATGATAAGTGATGAATTTTTCAAAAATCAATAGTAGAGTCAGAATTTTGAAATATTAAGATGGTACATAAACAAAATTTTAGCAGTCTTACACATGTTACATATTTTTTATTTTTTAATACAAAATAAAATGAGAATTTTATAAATTTAAAATAGATTTTAAAATAAAAGACAATTTAGATCATTTTCTGTGTTCTTCAAATTTCGAAGGATAGAGATATATTATGAATTTTAGAAGATAAACTACGTAATTTTGAGATTTTTCAAGGGCATACCTGAAATTTCATTAATAAAATAACAAGACACTCGCATTATACAAGCTCCTTCGCACTGGGCGGGGCCGCTGGGCCAGGAAGAAACTCAACCGAACCAAGCTAAACCACACTCCAGCCGACCTAAGCGGAGACTCACCATGAGGTCCATGACTCGGCGGTTCCTCCACGGTCTCCTCCCAAGCCGGTCTCTCTCCACAACACAAACGCAAACTCACACCTACACAGGTCGCGTGGTCCGGTCCGACCGAACCGGTACCTCGCTCTCCGTTGCCATTGAGTCGCCCTCCCATTCCCTACCCCGCGGCCCTCGTGGCATTCCCCTACCACGCCATAACCTCGTCTGCCATATAGTGAACCTTTTGCTACGCTCCTCAGTCGATCCCTACCTCTCTCTCCCCGACTTCTTCTCTTCTCTCCCCTCACCCCCCACTTCATACGAAATTAGCTTAGTCCTTAAATCACTCAATTCTCTTTCTAAAAGCCTTCAATTCTTCAAATTTGTCGCGACACTACCTGGATTCATGCACGATTCTTGCACGTACAATCGAATGTTGCACATACTTTCTCGACATGGTGCCGAAGATGCCAGTGTGGCGTGGGATTTGATTAATCAAATGGAGAGAGACGGTGTTACTGGGAATATATCGACCATAAATTTGTTGATTGGTATGGTTGGTGCAAATGGGGTTAATAGATGCATGGAATTGGTGGAAAAATGGGGACTAAGCCTCAATGGGTATACTTACAAGTGTATAGTACAGGCATATATAAGGGGTAGAGATGTAAAACAAGGGTTTAGGGTTTATGATGAGATGAGGAGGAAGGGGTATAAGCTCGATATTTTTGCGTATAATATGCTTTTACACGCATTGGCACAAGCAGGCATGGTATGTTTCCTTTCTTTTAGTTTTCCCTTTTAGCATAAGCTGTATGGGCTTGTGTACCAGTAGCAACTAGTCATGGTAGGAAAGCTGAGGAGTGCATATGGGATTTAAAACCAACAAAAATAATTTCCCTGAATAGAGAAAAAAACATTGCGAGTAATGTATAACCTGGTAATCTTTTATGCTGTACCATTACTGGAGCAACATAATTAGTTCATGAAAATAACCAAACAAGTTCTGCACATTACATATGTCTGTATCTCTAATGATTCTGACTTGTATTGTATTGATACCGATATTCTAGTCTTGTTTAAGCAGGTTGACCATGCTCGTAAGGTGTTTGAGGATATGAAAAGAAACAGCTGTGACCCCGACTTGTACACTTACACCACCCTAATACGGATGGCAGGAATTGCCAGTACAGTAGAGGAGGCTCTCTCTTACTTCGACGAAATGGTATTGAGAGGCCACCAGCCAAACCTCATCTGCTTTAACACGATACTTCAAGTGCTTTCAAAAAATGGAAAGGTTGAAAAAGTGATTTTTCTCTTCTCCAAAATGGTTGAAAGGGAGTGCATACCAAATGAATTCACATTTACTCTGGTATTAGATGCCTTGGTAACTGCTGGACAGATTTATCGGCTAAGTGAGGTAATAGATATATCTAGTCAGTACGTGACCCGTTCAATCTACGCTTATTTGGTAAAACAATTATGTAAGTTGGGTTATGCAAGTGAGGCTCATGGTTTGTTTTGCCGAATGTGGAGTTCATGTAAGACAGGTGATAGAGATGCATTCATGTCTATGTTAGAAGTACTATGCAATGCTAATAAAACCATAGAGGCCATGGATTTACTTCAGATGATGAGAGAGAAAGCAATATTTCCAGATTTGATCATGTACAACTTGGTAATTTCATCCCTTGGGAAGCAAAAACAAGTATCTCACATGTTTGAACTTTTCGAAAAGATGAAAATTGAAGGCATTTCACCAGATATATTCACATACAATGTCATCATATCAAGCCTAGGTAAGGTTGGCATGGTTGACAGAGCAATGGAATTGTTTGAAGAAATGGAGAGGTCAAGTTGCATGCCCGATGTTGTCACATACAATTCTCTCATAAACTGTCTAGGTAAAAATGGTGAATTAGATGAGGCACACATGAGATTCAAAGAAATGCAAGAGAAAGGTTTAAACCCAGATGTATTCACATATAGTACACTGATCGAGTGTTTTGGGAAAGGGAGCAAGGTTGAGATGGCATGTAACCTGTTTGATGAAATGCTTAGAGAGGGGTGTGTGCCTAATCTTGTGACTTATAACATTTTGATGGATTGTTTGGAGAGGAGAGGGAATGTACGCGAGGCATATGAGATGTATGAGAGGTTGAAGGAGCAGGGGCTTTGTCCTGATTTGATAACTTACTCGATTGTAGAGAGGTTGCAGGCTCGGTCCCCTAGGGTATCTAGAGAAAGAAATTACAGAGAGAGAAAGTCAGGCCGCACCACGGGCTGGGTCGTAAGCCCACTTAGATGACATAAATGCAAGTTATGTTTAGCATGATCTTACTCTTATTAAGATTAATAAGCTGTTTGTTAAAATGCCTGAAGAGAGATGGGCCTGTAGGAAAAAAAATTATAGCAATGAATATTGAAAGAGATTCTTTGTTCCATTTGTTTTATGTCGGATAATATTCTTTCCTGAAAATTGTAGTTTCTTTTGCCACTAGAATATTAGTTCCTAGTGGATTAAAGTTCTTAATTCATTTGGAAAATGGAACATATGCTTCAAAATGTATGCCTGAGATGTATGTACGTAGCTGCCATTTTGACCTTGAAGTTATTAAAGATTTTATTGTGAAGGGGATATAACTGGACAAGTTTATCTGTTTATGTCATTGGAGCGAATTTATTTTTGTTACTTTAACGGTCTTGTTTATATACTATGGCCAGGTAATTGACTTTCATCATATTTTAATTGACATATTTGTATGTATTATGTGGGCATTTTTAGATGTTAAATTTATAATTCCATACTTTGAAAAGTGGTCTTTGGTTGCTCTGATTCCTTACAAGATAACGCTGTAGATAATTGTACATATTTTTATCGAAAATAGACAAAATGGAACAATGGAATCTTTTGGAACAATTTAATTCTTTTTTTTTTTTTTGATTGAAGTGGCAAAAGCTGCCACTTGAGGAACAATTAAAATTCTTATATATCACATATTCTTGGTTGCCCATGAAGATGAGGGGATTATGTTTATCTCACACTGGATAGGATTGTTGAACATATTGTGTTAAATATTTTTTAAATTAAGTTCCAAGCTTTACTATACAATTATTGATTCCAAAATATGTCTAGTCCTGTTTGTATGTTGCCTTGAGGTTCAATATTAGATTTTGCTAGTTAGGTGGGTCCACATTAGTCTGTAATCTGGATTTATTTTATGCTTTACCAGGTGTCGCTAGAAAATTCAGTTCTGTTAATCTTGTACATAAAATTTAAACTGATTTCAATTGGTATCCGTTATCATCTTGCATTGCTAATTTGGCACAGCCCCCCCCCCCCCCCCCCCCCCAAGAAAGAGACCAATTGTACTTAAAGGCGCTTTATCTCGAATATGCTAGCTCCATTTGTGCAATTATATTCATCCTTTTGGAAGCTATATATGACTAGTTTGAATGAGATCGCTTTTCATTTAATACTGCTCAGTCTTTGATTGGTTAAGTCATAAGCATGGCCTTGATCTGGTCCAACTTTTCATGTCTTAAAGTGAATAATATATCTCAAATGAGAGTTCCAATCAAAGCACATTTCGGTTTAAGGACAGATAAACACGGTAATCTTTCAGTAATTTCTTTTTAATTTCTCATTGTAATGCGTCATATTTCTTTCACCAGCAGAATTTGAAAATTAATAGGGGACCATTATTTATTTGACTTCTTTTAGTTCTTTTTTATATTTAAAAAAAATTAATCTTATTGAATTGCAATGGTTATGCAGGAAAACAGAAAAATGTTATCATTATTCGCTCAGTTAGTCTATTTTTATATGATTTACACATGAATTATGGTTAATTGTTTTGCATTCTGTTGACTGTTTCATTTTTTTAGGCTAGTTTAGACTTTTTGGTGTGTGGTTTTATGTATGTTTGGCCTTGTGTATATTCCTGCATACACATCCTGAGGGTCTTTTTTTATTTTTTTATTTTTGAGGGGATTACATTTTCCTAACTTAAACTGATTTTCCTGGTGAAGTGGCTAGTTATTTGAATAATAATGTCGGTTTGTTAATATATGTATACATGCAGTTTCAAATTCAATTATCAAATTACTATGTGTCAATACTTCAGTTGCTCATAAGAGAGTCTCTTTGCTGAAGAAGATAAAAGACAAGAGTATTAATGTAACAATATCTGACAAGCAACTTAGTGGAACAATAGATATACTTGATTTTGTAGAAGATGACTATGGAGGGGTTATTATAAATCCCGATACTCTTCCTGATGCATCAAACTCATTTGCCGCTGCCTTGCAGTCTTCTCTTTCTTATTGGAAGTGTGAGGTGCGTTGATTGGTTTCATCCAAGGATTGATTAGTGTTAATTTTGATATGTTACTGGGTACCATTTTCAGATGGTAATTCAAGTCCAAAGTCATCTCAATTTTTTTGTCACATTTAAATGTCTATCGTGCAATTATCTTCGATGAAACCCAAAGTTGACCGGAAGTAATGATCAACTTTACCTTAATGCTTTAACTTGATCCAAGTTAGCCTCAGTGCACTCTTTGTAGTCCATGTAGGGTTGGCATAAATGAGGGAAACTAGTTGTCGTACCAGCTGTGTGAAAAATTGAAGATCAGTCTGATTAATTTTGGTTCAGTAGTATTCCTTTTCTTCCTTAAGAAAAAAAAATGGTTATATTTGTTTTTTTTGTAGGGGAAGCAAGGAGTTTGGCTGAGGATTTTGGAAGAACAAGCTGATCTTGTCCCAGTTGCACTTAAGGCCAGTATTTGTTATTATAGTTGTTCATTTCCATGCTGCTGCTGCTTATATTTTTTTTTCTCATTTTTATTTTTTGCTACGTAGATGAGTTCAACATTGACATCGTTGCTTGTTTGTCTTTCAGTCGGGGTTTCACAACCATCATGCTGAGCCCGGGTATGTTATGCTGACATATTGGATTCCTGATGGGCCTTGTTTGCTTCCTTCTACTGGGACCCACCAAATAGGTGTTGGAGCTTTTGTAATTAATCAAGAGAAGGAGGTTGAACTTTATCTCATATATTTGTTACCTTTAAATATTTAATTTGTGCTTCTACTCGGATGATTACAAATACCCTGCAAAATAAGAGAAACTAATCATGGAAACCTGGAAAGAGATACTCTATCAAAATGTGGAGCTATTTAAGAGTTATTTTTGTCAATATGCAAACTGAATTAACTTGTACTAGATTTAGTCTAAATATTATTTTTTATGGGCAGTTTATAATATGCAGTGCACGTTTGGTTTCTCATAAATATAGGAAAAATATATGCAAGTAGTGTTCTGCTGTTTGTTGGAAGTAGTGTTCGTTTCTTGTTTTATTTAACGGTTTGTTTTATGTTTCCTGCATAGTGCCTGACTTCTGGGACAATTTCAGAATGCGTTTCAATATTTTAATAAATTTAAATTAAACAGTGATAAAATTTCTTTATTATTACAATGACTTATGATTACCTAGAGGGAGAAAGAAAGAGAGATCTACAGAATGCTGAAGTGGTGCAATTTAAAATTGTTTCAATATAAAATTTAACAAAAAAAAACTTTCTTTTTGGATAAAATAGGTAAATTTTTCATTCCTTACCAATTTGTGCAGGTGCTTGTGGTGAAAGAGAAGAAAGGCCCTTCCTGTTGTTCTGGCATTTGGAAAATTCCAACTGGATTTATCAACAAGGTTAATTTATTATTTATAACAGGAAAAAAAAAAGGCAAAAGAAACACTTAAAGATTGTTTACAACAAATTAGATTAATTATTAGCAGAATTTCATTAGAAAACAAAATAAATGTAAATACAATACTCAATGGTTATTTGTGCTGATAGTGCAGTCTGAAGATATTTTTGCTGGAGCAATAAGAGAAATTAAAGAAGAAACTGGGGTATGCCTTTTGTTCATCATGTTTCAAACTGAGTTTAATCTGTTTCTGTGCTTATCCTAACAATACATTTCCTTTTTAATGTTCAGATAGAAACATCTTTCCTGGAGGTTGTTGCTTTCAGGTATGTGGAGTATGAACTTTTTTTCAGAATAAAAGCAAGATATCCTAATAAAAGAAAGTTGAAAATTTCCCTGATGTTGTCCGTTAAGATAAACTTCAGATTTCTGAATATACTTGGAACATTTATGCTAATGGTTTGTACATCATTCAATTGTAATGTGGTAGGCATGCGCATCAAGTCATATTTGACAAGTCAGATATTCTCTTCATTTGTCTGTTGAAGCCACTTACATTTGATATCTCCATTGATACCACTGAGATTGATGATGCAATGGTAAAATTCTACTCTCCCTGAAGAGAAGATTGACACAATAGTCATATATCTAGATAAATTATAAATGCCTGATCTTTAGATCTGTTATTTGCTTAAGATTGACAGACAAACTAAATTCACTGCAAAAAAAAAAAAAAAATTGGTACATCTTGCTGTATTCCCATTTTTAAGTTTTCCATCAGACCACATGAGAAGCCTGTTAATGTGTTAAAGATTGAAGGGTCAACTTAGAAGTACACCAGTTGTATGTTTTGGTTAAAGTACAAATGATAATTCTTTTGTTTGTTGTGCAGTGGATGCCATTAGACGAATTCTTCAACCAAAAAGTCCACAGAGAAGATGAGCTGATGAGAAAAATAATCAACACTTGTGTGAACAAATGCGAAAATGACCGCCAAGGGTTCAAGGTTGAACAACTGATGTCAAAATTGGACGATAGAATCTCGCACCTCTACTGCTTGGATTTCGAGCAATCTCTGAAGGAATAATCCCTAGAAATCCATAAAGTTAATTCTGCAATGGAAAACAAATAGTTAGATAAATTTACTTTAAAAAGGTCTTTGTATAAGGAACAATTTAATGTTTTTCTTGGTAATGTTGTTTGAGTGAGAATTTCTGTATGGAAAACTATATCAGAAGAAGCGGAAGTTGTTACACATCTGAAGTATATTATAAGCAAATGCTTGGTTTGAATGCTGGAATTGGATTAAACAGATGCATGCCAGAACGGCAGAACCTGCCAAAAACCATGAAAAAAACTGTGAATTTGCACCAGTAAAAATTTTAAGTTAAACACATGACTGAAATGCTATAATAAATGTGAAGGAAGGAGATTGTGGATTGGAATTGGATGGCTTGTATATTTAAAAACTGAGAAAAACTAAAAACTTTTGGAAATTCAAGTTTACCTTGAAACAAAAGAAATGGAGTAAAAAGATGCACTTGTATATAATACAATTCAAACATTCAAAAGTAGTCTCTCCAAACCGCAATTCAATGTAGTTATGATTTAATATATAGTTAAATTTGACAAGACAGGGTTTCTACTTTCTAATATAGTACCAACATTTGCAATTAACTATCAGCTCTTCATTTGCCGAGTTTCCATACCACAGGATCTGGTGTGGTAGAGAGCATATTACACTAGACAGAGGTTGGCGTGCTGGCATTACAAGTAGGGGTGTTCAAATGGTTCGGTTTATTTGGTTTTGAACCGAACCGGTAAAATTCGGTTTAAATGGTTCGGTTGTTCGGTTGAATTGGTTCGGTTCGGTTGATTTTCTGACTTAGTTCGGTTTAAATGGTTCGGTTTGGTTTTGATTTCTCAAAACCGGTTAAACCGAACCGACTGATTTTATTGATAGGGTCAAGACTTCTAGTATTATTTTGGTTCATTAATCAAAACCGAAATTTAATTGGTTCATTAATCAAAATCAAAGTTTAAATTGAGTATTATAGATGTATTGAGTTTTGATTTTTGAGAAAGTTCGGTTCAACCGAACAAACCAAAGTTTAAATCGGTTTAAATGGTTCGGTTTTAATTCGGTTTGCTATTTTAGTTCGGTCGGTTCGGTTGGATTTTCAAACTTCGGTTTTAAGTTCAATTTGATTATTTTAGTTCGGTTTAAACCGAACCGACCGTTTGAACACCCCTAATTACAAGGATGTGAGGCATACCACACCGACACAATAAGTCATAATTCTGTTTTTTTATTTATTTTTATTTTTTTGCTGGATTTGGGCCAAACCTTCCGCATCTCCAGTTTAATAAATGGCCTCTTCTGAATTGGGCTCATTCAAGCCCAGTTTGACCCATAAATTAGATCGAACATTCAAACTTTTAAATTTTGATCATCTAATTCAGGTATTGCATTAACTAGGCATAATGAGTAATTGTATCACAATTCAGTTGCTTCGATACAGATCAATTTAAGTTATGTTAATCAGAAAAATTAATTTTGTCGAGATAAAGAGTTTGCAACAGTGTAAAGTTATAATGAAGAAAGATGAGACCCACAATTTCTTTGGTTTCATAAGAAAAGGTTATTTTGACATTGATGTTAATAATATTATGTTGTCTTCAACCACCTTGTCTATCCCACCTCATAATTCTACATAGTTCTCTTTTTATGATTCTTTATACTGTTTATTTACAGTATGTTGTATTTATTTACATAATTATTGTGTTTAACTGATTAAATTACAAGTTAAATAATCAAATAGAAATACTTTATAAAGATCTTATTTATCAATATCAATTGTGATATATCGTACAAAATGAACACTTTGTCCCAAAACAGATGTGTTCTGTACATCAACGGCCTCTCCTCTGCTCTGTTTTGTTTCCTTTGCTATGTTCTGCTTTGTTCTGTTCTCTCGTGAATTTGAAAGAAGTCGTTATTTGTTATTTTAATAAATCAATATAGAGTATGAGTAAGACTAATTTATATGAATATAGATATGAAACTATCCGATTCGTACGGTACCGTACCAATTGACACCCGATCCTAGTACGAAGTTCCCAAATACCAAAATGTAGCTAGGCTCCAAAGCATAGTGACAAATGAATTATTTGGGTTTGGTCTGACGAAGTCAAAAATTCATGATTTGAAAATAATTCGGATATATGGGAATGATTCAAAATTATTCAGATTAGAAATCTTAATCCTACAAGGGAGCAAAAAGAGAAACAAACAAAAAAATTGTTTTGGGAAAAATCAGAATTAATTCCTAAAATTAGAGAAAAGTTTGTAAAATTCGCAAATTATTTAGATTTCATTCAGTCAACTGAATAATTCAGCGTTCGGTTTGACATCACCTAAAAAATAAATTATTTGAATATAATTCGCAAATCTTGTCACAATGCTCGAAAGCATATATAAAATCTCTTTCTATCATGCAAACAAATTAATAAATTAAAAAAAAAACTCTTTAAAATAAGCACAATTTTTTTTCCTTTATTCGCCCGAAATAATTCCTCAAATTTCGCGTCTAAGATAGATGCTAAGTAGGGAGTAGCACATATTATCTGTAAAGTGTGATTTGGAGATAAAAGCGGGAGAAAAAGTAGGAAAGCAAATGAATAGACTAGCTAGTTTCTTGGAGCTGAATAGCTGATCTCTAATGAAAGCAAAGCAGAGAGAAGCAGATTCACCGGGCCACAAGCCTACACCATCTTTGTGTCATCCTCTGTGTAGCGAATAAAGCACCACATGTTATCCTGCCAATTTTTTTATTAATCGAAAATAAATAAATAAAATATCGTAAATGGGGAACGGTTTGGTAGAAATTTGATATATAGGTAAGATGAGACAATTTATTTCGTTCCACGGAATGAGACAATTTTTCCCGTCCTACAAATAAGAAGGATTTTGAATTTTCGCACACTCAAAATCAAATCATTATTTCAGTGTTGTTGTATATGAATTTGCGGGATAGGATAAATTATCCCGTCCTACCTATATATGAAAATTTCATGGAAGCTTAACCCATCTGCGATATTTTAACTTTTAATTTTTTTATTAATAAAAAAATCAGTGTTATCCTGCACATAAAAAATATTATTTTTTTCTTGATTGAAATTAAATATGAACTAAGAAAATTGTTTTATTATAAAATCCAATAAATATAAAATATTTTGAATGTAGCATGTGATACTTCAAAGTAGGATGCAAAATTGTTGTTAAAAAAATGAGATCACAAAATGACACATATAATTAATAATTATTATTCTAGACATCGATCTCTTTTCATCACGTTGATTTTGAAATTAGACACAAAAAATAACTCCCCTCACTACCATAATGTGTACATACGATACCTTCTTTTAATTGAATTAAATAAAGAGATCTAATTTAAAGTTCAAATAACACGCATTCCACACAGATTACCACACAATGATTGCATCAAAGGATTCCAATTCCCTGATGTCGAGAGAAGAAGTTCGTATCCTCTGCATCAACTCAAAAAGAATCTTTTGAGTTAATGCATCTGGACCGTTCAATTTACTTTAAGATTCGTACTGACTAGATCTGCACCCATATTAAAGGAACCTTTGAATTATAGGCGGTGGCCCGATTGATTCCTTTTAAAATCAAACGGTCCATATGCATCAACTCAAAAGATGCTCTTTTGAGTTAATGCAGACGATGCGGACTCGGAGAGAAGTGGCTTTTACGGTTCTTCGAGCGTCCAGCTACCGTGTATAATAAAGTAGTTCTTGACATGAGAAGATCCGTTTAGAGTTTTGACCTATTTAAGCATGGAATGGCCCAACCCGATTACCCGATTACCCGATATCATCCATATGACTCTCTATCTTAGAGGTATTGAAGAAAACATTGATCCAACCTGTATTAGATCTGACCCGAACCCAAACATACCTCTGGGCCCCGGCAGCGAGAAACCCTCTGCTCCTCTCATTTCCCTCTCAATCCTCCTATAAAGCATGCAACCGATTGTTTTGCTCTCTCTCGCTCTCTCTCTCTCTTCTCTTTGTCATCTTAATTACCTTTCTCTTTAACATCACATATATCTTTCGTTTTCTATGCTTGTTTAAACCCTAGCTAGTCTCTATTCCACCACTCCAAGAAAGGAATGGGCAGGGTTAAGGTTCCCATAGCAAAGATACAGAATACAACCACACGTCAGGTGACCTTCTCGAAGCGACGCAGCGGCCTCATTAAGAAGGCATATGAGCTCTCGGTTCTATGTGATATTGATGTTGCACTCATCATGTTTTCTCCTTCCGGCAAGTTAAGCCACTTCTCGGGTCGCCGTAGGTACTGATAAATTGATTATTTCTTGAAAACATGATTTATCATTTTCACATGCATTTAGGAACGAAGTCAGAGTTTTAATTATGGGAATTCAAACACACATTGAGGGGCTAATTATGTAAAATTTTCAAAGCATGGAGGTCAATTTTAAAGTACCCATAACATTTTTATATACGAATTCATGTGTAAATACAGAAATTTTGAAAATAAATGAAGATCAATTACTTCTAACTCAATGTGCCACTACATCACCGTTGCATTGTGCAGTCTTAAGCATAAAGCTCTATAACTAAATTCCTTTTCCTTAATTTCTCAAGGCATATTGCAGATCTTTTTTCTTAAGTGTTCATACTTTCGTTTAGTATTGCAATTAGTTTGGTAGTCGGTAGACTACTTTTTATATGATGAGATTTTTGCTAAGTAATTTGTTTTCCTTTTATTCTTGCTAGTATATCTAGCATTCATGTTTATTATTGTCTATATTTAGTTGCATTACTTGCATAATAAGATTTTGAGGTTTTAGTAGTCTCAAAAGAGAGAAGCTGTTTTATGTTTTATTATATATATATGCTAGGATTGAGGATGTGCTCACGAGATATCTTAGACTACCAGATACACCTTCGGATCAGGAAAAAAAGTATAATTTCAACAATTTATTACATTGTACTTTTATTGTTATTTTCTAAAAATTCTTTTAGATTTTATTATAAACATGTCATTTGTTGGTTTGTTCTTTTGTTTTCTTTGGGTTTTGGATGATATTTAGAGACGGAAATCATCATAATGTGGTCATCCCAAATAAAGAGGTACGTAATATTTGTTTATTTTGTATTCCATACATCTTAATATTTAATTTAATTAAAACATAATGGAAAAATTGTTATGTAAAATTAACTAGTACTTGAATGCATTTTTCGTATGTTTTAAGAAATATTTATTTGTTACCTTCTAAAATTTGTTTTTATTTTTTTATGATAACATATGAATATCGTTTTAAGATCATTGTGGTGCCTTATTAACACATGTTATGAGACAACTGAAATATTTTAGATTAATAGATATATGGTTGCAAAAGAAATAATTACTGTCCTGATCATATATAATTAAAAAAAAATCTGCACCAAAATACACAATTTTTCTCTAATAAAAAGTATTTCAATTCATTCAATGCAGTCTCTCATTTCAAAACTTGAGGATCTCAAAGCTCAAGCAGACATGGTAATTACACAAGCATCCAGGTATATTTACCACATGCATTTTGAAAAAGAAAAAAAAAATCACATACTGATACTACTAGTAATTTAAGTACCATAATTCAAATAATTTACCAGTTTGTTCAATTATTATAAAGCACTCCCAATGTAAAATTTTAATGTTAGTAAATGATGAATTTTTTGAAAATCTTTTTGTTTACATTTTGCAAGATTTTTCTCTTCAACCTATTTTTTTTTTCTGATTTATTGTAACTTTTCAATTATATATGATTAGAATTGTACTTGATTATTTATTTTCAACTTTAAATTAAAGTATTATTTTCTTGAAAAATTCAGTAGTAATCAAGCAAGTTCGACTTCCAATTTGTATGAAATCAATGGGGATTCGATGATAAAGGTACTTATTCTATTGCACATGTTTACATCAAAATGCTATTTCTTTTACCATGCAGCATTAAATGAGAAATTATCGAATTGCATCTCTCTTTCAATAGTCATGTAACCAACTAATATTTATTTTTCTAATTATGACATGAATTACTATTTGCAGGATCTTAAGCAAGAGATGATGAAATCTCAAGCCAGATTAGAGAAATTGAAAGAAACTATAATGTTAGTTGCTACTTAATTAGTACATGTGAAATAAATTAAGTTCACTTGTTACAAAATCTGCAATAAAATATAACGATTCAAAATACCAACTTTTGACCTTGCAAAAGAACTTGAAAATTATTTCCATAATTCATTAATGAGGGCTATAAAAAGAAATCGAATAAATTATAAAATAAATAAATTCGAGGCAAACCTAAATTATTGGTGGTCGTGCGATCAAGTCGTCCACTGCACTAAAAGAAAATAATAACACCTCCACATGCAAAATTAACTACTTAATTACCAATCCCTAGCCTATTCACACCTCTTCAGCTACACGGTTGCAGATCGGAAGAGGTTTGTTTAAGTACTTTTCAGATACGGATACGGATAATTTAAGTACTTTTCCGGATTCAAATTTGGACGAAATATATCGGATATTATCCAATCTGTTTACGCCCCTAACTAAGATACATATATATAGCAAATTATTTTTTGTAATTATTTACACATAGCTAGCTTATATATATTTAAATACAACTTGATAACAAAATTTTAAAAAGAATACCTTAAGGCCGGATACTAATTCTTGATTTTGAAATAATGGAATCTCAAAAGTGATTCAACATTAATGAACATTGATTTTTAGTTACAAAAATATTATATTTAATGTTGCATCATAAATTTCAGTAATAAGATGCATCTCTAGCATTGATCTTTGAATTTAATTAATATATGTTTTTTAGTTGGAGGTGCTTTGAGTTAAAAATATTTAAGCTTGCAGAAAAACATCATATGAAATGATTACAATCATTTTCTATAAGGTTCTTATATGGTGACATACAAAAATTGCATCACACCCATCAAAATGAGTTTGATGAACGTGAGAAGAGGTTGATGGAAATTCTCAGTCGGATTTGTGAGAGAAAGGTAAATAATGAATTAATGTTGTTGTGTTGTTTTTTATATATTAAGCCAAACATGGTTGATGTTTCATTGTAGAGAGAGAGGAGAATAGGTCTGATGTCCATTGAAACTACTTTGGTTTGATGGATTCAATCACCGTTTGATCCACTTTAAGATGTGTGTGTGTTCCACTTTAAAATTTGTGTATGTCAGTTTCAATTTTTGTGCGCATAGATTTTAAAGTGGATCAAATGGTTTTGAAGCTTATAGGACTCAAAAATAAATCTGGTATCCATCGGACCTACTTTGTTCTTCATTGCATAAGCCTTTTTCTTAATATTTTATTTGTTAGGATTTGAACATGTCATATTATATATGGTGACAGTTATTCCTACGAACCTAAAAAAATGTTAGATGTTTATATTTCATCCCTTTTTTAAGTCACATTTCTACCATTTGGGCTGAGATCTTATATTTGTTAGGCCTGAATTATCTATACCAGTACAAATAATCTTATGTTTATAATACAATATTTACAGTCGAACACTTTAAAAAATACTGTCAGGCCAAATTGTATACTCCCTTATTCTTATAAAATAGCCAATGGATTTCAATAATTGTTTTGTCATTTTTGCCAATGCAATCTAATACAATGACATTACTTTTTATATGACAGAATTACTTGCTTAGAAATTCATCAACAACGGCTGCATCTGTGACTCTGCAACCAGTACGTTATTTATATTGTATAAAGTTAGCATGCATTTAATTTCTAAATGATATGAATTTCGAAACAGAATATTATGTGTTTTTTTTAGAGAGCCAGGTAGCAGCTACCAGGAGTACATAAAGGAAATGTGCTTACAACTACTGGATCCTAAACTCAAAAAAATAAAATAAAATAAAATACAAAAGAAAAATAAACAAAATATTATGTTATATATTGGGACATATTTATACCTCCTAAAAGAGCATACAAAAGAATATTGATTGTAATTATGCTTGTAGGACTTTGAACCTATATGATTTTGGGCATACTTAGAATAAAAAGACACCAAATAAAAATACCTTTCTCTCCTCACAAGAAGTGTAATGATCTTTACTTAAAATAATATGTAATATTTAATGCATTCTAAAATTGTGTGTAGATGCTACCTCAACACAGTACAAGGCTACAAACAACCCAAGGGATGGTGCAAATACAGCCACAACATCAAGAAGGAACTTCTTCACTGGGGCAACATGAGTCTCTAATATTCCTCCAACAAACAAAAGAAAGCAAAGAAAAAATCTTAATGCAGCCACCATTTGAAGAAACTTTTGGTATGAAGGAGGAAGTGATGGAATTCAATTGGAATCACCCGAAATATTACAAGTATGCTTCATCGATCACCATTGTTGTCATATATAATATAAAGTTGAATTTGGTGCATTTGTACTGCATATTGGTACAAGTTTTACTATACAAATCTTGCTTAATGTAATCATTGTTGTATTCTTATTTGTTAGTGAAACTTCGTTCTTCAATAATAGATCTGTAGAAGAAATATCAAACAATCCAATGGAACCTACTTATGAGAGCACTCAAGCCAATATATGGGAGCAGGCATGGAAAGCTAGCACTACTACTTTGACCCCATCTATGGACTCACAGTTTGCTATGTTTCAGGTACTAAACTAATGAATTTAAACATTTACCAGGTTAGGTTCTACAATATTAATATTTAATTTATTGACTGAAATGATTGAAGAATAAGCGTCATAATATTCGTATTATAATTAAAATATTTTATAAATCATATAGTCAGAAATATAGAAGAAAAAAAAAACACAATTAAGTCCAGCATAAATTTAGTCTAATATGATATAAATACTCTATTTACTGCCATCAAAATTACCTTTACCTACAAAAAATTAGTTCATTATTTATGATACCTTTTTTTTTTTTTTTTCAATAGCAATCTTTTGAAGATGGTGTTAATCAGTTCAGCATGCCAACTGAGGATGTTAAGACTCTTCTTATCAGCTAGGGACATATCATTGATTAGGGCTTGAAACAAAAATAAAGAAACATATATTTTATTTTTTAAGATTTAGCGCAGATTTTTTTAATCCATTATCTATCTGGCAATAATGAAGGGGCATATTTAGTTTTTTTTTTTTTTTTTTAGTAAAGGTTGAAGGTCAAGCTACACAATTATTTAATATCCACATTGGATTCTCCCATTCGGGTTTCAAATCTGCGATCTTTCACACATAAGGAATTACCTTTGCCACTAGATTAAATGCTGATTCTCCATATTTACTTTCTTTTAGTGTTGGCTAATTAATTTGATATTTTTATATTTTAATAAACATTGGATTAGTTTTCTCGATTTAGAAATAATGACTTGAATGTACAATTCCGCTCATTTTCATTGTCATAATTTGGAGGGTTCACCTTTTATCAATGGGTAGCTATCTGATCAATAACTTGCAAATGGCAATGTGCAATTAGGTGATGTTGGAATATTAATTGTGACATTGTTTGTTTTCTTTAACATTTCGTTAGTTTATCTATGTTTATATATTACTGGGGTCTGGTGTTGTCCTGAAAACAGAGATACACATGTTACATATGGAGATTGAATGTTTAAATTGATAATTATAAGCAGTTTAACGTATATTATATTTTTATTTGTAGGAAAGGAGATCGGAATCAACTTAAATATTTTATTAAGTGTAAAAAATATATGAAAAAAAAATAGTACTTTCTAACAAATTTTTCATACACTTGCCAACGCTTTATTTCTCTCTTGTATCTGCCATTGATCTATGGATGGTGAATAGGCCCAGAATATAGATCTTTGTTGGGCCGACGCCTTATTTCTCTCTTCCTCCTGGCTGAAATCACCAACAAATAGTGATCAGAGCCTTAAATAACGGCTTTAAATTTTCTGTTAAGGATCTTCAATGAATTCTTGCTCGTGCAATAGATCAGTTTCAATTAGTATTCTAAATAGCTAGTTATAACTGCGCTATAGCTTTTTCGGACCATAAACGCTAAACTATGAAATAAAAGTGCGCTAATTCAGCTACAACCGCTATAGCTATAATAGCTTATCGCTATTACCGCTACGCACTATGCGCTATTGCTACCTCTATGCTACATGGTTTTTTTTTTTGATTTACATGGACTTCTGTGCTTTTGTTCCTATTTCTAATGCTACATGGTCTGCTATAATAAGTATGCTAAATCCAACTATGTGCTTCTATTCCTATTTGTGATTTAGTTTCTCATTTTAGAATCAGAAAATATTCAAATATTCATTATTTCTTTTGCTTGCTCTTTGTCTAGTATTCACTTATAAAATTATTGTCATTCGTTTCATTGAAAGTTGATTTTGATTATATAATATATAAAATATTCAAATAAGTATACTTACTTCATTTTACTTGTAAAATCAATTGCTCTTCGTCTATTATAATATGTAATATTATGAAATATGAACTATTAAATAATGTTATTTTGTAGATCTTTTTTTTTTATTTGCATGATAGAAAAAAAATATAGATTTAAATTAGTTGTTATTTCAATTTTTCAATATTGATCATTTGATAATTAGTAAAAATATAGAATATAAATTTTGAAAAAGAAAAAAAAACGCTATGTATGATAGCTTTCGTTATAGCTACGCTATTCGCAATAGCTTTTTTTTTGTCTTCTTGCTATGCCACTACAATCCTTATTTAAAACCTTGGTTTCCATGATTTGAATTTGTTATTCAAAATCAATTTGATAGATTTTGAAATTTAGCAAGAAAATTGATGAGCCTAAGAACACCCTAGTCCTAATCTATATTGTGATGAAGTTAAAATATTTACTGCCTTCATTTTTGTTCTTTTGCATTCAATAACTCGGGATTCAAAAAAAATATAAACAATAATTTGAATAATAAAACAAACCTAACTTGTTGAATGTTTTAACATATTAAAATATGTGATTTCGAAATAAGGAAGGTTCCAATACATCATGTTTTTCATACCTCATCATACAACATATTTTATATTTTGGGTTTCAAAATTAAAAAATTTATCGATTTGAACTGCTCAACATAATATCCATACTAAAATATACTTGAGGATGAAACTTTTATAATTTTTGAAAAATAAATTATTATCTTTTTAGATAGGTAGAAAATTATTATTTTTGAATGGTCCAAAACCAATGATTTTGTGCCTATCTTAATATTAAAAAAAATTCAAAAATTATAAAATTTCATCTCCAAGCATATTTTAGTATGGATATCATGTTGAGCGGTTCGAATCAATAATTTTAATTTTAAAAACAACTATATAAAATATGAGATATGAAAGGCATAAGGTATTTAAACCCTCATCTTTCTAAATTGGCAAAAAATATTGGACACTCCAAAAAATTAAATTCTCAAAATTTAAACATAAAATCTTCGGTTTGAAAGATAATACATTATTTACTTGCGCTAGATATATCTTATTTTTTGAAATTAGAATGCAAAGACAGTCTAAATATTTCTGTAGCAAGAAAGACTAATTCGACGCAAAAGGCTGACATGTTGGAAAGCTAGAAAAATAAATCTTTTTTTTGTTTGCTGACATTGCAACTTAGACGGCCATTTTTATTAATAATCTAAAAAAAAAGGTTTTTTTATCAAAATAATCACAAAATCTGAGTTTTTTCAAATATAATCAAACCGTCAGGGTTGCTGGCGGTCCACTTCTATAGTGGACTGCCAGGATCCCTGGCGATCTGCTATTTTTTTTTTTTTTAGAAAACTGATTTTTTATGCAGACTAGACCGCTGGTATCCCTGGCGGTCCACTAGCTGTCTTACACGCTTTCTCTCTCCAGCACGCACTGTATTCATTTGTTAAATCACAAAGAAGAAAGAGGGAACGATTTAGAGGCGATTGCTACAGGTATTTTATTTTTTATTTAATTATTTTCTATTTAATTTTTAATTAATAATTATTATACCCGCAGTCTGTAAATACTATAAATTAGTCTTTAATTAATATTATAATTAACTTTTAAATTGAAAAAAAGAATGAATCTATTATACTGTAATTCTTATGAATTTTTTTTTAAATGTAGTTTGTGAAGGAAAAAATGTTGGTTGCACTATACGTGGGCAGTAAGCTAACTAAGGGTGTAGATGGCGTGTATTACTCGAAAGATGTCTCATTCGGCTTGCAAGTTAATGAAAGAACTATATTTATTGAACTTAAGCAACCAGACACAATACATGGGTCCTAGAAACATTCAGATGTAATTGCAAAATAAAGAAGCCGAGAAGGGTGGAGAGATGAGTAGAGAATTTGCAAAGGTATGTGTTTGTTAATTGTTTACATGTCTTATTGTACTTTGTGGACATATTTTTATTTTAATTGTTTACTTATATTATTTTATTTCCTTATTTATATGTAGTATATGCCGAAAGCAAATCTCTACTTAATGAAGGTGGGCAAAAATAATCCCAGAGATGTCTAAGAGCCACCAGCATACGAGAAAATATATCAAGCACGTGATGGAGGTTACTGTTGGGGAATTATGACCACCAATGGTTCTGAATCGCTGAATGCAGTTTTCAAGGAGAGCCGGACGTTGCCTGTGGCTGCAGTTGTAGAAGACACTTTCTATAAGTTAAATACCTGGTTTCAGGAACGACGTGCTAAGGCCGCCGAATTAATAAGGATGAACCAGTCATTTTCAACAAGGGTGGAGGAGAAACTAAGAAAACACAGGAACAAAGGTGCAACTATGACCGTGATCCCGATGGGTAATGATGGTATAGAATTCGAAGTGCACAATCCAAATGAGTACGTTCCTTCCAGCCGTAGACCAGATGACACTATGGAGTTTGTGAAGAGGGCTTTCAAGTACGTAGTGCAATTCCAAGAGGCAAGAGAGGTGACATGTACATGCCAAGGACCCCAACCAACACACATACCTTGTAGTCACGTGATGGTGGTATGCCGAGTGAGAAACTTCTGCGAGGATCACTATGTCGCTGACATGTATCGTACCGATTACCTTGCTTCTACTTAGGGTGGATCTTTCCATTCTTATCCCAACCAGCATGAGTGGCCTGCGTATGTCGGTGATAAAATACTCCCTTCAGAAGGATGGATAAGGAAAGGGAGGAGGAGACACAAACGTGCTATAATGACCATGGACGAGATGGGTGGTAGGAGGCCATCGGGAAATCAGGCTCGCCGTTCCATTTCTGACAGGCGCAGGGCATGTATGTAGCATTTTTCGGAATTAATTTATGATTTTATTATATTAATAACTGAATTCTATTGTTATGTTCAAATGCCATAAACGAACACAATGAAAGAGAAAATGAGAGAGTTGTTGCTGAAGCAACTGGTAGAATACAACCACCTCTTGCGACCCAATCATCTAGTAGCCAAGGGTCTACAAGTATCGCCACACCTGCAGCTAGCACCAGAAAATCTTCTCGTCTATTGGGTTTATTCCGATGTCATGAAAGATGAACTTATTATTTTGTTTGGGTGAACTTATTCTGTTTGGTTTGAACTAAGTTATGAATATTGGTGAACTTCAGTTGTATCATTGAACTTTAATTGTATTCGTGAATTTTACTTGTTAGACTATTTTAGAACTACAGTTATGTTAAACTCAGGATTTTGGGTTATTTTGATAAAAATATTTTTTTTTGTTATTAATAAAAATGGCCGGTATGTATGTATGTATATTATACATATATTATAAAAACCGAAAAAAAATAAGAAGACCAACATAAAGGCCAAGTCCTTAATTTTTTTGACAAATATCCCAAATACCCTAAATAAAAAAAATTAAAACTTTACAAATGAAAATATTAAGAAAAAAAATCAGATTTCTAAAAAAAAAAAAAAAATAGCAGACCGCCAGGGATCCTGGCAGTCCGCTATAGAAGTGGACCGCCAGCAACCCTGACGGTTTGGTTATATTTGAAAAAACTCAAATTTTGTGGTTATTTTGGTAAAAAAAAATCTATTTTTTTGGGTTATTAATAAAAATGGCCGCAACTTAGAAGACTGATTTGAATTTTTTTTTTTTTAATAAAATGAAGAACGCTGGATTGCAATTAATGTTTTATTTTGTTATTAATTTTTCCAGATGAAAGCAATTTCCTTATCTTATTTTATTGTGTTGAAGGGGGTATTGGCCTAGCTATCTTGAAGGATTATGATAGATTAACAACCTAACATTGTTGTACTAATTAATTAGAATTAGAAGCGCAATTGAAATGTATGACGCTGATTGCCAAATACTATTTTATTGTAACAACATAAATTAAATAAATTAGATGGGCTAAGGCCGAAACTTGGCCTATTAGAAAAACATCGGCTCTGAGAAGTGGCGTGCGGGCGGTTGCAAGTTTTTTATATTCTGAGGAAAAGAAAAACTGAAAAAGAGGGGAAAAGAAAAAGGGGAATGTTGACACTTGACACCCTTGATTCCTTGACTGTGGTAGGTTTTGAATTAAATAATAGATACCTAACCTCCTTTCCAAATGGTCAAAATATCGCTAATGTATGGTAAGTGAAAATGTTTTATAAAACCCAACATCAATGCGACCATATAAACAAGTATTATTTGCACAAATAAATAAATGAGTCCCATAAATAATTTATTTTTAGCATGAGCGTATATGTAAATTTCATATGTAGAAGCGAATAATTCTGAAAAGCTTCTAAGAAACAACGTCATGCCTAATTGAATACATTGGTTTTTTTTTTTTAATATTTCATATCTGAACAGTTGATCCAAAAAAATTTTATATATATATATATTTATAATAATTTTTGTACTTTTTTTTAGTATAGATAGATAACCATTGTTTTTGGATGGTCTAGGATTTTCAAATCAAGTGATTTTTCTTTCTATATAGAAAATAGTAAAAAAAAATTCAAAAAAAATATAAATTTTGATTTGTAAGTACAAATTGACATATTGTATGAAGATATATTGAACATTTTGGATCAGTCTATTTGAATATTAAAAACATAAATATGTGTGTAATATGCATATACCATAGCTTTACTTAAAATGTGTACATCTCCCATAATTTCATTATGTACTATACTTTAGGCCCTGTTCAGCAGTAAAAGAAAGTTAGTGTTCACCTAGAAAAAAAAAATTACTTAGATTAATTTTTTTTTCACGTGAACATGAATTTTCAGTTCAAATTTTTTTAATTATTATTTTCATTCCTACTCCCAATAGAGCTACCGAACAGGACCTAATTCACACCAACAGAGTTTATGCGTTCCCAGGTGTATTTCTTTGCAGAATGACTACAATTCTCCAAAATGGTGATGGCCACATAAGATCCAAATGATCCCCCGCCCAATGTAATTTGGTAGCTACGAGCCTACGAGCGACCCCAAATTGGGTCAATTTCATTAGTCATGTTAGACTCAGATTGCGAAAGCAATGTCCATTGTTTTTGACACGACAAAAATATGCCATGTCGGACTTTTGACCGTTGGCATTTTGTTGCGTAAATATTTTATTATTCTTTTGTGGCACGTTGGCGGAACGAGTACGGCTCCTGCGCTTGTTGAGAATTTTTTTTAAAATCATAAATAAAAAATAAATTTTATTAAACCTTTGTTTTTTATAAAAAATTATAAGAATCGTGTTATGGTTTTTTTTTTTAAAATCGAATTATTATTTTGGTCCCACCTGTAAAAGAAAGTACGTTGAAAAATTGTGAAAATATCTGAAACCGAATTATCATTTTGGTCTAAAAAAAACTGAAACCGAAATGATATTTTGGTTCGTATAATTTTGTAAAACAAAAATAATTATGTTGGTTTCATAATTTTTTTTTCTAAGTTATGGTTTATAAAAAAAAAAAAAAAATTGTTGTTGAGATGAATCAGCAATTCATCATGCTGTCTGATTTCTTCCAAAAAAAAATGGGAATATTCTAATGCGATTCCCAGTTTCAAACATTATTCGAAATATTATTCTTCGATACTCTTTAGAAATCTTCGATTATTTTGTAGTACCTGTTAAATTACCTTTTACATAATATTATTCTAGTATTGTATCGTAATTTGTCAAACAATCTTTTAAGGCAGTTTTATAATTCTTTATAGGATCGACTAATTATCTCCAATCAATTTTTCACATTCATTCTTCAGTCAATAATTACTTGTGAAGACCGTTAACTAGCTGAACTTCATTAATTACTTGAGAGACCATCTAATATTTGATAGATTTTATAACTGACGCGTGCAAATATGGATACCTATGCGCGTAAGTGTTATTATTTAATATCAAGTATGCATACCTAAGATATCAAGTATTTCGAAAAAAAAAATTAGACACATCTTCTACACGTTTTTAAAATTGGTTTTTTTTTTCTCCGTTCAATCTTGTCAATATTTCTAACTATCTGTGAGAAAAATTACAAATCTAAAATTATAGACATCTTTTACGTAATTTTATCTTTCAAATAAGATCCATGATGACATACTTTCGGGTTGTTCGTTGTGCAAGTATTCATATATCGTCATGAATAGTTTGTCGTATAAGTATTCATATCGCGTCGAACAAGTATTTATACCTCCTCATTCAAGTATTCATATCTCATGATGCATGTGTGTATAATATTAATTTTGTCATGTCATATCTCATGATGCATGTGTAAGTTTTTTTGATATGCATCATGAGATATGACACGACAAGATTAATATTATACACACATGCATCATGAGATATGAATACTTGCTCGACGCGATATAAATACTTATACGACAAGCTATTCACGACGATATATGAATACTTGCATGATGAGATACGAATACTTGCACAACGGATAACCCGAAAGTATGTCATCATAGATCCCATTTGAAAGAGAAAATTACGTAAAAGATGTCTATAATTTTATATTTGCAAATTTTCTCATTTGAAAAAAGCAAAAATTCAAAAAAAAAAAGGGACCGTATATAATATATGCAGTTTGGAATTTTAAATCCAAAAAAAAAAATCAAATTGCAAATATTCTATAAGGTCTGGAATTTTAAATCCGGACCACAAATATTTTGTGCAGTTTGGACATTTTTATAAATTTTGCTAAACCGTGGTTATTTATAATAAAATATTTTTTTGGGTAAAAATAAAAATCAGCAACTATAGCGAAAGCTATCATAAATAGTATTTTTTTATTTCAAAAATTATATTTTATATTTCTACTAATAGTAAACATGTTTCATCAAGAAAAAAAAACATCAAATTGATTAAGAAGTTATAATATTCATATTGAACTAATACCAAGTTCAAATTGTCATTCAAAATATTCCTAATTCAAAAACTATTGATACATTTTATATTCAAAATATATCACTACCATATATTAATGCATAATACAAAATTTAATTGATATAGCGGTATAGCTCATACATGTTATATTGTATTGATATAGCTTGATAAAGCAAAAAAAAAAAAAAAAAATCATTTGGACATTAATGCCTATTAAAATTTCAAAATTATAAGCTCATGTAACATAGTAGACTGCTATTGCTGCTATGGGCTATAACGGACCGCTATTAGCACTATAGTAACCGTAACTCAATTAGCACAGTTTTACTACATAGCTTAACTTTCTAAGCAGAAGAAAGCAAACAGAGCTTGGGATCAACACGTGACAGTGACGAATTAAATATATTTTTTAAACCTAACCGCTATGTAAACTTGTGACAGTTTTTATTTTTTTTAAGAAAAATATTCATATCATTTTTATTTGTATCGGCATTCTTTCATTACATTCATTTTAATTCAAGAGACATTTGGATAAACAAAAAGTAGGCAAATCGATATTTTACAAATAAAATTTGTTAAACAATTTAGAAAATATACTTCACAAGACTGATTGTCAAATGTCAATTTAAAACTTTTGAATACTTGTCCTCCTTCATAATTGTACTTAACGTTAAGTTACTCTCATCTCATTGATAGTGTTCGGCACACTCTCCTTATGCTTCCTTAAGAGTTTCTTAAGAGACTAAGGAGTTTTAAGCTTGCTAAACACTTGCTCCTTTGTAAAACTTAAATTCACTTTTTTAAGCTTCTTTTTATCCATATTTTTAAGCTTGTTCAAACTTTTAAGGAACCATTTTACATGACTTAAACACATGAGCCTCCTTAAGAAAGCTAAGCATCTAACTTCTTAACTTTTTGTTGCCAAACACTTCTTTCTTAGTGGAGCTTAAAACTTAATCCTACCAATCTTGCCGAACACCCTCAATTAGAACTAAAATACTCCATTTGTATCTTGTATTATTATTTATTTTTATTTATAATAAATTAAATTTAGTCAGTTTGAATTTAAATATAGCGGTATTTTGTAAGTAAACATAAAAATATTGCATAAAATAACAATACAAATGAATGAATAGGATGCAAAACGTCCAATTTGAAATTTTAATTCTGATGTAGAAAGATAAAGATCTAGCTTACCAATTTTTATTTAATATTTGTAAAAAAAATTTATTTAAATTTTGATCTCACAATCTTTCACAAAGAAGGCATTGTCTTTTGTGAGTAGATCAAAAGATGTCCTTTACAAATGTTAATGTTCACACCAATTTATTTTTAAATCTTTCCTATGTTCGAATATTAATCTTTAGAAATATTTTGATCTTTCACACTAACTTTTATTTCTTAACATCATTTTTCTTTTTTATTTTACTTCATCACCAAATACTAATAAATTAAAAGATGTAAAGTATTTTGATTAACTAACCATTACTTCACTTGTCAAATGGAATAAGCTAAGCGTGGCATTTGAAATATCATTCTTGTGGCATTCTTTAGAAATTAATTTATCTTGTAGCATTCTTCCAAATAATATTATTTTAGTGTTAATTGTTTCGTAATTTTCCAAACAACCCTACAGAAAATTAGTCATAGTTTTATAATTCTTTTTAAACCATCGCACTTATTATTATTATTATTATTATTATTATTGCTTTTGTCGCTTCTAGAACTGAAAGATGATTAGAATCAGCACGTGGCAGCAGATTTGATTATTTTAATGACTTCTATAGACGGTTAATTGGAACGGGGTGCAGTTTCCAGCTTAATTTGAGGGACATTTAAATATCCGAAAACCTCCATTATTATTATTTCTTTTTTTTTATCTTTTTTTACAACAATAAAAAAAGAATAGATAATTTAAATTTCCGAAAACTTGAGGTCATTATCAAATTTACGTGCGAGAGGAGCACTCAACGGGGAGGAGAATCGCGAGAGAAGGAAAAATATATCTTAGCAAAAAACTTGATGGAGAAAAATTAATAAAGGTTAATTTCTCACATATTTTCAAAGAGTTCTTGAATTTCTTATTTATCTCTAAACAGTTGAATATATCTAATTTGTCCCTTAACTCTTAAACCTCTTTTTTTTTTTTTAAATTACACAATAATTCTAAAGTTAACCATAGTTAAATATATAGTTAAAAACATAAATAACAAAAAAATCCTTCTTAAATTTTAAAAAATAAATAAATAAAGGGAAAACCACGGAAGCCTTCCAATTTCTTCAAAATATTCAAATTAACAGTGTTAAAATTATAAAATTGCAACTTGTACCTCTAGAAACCACTAGAAATTAGAAAACAATCAAAGCAACTGATTCCTTGCTATAGAAGTTGGGAAGTGACAAGGAGGATATAAGACGAGATAAAACCAGGAGGTTTTCGTTTAGGAATTAAAAAATTAGACGACAAAATGAACCAAAATAACACAGGTGGATAAATTGGGACCAGGTTTGCATCCGAGCATTGAAGAAATCCAGATAAATGGAAGATAATGAGATGACATGAACTTTTATTTGGTATTCTTTTGGTTAGAAATGCAAGCGAACATAAAATTAACTTTTACTGGTACGGGCAGCAGCAGACAGACCCAGCATGAGTTGTCTATCATCCTTGATCGCATTTCCACTGAAACTATTTCATAATTATTTGTTGAATTGGAAGCAAGGAGAAATTAATTTTGTAAACGCATAGATCATGAAGCACATCGATAGTTCTGAGCGGGAATCAAACCAATTTGTATCTGATGTCCATCAGACGTGCCCCGCTCCCATAAAAAGTCTACCTTTAGAATATCGGTACAAGTACAGACAGACACCAAGTTATCAAGCAATCTGTAACAATAAGTATTTGTCTGGTACATATACCATACCAGTAATAATCAGGACACACATAGGAAACTTTATCAAATCATTTCCTAATTCTTATTATAGCTGGTATTTAGACATTTTCAAAGAGAGAGGGTAGCAAACAAGAGCTCCAACTTCTCTTCTTGGAAAAACAATATTTTGTTAATCACAAAAAAAATTACAAAATCAGAAAAATCAGAAGTTGTTTGGATGAATAGGAGATGAAGCAGCTTGAACTGTTTCACGGTGGTGGTGAGGAAGTATCATATGCATTTGGGAAGGGGTAAGGGTATGATGGGAAATTATTAAATTAAACAATATTCTATTGTAAATAATTAACTTTATGGTTAAATAGAAAAAGAAAATCAGAGTTGAATGATATATTAGGTATAACAAAGAGTAGAAAGGTAAATAGAAAATCAAAGAAGTTTTGAAGGGTAAATAGAAAATTAATCCATTAATAAATGTCAATAGCATTTAAAACTGAACAAAAATCTTTCATATTCTTTATTTTTTGGTGCTTAAAATTAGCTGGGATGGAACTGTGTCTTTTCTATTTTCGAAAATTTTACTTTAGAATTTTTAAATATCTAATTTTGAAACTAATTATTATAATTATTAAAAGGTCGGCTAATCTGGTTTGCCATGAATTTTTATATATATTCAAGTTGATAACTTGATATCGATACAATTTCGTGAGGCTCTGATATCATTTAAAATTAGAAAGAGGAACATAAACAAAAATAAAATAGAATATGCGTAGAAAGGAAAATGAAATCTGCTGAAATAAGGATTTCAGGACCCTAAAATTTCAAATCTAACCATTTGAATTTTTTTCATACACGAATCTCAAAGCAGGCAGAATTTCATGCACAGATCACGAAATATACAGATGGTTGGATTCCAGCAGATTTGTTTCCGAAAGGTACCGTTAGTGGCATGACTGTAAATTAGCCCTATTTCGTGGTGATTTCTCAACTGGAAACCTCCTGGCAAATTCTTCGGCCTCCGTCGCAATTGTTGGCGAAGCACCGCAGTTTTGTATGTTACTTCAGATTCGGCGTTGTCAAATCCGATAGGCAAAGTCAACAAACAATAGTTCAAAAACAAAACAGGGATGGGGAACTGGAGGCAAATTAATTCAACCACAAACGACCAACCGATTAATTCTTTGTTTTGGAAAATAAAAGATGAATCCGCTTTGTCATAGCGAGCCTCTTATTTCTAAGTACTTGCTACTTTGATTAATATTTTTCTATTAATGTTTTAGACCGTTTTAGAATTATTATATAGTATCTTGCATAATTTCTTTTTTGTTAATTCTAATATTAATTTTCTAAATATTTCTTACGAAAATTGAACACATATATATTTTTTTATTAAAGAATTGAACGAGATTCATTATCATTTGTATTAAATTTACGAATCAAATATCTCTATTCATAAATTTAATTTAGACATTGTCCATCAGAGTCGAATATATGAGATGTGGACTCAATAAAATAAAATATTACTAACAAAAAATTTATAAAATTCGACAAAAATATTACTAACAAGTGTATCCTTCTAATTTAAGTTTTATGCTTTCTTAAAAAAAATTATCTCTCATACAGTTTTGGTGGGTTGTTTGATTTTATATATTAGCTCCGTCAAGTTTACAAGATGTTAAATTTGGTGTAAAATATGTTGCAAATTATCTAATAAGTTAAGTAGTGAGATGTAAAATGATTTTCGAAATACAATTAAATATAAGTGATATCCATATTTTCTTGAAAATATTATGTGTGCAATTTAAAATTGTCAGAAAATATGAACCGAGATGTGCGATAAACTAAAATCAGCACTATGATAGGATTTTTGATTTTTTTTATCCCCACATTATTAAGGTGGTAATTATGATAGGATTTTTTTTAATAATATAAATATGTAAACACGTGTGAATTAACTACATTAAGATCTTTTGAAAATTAGCCCAAGTACACATCAAAAACAGTGATTTGCATTAAGCACGCTCTATGAAAATAGATACATTTCCATACTTTGTATATGGAGTACTTCACTTAATTTCCTCTGCAGTCTTTTTAATAGAAAATGCTCTGTTTTAGCCGTTTCATAATTTAAATTATGTAGCAATAAAACAAGATAATAATTCTAATTAACTTGGTAATTTGAAATTGTTGGTTAAACCCTTGAAATACTCAATCGAAGGGCTATATCTCAGTGTACATAATCAAATGACCACTTATCAAAATATATATACATTACTCTTAATTTAAAAAATAAATAAACAAGTAAAACAAGAGGTGGAATTTAGGTAACCTAAATTTTGGAATTTAACCATATATCAGCACTATATTAATAGATAGAATCCATGTTTGGTTGGTTTTTTAAGGAGAAAAGATCACCATATCAGATTTTGGGAAGTAAATGTCCAATTAAGTAATAAATCTTATTTCCCCTCTACCAAATATTTCCAAATTAAAGCATTTCTTGGTCTAGAAGTCGGAGCGCTTAAATGGGAGCTTCATATGGTAACTGTTATGGGTTTTTGCATATATATCCTCTAAGAACATCAAAATTTATGTACATTGGATAAGTTGACATAAAAAAACTTCCAATTTTAATCGAAAATTTAATTAATGGGCTAGAGAACTACCAGTGTAGAGTGTAAACTGAGAGAGATCCAGAGCAAAACATAAGCATAGGCACACAGCCACACACTATTACCATATAAGCTTTATATTCCAGAATTATTATAATAAAATCATAATGTTATTAAATAGATTGAAACATAAGCCTTGGATATGAGCCTGAACTTTTGTACACCCACTGCTTTTTTATTTAAGTTTTTATACATTTTAAAGTATACACTCAATTATGTTGGAATCAAGTTATGTAAAATGCACATTTATTTGAAACAAAATAAATACTCTCCTATTTGAATTTAAAATAATTGTATATAAATGTTACGTGCATTGAGCAAATTAATAACTATCAATAACTATTTTAAATTCTCAAAAACATTCTATGTACCCAGCCCACCTCAACTCCTCCAAAAATGCAATATAATTATATAATTAAATAATGCACTCCTTCAATTAACACTTGTTGTCTAAAATTAAAAAAAAATTAATTATTGTTCGTAACTATTCTAATAAGAACACTTATCCAGATGAAAATGAACTCTTATCTATTATTTTTTTTTTAAGTTATCCAAAATTGTACATGGTACAATTTGAAATTTAGACTAATTAGATTAATCTTTAAATTTTATTAATTAAAAAATTATTTTAGATTTTAGAATTTTAATCTTTTTTAAAAAATCTTTGGTGATTCTTTGTAGTAATAATATCTCTGCTGAGTATTGGAAACAAGCTATGGCGCTTATTCCAAGGCTCCAAGCAATTATATTGAAGCACATAATTGGTTGAATTGCAGATGCTGTAGTGAGATTGATTCGAAAACCAAATTGAGCAATATGCTAAGCTGATTTACGGGCTTATGCTAGCCTATGTTCGTATATGTTTATTATAATGACAATCCGTGCGTATTATATTGGTTATGTGAACATAAATGTTTCTAACTAATTAATTCAAAAAAGTGTTCATTACTATGTTTCTTTGCATCAAGATTTAACTTCTCTGGAGCAAAATGTTGACTAATAATCCCAAAAAAATTGAATAAATATCATAAAATTTTTCTTAAAAATATAACTTTTTTTTTAATCTTTGTATACAATCTGATAATATTTAAAAAAATCTTTGCCGAATAAAACAGGTGTCAAAATCTTCATAATTTTACAGATATAAGAAATTATAATTTCCAAACTTATCAGGGTTAAATTTGCAATCCAGCATACTTTATTTGACCACCAAATAAGGGGTTTTATTTTCTAGCTGATGTTCTGAGGCAAACAATCCTGTTTTGGCGCACCCCCTCGCCCCCCTTTCCTATAAATAATCTCTCTTTCCAATTTCGCCTCCATGAAACATAAACCTCTCCCCTCTCATCAACAAACTGAAAAGCTAACAATTCTCGAAACAAAAACCAAGAAATCACAAATGGGTTCTCTCGGGACCTCTGATTCAATCCCAAATTCAAAATCAAACGCAAACGGCCATGCATCTGAGCTCGAGGCTTCTCCATCAAAGGTCTTGAGAAATTTACTGGCCGAGAAAATTAGTAGTGGCATGTCAAGGTTAGAAAGCGCCAAGAGGAAGATCAAGAACACAGAGAAAATGAAACCAAAAATTGTAATTGGCGATGGTGGCTATGTCTTAGAGGATGTGCCTCATTTCTCTGATTACATACCGGACCTTCATGTACCTCTCTCTCTCTCTATTACACACACTGGATTTGTTCTTTCTTTTTTCCATCCAAGTTAATAATCAAAGAATTTTCGCAACATACAGTATTACAAACAAAGTTCAGTATATTTGGTTATTTATCTGAGTTCATGATTAAATTTTACTTTATAAAGGGACCGTTAAATAGATATTGATATTTTGTAGAAGATCAAATAGTTGTTCGAGGAATATTTCGTGATGTTATAAATAGAAATAAAATGAATCAGCAACCTTTAAGGACGAATTAACCAAAGTTCCATTTTTGTACATTTCCAAATTCTAAAGGAGAAATCAAAATTGTCCCACTAAAGGAATATACTTCTTTTGTTCTAAGTTTATTCCTTTTTTTTATAAGAAAAGGAATTTCGGAATACTTGGCAACTTTTGACCACGTGTTTTCTTTGACGAACAAGTTTTTCTTAAAATTTTGCGGTCAACACTCAACACCTAAAATTAAAGTGTTAGAAATTTTCGTGAGTATTATTTCTTGCATTTGCATCAGCAAATAAAAGGGATTTATTATACCGAATACTAAATTATTAGCATAATCTAATCTTCACTAACCTAATGTACTTTTATCTTACTGTCTTTTGTTTCATCATATGCAGAGTCACCCGAACCCATTGCAAGACAATCCTGCATACTCCGTTGTCAAGTACTAATTTAATTTTTCTTGTTAAATTTTTTTAAGTAATTAATAATTATTAGGCTTTTTTTATCAAAAAAATATATATATTTATTAGGCTTTACTAATATCATGTGATGGCATTCACTTTTCAGGCAATACTTTGTTGATGTCGATGACACCGTTGCACAAAAGGTACTATATTCTTACAACAATTTTTATAATAACCTTGTGTAATACTAGTAGAAGCATAGCTTTGTGTTCAAATTATATTGTTATGCATGATAATATCTTCTATATAACTTTTGTGGGGATATATAAAATTAAAATTCCTTTTATTTTCTTCAGATTGTGGTTCAAAAGAACAGTAAAAAGGGTACACATTTCAGGCGTGCCGGCCCTCGTCAAAAGGTTGCACTTTCTTTTTTTCTTTTTAATCATCCTTTTCGTCCTTATTAGTGCCTCAACTAAAATGATGACAGTATTTTTTTTCTTTATATTGTTAGGTATATTTTGAGTCTGACGAGGTAAAAGCTTGCATTGTGACTTGTGGAGGACTCTGTCCGGGACTTAACACAGTGGTGAGAGAGCTTGTATGTGCCTTGTACAGCATATATGGTGTCACCAAAATCCTCGGTATAAAGGTAAGGTTTTTCTTTTGAGCACTGAGAATATTACCTTACCATTCATGACAGATATGATACAGTATGATTACATCAGAATCCAGAGTTTATTTTTCTAACTACTATGATATATGCTTTAGTTAAAAATATAATTTCTATAACTAGTCTCTGGCTTGTACTAGTAAAATCTAGGTAGGAACAGTTCCTGACTGGTACTTTACTAGATGGCAGTTATGTGCCTACTGTTAATATTTATCTTTTTTTTCTTTTTCTTTTTTTTTAGGGCGGTTATAAAGGCTTCTACTCTTGCAATACCATTGAATTGACACCTAAACTGGTCAATGATATTCATAAAAGAGGAGGCACCATTCTCGGTACATCTCGTGGAGGCCATGACACTATCAAAATAGTTGATGCAATTCAAGATCGGGGGATTAACCAAGTAGGAATCTTATTTAATTTCAAAGAAGAATTTTGGCATGTATATCCAACATGACATTGAAGGTCATAGAATTAGCCAATTACTCATTGATTGCATTTTAAATTAATCCACAGGTGTACATCATCGGAGGTGACGGAACTCAGAAAGGGGCCTCCATCATATATGAGGTACATGTTATGACGATTTAATGCAATTTATTAACAAAAAATGTACTTGACTTTCTACTAAAATGTTAACAGATAACAGTCAATAACATTTTTTATTTCCAAAATTTGGAATTTGTAGGAAATTCTAAGGAGGGGCCTCAAAGTAGCAGTTGTTGGCATTCCCAAAACCATAGACAATGACATAGAGGTAATTGTAGTTTGTACTTGCAATAGATTCAACCACCTCGTTAGTTCAGAATTATTTAACAGCTTCTTTTGTTGGAAATCTAGGTTATAGACAAGTCATTTGGTTTTGATACTGCGGTGGAGGAGGCTCAAAAAGCAATCTATGCTGCTCATGTGGAGGCCGAAAGCCACGAAAATGGCATTGGCCTTGTCAAATTAATGGGCCGCAACAGTGGTATGTATAGTTGTATGACCATGATTTATCTTAGACTAAAAGATTTAGTACATTGGGGTTAATATTTTTTTCTGTTATGATTTTTATTTTGTATTCTTAGTCCTTTTTGTTAATTATTTTCAGGAATATTTCTTTTTATGGTTTGCTTGAGGTGATCTGAGCCTTATTCACAACTTTACTATTTTATCTTAATAGCTCTTTATTTTTTTTACTATTTCAGGTTTCATAGCAATGTATGCTACTCTTGCAAGCCGAGACGTGGTAAGCTAGCTTTCTTGAAATTTTTATCGCATATCTTCCATATTCAGTGGATTACATTTCCAAATGTTTCACAATGCAGTTGGAAATCTCAAATGCAAGAAACTTATTCTGTTCAATATTTCTTCGTCTTTCTTTAGGATTGTTGCTTAATTCCTGAATCGCCATTCTACCTAGAAGGGGAGGGAGGTCTATTAGAATTCATTGAGAAACGGCTAAAAGAGAATGGGCATATGGTAATTGTTGTTGCTGAAGGAGCTGGCCAGGATTTGATAGCAGATAGTTTGCGCAACACAGATCATGATGCATCAGGAAACAAACTATTGCTTGATGTTGGTTTGTGGCTCTCTCAGAAGATAAAGGTTTGTTAATTACTGTTTTCTTAATTTTCCTGATTGACATCTTTCTGGTTAGGTAAATTTTTTCATGTTAATGATTTGATTATAACAATAATTGCTTAAGGATATTAATTATATCGTATATCTGAATAATCTGAGCAGATTATTTTTTAGGATAATACGTAAAGCCCAACAATTTTTTCACACAGACTTAAAATTAAAGCCATTCGAGATAGATGTATAGAGTAAATTATGTTCTGAGGCTAATGTAACCACGATATTGTCTCATGTAGGAACACTTCTCAGGAAAGAAGAGAATGCGTGTAAATCTCAAGTACATAGGTAATAAACTTTACTTTCGACTCCTATAACAAGTCTTGGATTATTTTAAATTGTTGACAAAGTGTTTTTCTTTTTCATTTCTTCTAGATCCTACTTACATGATTCGTGCAGTTCCTAGCAATGCGTCGGACAATATCTATAGTACCTTGTTGGCACAAAGCGCTGTTCATGGTGCCATGGCCGGATACACAGGTTTCACTGTGGGACCAGTCAACGGAAGGCATGCATATATTCCATATTATGTAAGTTCTGTTAAATTTTCTCTTTTATTTGCATATTTCTTACAGTCCATTAATTCAGTAAAATAAGGATTAATAATGGAAGATGGGGTAAATAGTGAAACCCAAACAGAGGAGATTATGATAAAATTGTTCCCGACACAATTTTTAACTTTGTTATATTTTCTTTTTTATATTTTTTCAGAGAATCACTGAGAAGCAAAAGAAAGTAGTCATAACAGACCGTATGTGGGCAAGACTCCTATCTTCAACCAATCAACCGAGCTTTCTCAGCCATGAATTTATCAAAGGTGAAGAAGCTGACCAGGAGGAGCATTATCATTTAGACGATGAATATGCACTGTGTAACGGTTCCCTTACTGATGCAATAAAAAATATGTGAGGGCGCTGCATTGTGTGATAAGTTTTGAGGGAATGAGTAGTGATTTTTAGCGATAGTTGGTTTTTTGGTTTGTTCTCATTAAGGTATATTCTTTTTACATTGTAAAAAGCTTTGATTATAGCAAAGATAAAGAGGTTTTATTATCGTACCCCGGGAAATTCTTTTGTGAAAGCAATATCTTTATTTTGTGCCTTCAGGATCGGGATTCCGTCTGCAACTTATCATATATGACCCAAAATATTTGGCCAGTGAAACTAATATAACTAAAGTTGCCTGAAAATTGTTTCTTATTTTATTTTATTTTTTTTGGAAATCTTGACAGATGCTGTCAAGTAGGAAAATTGTTTCTTCTAGAGAGAATTTTCCTTCAATTGGTTCAGATTAGAATTTTGAATGTCTAGATAATACATAAACCCCAATCAAAAAATGTCTAGAATTTTGAATTTCTAAGTGGAAAATAAGCTAGAGGTCAAATGATTGAAGAAGTGGATATGGGGAAGAAGCAGGGATTGTAATTTTATGCTACCAGAAAGAAATGGCCCATCTACAGGAGCTGATTCTGGAATTCAAGCAAAGTAGCCAGCTGCTAAAGAAAATAATCTATTGGTCAAGTCAAAAAAAAATTTTGAGCTTGACCATGCAAATTGGGTTGGTTCCTGGCACTGGAAGTCTTATCCTGTTTATTCTCGTGTCTCCACTCTCCTGCTGATAGAAATTCAAGAGTTGAGGGTCCATTCTGTGAAATAAATAAACAGACCGGACTTAGAGGGAGGCAAATAAAAGGGTTCTAGTAACGGACAAATAACCCGCTTAGCCGATCAATCCGTTTAATCTGACTTAACCCGTTTCAAAAAATAATGATTTAAGTATTTGATTTGGTACGGATTGAAATTTATTCAACCTTCTAAGTATATATTATCTATAAATTTTGAAAATATATATCAAGTTAAAATACAATCCTACTGCATAATATAATTGCTTTTGTGTCTTCTCTTTTTTTTTATGAAGAAGAACTCTAAATTATTTTTGAATGAAAATAATTTTGTAAATGAATTATGTTTTTATTTATTATTGGATAATTTTTTTAAGGTCTATTATTGAATAATTAATCACCTTCTTATTGCTAGTTAAAATATATCATATTGGATCATATTGAATGGTATTACATAAATATAGCTATTTTTAGAATCTTATTAAGAACTTTATTTATGTTATATTTGTAGATTATTTTCATTTATGTATATATGATTTTTTTTGTTAATGTAAAATGTAAAATCCGCATAAGTAGACCACCTAAAAAAAGACACGAATTCAATGGATATTAAGTTATGATTATTGAGTATGGATTGAAACTTGAAAGTGCATTACCTAAATAACTATGAATGGGATTAAAAAAAAAACAACAACCAACACCACCAATCTTCAATCCTATTTCAAATCAATTTTTATTCTAGTGACTCAGACCGTGTCTTCTGTTTAGGAAGTCACATGTTAATTTTTAAAATTGAAAACCTTAATCTTATATTTATCTACAAACAACCCCGGCCCACAACCACTGATAGACACAAAATACATCACTGAAACAGAAAAATAATAATAATATAAATACATACCTCTCACAACTCACAAGCAAAGATAGGTTAATAAAGGACATGACCTTATCAAGTGTTTTCATACATTTATTGAATAAAACAGATAAAAAAACAGAGTATTTACATAAGTAGAGAAACTTAACAAAATTTAGTTCAATTGATGAAGACAAGAGCTCCAAGTAAAAGAGCAAACTGGACAGGGGAAACTGGGGAAGAACAGGAAAGCATCAGCCCAAGCCTCTGTACATCCTTCCGATGATTCATCATCATCGAAACAAATGCCGACAATCTTTGCTTTGATCCCAATACTTCTCATAGTCCTAGTTGCCTATCAAAAAGAAAGCCAAAAGTTACATATTAGACAACACTCTGTTCATTTACAATGTACTGGATTTCATGTTTTCTAATCTAGATCATTATTTTTGCACGGTAGCATCAAATTATATTGTCACTTAATCTATCGAATCCTCAGAATATGCCTTGCACAACAACTAAAGGCAAAGAAACAAAAAATTTATCTGCAGTACTAAGAACCTTTTGTTATTTGTAGGTCTTGTAAACTTTTTTTTTCTTTTACGTAATCTTAAAATAAATTTGTTTGCATTAAGAATTTAAGATTGAAGATTGGAAATTAACTAAATCCGTTATGACAGGTACGTACCTATCAATGAACCGGAGCTCAAAGTTTTCTTCATCCTCTGTACATATTTCCTAAACCGCTCAAGCTGACAAGAAAGATGCTCATTTCCCACATTTCTATTTACGAAGACTATCATTTATGACTTCTGATAAGATAAAAAAAGAAAACAAGGAAAATCGAGTTGATTAATGGCAAAGCCTAGTCTATTTAACAAAATCTATATATCTCATCCATAACATATTTATAAGTACTTTATGATATCATTTAATCAACAAGCAGAAACAGTTTTGAGTTGGCCAGTTAAAAAAATTATTTCAAACAACAAAGAAAAAGTTTATCCCTCCAAAACATAATTTATTTTTTCTTCCATTAAATCCTAACGAAGTACAATTTACATTATGTCTACGGAAGTTGTCGTCAACATTGAATGCGAAAAGTCGAAGACAATAGAATTGACAATATTGGCTAAATGGAAGAATTGTACATGAAATATCCTCATTTACAATAAAACAAAATATTGTACAAAGAATATGCTAAAAAGAACTCAAGCAAATTAAGTACTATATATGAATTTTATTTAAGAAAAATATTATAGAACAACATGCACCTTAAGAATTTTAGAACATCTATATACTGGCATATTATACGCTTTTGTTTGAACATATGCATTATTTCTTTAAGAGAAAATTTGTGATGACATGAAAATATATGAAAAAAATCACTACAATGTTTGTATCTCCAAAAAAATTGCAAGTTCTCAACAAATATTAGCTCTGTTTCTACCAGAACTGTCTTGCAAGAGTTCAACGGAGCTGAGCTGATTTGAAAATTATGTTATTGATTGAGACAACTAATTCACGAAAGAAAATACTATAACAAAATAAATATCCACAATTTTCTCCTAGTTTACTTTAATCACCGTTTAGTTACAAAACAAGATTTTAATGGAACCGGAAAAGAGGAGTGTTGCTATTCATTCAAGCAAGAAAGATGAGAAGTAAAAACTCACCTTATTATTAGTGTTTGCCATCGGTGTTTGATTGGTTGTGCACCTCAGACAAGCAAGTTGCCTCACTAGTGTCAGCACTCAAGAAGATAGAGAGGCCAAATTGTTTCTCGGCAAATTTTTGTGTTGTTCAAAATTGTTTCTCGGATTATGAAGATGGGTTGATTATGAAAAGTAACAGGAGGAGATTCAGCTTGATATATATAGATCAGGAAGGGATTCAGTACATCTAATTTAGGAACCATAATGTACTCAGCAAATCTTTTTTTATATACACTTGGCAAATCTTTGAATTTATTGCATGCGTGAGAAGATTATCAAACAATTAATGCAAAAAGCTGTAGTTATCATGAAATATCAATTGCTCCAATATGACTACTGGGCCCCATGCATAAATAAATGCATGGATCAGGTGTCGGAAAGAGAAATAGGCCTATTACATGCGGATGGGCTATCTAGGCCTACTAGCTATATCGGTGCTAAGTAGCCTGCAACGGCTTTTAATTCGTTTAGAATACACTGATAAAAAAAAGTTTTAACTAAACAAAATTAATACTTTTAAGGCCCTCTGTTAGTCTGTTTAATGTCAAATGGTCTAAAGAAAGATCTGCACCACAAAAAGGTAAAGCGTATGCAGCAGAAAAATACTTCTTTCGAACCAACAAATAAAAAGGACAATAAGAACATCAATATAGCAACAAAAAGAGTAAAGCTTGGGTGCTATAGATAGCATAAGATCATTTGTGCTACGGTTTTAAAAATTTATCATATAAATTTCAAATTTCGATTTAAGTAGCTCAATAATTGGTTATATAATAAACTTGTAGAATACTAATTTTTACTATTTTTTATGAGTTATGAAAGATGGTAAAAAATAGCTTAAAATATTGACAAATTTTTTTTAGGCCATATTTTATAAATCATAAAAAATAGTAAAAAATTTCAAAAATAGTCAAAATTAGTAACTTATAACTAAATTACTTAAATTGAAATTTGAAGTTTATACGATAGGTTTTTGAGACCATAGTACAGAAGTCCTTATGCTATTCATAACACCCAAGCCTTACCCCAACAAAAATATGTCCCAATAGTGGATTTTGAAGTTGTGGTATATCACAGAAAAATTTTCGAATAACATTTCCTTCGACCGAAATTGACAATAAATAATATATACATTCAAAGAAGAAAAAGGAAAGATCATTTATTGAAAGCCACTTGCGATTAAAACGATATTAAAAGCCGAATTCTGGAACACAAAACAACGAATTTATATCTGCTATGCTTGCCATAGAAAAATTTAACCATTGATTAGCAATATAAAAAAAGCCAAGACTCTGTATGTAATGTACCACATATCCTTTCGTTCGATCGTCATCTGACGTCTAGGATTGGATCTGAAAGTTAACGTGTTCCGTATTTGTCTCGCCCTCACAAAATCTTGTACATAGTTGGGAGTCTTGGGACCCGAGTGGTACAACCTACGGTGTTGCGAAGAGAAACGGAACTAACGAAGGCTTTACACATGCTTGCCCCCTTGATAAAGCCTATTGGAAATTTGGAATGTTTGTAACCCGATCCGAATTCTCAGTATATGTGATGTAAAGAATTTTAAAACAATGTTACATAGTTTATTGGATTTCTATATAATTTTGAAAAATAATTTATCTTATTTATTAAGGAGGAGGGTTCAAATGCACTCTATCTTTCAAATTATTTTTCTCCATTTTCAAAGTCCGAATAGTTAATCCGAACCGTTAGATGTGATCTATATATTAAGATGTGCTTGGAGACCAAATTTTATATTTTTTGAAATTTTTTTACTATTTAAGCCACTTTGAAAATTACTAATTTTACATTTTGTGGACCATTGAATTAGTGATTTTTCAAAGTAACTTAATAAATAGTAAAAAAATCCAAAAAATATAAAATTTGGTCTTCAAGCACATTTTAATATATAAATCGCATCTAATGATTCGGATTAACTATTCAAATTTTGAAAACGGAGAAAAGAGATTTGAAAGATATGGTGCATTTGGGTGCATTTGAATCCTCTTTATTAAATTTGCATTCAAATTTTGAACAATTCAAATCTGAAATTAAATTTATTAAGTAATATTATTCTAATATATCAAATATGAGTTGAGCTATTTTAAAACTATATGTATTACGTACACATCTGATCCGAATCAAACAGATCCTATTGTGAGTCATAGTTGTCGCGTTACATAGTAAACTTGTATTACATCATCATACACATCTGATCCGAATTAGACGGATCATATTGGAGTCATAGTCATCGAGTTACCAGTTACCACAACTATGGCAGCACATAGACTCCAGGCAACAGAGAGTTTGATCTCAGCACTTGAAACTTTCACGGTACTACATATTATTGTTTCTAAAAATACATTTTCCATACATTTTCCATACAATCTCTGAACAGCACCTCCTGAAAGTTCAACGGTAAATCACAGGAACTTGAATTTTCTAAATTAATGCAATAAGAATTCCATAATTGGTCAACATATTTTCCCAATTACGGCCTGTAGATGCCAGTGGGGTCAGCATTTTGCAATATCCAAGGGTGTTCAAGCACCTTCACAAGAGGTAGCCTTTGAGAAGCATCTTTTACCAGCATCTGTGCATAGAGAGTAAAAAAACAGAGATAATTTAAATTTTACACATCACAAAGAAACTTCATAAACACCAAGTTATTTAATTTGCCTTTATCAAGATGACTTCACCATTTTTTCATTATCATTTGTATTGGTTATGGAAGTACAAAGACAAATCAAAGGGAAGCCACTAAACCTGACTAATGAGATCTTTCACAGTTGAAGAAACCACTGGCTTGAGAGGAAATCTGAGATCAACTTTTAAAATCCTGAAAAGCACAAAGCAGACGAACCTTAAAATATAACCCATTTGCATTCTTTTTCAGTAGCAATTTTATTCCAATTGATATTACCAAATTGGAATTGGGCAATTATAAAAATGTGTGTATTTAAGCCTACACAGAAATAGAAAATCTTGCTTTTTCACATCCAATTCGTCAAATTCTTTTTACTATATTTTCAAAAAAAAAAAAGTAGCACTAAAAATACTATGAAATGCTTGCATAACAAATAGGGTCATTTACAAAAATAGTAAAAATAATTCTAACTTGGTTTCCTACAAAATTTTAATATGTCGATCACATTAAATGTCTTGGATCAAATATTTGAATTTATGTTCTCAGCTATATTATTTTAGGCTCCTCAAAGAAGCCAGAAATTAGTGAATATTTGTGAACTAATTTTGAGGAACATTAATTACAAAATTATTCATGATTGTAACTTCACCTCCTGTAGGTATCAGAGTGTTCCTTTGCTTCAAATGGAGGCACACCATAGAGGAACTCATAGCACAGTACACCCAAACTCCATATGTCTACATTTGCATCATGCTCTGAACTTTCAACTAAAAAAATAGAAGTAACTAATTTCAGGTAAGTGTACTTGCATACGAATAAAATGACACAATTCGCTCATGTTATTTTTTCTGTTTCAATATAGAGAAAGCCAAATTAAATTGGACACTGAAAATAGACCAGCACACCTGTGTTGCATTCTCAGAATAGTAAAAACTGAAAGATAACGCATTCTGCCACATATACTTACCCATTTCAGGAGGGAGGTAGTCCAGTGTACCGCACATGGTACGCCTCCGGTTAAATGTGTGTACTGACCACCCAAAATCAGCAATCTTGACCTCACCCTTGTATCAAAGAAGTAATTTTAATGCAGAGTTCTTGAGTAAATAGGTCAGGTTCATTTTTGTTCCTTGTTCAATAAAAGATGGAATTTAAATCAGTACCTCAAGGCCCATTAGGAGATTTTCTGGTTTTATGTCTCTGTGTATGACATGCTTTGAATGGAGGTATACTAATGCACGTGCCAAGGATGCAATATACTGAAATTTATAGGAAGGATACAAAAGAATAAATATGATCAGCTGTGAAATATAATAACTACAACAAGCTTAATTCCATGAAATGTGTGATACCACACTCTTACTAGCCTGCAATTTTTCTGGAAAAAAAAGAAAGAAAGGCCCTGCTAATATTATATTCAAATGTGCATTACAATCTCATGATAGTTTAATGAAAATTTAAGAACTATTTGCAATTTTTTTATACAGAACCAAAAACATCAGGTGCCTCATTAAAACCAGATTCATAAATATCTGGTAATTGGCATGAAGAAATGATGAAAGAAGTTATAAATGCATTTAATGGTTCTCTCTAAGAAGGACTTACTGTTGCGGCTCTTCTTTCATTGAAGTACTTGCACTTTTGCAGCTCTTTATAAAGTTCACCTTTTGCAGCATACTCCAGTATCAGATAAACCCGACTCTGTGCAAGAAAAAGAAAGATAAATAAACATATAATGACAAGAAATGGAAACTGTAAAATGAATGTAAAAGTGACATTTCATTTAATAAGTACTCAACCCTTGGGTTAGAAGCAAAAAGATACTATTATGCCCAAAACTATGCTAAGACACTCTTAGAAGAGACCATATAGGGGAAATATGTCAATAAAAGCTTAATCTAGGCAGAGAAACTGTAGTCATTTCCCAAAATAGGCACGAGTTGGGAGAAAAGGTAAATTAATGACTACCAGAAATTCTCCCACCAACTCAGTAACACTTTTCTGGAGAGTGAAGGTACACCTGAAGTCAATTTTGTCTCAAACATTGGCAAAGAAAGAGGTCTGAATTACGGATCCGAATTATCAGCATTCACTAACATTAGTACCACTTTGCCCAAGTCCCAGCCAAATGCTTCTTGAGAGAGAGAGAGGAGAGGAGAGAGATACCTGATCATAAAAATAACCATATAAGCGGAGTATATTGGAGTGGCGTAGGTGGCTCTGTATCTCTACTTCACGCCTCAACTGATGCTCCACTTGAGACTGTTTTAATTGGGTCTTGAATAAAACCTTCAAGGCCACTATGTGATTGCTCTACATATAAATTCAAAAAATTCAATTAATTAAACCCCCTCTGAAGCTGCAGAATTTATTTTAAGTCTAGGATTATGCAAGCACTTATCGGTCAATTTGCATTATAAAATGTAACATAACTCCAGAATTAGTACAGTAAAGAACATAAAATTAACCTCAGGTCATAAAGGGTTATGTTCTCTTTATGTCTGAACAGCTTATGGGAAACTAGTATATAGAGAACTACTGAAAAGTGTCCCTAAAAATGCAAAAGCAGAGAACTTCCTTCTCCCCTTGCCAATCTACATTAGATAAAGGTAGACTGAACGCCACCTAGTCGGCAACAAAACAAGGGTAAAAATGGACATCCTTTCCCGGCCAATCTACACTAGACAAATTTATCCTAATATTAGTGGTATATTTAAGGTAAACAGGGAAAAGTACCCTTTTATCTGGCCAATCTGCATTAGACAAAGGAATATTAGTGGTATATTAAAGGTAAACAGGGAAAAGCACCCTTTTATCTGGCCAATCTGCATTAGACAAAGGTAAACTGGGTAATCATAAAGTTGGAGGCATAAAACTGGATAAAATATAAAATACCCTCTTTTCTCTGGCCAAATATACATGGCCAAACTTGCCTCTCCCGAGCGGCTTCCCAATGTCAAAATCACTCAAAGTCCATCTCTTTTCTGCATCACTTGCCTTTGAGGGCGACTGTAAAAAAAGATTATTCACACATTAGATATATTTACTCAAAATATATTACGTTTAATTAACAAACTAAAACTACGGCAGAGCTTAGGATCACATATGCGTTTCTAATAGAAGAAACCCTAGAATTGACGATTTGGCATGAACCCAGAAAACTAAATCTTCGTTGGTTCCAAATAGTACTAAGTTGGTCACTATTCAATGATATAGTAAGTTACTGGATCTCTACAAGAAATAGCGATCTTTAATCCTTCAGCTAGAAAAGGAAATTGACTAATTTAAGTTGCTAGGAATTGAAATTCTGTAAAATGCCAGCAAAAACCCTAGGTTCGACTTTTTTGGGAGAAATTTGAGGTTTATGCTGACGCAAAACCCTAGGTTCATAAATCACCCAACCAAATCGATGACAAAAATTGCAAGAGCCCAAGACTAGGCGACTAGGGGAAATCACAAAACAAAAAAAAAGACCGCGGATAAAGATCAAATCAAAGAAACGAAATGAAGATCGAACAGTTAGTTTCTTTATCGCACCTTCTCTTCTTGATGGATTTCCGTGGCGATCGCCATGAGAGAGAGAGGAGATAAGCAATCTAAAAACTCAAAAAAGTCGTCGGTATCCTGAAAAGTAAAATTCGAGAAATTTTGGACCTTTTAAAATTTTGCGAGTAACGGTCGGATTCCTTTGCCATGTGGACCCGAAAGCCTCGACAGCAATTCAAATTATAGGCTATACCTGGAGTACAAGGATGTAAGGTCTACTGGTAGGCATAAGTCGCATAACCCAGCGTTACGCTGGACCTTGGTATTCATATACGGCTGAGCCGGGACCACGCAAAGATAGAATTTCTTCGTAAGAGGAGCTGATTTATGCTTGTTACACGGACCCGAATATCTCCCCCTACTGGTCTTGGGTTTCTATTGCGATTATTCTGGGTTCAAGTTTCTGTACGCTTAGCTAGTTAGCTTGACTTGATTTGAATTGAAGTCGAGAGGAGCGCTTGTCGGACCAAAGACTGAGTGCGTATCCGCCCAGGTACCTGAGGTGCAATTTAAAATAACAAACGGGTCAGATTAATTTCAGTTGGGCCAAACTCAATCTGGAACCGGTTGGGACTGTGGGGGTCTGCTTTGAAATTCGTGTCACATGAAAGGAACGGTTCAGATTTATGGCTTGTATCTCAGGTACCTGGGGTATACGGATTGAAGACTTGCCGATGGATATACTTTTCATGTAAATATTGCTCAAATTTATTTCATTTCATCAACGTTCGCATTCTTACGTGTCTCTAAAGTTTGAACTAGGATTATTTTTAAATGTTTTAACAAGACTGATTAAACTAATAAAATATCACATATTCACATGAAGCATCCTAAGAATGCAGTCTAATTTTTGCTTTTCAAACTTCAATCAGTTTGTTTGTATTGAAATTTCATACAAAAATTGTTTAATGTTGCCTATGAGAATTTGAATAGAACAATTTTTCCCAATTCCGATCGGTAGCAAAAAGTTCACAAATATTTTACTATATAACCGTGGAGTTCATCTCATTCTTTCTGGCTTAAGCAAGCACAAGAGTTCCCTTCCTAATTAACCCAAGAGATCTCATATGTTTTTTGCATTTTATATATTTATGAAATTATCAAAATATAATATCTGAAAAATGAGATTTCCTACCAAGTGGAAGTAGAATATAAAATTATAAATAGACAAACCTAAGAAATCCGTTTATTATATTAAATATTCATTTGAAGTTTTTGAGTTCATCGTAATTGTTTTAAGGTGCGAAGCAAATTTTAGATTTTTTTTGTCTAAATAAAGTTTTTTATCCAACGAAAAATACGATACATTGCAATAACGTATTAGTAATTTTATTTTAATGAATGAAACAAATTATGGTTTAACTCAATATAAGAAAATGTTTGTACATTTTTATACTTTCAAATGATTGTGGGTTATTTACGTAATTTATAAATGTGGTCAAAGTTTATTGATCCTACAAAGCATTTTATGATAATTTAAATCCAATATGATAAAGTAATACATAATAATGGGCAACTGCCCGAAAATTTATCAGAATTAGTCACGATCTTATAATTTATTTTCCAAAGTTTTTTAGAGAAAAGAAAAAATGACAAGGCCCATTTGGAGATGTCAGATGTAGCTTTATCGTAAAATCAGCGGCCATGAGATAGAGAGGCTTTTTTTAAAAAAATTAAAAAAAAATAAACTGTTTTGGTCCGTTAGACCGTTAGCCTCTGCCTTGCATGTGCTGCAAGGAGTCGTTTTTGAATCTGATTACGTACGGCGGGTTAATATGCTGCCTAGTGTGCTCAGGATCCTCTGTGGCCCGTATAGAGTGTGAATGCTAGTGTAAGAAAACTGTCCACGCATTTTTCATATTAGAAATCGAATTTTTTTTTTTTGTAAAATAGAACTAAATAAAATTATCTAAACGAAATAAGCACAAAGAGTTTAAAAGTTACAAAATGCTACGGTGGAGAGTGATTTATGGACTCATTTGATGGATCTTTTTTGTAATTTTTAGAACCTCTATGCAGGTTTTGTTTAAACTATTTTATTTAGTTCTATTTTTAAAAAATAATCTTAGAAATGCATGGATTAATTAGTTCCTGAACCAGGTCGAATATTCTCTCGCTCTGGAAATGGAGAAAGCTGGAAACAGCTCAGCTCAATTTCTGCTCAGACTTGCTTGACGCAGTAAACTACTGCGGTTCATTTGAATGAATATTTGAGAATAGCAAAGTTAGAATTAAAATAACTGGTAACTCAATACTTTAACGAGATATTTAAGAGTTCAGAACATCTACTTTTTTTGCCTTTCAAATACGGAATAACGAGCTATTTTTTTCGCTAAGACACTAACTAAAACCCTTTTTATTTTCCAACGCCATCTAAACATACCAAAAATCACATCCATGAATAATCATTATTGTCAAAAAAATTTGTTAATATCAAAGTTTGATATTAATCAAACAAATTTGTTGGAGTACTTTCTAGGCACTCAAGAAATCCTTTTAGGTGGTTAAAATTACTTTACTGTATTAATTCACATGATGACTGCACTTAAACTTAGTAAGACAGATGAAATTGCAAATTTTCTTTGAGAATTGATTTGATTTTTCCGAGAAAAATTGTTTAGGTTTTGTCTTGGGCACTGATATCAATTTTAAGGCACGAAAAAAAAGAGGTGATTTGTGTACCTCTGATGAATAAATCTTGCACATATTTTAAAGTGAAATATATATATATGAGTAGAACTAGGGTGCTCTTAAGCTCACCAAAGTTTTGGTGAGCTTAATTCTAAAATTCATCAAATTGATTTCAAATAACAAATTCAAACCGTTGAAACCTGCCTACCTTATGTGTGATGCATCTACATGTGAAATTTTTAAACATTTGAATTAATTTAGTATAAAGTCAAGCAGTCAAAATTAGAAAGTTAATAAATTAATTTTAGTGCATTCATTTTTTGAACGTTTTTGACCGCTTGACTTTACACTAAATTAAGTCAAATGTTTTAAAATTTCACATATAGATGCATCACACGTAAGGTAGACGGGTTTCAACGGTTTGAATTCATCATTTGAAATTGATTTGATGAGTTTTAGAGTTAAGCTCACCAAAACTTTGGTAAGCTTAAGAGCACCCTAGTTATACTCTATATATATATATATATATATTGTGGCTAATTTGTTGCCAGCAATATTTCTGCCGGCAGTGTCCAAATAACAAATTCAAACCGTTAGATATTTAATCTATACTATAATCTATTTGGAGACTAAATTTTATATTTTTTGGAAATTTTTTACTATTTATTAAGCTGGTTTGAAAACTACTGATTTCAATAAATTTCTGCAGCATTGAAATCAGCGGTTTTCAAACCAGCTTAATAAATAGTAAAAAAATTCCAAAAAATGTAAAATTTGGTCTTCAAGTAGATTATAATATAGATTAAACATCTAACGGTTTGAATTTGTTATTTGGACATCACAAAAATAAAAAAGGGCGACAACACTTTCGACTAAAATGCTGTCGGCAGCAAATTAGCCGGACCCATATATATAGAGAGAGATAGGGGAGTTGGCTAGGATCAAAGTGGTAGTTCCTGAGTTTTGGTGCTACCAATTTATTTTTCAATTTTTAAAGTTCAAAATGTCAATTCGAACCATTCAAGTTGATCTCTATATTAAAATGTGCTTGGATATCAAATTTTATATTTTTCTGAATTTTTTTACTATTTATTAAGCCACTTTGAAAATCGCTGATCCAATGATGGCTTCTGATTTTACTGTTTTGTTAACCCACCGTTGGATTAACGATTTTCAAAGTGGCTTAATAAATAGTAAAAAAATTCAGAAAAATATAAAATTTGGTTTCCAAGCACATATTAATATGGAGAACAAGATAAACGGTTCGGATCGACATTTTGAATTTTTTAATTTTAAAGTTTAACCGTATGCATATCAGACCATATGCATATGAATACAAATTAGTCACACTCTCTCTCTATATATATATATTGCACGAGATATTGATAATTTTTACGAAAAACAGTTAGCACTTTTCCTTCTTCTTTTTTATAACAGAGACATGGTACTTAATTTCATGCTTAAGAAAGAATCGTACCTAATAAATCCAGTCGTGTAAAAAATGATTTTGTAGCTCGTCTAATCGACAATTAGTTATTGACAGTGATCAAATCATTACGAATTGTCTGTTTGTTGTTTATATTATCAATTAGTTAGTCATTTTATTATGTATTTATCAATTATATGTACTATATTTTGCTTTGACTTATCTAAGTTATTATAAATATCAATTTATAAAATTTTATTCATTAACAATGAAATTAAGTTAAAATAAATTTGTTTGATAAGTTTGACGATTAAATTAATCACTCTTAATAATTATAAATATATAAACATATCTTTAATGAAAACATAAATTTATCCGTAAAATTGATTTCGACTGAATAGCGATTATTTACAACGTTGAATAAATCTCAGGAGTCACGAATGTTTGAGCATCTCCTAAAAAATGGAGCCCTATTTTGCTAAAGGCCACTAAAAGCTACCAGCGAATAAAAATATTAATTGGGCTTTCTTTGAAGTGCTGATTCAGGCCTAATGTTCCAACCCAATACACAAATGTTTATATATCAACTAATAAAGACAGTAGCTTTTTTTTTATTTCGGCCTAAAAAACAAAAATTCTTAAATGCTTGTCTGATGGGCTGGTCGAATCAGTTTCTAAAGCATCAACATTCAAATAAAGATCTGCACTTTATCATTTTCATCAACCAGGACAAATTTTGTGCGTATAATTTTGCAGAAAATAATAGGTAGACTTTTATCATTTACAGAATGATCAAATTTTTATCACAAGATACACATACCTTAATGCACTTTTAATTTATTTACAGTTATATATTTTTTAAGACATTTGTTATCTCAGCTTATGTAACAACTATTTTGTAACTCTTTAAATAAATAAAATTGTTTACATGCTTTACGTACACAAAAAAAAAAAAAAAAAAACTGGAAAACAAAACGAGTAATTCAGCCTTAACAACACAAAAATGATACTTCACCCACCTCTCTTGCTGACCACTAATTTCACTGTCACGAATTGAACCACGAGTATATGGGAGCCAGTCAGATCTCCGGATATAGCCATCTTCAGTAAGTATCCCTTGTGTTTAAATCTAACGTGATCTACGTACCACGTTTATGGTTCCTCGAGCAAAAAGCGATATATAATTTCAATTTTTTTAAATAGAAATTAAAGAACAAACTTATTTAAATAAAACAATCATCTAGCATCTTGGATTTCTGAAAATATGCTACACTGGGTAGTGGAACACATTGGGTACACTGTTTTGGTACTTGTTTCATGTTACATTGGGTGGAAAAACCCTCCATCGTAACAGCTTATTTTAGTACATTGGATGCTTGTTTCATTTAAATGAGTTTCTTTATTTCTATCTTTAAAAAAATCCATAATATCAAGCATTACTAGATTATTAAAAAAAACAAAAAGTATGTTATGATATTTTTCTTATTGGAAAGATTAGTTCAAGTGCGGAACTAGAAACTTTAGATTGGAAGGTTGAATCATAAAAGGCAAAAAATATGCAATGTGTAGAAATTTGAATCTTTATAATCACAATATAAAATTCTAATTAACCACTGGACTATAAGTAGATATTTAATATTTTATAAAAGAATTTGAACAATATAAAAATAAAAAAAATAATTAAATTTCAATATACATAATTAAAATATTTAAAATTATAGAAGTGGCAAACTACTCCTTTCTCGTTACTTGTATTAAGATCTGTCTCTGAGTTGGCAACAAGCCAACAACCAACTTATAATTTTATTTAGAATAATAAAAAAAAACTCTACTAAATTATCACCAACAAGCCAACAACCAACTTATAATTTTATTTAGAATAATAAAAAAAAACTCTACTAAATTATCACCAACAAGCCAACAACCAACTTATAATTTTATTTAGAATAATAAAAAAAAACTCTACTAAATTATCACCAACAAGCCAACAACCAACTTATAATTTTATTTAGAATAATAAAAAAAAAACTCTACTAAATTATCACAACAAACAATTTTGTCCTTATTTATTAAACAGGACTTAAATTATGTATCAATCAAATATTATTAACAATTGAGACCAACATTAATATGTAAAGCTTTTTAAGAAAGAGATTGATGTAATCAAGCGAATGCCCAAAAGGAGCAATAAAAGAAAACGCTTACAACGTGCTGCCATAGTGCCATATGGTATCTACAGATTTATATGTATCTCTGGTCATATTTGGACCTCATGTTAAAAGTGACGTGGGAATGTTTGAATCCCAGGTTAAATCTAATTTTTATAGTTAATTACCATCTTTTAAAAACATAATAAATAAAAGAAGGCTGATAATTATACCTCAAATAAAATTTCCAAGCGCATCCCCAAGTAATTTAACATAAAAGACTTCTAATGCACATGAGATCAGAATAGAAAATGTTTGTATTTTACGATTCGTAAAATTCATCACGGATTGTAGGGAAAACGGATCCGTGATATATTTTACGATTCTAATCCCCGCCTCTCACCTTCTATCCAGTAAAAATCACCAGTTCCGACCTTCTCCTTGTATTAGAATTTCAACAGTGGAAGGAGCAAAAGGGAAAGCAAAAGAGAGGAGGTTGTGACCACCCACCACTCCTCTCCTGGAGAAACAAAAAAACAAAAAAAAAATCTAGATGCCTCCACCTTTTGTGTTGTTGGCTGATTAGTGCAACAGAGAACAAGAATGTGAGAAAGGAGATTGCCAGTGTTTAATTTGTTAGATGTTGTGTTGTTTAGATATTGATGTGTCTTTAATGTGCTTTTTATTTTATTTGAATGATGTTGTGATGTGAAATGATAAATGCAATTTTACTTCTATTTAAAGAGAAATTATACTTGACAGCCGTTGTTCAGGTTTTAAAAAACTAATATAAAACCCACAATTAACTATATTTTTTAAAAAGAAGTTTGATTAATACTATAAAACGTATTTATATAACAAGAATTTAGAACTTGCTAATTAAAACATAAGTCAAAATATTTTTTTTAAAAGTCAAAAATATTTTTTTTATCGAATACTCAATTAGTTAATGGATTTAAATTCAATAACTTATTTAAACATGATTCGATATTTTTTTGCCTCTCATGATATAAACCCTGAGTCCCCCTTTCTAGAAACCTACAATAAATCCATAATGTATTTTACAAAATTAATCCCGAAGAAATTATTATGTTAATTATTTCGATACATAAATATCTCTCTTTCTTTGTTTTTCGTGGTTTATAAATTTTCTATTCAACAAAAGTTGAATCTAAAACTAAATATTTAGAAAGAGAAAAAAAAAAAATCAAAACTGCTCTTATGAAAGAGAAACCTCGGATGTGGAACTGGAAATGCGTCCCTCTCACCTCATTTTACTCGTGAGCTGTTGCTTCATCACTTTCGTGAGCCTTTTTTTTTTGGTTAGTTTTCAGCTCACTGGTTTCAAAACACAAAGTTTAGTTTTGGAACCTTAAAATTGTTACTAATAGCTGTCTGCGGATGTTTTATTGAAACAGGCGCTTTTCGTAATTATTTTTTTTGTTATTTCTTTTAGTTGAAAACTTGCAATATCTCTGCTATAAAATTGTCGGCTACGGGTCTACGGCCCTATGGATTATTATTTTTATGAATAAAAGAGGTCCACTCTTATATATGTATTTATTTTTTTTTTTTTTTCTGGATAAGTAAAGGCATGAGACCCGCATGCACCGTCGAATACACGTCAGTTTACCAAGAAAAAAAAATACAATACAAATCAGCGTTTGACGCGAGGGATGGATGGAATCATGGATGATGGAATGGACGCAACGGGTTACTTCTCCACGCATATGCTGAGTCACAGAACCCATTTTAAATCTCTAACAGGGAATCGGTGTAGATATTTTGCAATATTTTCTCTATTATGATTAAGTTGCAGATAGATGCAATATTTCGTCTATGCTGAGTCACACACCAATTTAATTACTATGATAGTCTTGTTAGTGTCAAACATGAATTATAAAACTATCATATAAAAATTTTATATTGTGAATGAGAATTAATTTTACAATATATGTAACATTTTACTCTAAAATATATTGAAATTTGTGTATAAGTGCAAAAAAAAAAAATTTTAAACTGAGGATCAATTGACTCTTATTTTCTCTTATTAGCTATGTCTCTTCTTGTCAGTATTTTGTTATTACTACTTATAGATTTGATATTCAGAGAAATGGGAAACAACGCCAGAGTTATAAGTTAAAATATTATTTTTTAGTAAAAAGAATTACTTAATCTTTTATTTAAAAAAAAAGATTAAATTGACATATTCCATCCAACTTAAATCTCACAAATTTAATTATTAACCATAATTTTGACATGTGCTGAGCAAAGTTTAAAATGTACTTCCAACAAATAATAAAGAGAAATTTGTTTTATTAAAAACTGATTGTAGACAAATATTTAATTTTATAAGTATAGTAAAAACTCTCTTAGAACGTTTTGTACAAGAATCTTTATAATATTAATGCATAATTTGAAATGCCAGAAATAACAGAGGATGCAGTACCTCTCTCATAACTCAAAAGTACAATATTTTCTGTTCCCTCGACAAACTTCCAGAGTGAGAAGCAAATCACCGACAAATGGAATCCAAAATTTTATTATAATTTTTAAACTTATTTTTTTTAAAAACCTTTTTTTCTTTACCGAAATTTTTATTTGTAGAAAAAAAAAATACTCAAATCAGGATTTTCGTATTTATCTGAGCCGTACAGTCAATCTGCAGCTTTCTACAATCTATGGCTCATTTATGGAGGGTCGTAAGGACCTATAAATCAATCTATGCTCCTCATAAATGGACTACAAGTTGGCTGTGCTGCTCAAATAAATGTGAAAATTCTCAAATCTAGAGTGTCTTCATTTATTTTTGTTTTTTGGTTATGCTATTAATAAATATTTCAACTTTCTTTATCCAGTCGGTGACATGTCGTCACACAGTCATAGATAGAGTGCTCACCCGTACGCAGAGAACCTGAATTCCACTATAACGAATAATTGTCGGTTTTAATTACTATCCAGTTCAATTGTACAATAGTTTTCTTCAAAAAAAAAAAATTGTACAACAGTACAAACAGCATACAGTCTAACACCCTGGCAATTCCAAGATGAATGTGTACTTCCAAAAAATGGAGTGCGTATTGAAAGAAGAGGAGGATTCAAATGCATTCAAATTTTTATACACCCAAATGTACTCTATCTTTCAAAAAAAAATTCTTCTTTTTCAAAGTCCGAATAGTCAATCCGAACCGTTAGATGCAATCTATATATTAAGATGTACTTGGAGGCCAAATTTTATATTTTTTGAAATTTTTTACTATTTATTAAACCACTTTGAAAATCTCTGATCCAATGGTCCATAAAATGTAAAAGTAGTGATTTTCAAAATAGCTTAATAAATAGTAAAAAAATTTCAAAAAATGTAAAATTTGGTCTCCAAGCACATCTTAATATATAGATTACATCTAACGGTTCGGATTAACTATTCAGACTTTGAAAAAGGAGAAAACAAAATTAAAAGATATATTGCATTTGAGTGCACAAAAATTTGGATTCATTTGAACCCTAAACACCTACCTACCCCCCTCCTCCAAACTATAAATAGGCTCCAACTAAAGCAGCAGCATGTGTGCTATTATTCATTTTTCCTATTACTGGAGTTACCTTTTGCAATTTCAAGCGTTTAGTTTCCACAGAAAAAAAAATGACTATCTCCATTGAAATACCTCTGACTGGTAACCACTCTTGTTTCTGTTGTTACTACCATTGTAGTTACCATCGATGTTACAAATATTATTGTTGATTTTTATTTTTAATATATAGTTTACATTTCTAGTTGTAAAATTGCATTGTACCATAAAACGCATGGAAATAAATCTGCTGTTATTCCAATGTAATAACAGGAACCTGTTATTCCGATTCCAATCGTTGATCTTCATTGAGATTCGCAGAAAAATTTGAATGGTTGAGATTGGAATAACAGGTTCTTGTTATTCCAATGGAATAACAGCAGATTTATTTCCAAAATGCATACCCTAAAATACCAGAAACTGGTTTTTATATTTTTTGTGCTTTTCTAGCAAAGTAATTAGTTGGTGCACTGCTATTAATTATACCAGAAACTGAGTATAGTTTTTTTCTTTTTTTTTTTGTTAATAAAAGTGGTCATATGCCACCTATTTTCATGAGGAAAATGACAAGGAATGTGAAGATGGTACTGAGACGGTATCAATCCACACAAGTTCTTACACCATATAACATGCTCATATCACTTAAGAAAGCAAAAAAAGCATAGAGATCCTGCTGGTATAGTTAACTACATTTAATTGCTTTACACATTTCTGGATAAATTAATAAACAAATTGCATTGACTGAGAATTAATTAATACTGCTGCACCTAATACAAGTCCAATGGTTAAAGGTATATTACCTTTTCTTTTCCGTGAAAGCCAAACGACAATTATCTTTTACTAAATTGGAGATGTTTAGTTTCATTTTGTTTCCTGTCTTCTTGTAGAATCAAAAAATGTGGAGAATAAGACACAATCTGAGCAAACGGAGTTAAAACCTGACGGAGGCTTTGTCGTACCAGATGCCAATGCATTTGGCCAAACTTTCAGGTACTGTTCCAATTATGTATTAAAAAATGATGCTAATTCAAATTAAACTTTTGGTTTGGTTATGGAAGTGTTGCAGGTTAGTGTTGAACAGTTACTGGCTTACAATTTAACTATCACTTTCATCTAATGGAACGGGCATTATTTGCTTTTTTTCAACAAAAAAAATAATTAAATTAAACTTTCATTTTGAATATCTCAACAACAACAACAAAAATTATGTTAGAACCCAAAACAGTTGTTTGAGCTGGGATGATATTTTTGTTGCATTTAAAGCCCAGTGCAAGGCTGAATTAAGTTAGTTTCAGGTTTTGGTACATTGTACCAGTCAGGTACCGGTTAGTATTATGCAGACTCGGACTTCTTGAACCAAAATTAAAAAATATGGAGTTTGGTTGTGGGCACCATGAGAAATTTAAATATTAAGATCAGTGTGGCCATACCTTTATTAAATGATAAAAGCAAACAAGAAAAAAAAATATACACATATATATGCAGCATGCTGGGTTGGCCTTTTCTCCTCATTTCTTTTGATCAAAACTAAAAAAGGAAAATTTTGTTTGGTGGGGGACATTGATACTGTTTTAATTGCTTTATTACTTGATTTGGTATCGCGACAATTATTATGGTTAGTTATTTCAAAAATATCCCATAAAAATATTAAAAATAAATGCAGGGATTATGATGTTGAATCTGAGAGGCAGAAAACTGTGGAGGAGTTCTATCAGGTCAACCACATTAACCAAACCTATGACTATGTAAGTTCCAAAATTCTAATTGTTTTCTACAGTATATTTATCTATAGTTTCAGCAAATTAAAATGATTAAGATAAATTATAACAAAGTATATTTTTCCAAAAATTAGAACAGCATTTCCACATGGCATGATGTACCTAGTAAATTCTGACCCAACTTATTTTGACTAAACTGATAAATGATTAGGTGAGAAAAGTGAGAGAAGATTATGAAAAGTTGAACAAGCGCGAGATGAGCATATGGGAAGGCATCGAGCTATTAAATGAATTTGTTGATGACAGTGATCCAGATCTTGACATGCCACAAATCGAGCACCTGCTTCAGACTGCCGAGGCTATCAGGAAGGATTACCCGAACGATGACTGGCTTCACCTCACTGGTCTTATTCATGGTTTGTGTAGTCTGTTAATTGATTGGTTACCTATGCATTATTCAATTGTTTGGGAGTGAGGCTATGGTACTATGCATAGTGCATATTGGTCCGTACTACGGATCAATATCTCAATTTGCAAAGTACAAACAATCAATCTGAACCGTTCAACATGATTTTCATATGAAAATGTACTTGTAGATGAACTTTTACATGTTTTAATTGTGCTATTATTTTAGATAGGTAGAAAATCACTTGATCTGAAAATTCTAGAACATTCAAAAATAGTGATTTTCTGCCTATCAAGAAATATAGTAAAAAAAAGTTAATGGAGGCTATCTAATGAAGGCACCTGTGGCTATCTAATGAAAAGATATGGGCATGATTCTCAATTTTTTTTCCTAAAAAAGAATTAGTGAATACCATTTCTGGCTTCTTCTTTTTTACCCCAGAGGGTTCTCTGGTAAATTGCTTAGTTGAGGGTTAACTTCATCAATGAGGGTATTGAATCTCCTGTACATGAGAGCTATACAACCAATAAGGTTCACAATTTTGGTGTGGTCCAGAACCTATCATCATGTGCCAACTATTGAATTCCCTGACATGAGAACTATACAACCATAGGGGTTCATTAATTTCAGTGGGGTCCAGGAGCTTGCAACATGTACCTGTGATATTTTTGAACTATTGGTACTTGGAATTCATATTAACTCTGATCCTGAAATATCAGATCTTGGTAAGGTGCTTCTCCATCCTGACTTTGGGGGACTGCCACAGTGGGCTGTTGTCGGTAAGTTTACTTGAAAGAAAAAAAATTCAATTAGCTCCAGCCTAACTGTGAAGAAAAAAAAAAAATACCAGAATATTTCTTTTGGACTAATAATTTTGTTTTGCTATTTAGGTGACACATTTCCAGTTGGGTGCGCATATGATGAGAGCAACGTTCACTTTAAGGTATGTTTGGTTCTTGATTAAAAAACTAAAGCAAGCTTTGTATTATTGAATCAATAAGCAAAAAATAATTCCATATTAATTACCAATGCAGTATTTCAAGGAAAATCCAGACTACGCCAATCCTAAATATAACACCAAATTTGGGGTTTATTCGGAGGGTTGTGGCCTAAACAATGTGCTCATATCGTTTGGGCATGACGATTATATGTACCTGGTAAGTCTTTTTTTTTCCCCCCATTTTTATATAAAATATTTTCCTTGATTTTTGTTAATTAATGAAATTGTTGTACTTGATAATATAGGTGGCTAAGGAGAATAAGTGTACTTTGCCTTCTGCTGCTCTGTTTATAATTCGCTACCATTCATTCTATCGTAAGAAATCCCATCTTTCTTTTCTGATATTACAAAATGTTCAATTCTAAATTGCACAAGACAACACATCACGTGAAATCTGGTGTTAACAAACACATTTCACTTGATACTATAGTCGAGTATATGTAAATTATTTTTTATAAATTAATTGTTTCATTCTTAATTATTCTAGCTCTTCACAAGCATGGAGCTTACAAATACTTGATGAATGAGGAGGACAGAGAGAATCTCAAATGGCTACATATTTTCAAGTGAGATATTATGCAGAATCACTTTTCCTTTTTAATAAAATTTAACCCACTTATTTAATGGCACATGAGAGATAATTTGTCCTTATTATTATTATTTTTTTTCCATCTCAGCAAATATGATCTATATAGCAAGAGCAACATCAAAATTAATGTGGAGGAAGTGAAGCCATATTACCTTTCACTAATTAAGAAGGTACAATAATAAGAATATTCCTCTCTGTTATAACTTATATGTAAAGAAATTAGGATTTATTTTTTACCAGCTTGATTATAATACCAGTAAGGTACCAGGTTGTATCTTGTATGGCAACCCTTTTGTGTAGGGTCAAAAGTATTATTTTGGCATGATATCAATTTCATTTAGAATTGCATTTGTTGTTCACAAGGTGCTTGTTTGGAGCGTACTTTGAAATATTTATGCTTATTAAAACATGAAAATTTTATACGATTCTGACCGAAAGCTTTTACTAATTTGGTATTGTTATGCTTTTCTAACTTTGTTTGTTCTTTCATGTACGGAATTTCTTGTGAGATTTTCACTACTTAATACTAATTTGAGGTTATGTTTGTTTCATGCAGTACTTCCCGGCGAAATTAAAATGGTGAAAAATTGTGATGCAGATAGTCAAGGGAATTACTTATTCGAGAAATTAGTTTTACAATGTTTATCTTTGTTGCATAATGTGATTTTTTTTCATTTTACATGAGTTTGTTTATTATTGTGTGCAATTGTTGTGCAGTATGCAACTGTAATATATATATATATATATATCATATCGCATTAGTAATAAAATGCATATTTATCTCTCTCTCTATCAAAGTTTTTTTTTTCTCACTGCATAAAAGTATAAGATAAATAAATAAAACAATGCAAAAGCTGTTTGTAAGTCTTGAAAAGATTGTCTTTTCTTGAAATCCAGTGATTTAAATAGTAGCCAGTATGTAATTTGTAAAGTCTTCTCTGTGATTATAACAGACAAATAATTTATTTCAGATGAAACATGTTTCGTACTAATAATACGGTGAGATTTGCACGTGGTTTTTTTTTTTTAATCTGAAAAATAGTTTCAGTTACAATTAAAAAAAATTCAAGTCCAATTAATTTGGGCCAAGAGATTCAGACCCATATAAAAGAAGTTTGAAGGATTCCATGCTCAAGCCCATCTATCCAGATAAATAACCAAAAAAAACCAAACAAATTGGACTGCATTAAACAGTGACTTGTTGTCTTTTTGATCATAGTCAATTATCAAATCCATTAAATAATTATGGATAAATTTTACAAAAAAATCATGCAACTTTAAATAAATCGGAGCACTGTGGCTACTACGGCTTCAAATTGGACATATATTTTGAAGTTATTTTCACCGAATTCTCTCGATAAGCATACTCTAGCTTTACTCTTGTGTATGTTCAATAGAGAATTACATGTTTTTTGGATATTTTTAAGTGACTGACATGTCATGATCCAAATCTATGTACGATATTCAAATTGGATTAACCTCTTCAATTTTAGCGGTTAGCAGTACAAAGAAAACAAGTGCAGAAGGATAAGGACTGGACAATTAAACAAAGCAAAGCAAGTGTGCAACAATACCCTGTTAAAATTATTTTCTCAATATTCTTCAGAGACCCAGTCGGTGCAACTTTCGGAAGCTTCCCATCTCTTTCATTCAAAACAATTAGGGACAGGGCGGCAAACAAATCAGTGCATACACTGATGCCACAGAAAATCGTCCAGGGTGCAGAAACTTTTCCAATTTGTTCTTGTCAGAGTTTATGTTGTCAACGGAGAACAAAGGCCTGTACCAGAAAAAATAAATAGTATTACATTATTAAGAATTCAGTCCTATGTCATAATCACATAACCTAAAACTCTAAATCATACATAGAAAACTAACTACATTACTAAAGAAAGCAAATTTGCACGCGATGGATTATATTGACAACAAATGACACGCACACCACGATTCAAATGATTATTAAAATTAAAAAGATTGTGTATCAAATTAGGTATAATTTGAAAATCAATTGATCATCCATTGAATGTTTTGAAAAATTAACATTCAGTTTTATCGGCACTTATCAGTATTCACAGTAACAATGATTTCCAAATTATAACAAATTTGATACACAATCTATCTAAACTACATAGAATATTTTCGGAATTCAACTTTTACAAATTCAAAAATTATGCATAAGTTGTTGTGGTTGCCATGTAAAAATAGTTGTCAATATATCCCTTTTCTTCATTACTGAAACCAACAAATTGAAATTTCTACATTAGGACGAGATTAGGTGACAACACAAGTTTTGCATGAATGAGCATTCTTCATATATTGACATGAATGATGGGGATATTAGGATGCTGCGAAAATAGCATAATTAATTTTGTGTAATTTTTTTTTTTATAGGATTGTGATGTAAACACATTTATTTTATAAAACTTGGTAGTCTCTACCAAGCATTTCAAAAAAAAAATGAATGAGAGTTTCTTTGTAAACAAAAAAAAAATTAAAAATAGAGGAGGATTCTATATATAGAGCATAAGGTACGGTCCAAAAAAAAGCATACAGCTGCAAGGGCAGAGATAAAAAAAAAATGAAAAATAAACAGATAAACTGAATAAAAGGGTCTCTTTAGAGTTTAGAAGAGAATATCTTTCCACAAACTCCTAGAATCTAACGTTAAATATAAAGATGTCTTTATTTAATACGCCATAAAAGTCATTCTTCTTTAAACTGCAATACTGAAGGACAAACCCAAACTTTAGTATTGAAAGACAAGTCAAGGTGGATAAGAATATTTCTTGACTGACTTTTGTTGTTGTTATTATTGTTTGAGACATTAGTCTAATTTGTGTTGTAGGTACAAAATTATGCCTAATTTAGTTAAATTGAGTGTGACATTATTGATGGTAGGGTGACTTTTAACTAGTCTAATCGTTGGGTGCTAAGTTTTGAATATGATTGAATGTCATATATATATTTTGTAACATAATTCTGACCTTATATTTGATTTTTTTCTAATATTGGCATAAAATTATATAACTTTTACTCATTTTAAATTTATGATATCAACACAAAAGATTGTTATATAAATATATCCACTTGAAATACAATGGAAGTTTGGTCACACGACTTTTACTTCTTTTTTTCATATGTAGGTTGGACATGTTAGATTAATCATGCTAAAGGAATCCAAATGAGTTACAAAAAGTATGAATCATAAACAACTTAATGTAATAATTTATTATTAAGCTAGAAATAATAAATTGTAATAACTCAATTGTTCACGTAACTTGCACTTTAAAGAGAATGTTTTGGGTAAATTTCATGTATACCCCTCAACAATATATTTTTGGGGAAATTTGCGCGTTTAACAATTTCTCACGAACCCAAAAGCATGTTCTAACAACAATGCACGAAGTGGATCGATGAAGAATGCTCAACATCTTGTGCCCGAGTTCCATGAATTAATGTACCTATTGACGTTGCATCCGGGGTTTGTCATACATTCAACGCTATTCCTGTGTTAACGTCTGGCTTCTCCAGGACGAATCCAAAATATTTGTTCTTCACTTGGGGGTGAAAACGGATTGGTTATAAGATCAAATAGTGGTAAACCAATCAATTTTAATTTTTAGATACGGATCATATATTAAATGAATACAAATGCAGATAAAATTTGAATATCTAACTTAGATATTGTGACAAAATTAACAATAATATTATTTTTCTTTATAAAATATGTATATGATTCAGATATTTTATCATTATAGTGAACAAAATAATTATTTTTCTTTAAATTGGTTGGTTTCAAAAGACAAATGGTTCATTTCTTTATTTTAGACGCATGCACAAGCATATAACTAAATGACATTGTATATAGATCAAAAGTAGAGAAATATATCATTTGTCCTTAGAAACAGACCAATTTAAAGAATGACATTTTTATTAAATAAGCTACATATTTTCTTAACTTTTTAATATAGGGTAAAATGGGTGCTTTGTAAATTTAAAATGAGTTTTAATAGAAAAGACAATAAAATCAGTAAATTCCTGATTTTTCTTTTTAATTTAGAAAGGTAAACATGATATTATAAATTTTAGAAAGGAGAATACATAATTTCAATTATTTTGAAGGGTACACATGAAATTCCCCCTAAAATAAAAATTTCTCGCTAAGAGTTCAAGTTACGTTGAACCGTTGAACTACAATTTATTGTTTATGCCGTAATAATAAATTGTTGCATTAAGTTACTTCTTATTCATACTTTTTGCAACTTATTTGGATACCTTTAGCATGATTAATCTAACATGCACAACCTACATAACAAAGAAAAAGAAGTAAAAATCGTGTGACCAAGCTTCCCTTGTACTTCAAATTTATAAATAATTATATATAACAAACTCTTTTCACTAGTGAGAACATACAATTAGTGTCGCCTTAAAAAACCGACACTAATACTTTAGTATCGGTCGTTTACAAAAAACCGATACTAATAATATTAGTGTCGGCTATTTAGATGTAGGCGACACTAATAACTGAGAATTAGTATCGGTTATTTATAAAAGGCGACACTAATACATTAGTGTCGGCTGTTTATAAACAACCGACACTAATACTTAACAATTAGTGTCGGTTGTTTATAAACAGCCGACACTAATGTATTAGTGTCGCCTTTTATAAACGATCGATACTAATTCTCAGTTATTAGTGTCACCTATTTATAAACAGCCGACACTAAAGCTAAAAAAATTTCATTTTAAGTCCCGCGCACCGCTTTCAAACGCACGCCTAGGGTTTAAACATTCACTTCGCTTCACGCTTCTCTCCGATCTGATCTTCTCAGCCACTTCTTCTGCGCATGCTTCACGAAAAGCGCTTCACTCCGATCTAATCTTCTCAGCCAGCCGCTTCTTCTGCGCATGCTTCACGAAAAGCGCTGTAACTTTTGATCCGTCCGTCGGATCGGGCTAAAATTTTGACAGGAGCTCCGCAAATGGATTTCCAAACTAACTTATTTTCCAGCCCGATCCGACCGTCGGATATAGATTTTTCGAATTTTCTTTACAATTTCAGAGTTTTTAGGGTTTGTATGATAACAATAAATGAGCAATTTGGATGATATTTTATTTAGTGAGTGTTATTTGTAAATTATGATGAATTATTTGATATCTTTGTTTTATATATAGTTTAGCAAAAATATATGAGCATTCCAGAACAAAAATTTTCATTTTTAGAATTTTCTATGATTTATAGTGAATTTTTGAAATTTATTTTTAGAAAAAAAAAAACATTAGTGTCGGCTTTTTAATATATAGCTGACACTAAAAGTTAGTATTAGTGTCGGCCATTTAATAAACAGCCGACACTAATGCCTTACTTTTAGTGTCGGCTATTTACAAAGTATTAGTATCAGCCCGATTAATGTCGCCTAATGTCTGACACTAATACCCATAAACAGCCGACACTAATTCCAAGTTCTCCACTAGTGTTTGTTGATATCATAACCATAAAATGAGTAAAAGTTCTATAGTTTTATGCCAATAAAAATGTTAGAAAAAATCAAATATGATGGCAGAAATATTTTACAAAATTAATAGAGGGGGATCAAGTTACAACTTTTTTTGAGTTACAACAAGTTACAACAAGCATTATTTACATTTTCAAAGTCCAAATCGTCAATCCAAACCGTTAGATGTGATCTCTATAATAAAATGTGCTTGGAGACCAAATTTTACATTTTTTGAAATTTTTTTACTATTTATTAAGGTGGATACAAAAACTAGTCAAATTTATACCATTGAATTTTGTACCCATCTTAATAAATAGTAAAAAAGTTCTAAAAAATATAAAATTTGGTCTCCAAGCACATTTTATTGTAGAGATCACATCTAACGGTTTAGATCGACGATTTGAACTTTGAAAATGTAAATAATACTTGTTGTAATTTATTGTAACTCAAAAAAAGTTGTAACTTGATCCCTCCTCAAATTAATATCATATTTGAATATATTTAAAACTCAGTAAAAATTAGTAACTAATGACTTGAGCAATCAGCTTGCCATCAATAATATCAAACTCAATTGAACCCAATATTTAGACAGAATTCTGCACCCATGTACAATACAAATCAGACTAAAGTCTCAAACAATAACAACAAAAATGTTGGTGAAGGAATATTCAAATCACCTCTCTTTTTTAATACGTGCAACCTGGATGCCCTTCACTGCTACACGAAGCTAATTTTCTGACTTGCCGAGCTTCACTTGCTTCGGATCCCAAAATTTTTACTAATAGACTTCCAGAAAAAAAAAACAAAAATAAAAAACTATTTTTTTTGGGAATTCAAACAATATCTAGATTGCCATGACAATTAGCAGTCCTATTCTTGAGGGTTGTTAATTGTCGTTGCAGCTTCAAAAATGAAGCTGTCATTTGTCATTCCGGATCAAGATTTCATTCATTGTATTGGTATGTAAACTTTGCACAAATATTAAAACAAAAAAAATCCTATGCCAGACAAGATCTGAATGATTTGTTCTGGATGATAATTAGCAATTATCTTTAGAATGCGAACCATATATATAGCTGAATATTTTTTAATATATATTCGGAATTGTATGTACAACAATAATGTAACGCATATTCAGTAAGTCAGTAACAAAATCCCGAATTTAGAAGAAGAAATTTTTTTTACTAAATAGTTAAGTAGTTTGACTTCTAATTTTATTAAAAATAATATATATTTTAGATAGTAAACAATTAAGTAGTTTGACTTATAATTTCATTGAAAATAATATATATTTTAGGGTATGTTTGAATGAAAATTTAAGTTAGTAAAAATAATGAGTTAATTTAAATTTGAGATAGTGAACTAACTCAATTTTTGATTAACTCATAAAAAAACAAATAAAAAATTAGTTCCTTTTTACTATCTCAAACACATTCAAACATAGAATAGCAGTTCGAAATAATCGCTAATCTATATTAACACTATTCTTTGCCTCATTAAAATGAATCCTTAATAGATTTACAAAATTGATGATATAAGTCAGAGTAGAACTAACGGACTGGATCTATACAGAAAATTTGCGCAGCAGTACTTCTCATTTATTTTAGAAATATTGCTTCTATCTTTTTGTGATCAAGACATCCTAAACTCCTACTGGCCCAATAACATGGTTGGTTTAAGTAGGTAATATCTTTTAAAAGAAAGCGGGGCTACGGGGGAACCGCGTGTGGTCCTGTTGTTGGTGAAGCAGCAGTCCAGCACGGGAACACCTGTCAATTAAAAAGTTGTCGCAAAATATCACCTGTGTGGATTTTTTTTAAAATCTTAAGTATAATTTTATAAATTATATAAATCGTTTTACATTTAGAACGTCATTTATATCGAATTTCATTAACATTAACATCAACATCAATATTTAAACATTAACATCTAAATCTCAACATCTAACAACTAAAATAGTAAAATAAAATAAATCCTCTCTATCAGTAGTAGACATCGACAACTAGTGACCGAAGAAAAGGGATATCATATTTTTTCTTTGTTTCTGCTAGGTTTGCAGGTGGGAGAGACTAGTGCAGCCTCGGCCTCTCCTTTCCAATCAAAGGTTTTGTGTAACTAAGGTGTTGGTGGAAGGATTAGAGACGCTAGGAGACGAGGGATAACGACTAGGGCTATTGTCACAAATTTTTTCTAAAACTCCCAATGAAAGTTGAAGAGGACAGGAAGGTGTTAGAGAACGAGAGAGCTAGCGACTAGGGCTATTGTCGCCGACTATTGCTTCTTTCGAAAAATATAAAGAACAACGAAGAGGTGCAAAAATTGCAGTGGGATTGTGGAATTGAGAGAAAGTGGTGACTTGTTGGCGGAAGCACTGGAGCGAGGAGAGTTTGCTGTCGATTTTTGTTCTCCGTCTCTTCTGAACGGAGGATGGAAGATGAATTGCTGGTGGAAGTAGTAGAGCGGATGTGAAGATATAGGAGAGAGACAGAAAAAAAAAAAAAAAAAAAGTAAAGCAGGGAGAAAGAAAATTGAATGTAGACGGCGGCTTGTATCATTTTTCACACGTGTGAATAATTGTTGTCCGAATTGTATCAACCAACTCGAATATATGAAAAATTCAGATCGGATCTTGTATTTCCGATAATTCCTTTCTCTAGGTGGAATCTTACAAAGTAAACAAAATTAGCATATTTAATGATACTGACTTCGTTAATAAATCAAGGCGGTTAGAAAATCAAACGATTAGGTGCAGCGAGATTTAATGTTCATTATGTTCGTATTAAAATTAAGGTCCATTAAACCGGTCTCAGGCCCAACGGGTACCCAACGCTACGCTTTTCACCGACCTAGCCTTTCTCAGGCCTAACAAAATTTGAAATCTCGATTAGTGTTTTTGGAAGTTTTTTGGATTGTCGCTTTCAGAACTTACAATTTTGTAATGAGAGAATTTCATATATATCACTCAAAAATGGTGAAATTACGTATTTATTATTTAAATTTATATAATTATAATTACGTATTTACCATCTAAAAATCTAATAACTAACATATTTACTCAATATAACTTTAGAATATATTAAATATACTCAAAACTCAAATTAATTATGTTTAATATTATAAAATAATAATTAATTAAGGATTAACTTAGCTCCATCTTTTTCTCTCCTTACATCTTTTTTCTCATCAGCTAAAAGACCACACCATTTTAACTGAGTTAGTAACAAAACACATATTTTCGAATTACTTTGATAACATGTTGCGATATTAGCGTCGACTTCAGTACGAGTTGTTTTGTTGAAAAAAATGTAGTAGTTACCTTGCTTTTAGATGATCAAGCTGAAGGTGGAATACTAATCTTCGAGTTTCAACAGGAGAGATGAGATGAGAAGAGAGTTTCAGCATGAAGGAGAAAGTTACGTCAAAAAAGGCGAGACAGAAATATGTGAGCAGAAAAAAGAACAGATAGAGAAGAAGAAGAGACTAAATATCATATTAATTATATTTTATATAATATTAAAATTAATTAATCTAATTTTTTTATTAATTGAGTAAATATGTGAGTTATTAGATTTTTAGATGGTAAATACGTAATTTTAGAAATTTGAATAATAAATACGTAATTTTACAGTTTTTGAGTGGTATATATGAAATTCTCCCTTTTTTAATTAACGCAGATAATGTCAGAAAGATAATAAACAATCAATTAACAAATAAACTGGACAGTAGCGCCGTGCCAGAAAATAAACTATATATAATTATATATAGAGTATGTAGATTCATTACCTCATTGGAATAGGACAAGTATATTCTGGATCCTCAACAGGGAATTATTATGTATTTTTCGATATTTTTAAGGGACTGTATGACATGTCATGATCCAAATCTACGTTTGATATTGAAATTGGGTCAACCTCTTTAATTTAAGCAGTCACTAATCACGAATACAACCAAATAGCTGGATTAGGTGGGTAGGCCACAGGCGAATAGTTTTCAGGGTACACATGTTCTATCATTTAATTTGTAGGCACGGGGAAGCCAACAACACACACAATTAACGGTGGCAACGAGTTGGCTTGATCCGAGCTCAATTTGTTAATTCCGGACTGAGCTACAATTGAATTAGTTGAATATAGAGCATCCGAGCTAAAATCTAAGCTTAAATTCATGACAAACTAGTCCGAGTTGATTCTGATTGGATCTTGTTTTAAGAAAAAAATAAATTATACAAATTTTTTGGATCAAACTGAACCAAGCTAGATAATATAAAATGTACACAAATTTATACAAATTGATGGCTGAGCTAGCTTGCGAGCAAGCTAGATCTCAACTTGAACTCATTAATTCTGGATCGAGCTAGTAGCTAGCTGTCTCATTAACAGCTTGGTCTAGCTCGCAAGATAGACTACAGTAACGAACGAACTGTTAACGAGCGAGTTAGATGCGAATCATGATCGAGCCACGAACTATGCAGTGGAACGTATGAAGCGGAGAACACAGAAACATGTGCACCAACAATCTATAAAAGATAACCAACAAGGGTTGTGGGCCGTGTGGTAAGTCGTGACAATTCAATGAAATAGAGAAATTCACTATTCGTGGTTAGGTGCTTTTCTCGGCTATGGATATTTATATCGGGGGATTTTATGACGTGAGATTGCATGAACACTAATTCCTATAGTTTAATTTGTGGGAACCCGCGATTTAAAGTTTATATGAGAATATATGAAAACGAAATGCTTGAATGCACAATTAGAATTTTCGTAGAAATATGTTATTTTCATTTATTCATTTTTATTGAAGGTCATGTAGATTTCAGCATTTTGAGATGCTTTTCGTGAAGATTGAATATAAATCTTTCTGTTGCGTCACTGTACTAAGTTTGTTCAATATGTTGTTTTTATTTAATTTATCTTTTGTAGTCTTTTATACTAAAAACCAATGCTAATAAATTTCAAGTTAATATAAGATGGTTTTTAAAAGAAAAATTAGTGGCTTTAAATCCTAACAATTTCATTGTTAAAAAGATGTTATAACAAATCAAATGACTTCCTTCTTAGATCTAAACTTATTTATTTTCATTAAATAATGTAAACAGTCAAATCAACTAATACTACTTATTTATACTCCTAAACACTTATTCTCTCTTCCTTCATCTCTCCATGACTGAATCTGCTTTCGTCCAATAGCCGCCATGCTCCCACGGTCGGATTTGTTCACTGCCGTGCTTCGATTGAGATGAGGATAAAGACTCTATGCTTTGAGCTCTGATGATACCACACTCTCAGTTCCAATTGAGTCCGCTCAACTCAACTCCATCTCTTTCTCATTCTCCTCTCCACTAAAGAAGATAGAAACAAGAGATAGGGGAGGTGAAAACTAGAAAGGATGGAAGAGACATAATAGAGAGGTATGGAGGAAGGAGAGAGCAGCAGCTAGAGTTAAGAGTTTGTTTTTTTTCTCTTTTTGTTGAAGAAAAGAGCATGAAACCAATTAATATAACAAGTTTAATCTGAAAATTAAAGGTAATTCGTACAATCATGGTAAAATTAAAAATTAATACAAGTGATATCTATAGTAATAAGGAAGCAACTAATAGTCTCTCGAAAATCTCCGAACTTTTTATACTAATCTTATAAACAAGTTCAATGGATATTCTGCAGATGAAACCGCGTGAAAGCTGTTAAAAACGCATGACAGCTTTGGAGACCACCTTCTGTGAACATACACATAGTATCCTGTGAACATACACATATCTTCCTGTAAACAAGCACATATTTTCCTGTAAACATACATATTGTACTTAAAACTATAGCAGTTGAAAGCACGTCGAAACTAAGTTAAAAATGAAAGACTTTTATACGCAGGGATTTTCGAAGGACTATAGCCCAGAGATGTTGCCTTTTTATGGTTAAAACCCTTTTTGCAATGAAGCAATATTCAAGAAAATAAACTAAATAGGAAATTTGAACCATAAAAAGCATAACGGTGTGAGAAAGTACGGTGGACAATATATATATCAATAGTGAAATAGAAAAATATAATAATTTCTAAAAAGAATTAGTTATTGGATATGAAGAAAAAAAAACAAATGGGATTATCAAGCAACCAATTAATATTGATATCAACTACAAGTCCACCTCTAAGAGGTAGTGCGACTTAATACAGCTGCTTGGGTCATTCTCTGCGTAATAATCACCATTCAATTCAACTGAAATACAACGAAAACTACTCAAAATTTATCAACGATTGCAACTAACCAAACGAAATAAATCGATTTAAAATTTTAAATTAACCAGAATTGAAAAGCATATAAAGGACCAAAACTAACTCACAATATCAACCGATCGAGATGATTCATCAGATTTTCAGACCGAGGGAAAGACATGGGTAGAGGGAAGATCATGACCCGATGGGGATATGATTTTATAATCATTTTATAAATTAAGTATATTTGTATATTTTTTATGAACAGAAGAATATTTTTCATATTATTTTATACAATGAGGCATCAATTTGACTTATCTTTAAAATCGAGCATCCATCTACAAATTAGGTATAGTTTAAAAATAACAAAAGAATATTTTTATCAAAAAAAAAAAAATAGCAAAAGAATATTTAGGGAGAGCAATAGCCCCTTTGTCTCCGCTTTCGGCAATCCAGAAAAAGTGCCAATATAGATATCCTTTGTCGAGGGATTATCTGCCAGGGAAGCCAGATCTGAACGATTTAAAGTGTCAACTTTGCACAAATATTAAAGCAAAAAAAGAGGATAAATCATATGCCAGACGAGATCTGAACGATTTATCCCAGACGATAAATAGCAATTATCCTTGAAATGCGACTATATAAATCATGTACAGAGGCAAAACTAAGAAATATTGATAGAGAAAGCTGAAAATTAAAATTCATCACATGAGATTTGAACTCAAAATCTCTCATCTACGAGATAAAACTCTAATAGTTAGACTACAAGTAAACATTCAATCATTACTGAGGGGGTTAGATTATATAAATGTTTTGAAAAAATAGAATTTAATTAAATTTCAATATATATAACTAAACTTTTAAAATCATATGAATGACTTAGTCACCTTTCCAATACATTGAAATCCGCCTCTGATCATTTATATTGCCAAGTATTTTTATAATACAAAGTTGTATGTATTACAAGAATGCAACTCATATTAGGTGACAAACTCTAATTTTTTTTATTATATTTATGTTACTAGAAATATAAAATTGATGATATAACTTCAGTAGAATTAGAATGTTTGTAAGTTTATTAAGATTCTTGATAAGCTTAAATTTTAGAATTAATTTAAAATAAAGTCGAATGTTTAAAAAAAAATTATAAGTTAATATTAATGTAATTATTTTCATTATTTTTAACACTTAATTCTATACTAAATTAATTCAAAAACTTAAATTTTATACTCGTAAAAGAGATCGGTGTCAATTGTTTAAATTTATTGATTGAAGCCAATCTGATAGGTTCTTGAGTTATTTCCTAGCACAACTCATGTAACTTTGTCATATTGCTAACTATTTATTTTTTACTAAAATTCTCTACATAATTCTGTTTGATTTCTAAGTTAAAGATTTTTTTTTTTCTGAATAAACATTTACATACACAATTTTACAAATTCTACTGCATATTTATTTTACATGTCGCTTATATGTCAAACAAAATTGCGTCCCAACATTTTTTTTTTCTAAAAGAGTTGGGAAGACGTAGAAATAAAATTAAATCCCACTTACGATGCAAAAAGGTCGCGTAACACACTTAAAAGTGTTTTACTAATTAAAAGCTTCACAATTTTTACACCCGATGGAAAACATATTCTAATGTGGATAAATGTCTAATTAAAGTGGCCTGGCACTACTCTCTAGCAGTCTTATTTTCTGAACTTCGCTTCGGAAAAAAAATATCTATAAAAGTATAGTTGTTAAAATAAACACATTATAGAGTATGGCTAATATAACATCTGTGTTATTTCAGTTTTATATAACACTAACTTCAAAACTTATCAAATCGAGTTCAAATGGTGAATTTAAACTGTTCAAACTAATTTACTTTATGAGTGATGCGTTTATATGCAAACTTTTTATATTTTCGAGTTATTTTAGTATCAAATCAAGCGGTAAAAGAATTGAAAAATAAATGTATTAAAATTAACTTAAAAACTTACATATTTGACCGCTTGACTTGATATCAAATAAACTCAAAAACTTATAAATTTTACATGTAAACGCACAACTAATAAAGCAGATTAATTTGAATGGTTTGGATTCACCATTTGAACTCGATTTGATAGGTTTTAGAGTTGGTGTTATATAGACTGAAATGACACTGATGTTATATTAGTCATACTCCATATTATATAGAAAATTGTGTTAAATTTAAAAAATTTAATCATTAGTAAATATATATTTTTTAAATTGAAGGCATTCAATAATAAAAACACGATTAACCGTTAAATAAAAAATAATATTTATTCGGTCGCAACATTTCAGAATAAACATTTACATTTGAGTTCTGCTGCCTACGAGTTTGAAATAAAATATATGTTTTTTTGTTAGATTAGGACCATCCGATCAGAACCTAAACTGGTCTAGTCTGAATTCTGATCGGACGGTTGACATTTAAACTGAAATATTCCGTTAATATGAATTCCGGACAGAGAGGACCGGAGGTGGCCCCCATGACTAAGGGAATTTGAATCCTCCTAGGTACCTGACTCAAGTTAAATTGAAACGAACGGTTCAGATTAACTCAAAAAGGTGTCTGGTCAGAAATGGCGCAGAGAGGCAGTATTATATGTGCTTTGAGATTCGTGCCAAGTTAGAAGAACTATCCTGGGGCGTCCATTTCCAATTTGCTTGAGTCAGGTACCTGAGTGATCTGAAATGTAACCAAGGTAGTTGAGTTGCTTGGTCGTTGCGACTACAAATTCCGTTTGCCCCCTCACTTTAAAAAAATATATATATATCACATGGTCAACCCGAGCACTTTAAATAGATAGTTTTTGCTGTCTCAATTCTCAGGAGTCCTATCTATTGTAGTCTAATGTGATCGCTAACCAATTGTTTTAAAAGTTAAAACATATTAACTTTAGTTATAGTCAGAATATCTATAACATAATTATAACCATTTCCCGACTTAATCAAGTTTCTTTTAGCGAAATGGTGGGTATGGTTTCAAGATCCTAAAATTACAGGTCTTTGAAAATCTATTATTATCGATAAATATGGCTTTACAGGTTACTCTTCCAATTGTTCTCCTTTTTGGAAGGATATTCTTAAAGGTTCTCATATTATTCACTTGGGATTTTTGAAGCAATTAGAAAATTGGCAAACAATTTTATTTTGGCATGATAGATGGATTTCAGATTTACCATTATCTTTTACTTATCCATTCTTATTTTCTATCACATGTGATCCTAACCTCTTAGTTATTGAGGCCTATTCATCGAGTCTTTTGCACATTCAGTTTAATTGACAATTGACAGGGGTACTGTTAACAGAGTGGAATGATCTTCACTCTCAACTAAGTACTTTTAGTCTTGACCCATCTAAATCTGATTCTTTGTTATGGCGATAGTCATCAGGTGACAATTTTTCTGTTCATTCTTTTTACAAGTGGCTTGAGTATGAAGGAATTATTAATATGGAGTATGCCTCCATTTGGAATGCCAAAATACCTCTAAAAATAAGAATTTTTCTCTGGCTTCTGAAAAGGAATAAAATCCTTACAAAGACCAACCTTGCTAAAAGAGGATGGAATGGAGATACCTCTTGTTCATTTTGTGGTGCTTTTGAGTCAACTGATCATTTATTTGTTAATTGCTACTTTGCTTTTCAGATTTGGAGTTGGATTGTAGCTCATAATAACTATACTTTTTCTAGTTCTACTATATCAAATATATGTTCCTTAGCAGCCCCTATTACCTTAAAGGAACCATTATTAATTGAACTTGTTCGAGGAGTAGTCTTATGGATACTTTGGTTAGAAAGAAATAAATTGTGCTTTCAAAATTCTAATATTCATTCTTTGCAGACAGTAGGATCAAAGATAATCTCTTTGACAAAATTTTGGTGTTCAACTCTTAGTAATAATTTGTTACATTCTTTACATCTAATTTTGCCTATCGATACTACTTCTTTGCCTTGTCAGGCTTTGATTATTCATACAACAGATATGAATCCTCCTTCGATAGAGGAAGAGGATGGGTAAGAGGCCAGGGTTATACCAACTTCCCTGGAACACAACGATGAAACCCTTATGCTTGGTACCGACCTTCTTCTGGCTCTGACATGAATTGAATGCTAATATGCCTTGTTTTGTCATGTTTTGGTATCTTGTAGTTTGTAGTGGTTTAGTTTAGGGTTTCAAGCTGTTATATGTTGTAGTTTGAATTACTTCTTTCTTTTTGTTATGTGTTGTAATGTGGATCTTGTATGCTATTGCATTCTCCAAATTTGGAGTTTGTTATGACCATTCTTTATTAGTTTCAATAGAAATTGGTAGGATTCCCCGCTATTTCAAAAAAAAAAAAAAAAAATTAACATTGCAATTCCAATTCGTCATGAAACCTCATTTGCGCTAAAAATATCCCTTCCAGAAATATAAACCTTGTAAGTTAAGATTGTGATTTTAGACGGGACTCTTTAAAAATTTGGAAATTACATATTTCTTCCTCTAAAAGTCATAATATCATATTAATTCTTCTAAACTTCAAAAACTCACAAATTTACTTATTTTAATGTTGTTTTTATTAAAACTTATTTTAATTTTATAAAGGAAAGTAGAAAAAAATGAAGGTTAAGCACCTCCTACAAATTGAAATATTTTATTTTTATCCTTAAATTTTTTAAATTTACAAGATTTAATTCTATTTTCTCTTGCAAATGAAATTACAAGAAACTTGTTTATTTAGACTTCTAGCTATTCTGACTCTGCCTCTGTATGTGCTATGTTTACTTCTCATAAAAAAAAAAAAAACAAAACAAAACAAAATGTTTTGACAGAACACATGATGTACTGACACGACTCATACGACAATCATGTTGTGTTTGACACAAACACAATACAACATTATACGTTTAAAAAAAACTTATTTTTGACCCTCTGGCACGGTGTCATCTTATCTCCTCCCCTTTGCTTTCACGAGCATATGTTCCGACTGAATTAATCATGGTTATTATGTTTGAAAATTTTGAAATCTACAACATTTAAATGTACAAACATTTCGCTAACTGATTTTTTTTTTCTTACCATCTTTCCTAAAAAAAAATAAACATAATTGACATTTTTTTTTTTGTGAAATTCTAATTTTATCATGTGCGCATTCTGAAAGATAGTGCAGATCTTGCGGCCATTTTTATTAATATCCCAAAAAAAATAGATAATTTTAAAAATAACCTTTTTTTTTTTTTTTTATTAATGCCCTAACCGCTTGGAAGCGGAGCGGGCCAATATCAACACCAAACCGCCCACTATATGGGCGGTCCACTGTTTTTTTTTTTTTTTTTTTTTTTTTTTATAAGTTTTTTTTTTTTTTTAAACAGAAATTTTTTATTTTTTTTATTGAAATATTAGAAATGTTGAATATATTTCTTTAGAAATAGATGTAATACAATATAATTTGATTTATTAGAAAGACTGCAACAAATAACCCGGATCAATATTTTTCAGGCCGGATTTTTCGCGGCTGTAAGAAAAATTAATATATCTCTTTATGTGTTATTGGACAAAAATAAAAATGCTTAGATTCTGAGTTATTGATCCCGGTTCAAAAGTCACTTCTATGTAATCTAGAAAATATTATAATTCTTCTAGGACATTTAATTTATAAAAAGTTGTATCTATTTTGAGAATTCTTTTTGAATAACAATTATTAAATAACTTAAAGTTTTTATTTTTTTTCAAAAATAGATACAACTTTTTATAAATTAAATGTCCTAGAAGGATTATAATATTTTCTAGATTACATAGAAGTGACTTTTGAACCGGGATCAATAACTCGGAATCTAAGCATTTTTATTTTTGTCCAATAACACATAAAGAGATATATTAATTTTTCTTACAGCCGCGAAAAATCCGGCCTGAAAAATATTGATCCGGGTTATTTGTTGCAGTCTTTCTAATAAATCAAATTATATTGTATTTCATCTATTTTTAAAGAAATATATTCAACATTTCTAATATTTCAATACAAAAAATACAAAAAATAAAAATTTATGTTTAAAAAAAAAATCAAAAAAAAAAGAACCGCCCTTGAATTGGGCGGTCTGTTTTTTTTTTTTTTTTTAAATTTTTTTTTTTTTTTTTTAAAAAATTTCTTTTTTTTTTAAACAGAATTTTTTTTTATTTTTTTATTGAAATATTAGAAATGTTGAATATATTTCTTTAGAAATAGATGGAATACAATATAATTTGATTTATTAGAAAGACTGCAACAAATAACTCGGATCAATATTTTTCAGGCCGGATTTTTCGCGGCTGTAAGAAAAATTAATATATCTCTTTATGTGTTATTGGACAAAAATAAAAATGCTTAGATTCTGAGTTATTGATCCCGGTTCAAAAGTCACTTCTATGTAATCTAGAAAATATTATAATCCTTCTAGGACATTTAATTTATAAAAAGTTGTATCTATTTTTGAAAAAAAATAAAAACTTTAAGTTATTTAATAATTGTTATTCAAAAAGAATTCTCAAAATAGATACAACTTTTTATAAATTAAATGTCCTAGAAGAATTATAATATTTTCTAAATTACATAGAAGTGACTTTTGAACCGGGATCAATAACTCAGAATCTAAGCATTTTTATTTTTGTCCAATAACACATAAAGAGATATATTAATTTTTCTTACAGCCGCGAAAAATCCGGCCTGAAAAATATTGATCCGGGTTATTTGTTGCAGTCTTTCTAATAAATCAAATTATATTGTATTACATCTATTTCTAAAGAAATATATTCAACATTTCTAATATTTCAATAAAAAAAAAAATTTCTGTTTTTAAAAAAAAAAAACTTATAAAAAAAAAAAAAAAAAAAAAAACAGTGGACCGCCCATATAGTGGGCGGTTTGGTGTTGATATTGGCCCGCTCCGCTTCCAAGCGGTTAGGGCATTAATAAAAAAAAAAAAAAAGCAAGGTTATTTTTAAAATTATCTATTTTTTTGAGGATATTAATAAAAATGGCCGCAGATCTTGCATGCATTGTTGCTCCGGTAATTTTTTTTACAAAAACCATGTCAATTCTGTTTATTTTCATTGAAAAGATAGTAAGAAAAAAAGGCCTCGTTAACTGCATGAAATTTTTTTTATTATGATGTTTAATATTTAATTTTGAGTGAGTCTATGGTACTATTCATATTATGATTTGGTCTGTAATACGGCTCAATATTTAACTTTTTAAAATTCTAATGGTCGATTCGAACTATTCATCTTATTATCCATATTAATATATGTTTGGAGACCAAATTTTACATTTTTTGGAGTTTTTTTACTATTTTTTTAGATTTATTGAAAATCACTGTTTTTGGATGGTCCAGAATTTTCAGATCAAGTGATTTTCTAAATATCTAAAAAAATAGTAAAAAAATTAAAAAAAAATGTAAAATTTGATCTCTAAATATATATTAATATGAAGAACAAGATGAACGGTTCGAATCGACCGTTAGAATTTTAAAAAGTCAAATATTAAACCTTATTACGGACCAACCTGTAATATGTATAGTACCATAGACTCACTCTTTAATTTTTATGGATTAGGATGTTGTCCTAATACGTACTGTACATATGCAACATAACTCCGTCATGAAAAAATGTGTCGGCGTGTCGCTGTTTAATTATCATGTTCAGTACTCAGTAGGAAAACTATCATATTCATGAAAAGAAAAGGTGTCCCTCATTTAATTATCATATTCAATAGGAAAATTACAAATGCGTAACAATCTTTTTTTTTTTATACCGATGCGAGATCCACGCATTGCTGCCAGATAAGTTGACGCTGTTTCTTGCTTTGCATTTTCCCCGCTCCCCAGAATCTTGTGCTTGCTGCCTGACTGCCTTGATGTAATTAACTACTGGTTAAAGAATAATTATATGAATTTCTTCACTGCCATCCTTTCATCATTCTTTCATTTTTTAAATAGATTTTAGAGGTGATTTTTTTTTCTTTTTTAATATCATTCACATTTCTCACAATTTATAAGAATTTTGCAAATCTAAAACCATGAAGGTATTCTACGCAATTTTATTTTTCAAATGAGATTTATGATGACATACTTTCAAGTTTATCGTCACACAAATATTTATACCTCATCGTGCAAGTATTTAAACCTATACTTGTAAGTATTTATCTCCAATCATGGATCCCTCATCTCCACATGTCCCTATCATTCCTCTATCTCTTGAACAGATTTTAACTTCCATAAACTAACTTAACTAACTAGTTTAATTAAATTTATTCAAAACACTGCAGTCTTCCGAGTTTAATTAAATTCATAGGTATAAATATTTGGAAGATAATAAATTAATACTTGCGAACTAATATATTAATACTTGCATGTCTAACTTGATATGACTATATGGGGGGAACCACTCAAACTACACGGGGGAGAAGAATCATACACGTTCTTAGAAGTGATTTTTTTTTCAATGTCGTCCACATTTCTCAAGATCTATGAGAAATTTTGCGAATCTAAAACCACGAACGTATTCCGTGCAATTTTATCTTTCAAATGAGATCCATGATGATATACTTTTGGACTCATTGTCACACAAGTATTTATACCTCATTGTGCAAGTATTTATACCTATACTTGTAAGTATTTATCCCCAACCATGAATCTCGCATTTCCGTATCAACCTTTTCAATCGTCCCTGCGTCAACCTTTCTCTAACAAAAATAGTTGACTACATAGATATAAATATTTCAGTGCATAGGTATAAATACTTGTAATACTTGATATTAATAGTTTAAATGTCAGTAGTGTCATATGTGAAGAATACTAGATATAAATTCTTATATGACGAGGTATAAATACTTGTGTAACGACGAGGTCGAAAGTATGTTATCATGGATCTAATTTGAAAGATAAAATTGCATAGAAGACGTTCGTGGTTTTAGATTCACAAAATTCTTTGTAGATCGTAAGAAATATGGACGAGGTTGAACAAATAAAATTGAGGGATAACGAGAGAATAAGAGTGGGGAACAATTATCTAGGCTCCTAGTTAAAATTAAAGTTCTATCTGTTTAAATAATTATTTACTATTTTCTCGTACGTGAAAGAAATTAATTGCATTGGAGCTTGGGAGGTTTAGATTGGATGAGTATTATTATTTTTATTTTTTATAATCTTTTTACTAATTCAATGAATGTAGTAACATTTTTTTTAAGAAGTGGATGTTTTTGATAAGTATCAGATTCAAATCGGTGTAATGTATATTTAGAATTGTTTGATTTGTTTCGTAATTCAAGTGCATTGTTTTAATATTTATATAGATCAAGTATACACGAATCATTAAGCTGATTTGACAATTACGAGTGGGAATTATACCAACTTAAGTGTGATGCTCATCGAATGAACCTCGCTCTTTTTTTTTTTTCCGGATCACATTAATGTTTTTCAATCTTTTATTTGTCTCTTTAAAATTTGATTTTAAATTTCAAAACATCAAAAAACATATTTCATATAAGGCACCCATTATTCGACATTTTTAGAATTTATCATTCTTTGACATGTTATTTTGCGCGTACTATTTGAACTCGGTAATCAAAATTTTGAACTTTGCACTATATATAAATTTACACAAGTTTGGTTGAAATGGTAATACAATTATTTACGTTTTATAGGCTTATGCTGAAAATACTCAAAAAGTTGATGCTTAGTAGATTAATTTGAGTTGGTACTCAAATTAGCAAATGTTGATGCTTAGTTGAGAAATTCCCACACCACGGTCAAACCAGTGAGGCGTGCAAGTATGTCATTTAGGATTCTAGGCTTAATTTTAAAATATATCATATTAGTTTCATATTAGTTTCAAATTACGAATTTAAATTTTTAAATTTTAAAATAGATGTATTTACATGTAAAATTTTATAATTATAAAATTTAAAATCAAACAATAAAAAGTGAAGATTTATAAATTACTGTAATATTTATTTTTCATCATATTTTAATCATTTGATTTTGTACTAGATTGATTTAAAATTTTCAAAAATTTACATGTATACATCACTTAAATTAGTTTTAAACAATTTAAATTCATTTTAAGTCAATCTGTAAATTTTAGAGTTAATCTCAACAAGTCCTCGCGTAAACCTAGCAACAGCTGGTCTAACTCAAATTATGTGCAAATAATTAATTAAGAGAACGGATTCAGACTCAGCTCCTCGAATGCGTATCCTCTGCATTAACTCAAAGGGGAATCTTCTGAGTTAAAGATCTTAACCGTCTGATTTTAAACGGAGTCAATCCTACACTTGCTTATGACATAGGGACCTTTCAATATTAGTGCAGATCTAGTTCACACGAATCTTAAAACAGATTGGACAGTTGAGATTCATTAACTCAAAAGATTCCTTTTGAGTTGATGCAGAGGATACGAATTCCAGCTCCTCAGAGCTCGGAGTCGGAGGGTCTCAGAGTTTGGGAAATGCAAAATAAAGAAGCGTGGCAGCAGAAAAGTATTCAGGGCAACGGAAATATTAAAATTTAATGAAAATTAGGGGCTGTTTTGCAGATATTCCATCATTAATCGAATTTTTGTCATTTTCTCCAGTCTCTGCTTCACCCCTCAAAAGCTCTCCGACTTTCAAGAAAACAAAGCGCACGCACCGACGCGCGAAGCTAGCGATGATGTGGCGCTTCCTCCTGGCCCCACTCCTCATCGTCCTCTTAATCACCCTTCCTCCGGCGATCGCCGAAAAAAACGACTCAGACACGGTGGCAGAGGCGGCGGAGATAACTACAGAAGGCGAGGCGGCGAGTGGGAACTCGACGGAGGCGAAGGGAGAGAACACCTTCGCGGATATGATTGATCGAGCTCTTCAGAAAGAGTTCACTGAGACCGAACAGACTGGAGCTGGTGCGTATGCCAGATATAGATCTAATTCTTGCTTTGTTTGGTTTATATATCCGTCCATCTTCGTTGCATTGGTTGTAGATCCATCTCCTGTACTTTCTTTGACCCCACTCTTTCATTTTTTGTTGTTTGAATTTTGGCTCTTTGATGCAATTGTTAGCTATGCCTCGCATTTTAGTATTTGTTTGCAAAAAAGGATTTCGCCATTTTATTGGTTGAACTTCTAATCCTAGTTTCCCTCTTGCGACAAACTAATTACCGAAGCTCCCTTCTTCTGCACTGTTGCGTCAGGAGTATCTTGTAATTGCTGCTTTCTGCTTTTAATTCTTTGTAGCAATGTAGATCTCTGTTTTGGATCCCTTGTTACTTTGTCAGCAAGTGACTAGAGCTAGGGTTTCATTTTCAGGGTTTGTACATTGAAAATCGCACTATCAGGTTTGTGGCTTGATCTGTAGCCGCTTGATTTAAACACAATTTTGCTCCTGGGATCAAAGTTGGCTTTTAGTTGGGCGAGCAAGAACTAGCTGATGCTACGATCCCTCCCAAAATTGTATCTGGGGTTTTAATTATTAGAAAACTGTTACTTTCCAAAAGAAAAATCATTATAAAACTGTCTGTTGGATTACCTGTCAAATTTAGTGTACATTTGTTGTTAATTTGTTTCTTCCATTAGTTAATAAGAAGATATGAATATATGGTAGAAGTTTCTGTAGATCTCCATAAAGCACCCTTTTGAATTCTAACTGATCTGTCATTTCAATCAATTTACAGAAACAGATCCAGGAAGTTTTAATAACAGTGTTGCCGAAAATGAGGTAAATGCTCTATTTTCTATTTAATTGGTGTCTTAGGAGTAACCAAATAGGAATCCAGGTCTTAAATTAAAAAAAATACATGGACTTCCTAGTTTTGATGGATAGTTGATAGTAGGATTGAGTTCCAATTATTGCTTGGATTGGAAGAATTTGAAGTCAGTTGCAGTCTTTCTCTCTGTCAATTGCTTTTTTTTGATAGAAAGCTAGTTTGACTATTGCGTTAATTAGGTGCACTGGTTCATACTGACTTAAATTCCTTTTCGCCGGGTCACGGTTTTTCATTGTTTCTAGGAATGCTTTGCTTTCCTGGGCTCATCCACCAATGAACATGTGCTATGTCGCCCGCAAGTGCCAACCCAGGGATGGCACTTGTGGGCGACATGGCACACGCCCATCGGTGGGAGAGCGGGATGTGATTATTAGCAACCCCAATTTTGTTTCTAGGCTCTTTGGAGTTTTGGTTTTCACTAGGAGTTTATGAATAAATTTGGGTTTTAAATCCTATAAATTTGTTTTCTGTCTTAATTTTTCCTTGCAGGCTGTTCTAGAAACAGTAGCTCGAGTCACAACAAAGAAAAATGAAACCAAGGATGAGCAGTATGCTTCGAACTAAATGTCTTGATTTTACATTTCAGCCCTTTCCCTTTTGCTTGTATTGCTTATTTATTTATTTATATTGTCTAATTTAATGCCAGGTCTTTCCAACTTCACAATGTGTTTAATTTAGATAATGAAAATCGAGCAGAGACCTTGATTGATCGAAAGGTACTTTATATATTTTTTTATTATTTATTAATTGATATAGCACTTCTATTTTTTATTTATCTTTTATTTTGAGACTGACTGGAGGTACGAATGACACAGGATAATGTTTTCATCATATCCAATCCAAAATCAAAGTATCCTGTGCTACAGTTAGATCAAAGGTTTGTCTTTATAATTCGTATTTCTTTGTGTAACTCTTTTTGTGTGAATCTTAACTTCACTTGCCATGAATCGCTAATTATGAATGATGAAATATTGTAGGTTGATATCAGATCTTGTGGTAGTCATTGTGTCAGCTACATGTGGTGGTATTGCCTTTGCATGTGCTGGACAACCAGTAAGTTTCATCTCCTTTTTCTGTAATTGAATTTAGTCACATGGTGACAATAAGTTTATGCCTTGGTTCAACGGATAAGAAGAAAATATTAAGAAAATCAACTAAAAAAAAACAATGAGAAAACAAAAGACCGGCAGTACGTACAAGATCAGGTTTTGTCAGTGCAGTATACGGCTGTTTGTAGCACTTAAATATGCTTTCTTTATCCTTAATACTAATTATTTGGCACGGATCCTTAAGATGTGATTTTATCATCCCTTTGAATTATTGTTCTATGTCAATGTTATGCTATCCAATGTTGAAAAAGACTTTTCATTAACTACGTGGCAGGTGATAACAGGCTACTTGCTAGCGGGTTCGATAATTGGGCCAGGTGGTTTTAATTTTGTCAGTGAAATGGTGCAAGTAAGGTGCTTTTTTTGAAATTAAATTTTAATCTTTGGTACTCCTCTCTCCCACTACTGAAACTTCTCCTTATGATTTGCTTGGTTTTTATTGTGTATGAGACATCTCAGTTAGTCGTGAAACATTTTTGACAAAGGCAGTTTCGGTCTTGAACTTCCATTTTCCACCATCCTCTGTTCTTTTTTTGGTAACTTTCATCCATTTTAGGATTAGTTTTGCCATGGTGCCATACTTAGTAATTACAATTACCATATTATCTATTGTCTGTGTGTATATTTGCTTCTCCAAAAGGATGCATTCATAGTGATTGCTCTGATGTACAGTGCATCCATGGGCTGTTTTTTTTTTTTTTAATGAATAATTTGTTTCGTCCGCTAATAGGTTGAAACAGTGGCGCAATTTGGAGTCATCTTTCTCCTTTTTGCGTTAGGTCTGGAGTTCTCAGCTGCCAAGGTACTTCTTTTAAAGGCTTATTTTGTTATGCAGGGAAGAGCATTTCCTGAACTTCTATATACATCGTCAGTGATGATCGTTAACTTTATACTTATTTTATTATGCATTTTTTTTTTTTTGATAGCTTAAAGTAGTCCGTGCTGTTGCTGTGCTAGGAGGACTACTACAAATTATTTTATTCATGTGCTTGTGTGGTATAACAGCATCGGTAATTGTTCTAACTTTGAATTTATCTTTGGTTGTACTGTTTTGCTTATATAAGTTTTGGACTGTGATTTTGTCATTCCTACAGTTTAATCTGATAAGCTCATTTTGTAGATCTGAAATTGACAATTGTAAAAATTTCAGCTAGCCAGAGGCAAAATTTCAGAGGGAATCTTTGTGGGTGCCTTCCTGTCTATGTCATCAACAGCTGTGGTAGGTTAATGTTTGCACTGTCAATATTGTTTCAAGTTCCATCTGAGAGTTTATCACAGCCAATTACTGTACTTTCTTATATTGATAGCATAATTAGGTTGTAGATTATGAGAAGGTTGACAATGTTGATATGTAAGGATCCATGAAAGTACATTACATTAAGGTTGAAAACTTTGAAATTCTGAAAGAGTTCAGTTTATCTAAAAACACTTGGCAAAATGGGCTAAGAATTTGTATAATAGAATACTCGTAACATGATATCTTATATTGGGACTTTATAATGTATATTATCACACAATTGTTACAGAGTAAGGCTCTTAAATTGTCAGAAATATTTTTTTTGGAATTTAGCGTAGTGTTATATGTAGCTTCTTCGGTGTTCTTGCAATAAAAAGTAGTGCACTTCATTGTTCTTGTATAGTGTTAGTGTCTGCCAACTTTTGCAAGGCTGTAAAACAACCTTATGATCCTGCTTTCTACTACATGTTCACATGAGCATGCAATTTGGTACGAGGTAAAAGTCCAAAATATAATTTGCAACTTGTTTTTTTGGGACTGGCAGTTACCTAACTGGTACTTGTTACTAATTATGCTGAAAGAACCAAGAATATTGAGTACGGTGTTTATCTGTTCTAGTATGGATAACAGCCATATTGTTTTAATTAAATTTTTACTAGCAGTCTTCCTCTTTCCTTGAAATTACGAAAGATTGGTAAATGTCACACATATGACCTGCATTACTTGTGCATAGGTTTTGAAGTTTCTGATGGAAAAAAATGGCATAAACGCCCTTCATGGCCAGGTCACAGTTGGCACTCTTATACTTCAGGTATTCTGTTTAATCTTTTAAATATTATCCATGACACAAGAATGTGATATCTATTGTTTTTTTCTTATATGTTTAATGAAGTGGACAAAATCTAGGCCTGCCCAATTCCATAAATAAAATCAAATACAAACGCAAACAACCGCTGATGTGAAATAATGACTTGTTCTCTGGTTCCAAATCCGATTAGTATCCAATCCTTTAATTGGATATGTTAGTTTCATAAAAAAATTATGTGTGTAGGATTGTGCTGTTGGCCTCCTTTTTGCACTACTACCTATATTAGGTGGATCCTCAGGTGTCCTTCAGGGTGTCATATCTATGACAAAATCGTAAGTTCTCTTTCAAAGCTCATCTTATTAATCCTCTTCTGTTTGAAAACATCACTGTTTTGTCAACAAAAGCATTGCCTGACATCAATTTTTAAAAGAAAATGATTCTTTTTTTATATTTCTTTTTGTTTTTCGATGACTGAATTATTATTGCACCAGGTTGGTAGTGCTATGCACGTTCCTCGCTATTCTCTCTATACTATCCCGCACATGCGTGCCTTGGTTTCTTAAGCTCATGATAAGCCTTTCATCTCAGGTTATTTTATCTTTTTAGGACTTTATATCCCAAAAATTTGAATAGTGTTATTTTCGTGAATTTACTTCTGTTTATTTTTCAAAATAATTGTTTTTCAATGCTCTTGTCTTATGTAGATATTATCAATGTTGTGATTTTAAATGCAGACAAATGAACTCTACCAGCTTGCTTCTGTTGCATTCTGCTTGCTAGTTGCTTGGGTAAATTTCTAACCGTTTTAACTGGTCTCCAATTGTTCAGTGCTGATAGGAAATATTTATCTTGTCTTGATCATTATTCTTACCTCTGTTGTCTTTTGCATGCTTTCTGTTTGATTTCCCCAGTCGATGTTTCTTTTTGAAATTATTTTTGACGTGCTGTATTCTTTATACACTGCTTATGCCAACTCAGTGTAGTGATAAGTTGGGACTTAGCTTGGAGCTGGGCTCATTTGCGGCCGGAGTTATGATATCAACAACTGACCTTGCACAGCACACCCTCGAACAAGTATGCTTTCTTGCTTTACTAGCTTAATGGTTTTGGTTCATCCCTTTTGTCTGGTTTAAAACTTTTAGGAAAATTGAAAAGTCTAACTTCTTAAGTTCTATGGTGAAAGAATGTTTAAATATAATTTGAAAAAACTGCAGTGTTTTCTCAAAAGCTAAAATTGTAGTCAGACCCTTGGGAAAAAAAGGGAAAGCAATGCCACAAGCACACACATAAAAATGTAAAAGAATGTTCCAATCAACCAACAAAAGCATAAGAAAGAAGCAATACCTTACTGAATGTCATGTCTTCTTCATCAGATCAAATCTTAAGTTACTTGTCGAATGTGCCAAGAAAATTTGGCAATTGTCAATTGATATTAAAAGTAATGGGGAATATAATGCTGTCTTAAGTTTCAGGTTTGTTATATATCTGCAGATTGAACCTATCCGCAACTTCTTCGCAGCACTGTTTTTGGCAAGTATAGGCATGCTTATTCATATGCATTTTCTTTGGAGCCATGTGGATATCTTGCTAGCAGCTGTTATCTTGGTGATAGTTATTAAAACTGTCATTGTTGCCGTAGTCGTGAAGGGATTCGGCTACAACAACAAGACCTCCCTTCTTGTAAGTATTGTATTCCACTTTCAAGTTATTACTGATGCTTCTCTTAAACAAGGAAATGTTTTTTTCTGCTAAGAAATGTTATGAAAACCACTCCCAGTATCTTTTTCAGTATTCTTGATTCCTTTTTTTTTTTTTTTTGGCATGGCTGCATTTATTTATTATCTTTTTGTACTATACCTTTTTTTGTAGAAATGAAACCCAAAATTATGTGACTCTGGTTGGGTTTCATTTCTAGCCTACCCCAACTTGCTTGAGACTAAAGGCTTGGTTGTTGTTGTTTGTACCATACCTTTTTTGATCCAATATACTATGCATTGTTGAAAACTACTTGAGCTTGTTCAGTTTCTGGTTGTGTTTTCAATGTTGAGAGGTGTGAGCCTTAAAACAAAAAATCGCACACACACTGTCTAAGCATGCGAAGCACTAGAAATATCTTCTATGTCCCTTCTCCCATGCCATTGAAAAATGTGCCAGACATTTCCCTCACTGCCACTGTAACAAGGTTCCCGTATAATACCCATATTCTAATTAAACATTTATTTTTCAGTACCTTCTTTAACGAATAGAAAATTAAATGGCTGTTTGAGAAGAGCTTGTCTCATACTCGTATTCACTAATTTTACTAATTACAAGTGATTTATACCCCCTATTATTTGTGGAATCACGATATATTTGACTTGCTTTTAAATATCAGTATTTTGGTATATCATTTTCGTTACAAAAAAAAAAAAAAAGCCTTTTCACATATTATACCTTTATTATACTGAATCACGAATTTAAAACCTTGTCGGATTATTTTTTAATGCCTTATAATTTTAGTAGTAATTAGAATACATGGGAGTTAAATTGTAGGTAGTTAATGGGTGGTGTTTAGGATAATTAGAGTGACAAGTGGGAGGAGTTAGCTATGAATACCCATGTAACTTCTGTAATCAACAAGATGGACGAAATGAATCAAGTCTTGAACTCTTTATCTTTATATCCTCTCTTCTCCTCGCCACTGCCTCTCATCTAGGTATTCTCTTGTATCAAATTTCCACCAAAATCCCAAAAGTTCCACAATTTACTAAAATTTTCTGAACTCTCCTCAAATTGCTGTGGTCTATTCCATAGATTCATGACAATTTATGAGTTCTGCATTTGTTGCCATGCTCACTGCTCTGCATAATTATGTGGAAACTGCTATTTTTCATGTTACTCGTTATGTTATCTATTCAGACTTGATTCTCTTACATTCGATCCCTTTTTATAGGTTGGGATGTCTCTAGCACAGATTGGAGAATTTGCATTTGTTCTTCTCAGCCGTGCTTCAAATCTGAAACTAGTGCAGGTCAGCAATCTCCACATCTGCTAGTAATACATTTTTGTATCTGTAACATGTGGACTGTTTCTTTGTGATTTGCAGGGGAAGTTGTATTTACTTCTACTTGGAACAACTGCTCTCAGTTTGGTACTTCTTTTGTCTTTGTAGTTCGTCCCTTTTAAAATTGCTATACTACCTGGTACTGGCATATTCATTGCCAGAGTACTGGTTGTCACCCCTCAAAAGAAAATTCTAAAATAACATAAAGGAAGATAGATAAAATAAAATAATAACTGAAATAGAAAAAGGAAAAATGCAGTAATTAAATCCGTCATACCTATTTAGAAGGGAGTCTGATACCAGCAATTTACTGGTAGTGAACCTGACTAGTTTGGTGTTAGCATCCAGTACAAGAATGTCAAATGCAAAATTACTGCCTAATATACCAGCTTATAGCTTTTAGGAGCGATTAATTGATTACTATGGTATCAGAGTTAGCATTCCAGATATCTGAATCAAACAATGCTCTTACTGATTAATTTTGAGAAGCCTGCTGCAGTTGAGGGGGAGTAATATGAATTAAAAATACTAAATGACTGCTTTCTTTGTCGGCCTTAGCCTTTTGAGAATTGTTTAATTATCATCTGGTGGCATTGCTTATTCACAAAAGAAAAAAGAACCAAAAGTAAGAGGAAAAGAACCGTTTCTGAATATTATCCTTGGCATGACTGTGATTGATTGAAATTTACTTCTGTATGTTGTAGGTGACAACACCATTGCTATTCAAACTAATACCAGCAGTGATACACCTTGGTGTGCTCTTGCGGTGGTTCTCCCCTGATACCAACCTAGAGGTAGCATCTTTTAGTTTAGTATATGCTGGTATAACCACAACTGTATAGCTTGAAACCCATTTACCCAACTACTTTTGGGATTGCTTTTGGAGATCTGGGCCAGAAATTGATTCTTAGCCTTGGCCCACAATTTCTCTGAGAGGCAATTACGTTTATTTGGATATAGTCTTGTCTGTGGTATTTGATTCGATGAAATACCAGCTTTTTGGACCTTCTGAGCAATGGCAGATGCACATTTATTCAGTCATTTGCAATTTATTTATTTATTAATACATGATTATCTATATAATTTAGAGTAAAAATCTATGAATACTATAAAATTGACCCCCATATGCAACATGTAAATTTTATATGATTGACCCTTAGCTTGAAAGTTTAGCTCCACCCCTGCTTCTGTGCATGAAGTAAATATATGAACCTCAGTTATACTTGGATCTTTTCTTGTTCCAAGCAATGATCTCGTTGGTTATTAATACATTAAATAATTAATTTTGTTTTTGCTAAAATTGCTCTTTGCGAAATTGATAGATTGGGTACAAAGCTGATCGGGTGGACAGTGTAAAACGCATTACTCTCCTAGTACAAGGCGGTCATGATTCATGATAGATCATAGTTTAGTGGGTTTTGTAGCATAATGGTTTTTTTGCATACACGTATAGAAATAGAGGATTTTTGATCTCTAGTGGGGAGAAGAAAAGCAGCATCAGATTTCTCTCTTGAGGTGGCTTGAAATGAAGTTGGTCAAAAGATTGGAATGGCTAGGTGAGAAATTGGAGAAGTGGATCGAAATGGAACTGTATCCCCTTGTGAGGGTTCCTTCTGTAAAATAAATGTATCTCTCAATTGATTGATTGATTTAACTGCTGGGACTGTCACAGTTGGCTAATTGCTATTGTAACCATCTTATCAAGTGTAGATTAACTCCCTCTTATCATGTAGATCAGATCATTGGACAACTAGGAGGGGGTGGTAAATTTTTTTATTTTCTGTTTCTTCAGTTAAATATGTACGTTTTGTTTATTTCAAGCCAGTTTTTCTTTCCTCGCTGACTTAATATAGGAAATTTTTTTGACCTTAGTTACTTTGGTGTCATTTTAGTTATAACCATACTTGTGAGCCTAATTTACTCAGGAGATTAGTTTGGTATTTAACACCTTGTTTGGATGGAGAATAGAGCAAGGGAAGGGAGGGGAGGTGAAGAATAGAAGGGAATGAAATGGAATAGAGAGGAAGATTAAATTCGTGTTTGAATGATTAATGCGGAAAAATAAATGTAACATCTTTTTTCATCTTATTTCTTATTTGGTTATTTAAAATGTAGAAGGTTAATGAGTGATTTGGTGGCTAATGTAGATTTATGGCAAATGAACTTAGATGAGAATTATACAAGTAAGATATAGAATTGAACATTTGTATTATTTTATTCGAAAATATTTGATATACTTTTTTTCCATCTGTTACACTCAAAATTGAAGAAAAATCAATTCTATTAATTATAATTGATTATAATTATGCAAGATTAAACCTTTTTTCTTTCTATATAGTATATACTTTTACTCCGATAATTTTGTCAATAAAATATGATTGGAGAGAAAAAATTTCTTTCTATTCCCTTCCTTACATGTACTCTCCATCCAAACAAGGTGTAATTAGGCTGTCATTTATTTCAGTCATTTTGGAAGACAATAATTATGTATTTCAATGCATAATTTTATTTGTTGGTCGGAATCGTACTGTATTTTGCAGGGTGGCTGCTGGTAGGTTTTCTTTTTCATAAGCCTATTAATGTATTCGTAAGAATAGTGGCGGATGTAAGATTTAGCAACATAATCAAAGGCCAAGTCATCCGATTTTTTTAAAAATACCCAAAAGAAAAAATAAATCATTAAAAATAACTAGGGTCTTTCCAAATTTATAAAAATGCCCAAACCGCCTATTTTTTCGGCAGTCCCGAATTGTTATTCAAAACTGTCTAATTTATTGGCGGTCCGAGAATTTTTTTTTTTTTTTTGCTTTTTTTGTTGTTTTTGCAAATCAAATTTGTATATCTGGTTAATATAACAAAACACCTTCAAAAATCGTGAAAATTGACCGACATATAGTCTTGACATTGTTGAACAATACTGTAAAGTTTTATACAAAATCTCCGAATAGATCGTGAGATATCAGCTCTCAAAAATTACCCGAACTGCTGAATATTTCATTATGAGCCCAAGTTTGCACATCTGCCTAACATAGAAAAACACCTTCAAAAATTTGTAAAAATTAATTGACATGCAGTATTGACATTGTAGAACAGGACTGTGAAGTTTCATACAAAATCTCCAAATAAATCGTGAGATATCGGCTCTCAAAAATTGTCCGAACTGCTGAATATTTCATTCTGAACCCAATTTTGCACATCTACTTAACATAAAAAAATTCTGAGAGCTGACATCTCACGATTTATTTAGAGATTTTATATGAAACTTCACAGTCCTGTTCTACAATGTCAATACTACATGTCGGTCAATTTTCATATTTTTTTAAGGTGTTTTTCTATGTTAAGAAGATGTGCAAATTTGGACCCAGAATGAAATATTTAGCAATTCGGGCAATTTTTGAGAGTCGATATCTCACGATTTATTCGGAGATTTTCTATGAAACTTCACAGTATTGTTCTACAATGTTAAGACTGAATGTCGGTCAATTTTTACTATTTTTGAAGGTGTTTTTCTATGTTAAGCAGATGTGCAAAATTGGGCTCAGAATGAAATATTCAGCAGTTCGGGCAATTTTTGAGAGCCGATATCTCACGATCTATTCGGAGATTTTGTATGAAACTTCACAGTCCTGTTATACAATGTCAATACTGCATGTCTGTCAATTTTCACAATTTTTGAAGGTGTTTTTCTATGTTAGGAAGATATGCAAACTTGGGTTCAGAATGAAATATTCAGCAGTTCGGGTAATTTTTGAGAACTGATATGTCACGATCTATTCGGAGATTTTGTATAAAACTTCACAGTACTGTTCTACGATGTCAAGACTACATGTCGGTCAATTTTCACGATTTTTGAAAGTGTTTTGTTATGTTAACCAGATATACAAATTTGATTTGCAAAAAAAAAAAAAAAACAAAAAAAAGCAAAAGAAAAAAAAAAGAAATTTCGGACCGCCGATAAATTAGGCGGTTTTGAATAACAATTCGGGACCGCCGAAAAAATAGGCGGTTTGGGCATTTTTATAAATTTGGAAAGACCCTTGTTATTTTTAATAATTTATTTTTTCTTTTAGGTATTTTAAAAAAAATCAGCCAAGTCATTCTTATAATTTTAAAATTTTAATTATCTATATTGAAATTTAATTGAATTTTGTATATAGTTTAGCCTCTTTATAAAATGACAAATAATAGCTTGTACCTTAGTTATTAGAGTTCTATTTCATGTATGTGAGGTTTTGGACTCAATCTCCAGTGAACATATTTTTTTTGTCTTTTCACATATTATTTATTTTGTAGTTTAGTCCTCTTTATTCAAATTTTCTGACTTCACCCCTGCGTAAGAAGTCATCAGATTGGTATGGACATAGTAGAAGCTATTTTATACTAGTCATATATGGTATTTGTTAAATACAGAATCTCATATTATGATTTTTAATATTTATTCAATCGTATTCGTATATTATTGTTTGTAATGACCCTAAAATAGGAGTGTGCAACATTTCATAGAATATTGTTTGTTAGTTTGATTAGCAATTGTTTAAAAACATAAAAGTAAATAAGGCCAATAAATATACAATCATATGGTAACATTCAAATTTTGCAGTACATATTTGTGATTTATCATGGATATATAGTTATTCATTATTAACTGGTTATTTACCAACTTTAACCAATTAATGCTGGATTAGGACCACAGGGGTTAAGTGCAAATGGAACGGACAATTCCTCGTTTGTATCCAGCGGCCACATAATTAGTCGTAAATATAATATTCCCATCATTAAAATTATTTTTATTCGAAAGTTTGATGACGGGGATACCGATATTATATGCATGCTATGAAGTTTGTTATATGCATGGCGTTGTCAAAGTACATAAAAATTGTAGTTTTTCTTTTTTCCATTCCGTGGAAGGGGAGCGACCACTCGATAATGTTTATTTCGACTAAAAAGTAAATTTATAGGTATACAGAGAATATAAATAGTCCAACAATTAAAATTTTATACAATTTAAGTATTGATGATATATACATCAAAGATCATTAATTTCGGATTGTTGAAATTCTAAGCCACTTGATAGACGTCAGAATATCAGTATCTTAAATAGCGCACTTTTGGACCTTAAATGCTACGTTATGGTATCAAAACACGCTATTTGAGTTACGGGCGCTATAGCGCACAAATAGCGCGCGTTATGTAACATGAGCTGTTTTTTTTTTTTTCAATTTATATGAGTTTTAAATAAAGGCTCAGATTAGATTTTAACCGTGATTTTTTTTTTGCAATTGATGTATTAAGCTTTATAGTAAACTATTAATTATTAAATGAGAGATTCATCAAACGAAATTAAATAAGGAAGTTACAGCGTGCTATGCAACATGAGCTATTTTTTATTTTCAATTTATATGAGTTTTAAATAAAGGCTCATATTGGATTTTAACTGTGATTTTTTTTTTGTAATTGATGTATTAAGTTTTATAGTAAACTATTAATTATTAAATGAGAGATCCATCAAACGAAATCAAATAAGGAAGTTACAGCGTGCTATGCAACATGAGCTATTTTTTTTTTTTCAATTTATATGGGCTTTAAATAAAGACTCATATTAAATATATTAAGATATTTATTGAAGTGACAAAATGATATTTATTATATGGTAGTTTTAATATTTTGAATAGATTAAGATAATTAATTATGCCATGATGTCTAGGTTATTTTGAAATTTAAATAGAAAAAAGATAGATTATGTCATGATGCTAAATATATTTTGAATAGAAAAAAATCGAAAGTTTGTGATATTAGTATTACTATGGATATTTTGAGTCGCAATGTGGACTTTGTATTGGTTCAATATGAATATTATAATTTTTTAATCAATTTGATGTTATTTATTGTTCTATGAGACTTAGTTAATGTTGATATTTAGTACAAATATATGATATAATTTTTATAAAAAAAAAAAAAAAAACGCTATGCGGCATAGCTTTCACTATAGCGATGCTATTCGCTATATTTTTTTTTAAGCTTCCCGCTATGACGCTATAAACGCTATTTAGAACCTTGCAGAATATACAATAAAACTCATCACTTTTTATAAACATGTGAATAATGTAAATTATCCATAATATTACATTTCAAATTCAAGTTTTAGTTTGAAGTGTTGGTCCAAAACACTTAGAGGGGATGAATAAGGCTTTTAAAATTTTTTAATCTAAGTTGTAAAGTTCTAGTGTGCCGTAAAGTTATTCTTGACAAAAAATTAGAATAACTTTGTTTTAAACTAAAATGTAAAAAAAATGTAAAATAAATAAAGTAGATAGTAGAGTTTAGAGACACTTGACACGAGAATTGTTTACAGAGTTCGGCATTAACGCCAACGTCTCTGGGGTCCACGACGTGGCACACCTTTTTTTTACTCAATAAGAAAGGATTACAAGGTGGAACCGTTGAGCCCTTATAATCTTATAGGAAGTCACACGGCCTGAACACGAGTACTAATGGCTCAAAGGAAAACAATCTGATTCGCAAGTCAAGGATTGCAAGGTAAGCACAAGGCTCGAAGTAGTAATTGATTTGATCACGTAGAATCACTCTAGGAGTTGTTGAATTGATTGAATAAGTTTGAGATTGATTGTGAGTATTAAAGTTTAAGTGCAAAAGCAACAATGACTTTTTTCTAAATTTGAAAATATGAAATATTGAAGTTGGGGGATGGCTAGAGTGTTGTTAATCAAAACTTTGGTATAGCTTCTATTTATAAAGAGCTGATAAAAAAAAAATATCTAGTGCTGACCGTTACAACTGTACAGGGATTGTTACAACGGTAGAGTAATTTGAACTGGTTTGGATTGCCAATTGTTTAGCGCTGGTACTGATCGATTTATACTGGCGTAGCACATTCTGCGAAGGCCTAACTTAGGTCAGTCTTAAGCTTATTTTACCAATTTTACATATTGATTGTCCTTAATCTTAAGTTAATGTTTTTGCTATTCAATATCTTGTGCTTCATGATTACATCCTCGATGTTATATTGTAGTTCATTAATTCATTCTTAATGTGTATTTATTGAATCTTCAGTTGTCATGAACTTGCACAATGTCTCAAGAAGAAAAACTGTAAAATATAATTATGTATGTTTTGCAAATTTAGTCAAACGGATAAGTTGAGAACTCCAAAATCCAACATGAAGATTGTCAATATTGTTAAAATATTGTCAAAGTGATTTTTCTTTGTTGAAACGCATTATATTTTATATACTTGTTTTTTTTTATAACGAATATCAAATATTACTAGCAAAATATTCCAAAATTATATGCTTTTCTTAGGAGGACAGTTTTTATTTTTTTAAGTTTGTAATAGCAATATTATAAAAAGCACATATTAAAATAAATATATTAAATGTGATCAATGTTATTTTTTCTATATACACATAAAAAATAATTATTTTTTGGTTTTGTTTTTATGTAAATTGAAAAAATGACGTCCATAAATTATCTATATAAATGTATTTTTACAAGTTCTCGATAACAATCAAAACTATTTATGCAAATTCTCTACCAAAAAAAAATCAAAACAAAGTTAAAATATTATTACATTTAACACGTGCGTAAAGAAATGACATAAATTATATCTAACAATTTTATTTTGATATTAAAGTTTTAAATTTTGAGTTATTACAATTTCAAAAAAGAAAGCTCAATAAAAAGGCATTTGAACTCATCTCATTTGTTCTTATTACAGTATCATATTTTGTTAGCATTATTACTATACATTAATTATCTGTTTCGAATATGTTCCCAATTAGTTTATTAATCATCAGTTTTTATTATGGTATCATATTGGGGAAATAAATCTGCTACGATTCTAACATGTACGAACGTAACGAACCTCCTTTTCTAAATCTAACCATTAATAATTTAGAATGCACGAAATTCAAAAACAGTTGATTTTCATGCACAAATCTAAATAAATGAGTGTTTGAATTTGAAAAATCAGGTTCCTACGATTCCTTAGAATCGTAGCAGATTTATTTCCATCATATTGGTTTGTATTGCATCCAAACATACTATCCAACAGTATATAATCCCATCGACTCCTCCCATATCCTCAGTGTGGCATCGCCGCCACTAGGGTTTTGTAGAACCCGCCACTCACAGTTTACAAACCCTTGAAATTCAGAAGGTAGCGAAATGGAGACGCAACGCGGCAATCTCTTCGATCTGTTAAGGGATGACGATCACGAAGATCCGTCTCAGCTGATCGCCGCTGTGACTGCCGCAGGCAAGCAGCCGCAGAAGATCCCATCGTTCAAGGGCTCTCAGGCAAAGCTCCCATCGAAGCCTCTTCCCCCTCAACAGGCTGGTATCGTTCCTTTTGTTCTTGATTTTTTTTTTTTTTTGTTTGAATTCTTTTTGTATGATAATGTAGGTCCAGTGTCTGAAGTATATATATATATATTTTTATAAAACAAAAGCCTCCCCGGTTTCTATTGAAATTATAATGTAAGAGAAATGGAACAATGCTAAGTCCCATTGATTTGAAGTTTTGTACCCAATAAGATTCTAGTCTTTTATCTCAACTTGGGGAGAAAAATGAAAACGATCCAGTTGGTTTTTGTTTGTATTCTTCCTAACCCTTGGCACCCTTTTTAAAAATTACAGTAAAGGGGGCAAAGAACAACGGAGCCCAAAGAATACAAACTGGCCAGAGTCAGTTCCCGCACAGGGGGTACACATGGCCAAAACCGTGAGTTCAGGGCCAAGGGTCATGATACCAACACCCAAACATAAGAGGGTTGGGGAGGTGAGACCCCGCCAGGCTCTTCTTGGTACGCAAATGGAGATGTGAAAGATGCTTCATTAGGTGGCCCAAGGCGTGCATACGATAGATACAGCAATGCCAGCCGTAGGCCAGATTGAAAGGGAGATGAATTTCGTACTCAGTTAAGATTTGTCCATTTTCTTATGCATTTAATTTATTCAAATATTATTATCTATTTTCAATTTAAGATTAGTTTTCATACAAGTGCTCAAATTGATAACAATGGACATTGTTGTAAGATAAATTTTGTTATTATTTAATTTATGTTTTGAAATTTTGTTGCAGATTTACTGAAAAGGGAAGCAAAGGGAATTCTGAGAAACTCGAAAAGAAGGAAAACAGACCTGTTGATGATGGCAAGGCCGACAAAGAGGACCCACAAAAGGAAGAACAGAAGGAACCTGAAGATAAGGTATAAATGACAACTTGCTGTATTGTATTGCAGCTTTCTCTTCAGCTTGTAATTTTTAGATCTATCTGTTGCCTTGAGAGAACTAGATGGCCATGACATGCCATCCTTGTTCCGTTGCAGGCGTATATTGAATTACCATTGCCCTTTTATGCTAAACTTGTAAGCATTATGACAATTGCTTGGCTAAGGGCTTTGGATATTGCTTCAATTGAAGTTTGAGTGCATATAGAAGAGTTTTTTTTTATGTTAGTCTAGCTGTAGGACAGTACATGTTGCCTTGAGAGAACTTAATGGCTTATTTTACATGCTATTATTAGTTCCGTTGCAGGCGTATATTAAATGTATAATGGCTTCAATTTTGAAGCATCTATCAAATATTGCGATGCTTTGCAAAGGGACATTAGACATTCATGTATTCATATATTTTTACTTATAGCTTAAAAAGGTGGTCCTAGTTTCTGAGGATGCTTAAAAAGGTGGTCCTATTTTTACATATAGAAGAGTTTTCTATGTTAGTCTAGCTGTAGGTGAGGTCGGTACTCGGTACATGACGCCTTGAGAGAACTTAATGGCTTATTTTACATGCGATTCTTAGTTCCGTTGCAGGCGTATATTAATTGTATAATGACCTCAATTATGAAGCACCTGCCAAATATTGCAGTGATTTGCAAAGAGACATTACACATTTATATATTCACATATTTTTACTTATAGCTTAAAAAGGTGGTCCTAGTCTCTGAGGATGCTCAAATGAAATTTGACTTGATTATAGGAAATGACATTCGAAGAGTACGAGAAAATAATGGAGGAAAGGAGAAAGGCTTTGGTCTCAGTGAAGACTGAAGATAGAAAAGTTGAAATGGACAAGGATTTTGAATGCATGAAGCAACTCTCTGTCAAAAAGGAAAACAATGAAGTTTTCATCCAACTTGTAAGTCCTTGTCCAATTTTGTATTTGTTTTGTAAACATAGTTTAAATTATTCAAGTGTTTTAAGCTTATAATAAAATTACAATCATAACAGGGTTCTAACAAGGACGCTTCGAAAAAGAAAGACACAGAGAGGCAAGAAAAGAGTAGAAAGGTAGGGTGCTTTACCTCCCCTTTCATGCTTTGTACTATTTTCAGAAAAGATAATATTTCCAAGTTCTCATTACAAATCTTTGTTGTTTCAGTCATTGAATGTGAATAAGTTTTTGAGGCCAGTGGAAGGTCAGAACTACAACAGATCGGAAGGGCGTGGCCGTGCACGTGGCACCAACCGTGGTCAGGGTGGACAAACTAGAGGCCATTTCATTGGTTGGCCTGTTAGTTCTGATGCAGAGGTGCTTTTAATCAATGATCCCAGTCATTTCCCAACACTTCCGGTTAATTGAGCTGAGAAATGTCTTCGAGAACATTTTTTTTTTTGCATCACTTTCTGTAATTTCATCTATTCAGTAATATATATATATTTGGTCTTTTACTGAATGATTTAGTCTATCATATGTTTTTATTTGCATTTATAGGTTCTGTACAATCATTGGTGTTTCCTGTAAAGAATTCTTTAGTTAATAAATAACCAATTACCGTAATTTTTCCAGATTCTGCTGTTTGCTATTTGGGGCAGATCTTAATTCTCACATGGTTGTTTGGTCATTACACAGACAAGCAAAACCCAAGCATGGCGATGTAATGGGAATAAAAATGAGACCTAATGATTATCCCTTTGTAACCGCTGGATGCTAATTATGTGTTGGATGAGAAATCTTCTTAGTAGATTAATTGTCTACTGTTGGTTTACATTAAACAAAGAAAAGAAAATTACAGTTTTTGGGTCTTTTTAAGGGAAAAAAAGAATTTCCTTTGTTCCAAAAAATAACAGTTTGATGTTCAAATTGCCCATGCATCCGTGGGTTTTGGAGCGATATTTTGAATTTTCTCAAAGATACTTTTGTAGAATATTCAGTGACCTGGCCGCATCCCCATATATAACTTTGGGCTTGATATCAAATAATATCATCTTCTCTTGTCATATATAACTTTATGCTATGCAACACATCCACTGCCTTTACAATGTCAACTTCGTTCCAGATCCTACTAATAAGAGCCGAATAAATCAGGACATGAGACTCAGCCCATTTGGAAATCATGCTATGCAACATCCTTTACCTCCTCTGCCTTCTCAATTTGACCTCTGAAGTACAGCCCATCTATGAGATTGTGATAAGTCATGACATGAGGCTCGAGCCCTCTGGAAATCATTCCATGCAGCACCTTCTCGGCCTTCTCAATTTCACCTTCGTTGCACATCCCATTTATAAGATTGTCATAAGTCATGGCATTAGGCTGGATCCCTTTGGAAATCATGCAATGCAACACCTCCTCTGCCTTCTCAATTTCACCTTCGTTGCACAACCCATATATAAGATTGTTGCAAGTCACCACGTTAGGCTCGATCCCTTTGGAAATCATCCCATGCAACACCTCCTCTGCCTTCTCAATTTCACCTTCGTTGCACATCCCATATATAAGATTGTCATAAGTCACGGCATTAGGCTCGATCCCTTTGGAAATCATACTATCTAGCACCTCCTCCGCCTTCTCAATCTCACCTTCATTGCACAGCCCATATATAAGATTGTTGTAAGTCACGACATTAGGCTTGATCCCTTTGGAAATCATGCTATGCAGCACCTGCTCTGCCTTCTCAATCTCACCTTCATTGCACAGCCCATATATAATATTGTTGTAAGTCACGACACTAGGCTCAATCCATTTGGAAATCATGTTATGCAACACCTCCTCTGCCTTCTCAATTTCACCTTTGTTGCACAGCCTATCTATAACAGTGTGGCAAGTTCCGACATTAGGCTTGAGCCCTTTGGAAATCATGCTATGCAACACCTCTCCCGCCTTCTCAATTTCACCTTCGTTGCACAACCCATCTATAAGAGTGTCATAAGTCTTGACATCAGGAGTACATCCTAACTTGGACATTTTGTGGATCACAATAGATGCAGCCTCATCTATTCTATTTGCAGACCAAAGACCATTAAGTATTGGATTGAAAATCTCGGTCTCAACTGTATGATCCTCTTTGAGATGCCGTCAGTCTGAGACGACAAAAGGCTAGCTTGAGCCAATTCTTATGGGTATAATATTTCATCATGGTCCCAATAGTGAGGGTCATAGTTGCGTACCTTGCGGCCAGGATCTGACTGAAGGAAAGGCCAAAGGGTTGATGTTGAAGGGTTCTGGAAAGCCAAAAGGGTTGCTGCTGCTGCGGCCGCCTCCAAATGGTCCCAACGGTGCCAGCAACAATCTTGTGAAAGAAGGTGAGAAAACGGAAAGAAAAGATGAAAGGGTGCATATTAATTAATCTCCTGCCAGATTTGGTCCTGATTTGAGGTCTTACCTAAAATTCGATATTTCTCTAGATTTTCTCCCGAAATATTTAATCATCGGACAAAAAAAAAAAAAAAAAACGGTGAAATTTTAAAAACAGAAAGACAAGATGATTACGCGTTCTGTATATATGTAGGACTTCAAATGAAAACAAATATTGAAAAAAAACTAAAAATAAAAAAAAACTAAATGGGACGTCAAATTAGACAAAGTAAACAAAGCTTTTTATCTTTAATTATGTCGTGGTGCTAGGGGTGCATAGATACGGATCGGATAGTGGTAAAATCATATCCGTATTTATTTTTATTTTCTGGATACGGATCGGATATTAACTGGACACGGATATGGATATCCGCTTTTTATAATAGTGAATAATATAATTTTTTTTATAATATATATTAAACTATATAATATATATCTACTATTTAGATACGGATAATTAAAATTCAAAATCATATCCGTATTCGTATCTGCACGGATGTTCGGATATTGGATATCCGTATTAAATTTTCGGATACGGTCGGATAATATCCAACCCGTTTGCATCCCTACGTGGTGCCATACCTGACATATATAATTTAAGGGACCTTTTCATGTTAAATTAAGAATATCTAGGTACTTACTTTTCAAAAAAGATTTCAAACTATATCTGAAAGTAAAAGACATTATAATAATGGCAGGGTCCAAAATCAAGGAACAATAATATTCAAAAATTACCCTTAAAGTTTCCCTTTGTATGACAGTGTTCATTTTGATTATAAAATTTTAAATTTACTATTTGATCTCATGATTAATTTTATTCAGAACACAGATGAAAATCCTAGTCAACATCAATATAGGACAGGTTATTTTGCTATGATATTATTTATTAAATACAACATTTCACAAACCAATAGGTTTCGGCATATCGATCGGATCTGTTTTTGCTTAAATTTCAATGCAATACTGATTTTCACTTTGACTATACTGTCTAGCAGAAAATATTTGTCTAATTTGACATCTCACTTTTTTTTTTCGATATTTGTTCTCATTTGAAGTTCCATATATGTTTGCAGTATGATTTGGTGTCCCTACGATGCGGTACAGGACACCAAACGGTGATCTTGCATTTTTATTTTTAAAAGTCCGCCATATCATTTGTCATTTTTAATTTTTCGTATTTTTTTAGGAATAAAAATTACGGCTTTATCTCTCTTTGTAAGATTATATATCTCTATTTGTCTATTCTATTATTAAGCACGTTAGATGTCCGATCTGCCAGCGGCTACGATTAAGAGATGAAACTTTGGATTTGATCTCAGCTCTCCAATTACATATTTTGTCTTCTTTTGATTAAATGCATCTGTTTTATGTATACAAGTCTAAATTTAGTTTAAAACATACTCACCACATATGCTGTCACACGATACGTTACAATTAAAATTGAATAAATTCTGAAATTTAGCGATATATTTATCTGTTTTCTTATTTTTTTGTTTCCATATTTCTCCTCTTCAATTGAGAAAACTCCACATTCCATTTTCTTATTAATTGTTTCCTTACTTCTTCGTTTCTATACGGATCACAATGAAAATCATTTTTTTTATTTCCTTAGTTCTCTTTCTTTGTTTCTATACATATTGGTGTGGACAATTTAGAATATATTTCCGATATAGAATATATCAATATGTGTGTGTTCTAAATTAGAAACAAAGAAGAATATAAATTGGAACGTGTGTGTGAATATATATTTTTCTTATAATATGTGTGTGTGTATATATAGCCTATACATACACACGATAACACTTTTTATTTATGTTTTTTGATATCATATTATATGTTGATATTGAATTGTTGTTTGATATTTGATATTAGATTCAAATCGAGCTATTATTCGACATCATTGGTACTTAAAAATAAAAAATCATCACATCATCAAATTGTTACAGAGATCACTATTAAAGTTAATTAAAAATACATAATCATATAAATTTTCTATTAACATGTGTTTTAATTTTTAGATAATTATTATTTTCATTGATATATTTATAATATGTCCCCGTTGTAATGCACAGGGTATGAAACTAGTATATATATGCACACACACCTTAAAACTCTTTCTCTCTCTTTGTAAGATTATATATATACACGTCAAAACTCAATTATATTACGAAAAATCCGAAGGCTTTCAGCCCAAATAGCTCATAAAACACAACTCTTTCCCCCTAATAGCTCAAAATTTAATATTAAAATAATTACCATTAATCGTTTATCGTATTATATATTTAAAATAATGTATCACGTTAACAAATCATACATTTTTGAATAGTTATGTGTAAAATTAGAATGTAAATTTAGTTGAGAATGTAAGCACGTAAATTGCATTTTTAAGTCTTTGCTTCAGAATGTAAGCACAAATTTCAGCAACTCGTTGATAGACTGGAAAACTTTTTGGTTGAAATTCAGTTCAAATACAGTTGAAGAACTCAGAAAAAGAATGGGCAAAGGTTTTTAGTTATGGTTTGGTAATTATTCTTAAATTAGCAAGACAAGAATCAGAATGACCATTTTACATTGCTTCTCTCGGAAAAAAAAAAGAATCTATTTTTACTACAGGGAAAACAAAAGTCCCCTTATTTTTCTAATCAGCATAATTTGTTGAAATAAACCTAATTCTTTCATAATTTCTTCTCCTCCTAGAAAAATCTAATTTCATGAAGCAGCCGCCACACCTAACTAAATCTACTAAATCATTCACAGTACAAATCAACAAATCAACATTCATGTCTCACACATAATAATTTCTTCACTAATTGTCTTGATGTTAGTACGCAAATTGTTCATCAGTCTATCAACCCCCAAATCAGGCCGTTCTTCTGGTTTTACAATCCTAAGCGTCTTAAGGTGCTCTCTTTGGCGCGTTTATTCCATTTCCCAATTTCTCCTGGCTTATCTCTTCTTCTGGATCATCTTCCTCCGGCTTCAATAATTGTAAAAAAAATCATATTAGTCTAATAAGATAGGTGATCGTCATATAGGTACCAGCTAGTTCATAAGAGCACTGGCCTTGCTTAGTATATAAAGAGTTCATAAATAAATTGTTATTAACCAGAGTGATAAGGCAAGGTTGGGTTTGGCCACAATTTACTCCTAGCATTTAACATGTAAAAATATTATATACTTAATATAATTAATGCAATCTATATAGTTGATAAAAGTGTGGTAATTAATATAATAAAGCAGATACAATTGATGTGGGGTTATCATTCCAAAAGTTGTTTTGTTTTTACATGACAACCTCCGACTAATTTTGTTTTAAAAAAATAAAAATAAACAGAGAGAGGTGCAGAGAGATTACTTCACAGAGGTGAAAAGGAGACTCCTTGAGAAAGCAAACCACTAAATCAATGTCATAACTCAAACACCAGAAGTCAATTTCCAAATTCCGCAAGTTTCTGAAGGTTGTGCTGCAATTAGAAATGTCTTTCTCCAATTTTTCCTTTATATTAAGAAAGAAACATCAATTTAAATAAATAAGCAAAAAAATTCAATATAAACTGTCATTTACAACGCAGATTATGTCAAGAAATAGATCAACATGATTAGCACCAATCAAAATAAAATTTTCAATATGAAGCAAGAATTTCCTTAGTTTATTTTCTTTTTATGATTTATCCAGCTGGCAATAGCTAGCAAAAGATGGTACTGAAACAAGCCACACATATCAACAAACTAAATTATAATTTGTAGTAAGAGATTGTATAACGACTATCTTCATCTTTATTGTATAACTACTGTACATCATCATACAAGAAACATATTTCCATCTGAGATGCAATCCCACTAAATGCATGAAAGAAACTTTTTTTTTTAATTCTTACAAGAAGAGAAATATACCTTGAACTGTGGAAGCAAACCAAGACTCAGATGTGAAACATTTGAAAGGCTGCTGAGGAGGTTCAGATCACCATGATTATCGTCCAGATACAAAAAGATCTTTGCATATTTAAGGGATGTCATGTTCTTCAGTTCAAAGCCTTCCATTTCATCATATGATTCAATGACAAGAGAAGCAAGAGATGGACAAGAAATTCGAGTTCGCCTTGCTTGAGAGCAACTATAGAGAGTCAATCCCTTCAACACCTTAGATGAAATTTCGGTGATATCCAAATCACACAGTCGTAAAACCATAGTTTCAAGGACAGGGCATTTAGAGCAAAGATTTTGTGTAAATCTACAATCATCAACGAGTGCTATGCCCGTCAGATCTACAGATTTCAGAGCAGGTAGGTGTACTAATTCCAGCCTAATACATATAAGTTTTTGTGCAAGATAAAGTAAATTCAGGGTAATCCAGCAGCTCTGCTTTATCTCTACCAACAATAAAAACAGCCTTCCGAGGCTCCAGTCCTATACCATCAATAAATTCGAAAGAAATTTCCGAATTGTAGTTCAGAATAGCATTAGTGTATTCAAACACGTCCAACTTTGCTAACTCTCCATTTTCCAACACTCCAGACAGAAAATTGTCAAACTTATCAGCCTCGAAACTCCCATCCACCCAATAATCAGCAAAACTAAATTTTAGAACCGGCAGATTAGTCCATGCATTTCTCCATCTTTTTGAAAGGATGCACGTCTGAACAAGTCCATGGCATCCTTCTCCTTCAATTTTTTGCATTTATGGTGATCCTTCTGGGATATTTAATTTATAAAAAGTTGTATCTATTTTTGAAAAAAAAATTTAAGTTATTTAATAATTATTATTCAAAAAGAATTCTCAAAATAGATACAACTTTTTATAAATTAAATGTCCTAGAAGGATCACAATATTTTCTCGATTACATAGAAGTAACTTTTGAACCGGGATTAATAACTCAAAATCTAAGCATTTTTATTTTTTTTCAATAACACATAAAGAAATGTATTAATTTTTCTTACAGCCGTGAAAAATTTATCCTGAAAAATATTGATCCGGGTTATTTGTTACAGTCTTTCTAATAAATCAAATTATATTGTATTCCATCTATTTTCAAAGAAATATATCCAACATTTCTAATATTTCAATACAAAAAATAAAAAATAAAAACAAAATTGGAATTAAAATTCCAACCCTTGAAAAAATTTCACGGGTGGGGTATTTTTAAAGTTATTACTAAATTTTGGTTATTATTATTAAAATATTTTTTTAATAGGATAAAAATAAAAATGTCGGAAATTAATGGAAGACACTGACATTATTTTGTGCAAAATATTGGACGAACAATCGCTGCAGCTTTTCATTTTTATGTCTTGATATTATTTTAAGAGTAAAACTAGTGTGTTTCTAAGCTCATCAAGGTGTTTGGTGAACTTAACTTCAAAATATATTATATTGATTTTAAATGACAAATTTAAACTGTTGAAATTATCTTCTTTTTTTTTTCTTTTTTTTTAGTAAAGGTTGAAATCCATATTATTTAATACTCTTGTTATTACAATAAATGATTTTTTCCATCCGGGTTTCGAACCCATGACCTCTCTTATATAAATCATGTGTCTTTGTCACTAGACCAAAGGCTGATTCTTTCGTTGAAATCCATTTAATTCTCAAGTTTTAAATTTACATGCAAAGATTTTAAGTTTTCGAATTATTTTAGTATAAAGTCAAACCATCAAAATTATAAGGTTTATAAATTAATTTAAGTGAATTCATTTTTTGAAATTTTTTTTACTACTTGACTTCATACAAAATTAATTCAAAATTCTAAAAACTTTACATGTAAATTCATCACTCGTGAAGTAAATCGATTTCAATAGTTTGAATTTATTGTTTAAAGCAAATCTAATAAGTTTTGGAGTTAAGCTCACCAAACATCTTGGTGAGCTTAGAAACATCCTAGTTCTACTCCTATTTTAACAAGGGAGTCTGGTATATTTCTGTATTTTTCATATGTTATTTTCGATAGTACAATATGTATCTTATGTCACTACACTAAATTTGCATAAAATTTTGATTAAAAGTAGACACAAAATTCTAACGAGAGTACAAATTTCATTCAAAATATTAAAAGTTGTAATTAATTTCATTCTTTTACATACAAAAAATGCAAATATAGTTATACCTAGTTAATCAAATCAAGTCGATAATAATAAATCGAGATTGCCCCTACGGATCTTTATATTTTGAAATCTTTGTATAATTATTTAATCATTAACCTCATGAGAGGAATAAGGAATTGGAGTATAAATTGGACTCGATTTGTTTTGGTTGTTGTGAAGTTGAATTAATTGGAGATTTAAATGTCTTATCAAAGCACTTGTTCATTTTTAATACCCTAAAATATAGAATTCAAGATCAAGTTAATTAGATTACCAAATTAAAGTTTTTGACCAAATTAACACAATACCAAATTATCAAATTAAAGTCTTAAAGTCCTTGGTCAATTAACAAATTATCAAATTAACACTAATTCACATAACATAAAAAATAGGATCGATCACTTACCAAAAAGAAGAATCAAAGAAGGAAAATAATCGAGATCAAGAAAGAAAAAGAAGAAGAGTCGGAATAAAGGATTGACTTGGGCAAAAAAGAAAGTGACGACGCAACATACAATTTTTTTTTTTTTTCTAGCGAATTGGAGCGGAGAGAGGAGAATTTAGATCCCGCACAGTACCTGAGTATAATTAGATTTGAGTCATTATTGGCACAAGTCTCAAAACGAACCCCTATAACTAAATGGGCATTGAATTCCAACCACTTCGGCTAGAAATTAATGAGAGCTAATTATAAATAGTCAGCTATTTGGGGAGATACATATTCCATAATATATCCCTTTTTTTTGTCCTGGCTAATCAACAATTCTTATGAGTGGAGTAGCGAACCAGATCCCTTTTTTTTCCGCATAGGTTACAAATTGCATGCATAGACTACAAATTCTTATATTCAATTGAGGGATCGAAATTTAACGGGGATGGAAAATTTGAGTATCATTAGATTTTGAGATTTCTTTTATCATAATAATTTTAAGATTAGTCATCTTCAAGATTATTTCAATTGAGATCGAAATGTTGGTAATGCAAAGGTTTCCATTGTCTTTAAATTCATCAAGTACAATTATTAGGAATTGTGTAGACATTTTTGTATTTAGCTTGTGCTTAGGAATTTTTCAATTATTTGCTAATTCATGTTGTATGAGGACGTTTTAAGACAACATGAAACCAAGTTTTTACTTGGTTTGTTCGAGGACAAATAAAGGTTTAAGCTTGGGGGCGTGATAACGCCAAAACATATAGCAAAATCACTACTTTTTAATACAGAAAATGGCAAAAATACTATGCAAAGTACCCAATTTCCTGAATTATTCACTGCAAACGCGTTTTTAGGCTATTTTGGCAGGTTTTGGAGAAAGTTGTGAATTTAGGCCAAAAACGGAGCAAAAATGTTATATTTAGATCGATTCTGAAGAAGGCATCAAAATAGGGCAACACATAGAGTATGCAAATGTTAGTTTGTAATAATCTAGAAGTCAATAATATGATAATTTATTATAAAGCTTTGTTTATGAATTGAATGTTTAATTATATATCATTTTGTTGCCTTGAATACTATTGTATTATGGATCATTTCGAGTTCATGACTGGAATTGTGAAACTCCATAATAAAGATGATATATATTCTTAAGAAGTCACTAACCGAGGTAATTAGCAGGAACACTAATTAACCGTTACAAGGTTAGTATGTGGATTAAAAGATGGTTAAGTTTTATAAACTATTGACACAAGATGTCATTTTAATCACATAGATACATGTTCTAGGAACATGGTATTTGACAGACCCCGAATGAAACATTAAATAGAATTGTGTTCGTGTCATTAATGTTTTTATTTAGTATCAAGTTCTAAAGTATGAGGTATTCATCGTCCCTACTAAGAGATGTGTATGTGTAAGTGTTATCTAACGCTGTTCGTAAAAAGTAGTCATAACGGTAGCACTTTCGTATGTATAGCTTAGCTGAGGAAGTGATGGTTTATCAAAAGTACTATTGTCCCTCGTATTTTGTACGAGCTATAGCATCACTGGGCCCCTTGGTAGAGTTAGATTATCTGCATGTGGTATAATTACAAGAGTAATTATATTTGATAATCTGTTCAAGATCAAGAAAAGATTAAGTTAGCAAGGATGACACACATCTACCTTGAAACTGATCTAATAGCTATGTAACAAAAGAACTGACACAAGTAAATTGTTTACTGGATTGTGATATTGTATAGTACAGCATCATCTGTGTAATTCGATGGTCATAGTGTATACTGCCAGATGCCTCATATGATTATAGAAGTTAAAATAGTTTTAATTCTATTTACCAACATAACACAGATCATATTGGGTCACACCATATAAGAGCTATTCGGAGAATCTTATTGATTAATTATAACTTGATTATAATTAATATTAAGATGGTTATAATTAATTATACGTGATATAATTAAATTATAAATGTCATATAAATATGACAAGTAGAAACAACAGTTAATTTATAAACGTATACGTTACGTTGTATAAAAGTTACCGAACAACAACCGAAAAGAAATATAATTATACATGACAATTATATATATGTTTAATTTGGATTTTAATTGTTAATTATGGATTTGAATTATGGGTTTAAAGCCCAAAAATAATCAAAGTCTTAATTAAAATTAAAAGCCCAAAGTCAAAGCCCAATTTATAAAGCCTTTTACTAATCATGACACACCACCTTCCACACCCTTCTCCATACTTCTACACCCTAAGGTGTCATGCAAGGTGGCATGGAATGAAAGGTGGCATGGCATTTTGGTAAATAGGTCGAACTTGAGGGGTATTTTGGTCATTGATGAACCTCCTCAAATGCCTATAAATAGAGGGGTGAGGTGAGAAGAGAAAAACTTACTAATTGACATTCGTATCCGATTGTCTGGTCGATTCGAGTTTCTATCTTTTCTCTCTTTTACGGTTTCGGTTGTTACAAGATTAGGAAATAATATAGTTTTGTGAATTTTGCGGTATTTCTGTTTTTTCTTTTTAGCAAAACGAAATAACTTCGAGTCGTAAATATATTTATTTTGGTGAATAGTGTTTTTTGCAGAAAACTGCAATTTACGATATTTCTGGCAAAAGAAATAAACTGCTCTCCAGTTAGTCCTGGTGGATAACCGATAGAGGTATCATTTATTTGACACTCCGAGGCAACTATTCCTGATCGATCTTCTCGCTCAGCTACATTCCAACTGAGATTTGGAAACGAGATATTAACATGTTATATTAATCTATTTAATTGGTAAATAGATTTAATGTTTTAGAAATCAATTATGGAGTAGATCTGTAAAAGAATTAAATGAGGTTTTGATGCCAAAGGAATACTGAAGGTGGATCGCCTTGGAAAGTTTCCTAACATACCCCGTTTAATTCTTAGCTTAACTTAAATGTAAAATTTTTGTTTTACACACTTCCGCAGTTAAGCTAAATCAATGGGTTTGAACCGTCAAAATCCAACAGCAAACACCTCACACGAAGTGCACAACATGCAACATGGCAAAATTCACTGAAATTCGGCTAAGTACAGTGCCCTACGGCCTCGGGTATGTTACATGAGGCATAAAAGCCTATGCCGCAGGGACACACGGATTGAATCTGTGGACTGTCTAATTTGGATTAAATATCAGCCGTTGGACAGCAAGCTTCTAGAAGGATGCGTTTCCAGATGTGGCAGGCCTCGTCTCGCCTTGAAGTCTAAGTTTAGCACTCCAAATATATTATTTTATGCTATGTTTGGCACCTATTATCTCCATGTTCTCCATGACTCCTCACCCCTAGGCTAGGCTATATAAAATCCTCTTGTAATAGGAATTGGTGTGCATGTTTTAGTTGTGTAAGTTCATAGTTTAGAGCATAATATTGGGTGAAATATTTAGAGTCGTGGAGAAGAAGAGGCTCTCGAAGTCTAAGGCGGAATAAGGAGTCTTCTAAGGAAGATGTGTTATAGGTTCAAGGTTATGTCTTTCTTTTATTACTTATTTTATTTTGTCATGGCTTTGAGTTGCTAAGCTCCTCCTCTCTAGGGATGGATGTAATGAATTGTAATTGTTCTTTACTATAATATTTATTTTTCTTTTATGTCTATTTGAGATTTCGTTATACTTAGAATACTATTGAAATATGTCCTTGCATACATAGTCTGTCTACAGATGGTCCAGTGTCCTCCACATACCAATAGGTGTTATAAGTCGTTGTACCTTGGTGTGAGAGGATACATGTAAGTACTATAAACACTTCGGCTAACGAGGCCTGGCCACGGTTCAAAATGCTAGAGTTTGAACCCAGTGGGCTCTTTTGGTAGGATATAGATTAGAGCATCTTGAGGTTTAATTAGGAATTTATTTATTACTTATAATGAATAAGGTTTAGGGTTATTACTTAGCAAGTAATACGGGAATATAATTAATTTGATTGGTGTGAGTGGTTTAATTACATTATATTATGTGATAATCATAATTGTCCCCTACAAGCCGACCTTTGAGTAGAAGAACCTTTCAAATACACATAGAACCGAATGCAAGTAATCCGTAGGGAATAGTAGTACCAGTATACGGCTCTGCTCTGCGGGGTGGTCTATATCGTGTATGGTAGTGACAGAAGGCCATAGGCGAGGCCGTATGTGGTAGTGACAGTGGCATATACGGGTAGACAAGAGTACCATAAATATTGTATTGAGTTAATTAGAATGAATTCGTCCAAAACCCTAGAGGCTCCCTAAACTTGGTTTACAACAATTAGCATCTCCGCCTATAAATTTGCCAGAGTAAACTGTAAAATCAACTTGCACCTATTATTATTATTTTTATTGTTGTTGTTGTTGTTGTTATTATTATTATTGTTATTATTGTTGTCATTGTTGTCATTATTCTTGTCATTATTATTTGTCATTGTTGTTGTTGTTGTTGTTATTATTATTATTATTATTATTAATTTTATTTTAATTAGTATTCACACAACTCAAACAAACTCGAAGAACCTAAACTAGTATTATTGTTGTTAAACTACTAAGATCTATCATTGTGGATCGACACCCGACACTACTACACAGTAGGATTATGCGCTTGTAATATGATAGAGTAGCATTAGAGTAACTAAGTATATATTTATATATACTAAAAGTTAGTAGTCTCATTTCGAGTCATCACACACCAACGTCAGCAGATGCGTCTCTACTAGTATCCACACGAACAGGTTGACAAACTACTGTAATTCGGTATGCTAGTACCGAACTGACAGCCCCTTCTTTCTCTCTTTGTCTCTCTCATTTTTTGAAATGAAGTGAATAGAATGGCTAGCTGAAATTGATCGGATCACTGCATATTTATAAAACATATGCACCAGTTCAGATGCACCTATCTATTTGCACCACTTCAGAGAGACTTATCCGGAGATTATGACAAATTACTAGACCCAAAATATATCTAGCTCAATATCTTAATATATTAATTTAGCCCAGATTATTTGACCCTTTCTGACACCCTTCTTGCAGTCTCATTCTCTAAGAATGCTACTTGAGAACGAATATCTGTGGAGAATTTTCTACCGTGTCTCCTGGGCCTCGGCCTGTTGAGAAATTATTTTGGATCTTCATTTGAACAAGTTTACATATAGGTTATAGCTCATTTGATAGGAGATAAAGAGGATAATGGTGATGAAATGAGCTATCTGCCGAATCATTTATGATCCATGGCACTTACACAACCATAGCTCGGTGGGGGTTATAGGCTCTACCATGGCACTTTCATTTATGAGCTATCTGCCGAATCATTTTAAATCATAAATGATTCGACAGGTAACTCATGAAAGAAATATTGATCAAGTTCCAGGATCTTGACAAAAAAATATTTTGCATTCTGATCTTCTCTTCTTCTTGGTTTGTTACAATCATCTCCTGTTGTCCCATGGAGGAGCAAAAAGGTTTCAATGTATGATTCAGGAGCATACAAATGAGTAGAATTAGGGTGTTCTTAAGTTCACCAAGTTTCTTTGTGAACTAAAGTTTAAAAACCTGTTAAATCAAATTCAAATGATAAATCCAAACCGTTAAAACCTGCATATCTTACGAGTGATGTGTCTACGTGTGAAAATTTTAAACATTTGAATTAATTTAGTATAAAGTCAAGCTGTTAAAAAACATTCAAAAAATGAATGCATCAATATCTCTTCTCTCTTCTATATTATGCACCTTAAATTGAATTGGATAACAGAAAGTCCTACGTCTGAGATTTATTGATCTAAATTCGGATTGAATCTGAACCCTCCAGTTAAATAATCTGTCTTCCTTTGATTAAATACATCCATTATATGTGTAGAAGTCTTCATTTAGTTCAAATTGGACCCGCCACATGTATAGTCACACATATTACTACACGCATTTCGCTCTGCACCGTTGGATTTGAATCAAAAATCGTGTAGATTAAATCTGAGATGCGTAAATTTTTCGCTGGAATTTTTTTTGTTGCCCCGTCCCCCTCCCCAATCACTTCTTCCCAAAGAGAAAAAGAAAGAGCCCTAATCGCCTCAGTCCCTCAGACCCGCGCCGCGCCGTGCCCAGCCATCTCTCTCTCTCTCTCTCAACCCTAAAAGGTCTCTGCCATCTCTCTCCCGCTCTCTCGCTCTCTTGCTCTCTCACCTCAGACTCGCCCTCAGAATCAGCACCAGCACCAATCCCAGCAAAGATGCGCCCGTTGTACGTTGGCAACAACGGATGTGAAGTCGAGAGGGGTGGGAAAGGAGAGGATCTGTCACAGAAGAAAAACCCTAAACATCTCTCGGTCTTCATCTCTCTCTTTCTCTACGATTCGATTTAGATTCCCTGCTTTTGTGATTCCTCTTTTTCAACTGTTTAATTTGATGGATTGTTGATCAATTTGGGGGATTAATGGTTTCTTTTTTTTGAAAAAAATTCAGTAATCAAGCCATGGTGAAGAGTTCGTTCAAGCTGGAGCATCCCCTTGGTTTGATCTTTTCCCTTGATTTCTTGTTTATTTTTGTTAATTATTTCAATTTCATAAAACTTAGGGTTTTCCTTTGCATTGTGTAACATATGTTAGGATATATGTTATTTTTTTCCATTAAAATTACATACTCAATATGTTAAAATTAAGGGACTTACATGAAATATTGTTGAATTCATTTTAATTAGTTCCTAATGTATGAGAAAATTTATTAAGCAACAATTGAATATATTTCTCCTTTTTTTATATGGATATCGATTTGCTTTTAAGGATGATGTTCAGTATGGAGTTTATTTTTTACAAAACAATTCAACTATGATCTGAGTTATAACTAGTCACTGGAAAATTTTCTTTTCTTTAATTTCTCTAGCATATTGTTGCTGCATTTTTTTTTATATATGTTCAATTAATATGCTAAAAATTCTGCCTTAGGGTGGTATTCTATAAAAATAATTGTTGTTTTATTGTAATTTATATGGATTTCCAATACCTCAAATGTTATTTATCTTCTTTTTTATATTGATTTTTGTTGTCTTTAAGGCAAGCATGTGTATAAATTTTCTCCTTGTATCATTTGCATTTGCTTCCCTGTATCCAGGGCAGATTGGATCTGAAGAAACTTTATGCTGTACGATGTCGTTTGCCCCTCAATTAACTGAGGATATAGTGGTTTAAAAGAAGAAAAGAAATGGTGAATTGGAAGCCACATGGTGCTCCAGCTGCTCCTCTCCGGTGAGATAGTTGAGGAGAGATGTAACCGATCTTGCCTCTCATGGCCACGAACTCAATGCATTTGGAAGGGTACTTCCATCTTCCCTTTCTAGATGCATTATTTTTATATTTAACATTTCAGTAAGCAACAACCGTCAGTTTTTTTTTTTTTAAATTAGGATTATGTTCAGAATTTGGACACCTTATTTTAATTAAAAATCAATTTAATTTCTATATAATGGTTTTGGAGTGAATTTTTAAGTCGTTGATCACTGTCAATTGTTTTTCGAGATTCACATATGAAATGGAAAATTTTGTAATCCTTCACAATTTGATAACTGCTATCCAGGATTTCCTGAGTGGCCTTTTAAAAAAAAAAAAGGATTCAATCTTACTCTCTGCTTAATTCAATAGCTGTTATGTACCCTTACCTTTATAACTTGCTTTCCTTATTTAATCCGAAGTTGTCTTGAACAGAAGTATATTGTGGGAAAATAATATTGTTATGTAATTGAGCTCAAAAAAGAAAGGAAGATATACAGTTCCTCAAAATTGCAAAATGTCTCGTGTCATTTTTTATTTAATTTGTGGTGATTACTGTCATTGTGCAATATATCCCACTTCTTTTATTTTTTATTTTGTGTCCTGTTTTTCATGAATGTTGTTGTTTTTGTATACATATTTTTAGATTTTGTTGGTTTTTCATCTTCCATCTGCACAGTTCTCTCATGTATTTTCGTATATATATTATGAGCTTTTGCTAGAGATCATGACAAAAGGTTTAGATCGACTATTTGAACTTTAAATAAAAATATTGATTCATAGTACATACCAATCTGCACTATGCATAGTACCATAGCCTCAGTCTTTGTTGTTTGGGTTTTGCTTGTAAACTTGTGTTTGTTCTCAGTTCGAGATACTTGTGATAGTTGTGGTGCTATGGAAAATAATCATGCATCGAAATGTACGTGTTTGACCAAAAACTACCGGCACTAGAAGCTATCTAAAGTGGTATTTGTACCAGAAGCATATATTTTCCAAAAAAAAAAAAAAAAAACCCGATTACTCTAAATTCCATATTTTCTAAAGTTGCAAGATTCCTCGGAATAATTTTCTTTCATCTTCTCTTTATAGGTCTAACATATCTGGTGTATTCAAGCATTCTTTAGGGTTTTATTGGCTTGCCAACGAGTCGGTACAGACTCTCAAGAAGTATGAGGTATATCTATAATAACTGTATTATCTTATGTAGTCTGAAGCAACCTCAATTAGACAATTAAGCGATAAAATGACAAAGATGTAACAAAAGTTGCAGTTACTTTACTTGAACTGTTAAGAAAGGTTTCGACTTTTGACCTGTACCAGTACCACGATGTAGCACAAGAATAAAAAATTTGGTGAGTTATACTGAATTGGTTATGTTTGGTATGAGGATATCATTGTAAAGGGATGGATACCAGTCACTAGCAAATGTTCATTACAACTTGGTTTTTTAGTAATTATAGTCTGAAAATCAGGAAGACAGTACCTTAAAAGAGTATCATTTTACCAACACGATTGGACTACTTTGGTACATATTTTCCCCCCTATCAGTTTTACCGTCAGTTGTCGAGTTTTATAACAAGTCTAGCTTGCTTAATGTTTTTGTATGGGTCAGAAAAGTTTATTCATTTTTTTGAAAAATAATTCTTCATTTGGTATTGTTTGTTTTATAAATTATGTGCGGCAGATATTGGGTGTGGAGAGATGTGCGCTTGAATGGTCTTACAGCAGAGCATATCAATGCTAAGCTGGAGGAGAATTTGACAGCAGAATCTGATGAAGATTTGTTATATAGTGGAAACATGAATGTGTATATTATATACTTGTCTTAATATTAAATTTAATGCTTCAAAGTAAAGAAAAGAACTTTAAAAACTTATTGTTAAACTGTTGTTCTGCCACTCCATTTATGATTATGTTTTATTGGATTTTGTATGAGAATGGTTAAACTGTTATACATTGAAAATGTGTCATCTTATATGAGAATTGCTTTTTATTCTCTTATAATATGTTTCCGTTGCAACGCACGGATACGATACTAGTTAATTTATTAAGTTTCTAATTTTAACCGTTTATACTAAATTAATTCGAATGTTTAAAATTTTCACATGTAGATGCATCATTCATAAGATAGGCGGGTCTTACTATTCAGATTCATAATTTGAAGCCGATTTGATGGATTTTAGACTTGAGTTCACCAGGGGATTTGGTTAACTTAAGAACACCCTAGTTCTACTCCATTCAGCATCACTCGTAAGATAAACAGATCTCAACGGTTCGAATTAGTAATTTGAAGCCAATTTGATGAATTTAGATTTGAGCTCACCAGGGACAATCATCATTGTACGATACAAGTGAAGTATATATGAGAATTATATTTTACAAAAAAATCAATAAGTGAAACAGCAATCATGATTGTACATTTGTACCATATAAGCGAAGCATATAAGAGAAATATATTTTACAAAAAATTTAGTATAGTAGTAGTAATCATCATTGTACCATATAAGTAAAGCATATAAGAGATATATTTTACAAAACATTCAATAAGTGAAGCAACAGTCGAAGCTTAGAGAAATATATTTTACAAAAATTCAATAAATGAAGTAGCAATCATCATTGTACCATATAACACATGACTCAGACCGATCTTTCTTCCCATAACAGATCTCAAATAACGCTTTCCAAATTGAATAAGTGAAGCAGCAGTAGCAATCATCTCTGTACCATATAACACGTGACTCGGACCGATCTCTGTTTCCCAAAAACAGATCTCAGATTAGGCGTTCCGAATTCAGTAAGGAAAGCAACAATCATCATTATACCATATAACACATGACTCAGACCAATCTCTGTTTCCCAAAACAGATCATTGAGAATTGACCGTTCTCATATCCAAGGTCAAGTTTTATTATTTCTTGAACATCTAATTGATCCCTCGCTTGAAAATAAGGGTCTAACCTAACAACCCTACTAGATTCACTAGGTTCCCTTAAAGCCTTATTTTCAGTCTTTAATGTTTGTATTTTTACTTTTAATAACTCTATATCACCTTTATGTGTTTGACACTTATCTATGCTTCTAGAAATTGTCATTTCTTCTATTTTAGTTTCTAGATCTTTTAGTTTTTCTTCAAGCATTTTAATTGTTGTTTTTAATGTTGTATTTTCAAGTGTGAATGTCTCAACTTCATTTGCCTTAAGTTCAACATCAAGAATCTTAGATCTTAACCTTTGAATTATACTCTTTTAAGTAGGTCCGAATTTGCTTCATCAAGGAGTTTTCTCGACCTAATTTCATTTTCGGAGGTTAGATTCTTTTTAGGGAAAATGCTTGGTTCAAGGGTGGATGTATGACATAGAGGTACTTCGGACGAACCACTGGTTGATTTACATTTGGATTCATAACCATTTGTATTGAGTTCTAGAGATACCTCACTTGAAATGCTTGAGGATCTACTTCTTGAATTCTCCTTGTTTCTTGCTTTAGCTATTTCGCGGAGTATATCAATGGCTAGCTTGTCGATAATATTGTTTCGCAATATGATCTCCTCCATGTCCACATCGGAATCTTTATCATAGTTAGCCATCAGGGCTAGGTTGGTTTCGTGTTCATCACTTGTCTCAGCCGTAGATTCTGTTAGTTTATAATAATCTAGAAGTCAATAATACGATAAATTATCATAAATCTTTGTTCATGAATTGAATTTTTATTTATATATATCATTTTTTTGCTTTGAGTATTATTGAATTTATAGATCATTTCGAGTTCATGACTGAAATTGTGAAACTCCATAATATATATGATATATACTCTTAAAAGTCACTGACCAAGGTAATTAGCGGGAACACTAATTACCGCGATAATGTTAGTATGTGGATTAAAATATGGTTAAGTTTTACAAACCACCTGACACGAGATGTCATTTTAATCACATAGATACATGTTCTAGAAACATGGTATTTGATAAACCCAAATGAAACATTAAATAGAATTGTGTTCGTATCATTTATGTTTTCATTCAGTGTCAGGTTCTACAGTATGAGGTATTTATTGTTTCCACTGAGAAATATGTATGTGTAATTGTTATCTAACGCTGTCCGTAAAAAGCAGTCATAAGGGTAGCTTTTCCATATGTATAGCTTAGCTGAGAAAATGATAGTTTACCAAGAATACTATTTGTCCCTCGTAATTTATACGAGCTATAGCATCACTGGGCCCTTTGATAGAGTAAGATTTTCTGCTAGCGGTATAATTACAAGAGTAATTATATTTGATAATCTGCTCAAGATCAAGAAAAGATTCAGTTAGCAAGGATGACACACATCTACCTTGAAACTAATCTGATAGCTATGAGACAGAATAACAGACACAAGTAAATTGTTTGCTGGATCGTGATATTGTACTGTACAGCATCATTTGTGTAATGGATGGTCATGATGTGTTGCCAGATGTCGCTCATGATTATAGAAGTTAAAACAGTTTTAACTCTGTTTACCAACATAACACAGATCCTATTGGGTCACACCATATAGGAGTTAATCAGAGAATCTTATTATGATTGATTATAAATTGGTTATGATCAATAGTAAGATGATTATAATTAATTATACATGTTATAATTAATTATACGTGTTATAATTAAATTATAAATGTTATGTAAAAATAACAAGCAAAAATATTGGTTAATTTATAAGCGTGTGTGACACGTTGTATAAAAGTTAACCGGTTAATTTTTAAATGTGCAGGACACGTATAAATTACCGAAACAAACAACAGCAAGAAATATAGTTGTTCAGAATAATTATATGAATCTTATTTGTATTCGGACCGAGGGCATTCAGGTCTTTTTAGATTGGTCATTATCCGCATGACGTGTCATCGATCCTATCCAGATAACACGTCATCAATCCTATCCACATGACACCTCACCCCCTAAGTGGCATGCCTTGTTATAGGGGTATTTTGGTTTTTTCACATCATTTTAGAGGCTATAAATAGAGGGGTGCATGGAGAGAATAAAAAACTAATTCACACGTATTGTTTCGTGCAGAATCGAATCGGTATTTTCTCTCTTTCTCGGTTTCTCTCTCAAATAGTGTTTCGGTTGAGAAAAGAAACTTATACGTAGTTGACGTATAATCTTACGGGTTGTTGTGAAATATATTTATGGGATCGATGAATAGTGTTTTACCAAATTTTGCGGTATATCAATTTTGCTTATTGATGAAACTGAGTAACCGAAAATTCGTGTTTACGGGTTTTCGTCTTTTTCTCTGTGAATAGTGTTTTTGCATAATTTCGCGATTTATAGTATTTCTGGCAAAAGAAATAAACCGCTCTCCGGTTAGTCCTGGTGGATAACCGATAGAGGCATCAGACATCTGATGCTCCGAGGAGAATCATTCCCTTGATGTAGCTCTACTCGCTCGGTCTGCATTCCAACTGTGATTTGGAAACAAGGTATAAATATGTTATATTAATCTATTTAATTGGTAAGTAGATTAAAGTTTTAGAAATCAATTATGGAGTAGATCTGTAAAATGATTAAATTGGGTTTTGATGTCAAAGGAATACTGAAGGTGGACCATCTTGGAAAGTTTCCTGACATACCCCATTTAATCCTGAGCTTAAGTTGGCCGTATAAATTTTTGTTCTACGGTCATTCCACAACTTAAGCCTAAACGGGTTTTGGTTACCTCGAAACCCAACAAATTCATCTTCGCAACTCATGAAGGTACCTTCACTTGTTACTGCCTACAAAGCTTTCAACATTTTCTTATTTTAGATCTCTTGGTTGAAGGTCTTGACCTTCGATCTTGCCTTCCTCCTTCAGCCTTATCCCTTGGGTAGAGTTTGTAAAAGGACTTCATGGTATGTCATTCCTTGTGACAAATTATACACATAATTCGCTTGTTCTTCTCTTCCCTTCACTTGTTGTATTGTTGTTCGAACTCAAGCATTCCTTGGATAATTTTGGACATAACAAGGGGATTTGAGAAGGTTTCTTGGTTAATTTTGATCAGGAAAGAATTGCTAGGAGAAGGGTATTATGAGGGATGTAGGCTTTGCTTTGTTGGAAAGTTTGTTTTTGTGCATTAAGAGCGAGGTTCTTGGATTTGTGTTTTGGTTCTGCGGATTGTTTGAGCTTCTCTTCACAACTCCGAAGATGCGCGAAGAGCTCTTCAGGAGAGAAAGTTTGCACCCCTGATAGAACTTCAAGAGCACTTACCATCGATACCCATCTTGATTTCCTAAGCAACACTCGCAATAACTTTCCTACAACTTTACTGTTAAATATAGGTTCTCCCAATTCTACAAACTCATTTTGTATTTGTAACACTCTATTGATTCGTTTTTCCAGATATCAAAGGTCTCAAATCTAGTTTCTAGGCCAATCAGTTTGGTTTGTTTTATTTGGGCATTACCTTCAAACTTGTATACTATGACATCCCACATATCCTTGGCAATGGTCATATTATCAAAGATCATTGACACAGATTCATCAACAGAAATATATATAATGCTTACTGCATTATAAATACCCTCTTATTTGATTTTCACTCATCTGTCAGTTATGTGGAATTTTCTTTGAAGGTAGGGGTGTATCCACTAACAACAATATCCCAAAGGTCAATTACATTTAAATAGTTTATCATTTGTTTTTTCTAGTAACTAAAGTTCTTGGTTGAGTTGGTTAACTTGGTTGGTTCTCGAACATGATCGATTGGTGCCATATCTATGATCTAATACAATAATCAAATTAAGTGTATCTTAATTTGATTTTTCTGCTCTGATACCACTTGTTAGTCCCAAAGGCACCTAGAGGGGGGGGGGGGGGGGGAGGGTGAATAGGTCTTTTTATATTTTTGGTTTGAGTGATAATATTCTAACGTGTCTATAAGTTATTCTTGGCAGAAACTAGAATAACTTTGTTCTAAACTAAATGTAAAGTAAGTAAAGTAAATAGTAGAGTTTAGAGACACTTGACATGAAAATTGTTTACGAAGTTGGGCACTAACGCTTACGTCTCCAGGGCTCACGACCTTCTAGATGGCACGTCTTTCTTTACCCAATGAGAGATTAGTACAAGGTGAAACCGGTGAGCCCTTACAATTCTTCTGGAAAGTCACACGACCTTAACAGCACAATCCGAGTCGCAAGGACTTCAAGGATTGCAAGATAAGCACAAGCCTCGAAGTAGTAAATGATTCAATCATGAAGGATCACTCTAGGAGTTAGTTGATTGATTGAATAAGCTTGATATTGATTGTGTATATTGAAGTTGTAGTGCACAAGCAACAACGGCTTTATCTAGATCTGTAAATACAAAATATTGAAGTTGGAGGCGGCTAGAGTTGTCCTCCAAACCTTGGTATAGCTTCTATTTATAGAGAGCTGATAAAAAGGAAGTAAGTGGTGCTAACCGTTGTAACGGTATAGGGGACCGTGACAATGGTAGGTCAATTGGAGAGGTTTGGAGTGTAACGGTGGTTACTGTTGATCACAGTAGATGACCATGACAACGGTATCCACTACGGTAATTCTCTGGAAGGATAAGCATTCGGTGACGCTTAAACCTATTTTAAGCGTCACTGGATTTGTACATGATTTATTTATTCCGTTATCACAGTAAATGGATCGTGACAACGGTAGGCCTCACTTAGGTCAATCTCAAACTTATTTTACCAATCTTACATATACGTTATCCTTAATCTTGAGTTAAAGTTTTTGCTATCCAATGTCTTGTGCCTTCATAACTACATCCATGATGTTATATTGCAGTGTATTAATTCATTCTTGATGTGTATTTATTATTTTTTCACTTGTCATGAACCTGTACATATACTCAAGAGAGAAACTGTAAAATACAATTATGTATGTTTTATAAGTCTAGTCAGACAGATAAGTCGAGAGCTCCTAAAAACCAACACTTATGACTTTCTTGAAATTTGTGCCAATTGAAATTGATTTTTTTTAAACAAACATAAGCAATTGAAATTTGCTCTACTTACAAAAAAAAAAAAAAATTGGAGCCATTAAATGATTGGGAGGCCCCTAAACTAGAGCTGTAAGGTCAAATGGCCCACAATCTTTAAAGCTGCTAAATAGTTTGATGGTCTGTGTGGATTTTGAATTTTTTTTTTATGAAACTAAGGTGCACTATGATGAACAGGGACTATTTGAAGCCATCTCTGTTCATCATAGTGCACTGCCGTGACTAAAATTTAGTACGGGTCAAATGCTAGATTATCACTAGACAACTGTGACATAACGACAAAATTAATTCTGCAACATATCAAATCTGTCAAATATTTATTTTTCTAATATTAACATATATGTCATTCTTTCTTACTAATACGTAATATGTTTGATTAACTAATATATATTATCAACAATCATACAGTAACAAGAGGCAGAACTAGAAAAGAGATATTGAGAGGCTGAAAAATTAAATATAATGTAATTTTATTCTATAAAAAAGACTAAAAAGTATTAATACACATGAAATTACAAAATTTAATGAATTGAAGTATAAAATATCAATTTATAGGGGGTGCGTAGCCCCTTTGCTCTCTATAGTGTTCCACTATAGTAATGTGCCGTTAATAACATATTTTTGTATTTACTATGATTAAAAAAAACCTGCTGCTTATTAATGAATCTGTCAATCCATTTAACAAATTAACGAATCGTACTTAACATTAGTTAGTTATGGACAACATCTAGTTAGTTATTAAAATTACTAAAAGGAAGATGCTATTGCGATATGATTATTACAAAGCATTCAAGTGGTATGAATTTATATCTCAGTTGTAAAATCTGTACTGTCAATAAGAATAGTTCAATATAATGTCCATACGAAAGTGTACATTGAGATTAATTTTTTACATTTGTTTACATTTTTTAAGTTTAGATTGATAAAAATCACTTAATTTAAAAGTTCGGAAACATTTGAAAATAATTTGTATCTATATCAAAAATATTTATAAAATTCTAAAAAAATATAGAGAGTTCCAATGCCTCATTTTTTCATACCTCATCATACTTATATCTTATATCTTCATTTTTAAAGTTTAAATTGTCAATCTGAACCGTTCAACATGATATCCAAACTAAAATATAGTTAGAGATGAAATTTTATAATTTTTAGAAATTTTTTACTATTTTCTAAGATGGGTAGAAAATCATTGTTTTTTTGAACAATCCAAAAATAGTGATTTTGTACCTATCTTAAAAAGGAAGCTGATAACAGTATCCTCATTGTACTCGCAAGGGGACCATTGAAAATTAAATGTGAAAAATAAACTTTTTGTGATCGCAAAAACTCCATAATTTGAATTTTTTTTCCTAAAGTATTAATATCTATGCTTTGAAGTATTTATAGTTATGAGGTGAACAATTATTTATTGTGTGGGTATTGTAGCGCGAAGATAATAGTACCCGCAACACTGTACCCACAGGGGACCACCGAAAATTAAATGTAGAACGATAATTTTCTACATGGACTGCAAAATCTCCACAATTTTTTTTTTCCATATTATTAATACTTGCGTAATTTTTTCTTTCAAATGAGATTCATGATGACGTATTTTCAGACTCGTCGTCGCGCAAGTATTTATACCTATACTTGCAAGTATTTTTTTACATATGACACTGAAAATATTAATATCTAAGTATTGAAAGTATTTATACTTATACACTGAAGTATTTATATGTGTGAGATCAACTATTTTTGTTAGAGAAAGGCTAATGCGGGAATAATTGGAGACCTCGTAAAGGGATAATTATAACAAGCCACGCATCAAAGTTATAATATTTTTTAAGTGTGTTAATTTCTTATCTTCTAAGTATTTTTTACATATTACACTGAAAGTATTAATATCTAAGTACTAAAAGTATCTATATCTATGCATTGAAATATTTATTCATATAAAATCAACTATTTTTGTTAGAGAAAGGTTGATGCGGGAACAAATACATGAATTATAAAAGGGAAACTATATAATTAGTGGGGGCCATAGAGAAATGATGCATGAGTATTTATATCTATGATTAGTTGAGACTATATCATTAGTAGGGACCATAATACATTATTCCTCTTAAGTGCGGTACTATAGCACGAGTACTATGGCGCGGGTACAAAAATAATCATTATCTTAAAATATAGTAAAAAGATTTCAAAAATTCTAAAATTTCATCATCATGCATATTTTAGTATAAATACATATTGAGCGGTTCGGATCAACAATTTAGTCTTTGAAAATGAAGATATAAAATATGAGGTATTGGAACCTTTCTTAAAAATATAAAATTTAATTTCCAAAAAAAATTTATATAAAGATCATATCGATATCCACTATTTAAATTTTAAAAAATAAAAATACTAATTAATAATACTAATCAATATGTAATATACATATTTATATACAAATTCATAACACGGATCAACGGATCGATACGTAATATACATGTTACCACGTTGCTTCGCTAATTAAAAATATCATTCAGTGGATCTAATGAGCCCACAATAAAATAAGAAAAGAAAAAGTGAACTCTGACTTCACTCAGTGGATGAGACCACACAATAGAGGTTTTACATGAGTAGAACTAGGTGTTCTTAAGTTTACTAACTTTATTTTTTAACTTAAACTCTAAAATATATTAAAATAACTTCAAATTATGAATTCAAAATGTTGAAATTCATCTACTTTACAATAATGTATCTATATAAAAAAAATGAACTTTTGAATTAATTTAGTATAAAGTCAAACGGTCAAAATTGAAAGGTTTATAAATTAATTCTAGTGCATTACTTTTTTAAATGTTTTTTTATCACTTGACTTTATACATAATTAATTTTAAATTTTAAATTTTCATATATAGATACATCATTTGTAAAATAGACAAATTTCAATAGATCGGATCAAAAAAAATCCAATAAATTATAAAATTGAATTCATAGAAACTTTGATAAAATTAGTAACACTCTAGTTCTCCTCAGTTTTACATTGTGAGGCTTTTCAGCACATGGCTGGTCCGGTACACACAAATCTCACATGAAGGCACGTGCCTCTGAATGCGTATCCTCTGCATTAACTCAAAAAAGAATCTTTTGAGTTAATGAATCTCAACCGTCTGATTTTAAACAGAGCTAATCCGGCCTCCATTAATGATATAGGGGATCCTTTAATATTAGTGCGAATTTAGTATACACGAATCTTAAAGCATATCAGATGGATAAGATTTATTAACTCGAAAGATTCTCTTTTGTGTTAATGCAGAGGATACGAATTGCCTGCCTCCAATGGACGAACTGAAGCTCTGCTGGTTTGTCGGATTCGTCTAACTGGAGAAGTGGAGCAAAGATGCGTTGTCCGATTGAGTTCGAATTATCATGTTCATTTTGTGAAGTTTGTTTCGGTAAAAAAACGTTTCTTTTAGAACATAGTTTCGCATCAATTGAAAGATGTAAACAAATCTCGTTATACATTTTTGTTGTTGTTAATGCTACGTACTGAAGATCGCTGCCTTCTGAACTATTGTTCTCATAGCTTAAGAAACTTAATTAAGGATTATTCCAGGCTCCTAGCAATAATTCTGAGATTTTGCATTGTGCATTTTTTTTCTCCTCGATTCTCTATTGCTTAGTTGCATAAATTTCTTAAGCTATGAGCTAGAACAATATTTCAATGCAGTTGTGCATGGGCAGAGTCTGACCTTCAAATTATGAAAATCAAACGTAAATGAGATTAATTATATAAATTTGTATACTGTGAATGAGATTCAATTTTGTAGTATTCATAGTATTTTGTTCTAAACTATATAAAAAAAAATCATATTAATATAAAAATTTGAAATAAAAATAAAAATAGGAGTCAATTGATTCCATATCCTATGAATAGCTAGCTCCGCTCCTGCTTATGCACATCTTTTTCCTGAAAATTATTTACTGTTGCGAGATATTTGAATTTAATTAAACTGATAAAAAGTGATAACAAATGACTTGGTCAGTAATAAGTTGGTCAAACCCATAACAGAGCTGCCTCAAAGAGCAGTTTAGGACCCGTTCAACCACATACTATTTACTGTGGGAAAAAAAAATTTGCTCAGAGCTAAATTTTTATTTCCACGATGAACAGTAAAATTCAGTTCAAAATTTTTGATTCCCACACCCATTCCTATTCCCTACTGGGTTGCCGAACGGGCCTTTAATATATAAGAACGCTTGGTCATCAAGAAATCTATTGTTGATTTTTCTTGTTTTCTGAGATAAGTACATGAACTCAGATCTTTTGGCGTTTCTTAGATTTGATATTATCATATTGTAATATAAAGAAGTTTGGTCCTCACGATTTTACTTTGTTTCTGATTATTGATTTTCATCACGAATTAATTGCCCAATTTTTTAAGGAAGATTTGGTCTATATTTTTCAGAAGTTAATTGGACTTATATTTGATATTGCTTAAAAGCAACTAAATTGACCTTTTTGGTATTATGTTCTTACTTTAGGTAAGTTTATATATTATTTATTTGATTTTCAAGCCTAAATTTCACATATATAATCTTAAGTTTTTAGTTCGCCAATACGAATAATGGATTTAAATTTTGTAAGAAACACATATTTGACAAGATGGTTGAACTAATATGTAAGAGTAAGATAAACAATGTTTTTTAGCATGTTAAAAGTAGTAAAGGCCTAAATTTTATTAAACATAATGAGTTGTATTTTAATGTTTATAAATCCATTTAGCAATTTTCAATATTTATTCGTGTACTTTGGAATTTTGTGAACTAGAACAATATTAATGATTTATTTATCTACCCTTACCATAATTTTTTGCTTAAAAGATTGATGTACAAAATCCATAGATCCCATCTCTTTTCTTTTCTTCCTCACTTCTTTCTTTTGTGAGAGAAAAGAATGAGAAAATGTATAAATTATTGATTAAATTAGGAGTCCTTATTTAAAAAAATATATATGCAAGATGCAACAGTTCTTAGTTAATAATTATCATCATGTGCGCTTTGATTGAGTTCTTCACCAGAATCCTAAATCAATTTGTTCGCTCTTTGATTTAATATGGTTTCCATGATTCTAAAGACTAGAGCCACATGATTGATAAACTGATATCACCATGAAAGTATGAAACAGTTGTAAAAGACAAAATACTTTTGATGAGGTAATAGAGGTTTGTGTCCCAAGAAATATGTTGGAGCATCTTCTCAGCTTCTCTGATCCACCTATATTTTAGCAGCCAGTAGCCCCTAAGACATCGTCACGTTCTGTGACTCCTTATCCTCTATGGCAGGGGCGAGCTCAGAGTAGACCAGGGGGGCGACTAACAGTTGTAAAAGAGAAAATACTTTTGATGAGGTAACAGAGATTTCAGCCCAAAGAAATCTGTTGGAAACATCTTCTCAGCTTCTCTGATCCACCTATATTTTAGCAGCCAGTAGCCCCCATAAGCATTGTCCTGTTCCGCGACTCCCTATCCTCTACGGCAGGAGCGGACTTAGAGTAGACTAGGGGGACAATTGCAGTCGCTCCCCTGAATTTTGAGTTTTAGTGGTGATTTATTGGCATTGATCGACTTTGTTTCTCTCTGAAAAAAAATTTGTCCTCTGAATGTTTGATTTGTAATTTGGGTTAAATTTAGTCTTAAAATCAAAATAAATTTCTTGAATTATGATTGGTAATTAGAATTATAAGTTAAAAGATTAGAAATTATAAGTCAGAGCATTGAAAAATATAAGTCAAAATATTATTTTTTTATCGAGTACTCAATTAGTTAATGGGTTTGAATCCGATAAGCTATTTAAATCCAATTCGATATCCCTACTCTAAGGTATTGTATGAGCTGAGATTAATTTCCAACCGAACAATTGAAATTCAATATCTGTTTAGATCAGGATTATAAGTAGCTAGCTATAGTTATGCAATAGATGCGCTATAGCTTTTTCGGACCTCAAAAGCTATAACGCTATTAATTATTTTTATTTTATAATAATTCTAAATAGCTAGCGATAGTTATGCTATAACTACGCTAGAACTTTTTCGGACCTTAAAATCTATAGTGCTATAATCGCTATTTAGAACCTTGATTTAGATATAGAAAGTCTGTCCTTTTTTTTTTCTAAATTAGTGTCGTAATTAAAAAAAAAAAAAAAAAACAGTGAATCTAGCTAGTAATTGAACATCAAGCATTGGAGGTGATCCGAATTCAACATGTAGGTGTAAACTGTAAAGTCTTCAACTCTTATCATAGAGTGAGGTTATGATAAAAGTATAGCCAGAGTTTTCTTAAGTCAATTAAGTCTTTGGGTGATTTTAACTCAAAAATTTAATAGATTGATTTTAAATAACGAATTCAAACGGTTGAAATCGATCTACTTTCCGAGTGATGTATTTACATATTAAATTTATAAATATTTGAACTATATTAATATAAAGAGAGGAGGTAAAAAACAAATTTATAAATTAATTTTAATATATTTATTTTCATTATTTTTATCTGCTTTACTTTATTCTAAATTAATTTAAAAAAAAATTAAATTGCATTAATCGATTTTGTTTCTCTCTGAAAAAAATTGTCCTCTGAATGTTAAAATCAGAGGATTATGATTTGTAATTTGGGTTAAATTTAGTGTTAAAATCAAAATAAATTTCTTGAATTATGATTGGTAATTAGAATTATAAGTTAAAAGATTAGAAATTATAAGTCAGAGCATTGAAAAATATAAGTCAAAATATTATTTTTTTATCGAGTACTCAATTAGTTAATGGGTTTGAATCCGATAAGCTATTTAAATCCAATTCGATATCCCTACTCTAAGGTATTGTATGAGCTGAGATTAATTTCCAACCGAACAATTGAAATTCAATATCTGTTTAGATCAGGATTATAAGTAGCTAGCTATAGTTATGCAATAGATGCGCTATAGCTTTTTCGGACCTCAAAAGCTATAACGCTATTAATTATTTTTATTTTATAATAATTCTAAATAGCTAGCGATAGTTATGCTATAACTACGCTAGAACTTTTTCGGACCTTAAAATCTATAGTGCTATAATCGCTATTTAGAACCTTGATTTAGATATAGAAAGTCTGTTCTTTTTTTTTTCTAAATTAGTGTCGTAATTAAAAAAAAAAAAAAAACAGTGAATCTAGCTAGTAATTGAACATCAAGCATTGGAGGTGATCCGAATTCAACATGTAGGTGTAAACTGTAAAGTCTTCAACTCTTATCATAGAGTGAGGTTATGATAAAAGTATAGCCAGAGTTTTCTTAAGTCAATTAAGTCTTTGGGTGATTTTAACTCAAAAATTTAATAGATTGATTTTAAATAACGAATTCAAACGGTTGAAATCGATCTACTTTCCGAGTGATGTATTTACATATTAAATTTATAAATATTTGAACTATATTAATATAAAGAGAGGAGGTAAAAAACAAATTTATAAATTAATTTTAATATATTTATTTTCATTATTTTTATTTGCTTTACTTTATTCTAAATTAATTTAAAAAAAAAATTAAATTGCATGTAAATCTATCACTCGTGAATTAGATATATTTCAACAATTTGAACTTTTTATTTAAAACTAATCCGATAAAATTTTAGAGTTAAGCTCATTGAATTCTTAGTGAGCTTAAGAATGCCATAGTTCTACTGGATACGATAATTAATAAATATATAATGAAATGGTATGTGCTATGAATTTGCTCTTTTCTTAAGTCTAAATAGTCGGTCTGAGTTACTCAATATGTTCTTCATTTGAAAATGTGCTTAGATCGAACTTTTTACTTTTAAGATAGATAAAAAAAATCAATAATTACATAGCACATATCTACTTTTCATTTTTAAGATAGGCTGAGTCAATCAATAATATACAACACAGCCTCGCTTCTTCTTTCAGTGAAATCTTAGCAGTTGCTGCTAAGTGTGCATTAATAAAGAGAATATTACAACGTCTAACAATAGGCCATCATTCCTTGTTACAGAAGATCCCGTAGAGAGATCGTCCTATAATTATGAGCTCACCGTCCCCGTACCAACTTCTCTGTTTCTTCCATAAATTCTTGCTCATCATTAATACAATAATTATTACAATCATTGCACATTGATTCTTCCATCAATTTCGTCATTGATTACATGATAGTTAAAAAATATTTCCACAGTTCAAATTTATATTTTATTGCATTTCGGCTTGTTGAGAAGTCGACAACCAAATTAATGCCGACATTTTTATTTCTACCCCGTTAAAAAATTATTTTAATAATAATAACCAAAGTTTAATAATAATTTTAAAAATACTCCACCCGTGAAATTTTTTCACTGGTTGGACTTTTAATTCCAATTTTTTTTATAAAATAGAAATTTATTTTTATTTTTTATTTTTTGTATTGAAATATTAGAAATGTTGGATATATTTCTTTGAAAATAGATGGAATACAATATAATTTGATTTATTAGAAAGACTGTAACAAATAACTCGGATCAATATTTTTCAGACCGGATTTTTCGCGGCTGTAAGAAAAATTAATACATTTCTTTATGTGTTATTGGAAAAAAATAAAAAATGTTTAGATTCTGAGTTATTGATCCTGGTTCAAAAGTCACTTCTATGTAATCTAAAAAATATTGTGATCCTTCTAGGATATTTAATTTATGAAAAGTTGTATCTATTTTTGAAAAAAAACAAAAATTTTAAGTTATTTAATAATTATTATTAAAAAAGAATTCTCAAAATAGGTATAGCTTTTTATAAATTAAATGTCCTAGAAGGATCACAATATTTTCTAGATTACATAGAAGTGACTTTTGAACCGGGATCAATAACTCAGAATCTAAGCATTTTTATTTTTTTTCAATAACACATAAAGAAATGTATTAATTTTTCTTACAGCCGCGAAAAATCCAGCCTGAAAAATATTGATCCGGGTTATTTGTTACAATATTTATAATAAATCAAATTATATTGTATTCCATCTATTTTCAAAGAAATATATCCAACATTTCTAATATTTCAATACAAAAAATAAAAAATAAAAACAAATTTCTGTTTTATAAAAAAAAATTGGAATTAAAATTCCACGGGTGGGGTATTTTTAAAATTATTACTAAACTTTGGTTATTATTGGTAAAATATTTTTTTAATGGGGTAAAAATAAAAATGTCGGAAATTAATGGAAGACACTGATGTTATTTTGTGCAAATTATTGGACGAACAATCGCTACAACTTTTCATTTTTATGTCCTGATATTATTTTAAGAGTAAAACTAGTGTGTTTCTAAGCTCATCAAGGTGTTTGGTGAACTTAACTTCAAAATATATTATATCGATTTTAAATGACAAATTTAAACCGTTGAAATTATCTTTTTTTTTCCTTTTTTTTAGTAAAGGTTGAAATCCATATTATTTAATACTCTTGTTATTACAACAAATGATTTTTTCCATCCGGGTTTCGAACCCATGACCTCTCATATAGAGATTATGTGTCTTTGTCACTAGACCAAAGGCTGATTCTTCCGTTGAAATCCATCTAATTCTCAAGTTTTAAATTTACATGCAAAGATTTTAAGTTTTCGAATTATTTTAGTATAAAGTCAAGCCATCAAAATTATAAGGTTTATAAATTAATTTAAGTGAATTCATTTTTTGAACTTTTTTTTACTACTTGACTTCATACAAAATTAATTCAAAATTCTAAAAACTTTACATGTAAATTCATCACTCGTGAAGTAAATCGATTTCAACGGTTTGAATTTATTGTTTAAAGCCAATCTAATAGGTTTTGGAGTTAAGCTCACCAAACATCTTGGTGAGCTTAAAAACACCCTAGTTATACTCTTATTTTAATAAGGGAGTCTGGTATATTTCTATATTTTTCATATGTTATTTTCGATAGTACAATATGTATCTTATGTCACTACACTAAATTTGCGTAAAATTTCGGTTAAAAGTAGACACAAAATTCTAACGAGAGTACAAATTTCATTCAAACTATTAAAAGTTGTAATTAATTTCATTCTTTTACATACAAAAAATACAAATATAGTTATACCTAGTTAATCAAATCAAGTCGATAATAATAAATCGAGATTGCCCCTACGGATCTTTATATTTTGAAATCTTTGTATAATTATTTAATCATTAACCTCATGAGAGTAATAAGGAATTGGAGTATAAATTGGACTCGATTTGTCTTGGTTGTTGTGAAGTTGAATTAATTGGAGATTTAAATGTTTTATTAAAGTACTTGTTCATTTTTAATACCCTAAAATATAGAATTCAAGATCAAGTTAATTAGATTACCAAATTAAAGTCTTTGACCAAATTAACACAATATCAAATTATCAAATTAAAGTCTTAAAGTCCTTGGTCAATTAACAAATTATCAAATTAACACTAATTCACATAACATCAAAAATAGGATCGATCACTTACCAAAAAGAAGAATCAAAGATGGAAAATAATCGAGATCAAGAAAGAAAAAGAAGAAGGATAGGAATAAAGGATCGACTTGGGCAAAAAAGAAAGTGACGACGCAACATACAAATCACTTTTTTTCTGGCGACGCAAATCTTCTTTTTTCTATTGGTGAATCGGAGCAGAGAGCGGAGAATTTAGATTCCGCACAGTACCTAATTGAGTATAATTAGATTTGAGTCATTATTGGCACAAATCTCAAAACGGACCCCTATAACTAAATAGGCATCGAATTCCAACCACTTCGGCTAGAAATTAATGAGAGCTAATTATACATAGTCAGCTATTTGGGAGGATACATATTCAATAATATACCCCTTTTTATTATCCTGGCTAATCAATAATTCTTATAAGTGGAGTAGCGAACCGGATCCCTTTTTTTTCGCAAATCAGTCAGAGTTGACTTTCTTTTCTACATAATTTTGTCTATTGAGATATGAATTAAATTTTCAAATAGATCTTATTTTCATTCGGAAGTATGTAGAAGTATAGAATACCCCTAGATTTTTTTTTATATTCAAAATTTAAAAGTAGATATTTATCAATCTCTGAATCATTTTGAGTCCACCAATGCGTACGGTTCATTATCTGTCGTGCAGATTATTATTGTAAACTTTATAATCTTTTTGAAAATATACATACATACATACATACATATATATATATATATATATATATATATATATATATATGAGTGGGGTTAAAATGCACCCTTCTTTTTGTGCTCCAAACGTGCATTCTTTCCTCGTTTTTTCATTTTTAAAGTTCAAATAGTTGATTTGAATCTACCAATGTGTTCTACATATTAAAATGTGCTTGAAGACCAAATTTTACATTTTTTGAAAATTTTTTACTATTTTTTCAGAATATTTTATTAAACTAAACAATAATAAAAAATTCAGCACAGTGATAATTTTCAAAAATTCTGAAAAAATAGTAAAAAATTTTCAAAAAATGTAAAATTTGATCTCCAAGCACATTTTAATATGTAGAACACGTTAGTAGATTCAAATCAACTATTTGAATTTTAAAAATAAAAAAATGAGGAGAGGGTGCACGTTTGAAGCACAAAAAAGAGGGTGCATTTTAACCCCACTATATATATATATATATATATTTAAAACTTGGTAGAAGGTGTACTGGACAATTGCTATTTTATCATATATGTACTGAAAAATCCTGCGTGACAATAATATATCGCATTTCCGTTTTCTTTTTAGGTGGTTATTGGAAGAAAGTTTCGTCATCTGGGAATATTTTTTTTAGTAAAGTCAGCTGAGAATATTTGTGACCACTCCTATGAAATAATGAGATTTTATATTATCTTCATGAAACCAAACATCACATAAGAATAAATTTGGAGGGAATATACATTATTTTTCGTTGAATTATTTTGATTGATCGAAGTAACTTCTTGTCTTCTTAAACTTGCTCATTGGATATAGTTTTTATTAATCGAAGTCGGCCAATATAATAATAGAATTCTAACTTATACAAACAATAAATCTAAATTTAAAATGTGCTTGTAGAATTCAATCTGGACCGTTGATGTTGGATTTTAGAGTCTATTGAAAGAAAAAAAAAATGAAAGAACTTTAAAAAAGAGAGGCAGGCTGCAATCATTGTGAAAGATGTGATATTTAAATATAGGTTGTTAATTTCATTGCAAATGTAATGTTGTTGTCAATTTCGATCATCTTCCATTCTATATACCTTAATTTTTTAATTTATCTAACTTGGAAGTTTGTTATAAGATTTTTATTCGATTTGACGAGATACAAGTGTTGGTAATTGCCGACTAACCTTCAATAAAAAATAAATAGAAAAAAGCTTTTAAGTTTTTATTATATCTTGTCTATGGAAATTGAAATCAAGATATTTAAAAGTTATTTTATAAGGAGTTTGCCACTTGAGTTACTAGATGAGTTCGGTGGGTACCTTTTTTTAATTGTTAATTTGATGCGGGCATCTGGTGGTTCGATTATTATTTTTAATTTGTAAAATGTCAGTCAAATCTAATGTAAGATATTTGAACTAATTTCATTAAATTAAACTAAAATTATATTATTCATCTGAAATTAATAAGAAGTTGACCTTAAAAAAAAAAGAAATTAATAAGAAGTTTTAGAAACCATGTGTGACCACATTGAAATAATTTTATAAACACTAACCACCTAATTAAAAAACAGGAAAAAAAAATCAAGACATTATATAACATTTTTTTTTTGACAATTAAAGTCTTCTATCTGTAACTGTGAATTGCTTCAAAGTTTATTTTTCTCATCAATGACGAGACTTTGCAATTGAGGCATCCGTGTCAGACCAAATCAAACCAATAACAACACTAAACTATGAAAGAGGCTATGGTGATGTGCATGTGTATATATTACATGGGGGAGGAGAGTTCAAATGCACTCAAATTTTTGTGCATCCAAATGCATTTTATCTTTTTTTTCCTTTTTCAAAGTCCGAATAGTCAATCCGAACTGTTAGATACGATCTATATATTAAGATGTGCTTGGAGATCAAATTTTACATTTTTTGAAATTTTTTTACTATTTATTAAGCCACTTTGAAAATCGTTGATCCAATGGTCTAGAAAATATAAAATCAGCAATTTCAAAGTGGCTTAATAAATAGTAAAAAAATTCCAAAAAATATATAATTTGGTCTCCAAACACATCTTAATATATAGATCGCATCTAACGGTTCGGATTGACTATTCGGACTTTAAAAATGAAGAAAAATGATTTGAAAGATAGGGTGCATTTGAACCCTTCTCTACATAGTGACATGCGCTATGAACTTATATATATATATATATATTTTAAAGTCTCAACAACTGTTCCACATAATTAATATAAAAAAAATATTTACATATCAAATTTAATATTTTTAGTTTTTTTTTTACTTTTATTTAGATAGGCAAAAAAATCACTTAATTTGAAAATTTTGAACCATTCAAAAATAGTAATTTTTTATCTATCTAAGCAAATAGTACAAAAATTATAAAAATATAAAATTTGGTCTACCAGTACAATTTCATATGAAAATTATGTTTAACAGTTCAAATCAACCGTTTAAATTTTTAAAATAAAGATATGAATCCATAACACCGCTTGAGTTTTCACATAGATTCATTACCAATTGCGGAACAAAGTTTCTCTATTAAAAGACAATTCAATAGTGACATGAGAAGAAACATTTAGCGGCTGGAAATGCAAAAATGCACTGGCTCATACATTCTTGATCCTTTGCCTCGTGTATCTCATCGGAAACCAGTGGTTGGTTAGACCCCAAGTTCCCAATTTCATACGCAATTTAATAATAATTTCAAAACACTCGCTTTATTTTGCGAAGTAACGTAGTCCAATTCTCTCTCTATATATATATTTTTAAGGAGTTGGTTACGGTGCTACGCGTAGCATAGAGAACCTCCGTACAACAGCTTAATATTTGAGTTTTCAAAATTATAACGATCGATCCAAACCATTCAACATGATCTCCATATGAATATGTACTTGTAAACCAAATTTTACATTTTTTACTTTTTTTTTTAGATAGGTAGAAAATCACTTGACCTAAATGGTACATAATTTTTAGATCTAAAAAAATAGTAAAAAAAATATAAATTATATATATATATATATATATAGAGAGAGAGAGAGAGAGAGAGATAGGCTAATAAACAATCGATTGTTCCTAGCCTCCCGTGCAATCAAGTCATTTTCTGATTTTTAAAGTCAAAATGATCGATCCAAACTGTTAGATATGATCTTCATATTAAAATGTACTAGGAGACCAAAGTTTACATTTTTTTTGAATTTTTTTACTATTTATTAAGCCACTTTCAAAATCACTGATCTAACGGTGACTTAACCAAACAGTAAAATCAGAAGCTACCGTTGGATTAGCGATTTTCATATATATATATATAGAGAGAGAGAGAGAGAGAGAGTGGCTAATGTGCATTCGGATGTATATGGGCTGAAATACATACGGTCCAAATTCGACTTTTCAAAATCCAAACGATCGATCCAAACCGTTCATCTTGTTCAAACGACCGATTTTCATTTTGAACGCGTTTGTACTCCACGCCGTATTTTCATTTTGAAAGTCCAAACGACCGGTCTGAACAATTAGATGTGATCTCCATATTGAAATGTGCTTGGAGACCAAATTTTATATTTTTGTACTATTTATTAAGTAATTTTGAAAATTGTTGTTTTGCTGTGAACAGTAAAAAATTATGGACCGTCAGATCAGTGATTTTCAAAATTGCTTAATAAATAGTAAAAAAAATTCCAAAAAATGTAAAATTTGGTCTCTGAGCACATTTCAATATGGAGATCATGTTGAGCGGTTCAGATCGGTCATTTGAATTTTTAAAATAAAAATATAATGTCATGGAGCACCAACGCGTTTTACTCCATGGAGTAGCGTAGCTCATCTATATATATATATATAGGCTAATATGCTTTCGGTAGCATATGGGCCGAAATATACACGATCCAAATTTGAAATTTCAAAATTCAAAAAGTCGATCTGAACCGTTCATCTTGTTCTCCATATTAATATGTGCTTGGAGACAAAATTTTATATTTTTCTGATTTTTTTTATTATTTATTAAGTCACTTTGAAAATTGCTAATCCAACGGTGGCTTAACAAAAACAGTAAAACCGTTGGATCAATGATTTTCAAAATGGCTTAATAAATAGTAAAAAAATTCAGAAAAATGTAAAATTTGGTCTCCAAGCACATATTAATATGGAAAACAAGATGAATGGTTCAGATCGACTTTTTGGATTTTGAAATTTCAAATTTGGACCGTGTGTATTTCGGCCCATATGCTATCGAAAGCACATTAGCCTATCTATCTATCTATCTATCTATCTATCTATATATATATATATATATATATATATATATACCAGTATCATACCCGTGCATTGCAACGGGGACATATTATAAGAAACAAATATATTAATGAAAATAATAATTATCTAAATATTAAAACACATGTTAATAGAAAATTTATATAATTATGTATTTTTAATTAACTTTAATCGTGATCTCTGATAACAATTTGATGATGTGATGATTCTTTATTTTCAAGTACCGATGATATCAAATAATAGCTCGATTCAAATCTAATATCAAATATCATACAATAATTCAATATCAACATATAACATGATATCAAAAAATATAAATAAAAAGTGTTATTGTTTGTATGTATAGGATACACACACACACATTATAAGAAAAATATATATTCACACACACGTTCCAATTTATAATCTTCTTTGTTTCCAATTTAGAACACACACACACACACATTGATATATTATATATTGGAAATATATTCTAAATTGCCCACACCAATATGTATAGAAACAAAGAAAAAAAATGATTTTCATTGTGATTCGTATATAAATGAAGAAGTAAGGAAACAATAAATAAGAAAATGGAAGGTGGAGTCTTTTCAATTGAAGAAGAGAAATATGGAAATAAAGGAATAAGAAAACAAATAAATATATCGCTAAATTTCAGAATTTGTTCATTTTAAATTGTAATGTATCGTGTGGCAACACATGTGGTGGGTATGTTTTTAACTAAATTTAGACTTCTATACATAAAAGAGATGCATTTAATAAAAAAAAGACAAATTATATAATTGGAGAGCTGTGATCAAATCCGAAGTTTCATCTCTCAATCGTAGCCGTTGACGGATCGGACACCCAACGTGCTTAATAATAGAATGGAGATATATATACATGAGGAGGGTTCAAATGCACCCAAATGCACCCTATATTTTAAATCTTTTTTCTCCGTTTTCAAAGTCCGAATAGTCAATCCGAACCGTTAGATGCGATCTAGATATTAAGATGTGCTTGGAGACCAAATTTTACATTTTTTGGAATTTTTTTACTATTTATTAAGCCACTTTAAAAATTGCTAATTTTATATTTTCTGGACCATTGGATCAACAATTTTCAAAGTGGCTTAATAAATAGTAAAAAAAATCCAAAAAATGTAATATTTGGTCTCCAAGTACATCTTAATATATAGATTGCATCTAACTGGTTGGATTGACTATTCAGACTTTGAAAACAGAGAAAAAAGATAGGATGCATTTGGGTGCACAAAAATTTGGATGCATTTGAACTAGGGGTGAAAACAGAGCCGGATTATCCGGCGGATATCCGCTCCGTATCCGGATATAATTTGAATCTGGATAATCCGGATTCAGATAATTCCCGGATATGGATTCGGATAATTTTCAAAAATCCATAAAAGATCCGGATACGAAGTCCTAAACGGAGCGGATATCCAGATTATCCGGATTCGAATAATTTGGCCAGACTCATATAAAAGAGAAATAAATATTTGCTATAGATGAGATTTGAACCCATGTCCTCCCATCTCAATGCCTTTAGACTAAGCTTCAAACCACTACACCACAACATCTTTTATTACCATACACTTATTTGATATATATATATTATATTAATAGATTATCTCCCATCTCTTTTAAGTTCATTAATATTTATATTTAATATTTTAATTAATATTTGTATCTTAGAAGTTCATATATCTTAATTATCCGACCATTATTCGTTTTATATCCGTAGACTATCCGTTCCGTATCCGTATCCGTTTAAGGTGGATTTGGTTTTGAATTTTGATATCCGTTTATTATCCGTATCCATATCTGTATCCGCTCATTATCCGACGGATGCGGATATGGTATCAACATTATCCGCTCTGTATCCGCTCTGTTTTCACCCCTAATTTGAACCCTATATATATATAAATCAGCCTTTGGTAAGAGTAAAGATAATACTCTACTTGTAAAAAGTCACAGGTTTGAAATTCAAAAGAAGATATTAAATAGTTAAATGATTTGATTTTCAATTTTTACTTAAAAAAGAAAAATTATGCTCTTCAGAAGGACCTCATGCGAGGATTGAAAGGGACAAAAAATTAAGATTTAGGGATTTTTGTTAAGATATTGTTAATCAATAATAGGGTCAATGCAATAAATTTCGCTTTTATGGAGTGCCAGAAAATATGCTCCTATTTGCTGTATGATTTAACAAAAATACAGTACAACAATTAATGTCTAACATGACAAGCAGTTTTTACATTGATTAGCCTAACACATTTAGTAAATATCAAGGAACTTTATTTTGCCTGGCTCGAATTTAGCAAAGAAAATATAAAATGTCACTATTTTGAAAAAGTTGCAAAATCTTGCCTTAAAACGAAGTACTAGAAGTTCATATTGTTTTTTCATATTCAAGTAATATTTCTGAATGAATGGAATTTAAGACAGAATTTTACTGCACTTTTAAAGACAATGGTGTATTTATTGTTGTTATTCTTCATAAAATGTGGTTAGAGATAATTTAAAAATTCGTTTTCCATTGACTTAATTGGAATATTGAATTTTGTCTTGTTTTTTTCATATATATTTGTCCCCTTGTGGGTGCATATTAATCTGGCAATAATGATAACGACCACAAAATTAAGAGCACAAAAAAAATTCCTAATAATTTTTACTTGAGGAGGGTTCAAATACCTCCATTATGCCTTTATTTTCAAAAACATTAATAACTCAAAATTTAAAATAAATTCATTGGATATGAACTACATTTTATCTATGCACATGTAAAAAATTATGGTATTTCAACTTTGTTTTGGTTGTTATTTTGAGCTTGTAAAAATATATACTAATGTGGATAATTTCTAGACATTGATTTTTTAACTTATTGATTTCCATAAAAGCAAAATCAAAATGTGATAATTTTTTATGAACACATAGAGAAAATAACATAAATCACATCTACCGGTTTTATTTTGACGTTTAAGTTTTAAACTTTGAGTTATTTAAATTTTTAAAAATAGAAGTATGATGGAGGTACAAAAAATGGAGGCATTTGAATCCTTCTCTTTTTACTTTTGTAGTAAAAGAAACAAAATTTCAGAGTTAGCTGATGTGGTCAACATAGAATGAAAGATGTTACCCTAAAGAATTTTATCAACTAATAGTTCAAATGGTATTCTACTTTGAAGAGTAATAAAATTAAATTTAAATCCGGATGAACATTGTATAATATAAAATAAAATAAAATATGAGTCTCTCGATCATTTAAAAAAAGAATTTGCTTTGTGATGTTTAAGGTTTGCTTTCATATAACTCTTGAACCAGCAATATTTTTTCGTTCTTTTTTTGGTCTCTTTGTTTTTTCTTTCCTCGAAAGCTTTATTATAGAATCCTGCCTCTACTTTTACTCCAAAAAAAAGTAAAATAATTCAGACTCTTAGTCTTGATTAGAGTATTAACAATATCCTTAACGGGTATACTCGCCCGTACCCGCTGCCTAGGGTATCCGTACCTGAGCTAGGGTATGGGTCGGGTACTCGGGTACGCGGGTACGGACAAAAATGGGGCCGGACCCAATTTTTTGGACCAATACCTGACCATACCCTACCCGAATTTACCCGTACCTGACTATACCCGTACCCTAGTACCCGATACCCGAGTACTGTTCATCCGAATTCAAAATTCAAAATTCAGTTTCCCCATCCTCCCCCCCCCCTCCCCCCCACCCAATGCCATGATTTAATTTCTGTTTTTTAAATTTCTGTTTTTTTGTTTCTGTTTTTTATTTCTGTTTTTTAATTTCTGTTTTTTAATTTCTGTTTTTTTGTTTATGTTTTTTAGATTTATTTTTGTAAATGTTAGATTTATTTTGAATAGGTTAGATTTATTTTTGAAAATGTTAGATTTATTTTGAATAAGTTAGATTTAATTTCTGTTTTTTAGATTTATTTTTGTCAATGTTCAATTTATTTTGAATAGGTTAGATTTATTTTTGAAAATGTTAGATTTATTTTGAATAGGTTAGATTTAATTTCAGTTTTTTAGATTTATTTTTGTAAATGTTAGATTTATTTTGAATAGGTTAGATTTATTTTTAAAAATGTTAGAATTATTTTAAATATGTTAGATTTATTTTTAAAAATGTTAGAATTATTTTGAATAGGTTAGATTTATTTTTGAAAATGTTAGATTTATTTTGAATAGGTTAGATTTAATTTCTATTTTTTAAATAAATCTAACATTTTCAAAAATAAATCTAACCTATTCAAAATAAATCTAATATTTACAAAAATAAATCTAAAAAACAGAAATAAAAAAAAAACAGAAATTAAAAAACAGAAACAAAAAAACAGCAAAAAAAAAAAACCAGCCAAAAAAAATCAGAGAAAAAAAGCAAAAAAAACCAACAAAAAACAGAAACAGAAAAAAACAGCAAAAAAAAAAAAAAATACCCGTATCCGCCCTACCCGTCAAGGATACACGGGTACGGGTATAAGACGGGTAGAGTATGGATTTTGAAAAATATACCCGAGATACCCTTACCCGTATACCCTTGTACCCGAGTATACCCGTATCCGAGTTATACCCGTACCCGACTTGGGTATACCCGGGATACCCGTACCCGCCCGAGTATAAATACACTAGTCTTGATCATCTGCATTACCTTACCGTTTGAGTTTAAATTATAACCGTTCAATTAAAATCCGAATCACTCCGACCCAAGTTTGAGTGCAGAAAAACAAATTATAATTTGATTAACTAATTTATGACAAAAAATAAAATTTAGTGAAGACTCCGGTACTTGAAATCTTGTTAGTGATGCTAAGCGCCAAAATTGTCCCCTATTTGACCCAACTACTACGAGTCTGTGGCAGGCGGCTAGCTCCAGAATCTTGGCTAACAGGTAATGATCAAAGCATCGTAATCAAAACTTTTGGCAGCCTCTGCCAATTCATTCAAAAAAAAAAAAAGTAATGATCAAAGACGCCGCTCAAATTCGATCACATGATATAACGTGGTTCAATTTAATTACAGAGAAAAGGTTTTTTTTTCACTAAGTTTTGTCTATTATTTGTCTAGCTACAATCTTATTTGTTTCTAACTGTCTTTTTACAATATACAAGATTCAATTTTACAGTATATATTTTACAGTATGCAAGATTTAATTAAAAATTCTATTGTATACAAGATTTAATTTTTACAGTATACAAAATTCAATTAAAAATTCTACTGTATACAAGATTCAATTTTACAATATACAAGATTCAATTGTAAATTTTACTGTGTAGAAGATTCAATTTTACAGTATACAAGATTCAACCCAGTGCGGACACTAATAATTAACTCTAACTGCCAATAACCACTAATAACTAACTCTAACTGCCAATAACCTCCTATAACTGTAATTTTTGAAAGTACAGTTTGAAAGTACATTTATTTTGTCTTGTTGTGCAAGTTGCAATCTTTTTCTAACTATCATGGGACCACTTCAAATAGTTGCTGGATGTTTTGTACTTAACTGATATATTTTATGTGATATATTGTATAATTGTACAGCATGTAGAAATAATTTTACAGTATTCGCGCAAATCAAAGCTGTGGACAATTAGACGCTTCCTTAATTATATTATAACGAGGCTTAGCTATGCCGAGCTACGTAACTATGTTATTTTATTGTAAATCTTGCAAAACGACGAACCGGAATAGGGAAATCGGAATTTTGCAATGAAGCTGAAAGAATAAGAAAAGAGTGAGTCTATGGTACTATGCATATCACGGGTTGTTACCGTGTTACGGCTCTATATTTGAGTTTTCAAATCCTAGCAGTCGATCCGAACCGTTCATCTTGTTCTCCATATTAATATGTATTTGGAAACTAAATTTTACATTTTTTGAAAAAATTTTACTATTTTTTTAGATATTTAGAAAATCACTTGATTTGAAAATTCTGAACAAAAATTTGGATGCATTTGAACCCTCCTCTTCTTTATAAGTTTGAATATTTGGTTGTTGGCAACGAAGATCTGCATAGATTGCGCATTGATTATAGTGAAAATTCTTTGTTCAACTTTTATTAATTTAATGTTTCATGCTAGCCTATATGATGTCTGGTATACCAGATTAATTAATATGGTGTCTGGTATACCGGCACTACTACAGAATAAATGATTGTACACGGACATAAATAGGAGAGTTACACGGATTTCCTGTCATGTGAATGCGAGGGTGTAGAAATTTCTGAATATTTACACATGGATATTTACTCGTGTGCGATTAGAAGAGAGCTACATGGATTATTACATAAACAACTGTGTACAAACGCTTGCCAGCGTCGCTCTCAAAATAAGCGAGCTACACGGACTTTAGTTAAATGTCCGAATTGTCTTATTTTTTATTTATTTTTTTTGCTAGCCTCTAGTTTTGCTAGCCATTTAAAATCAGAATTCCAAAACAGAAAAACATTAAACAAAGACATTTTAAACTCATAATTCCAAAATTGTACAACAGTATAAATAATTCATGTACACTACATTATTACAAAATTATACAAATCCATATTTAGTATTACAAAATTCTTCTTGAAACTAACATGCCTACATACATCTGCTCCCTGAAGTAACACTTTTGTTTTGGTCCCTACAATTATAATTTGGTATTAGTTAGTAAAAAGAAAAGGTAGATGCAACAAATATCAATTGCTATTAATAAAATGAAAACTATAAGATAATATGAAAATCATAACAAAATTGTTATCTGTGGTAACCGAAAATTCTACCCTGTTACATTTTTTTACAAAAGGGTAACTGAACAAAAATTTTGGTTACCAAATATGTAACCGAATAAAATTCTCAGTACTTATGTTTTTTGTATTTTGAAAAGTAATCAATTGGTTTTATGATTTATTTTTTGTTTTCATTTTATAAAAAAAAAATCCTTTTGTGAAGGTTAGTTGGGTGTGGACCCATCCCGCATTTAATTGAGATCTTAATTTATACAAGTTCATCCCAGCTTCTTTCTGGTATACTGCAAAACAAAAGATAGTCTTAATAATTCATGACATGTTTTGCAATTAAAACACACAAGCAATCAAGAATCTGTAAATCCAAAATAAGTAAAGTAATTTAAATCTTACATGTCTAAAGTGCAGACATCTTTAGGCGGAAGCGTTAGTATAGACCTAAATAAGCAATAATAAGCTAGTAACAGAAAATTAGAGGAAGAAAAGAGAAATATATATATACATGACTAAGCTTAGCAAGATAAAGAGGAGAAATACAAATTAACTTCAAATATCTCATATCCTAACTCCTTGTGCACAGAAATCAGAACGACACTGCTGGAAGGAGAGAGAGAGAGAGTATTAATTGATCAAAACGGTGCCACTGAAAGGAGAAAGTATTTTATATAAACAAAATCCTAGAATAACCTTTCTACACGAATTTTTAAGTAAAAATCCGTGTAGCTCTCTCAAGGCTTTCTATATTATTATTTAAACAAAAAACCATATACAATTTTCACCTTTTTACACGGCTCTTTATTAAACGTCCATGTTGCTCTCTCAACCTTTCTACACTGATATTTAAACAAACATCCGTGTATAATTCTTACCTTTCTACACGGTTCTTTAATAAATACCCGTGTAGCTCTCTCAAGGCTTTCTACACTATTATTTAAACAATAATCCGTATACAATTCCTAATAAACATCCGTGTAGCTCTCTCAAGGCTTTCTACACTGATTCTTTAATAAACATCCGTGTAGAGATCCCACAGATATTTCGGTCTTCCAAAAAATTACAATTTCTTCACGGTTTTTATATAAAATTGCCAAATCCGTGTACAATGTGCAGTGTACAATGATCATTTCTGTAGTAGTGTGGGTTTTGTAGGATCATTATCTGGTTCATGACAAGCAAGTAGAAATGTCAATATCAGAAGAGGTACTTATCTTATTTTTGTAGGATCATTATCCGGTTCATGAGAAAAAAAAAATGGAACTTGGTTAAGAAACAAGATCAGTGCCAAAATCATAGAATAACATTGAAATGTTGGTCCCAATGAGTGTTCAACAAAATCCCCAAGTACCTGACCATGAAAATCAGCAAGCAAACTTAAATTTTTCTTGCAATAGTTTTTGCAATATCAGCATAGATGAAAGTGACATAGCAATTTCCTTTTTGTAACAATTTTTCTTTTGTAAAATAAGATTTTATTTGAAGAAAAACCTGAAGATATCTATAGCAGCAATCAAGTGGTTAGATTCCTGTTTTATACTGGTGCAAATTAATTATTTAGCATTACCATTCATCTTTCAGAAAAGTTATTCTACTACTTTTCCTTTCTTTTGGTAAAAGGTTGACCATGAAGAATCGGCTGAAAGTGGAATCACCAATCCTCGTATGCTTGGTACCCAACAAGAGGTTTTGCTATTTCTCTTTATTTTTTAGTTATCTTACTATAATTTTTGTTGTGAGGAATGCAAGGAATATAACAAATTTTGATATTGGTAATCTATTGTTTAGAAATTGTCAATACATAATATTGGTGCCTCTCAATTATACACTGTTTTACTATGAATTGACATTCTCTTTAATTTGGAGACTATTAGCAAGATATTAAGTAGTTTTCTTTTATTGATAAACTAGAACATTACTGGTGCAAGCGAGTTACAAGAATGCAATGACATGCTCGAAGAAACAACTTCAGGTATAATAGCTATGCAAATTTATTTTTCTTTAAAAGAGTTGGCAAACACCGTTGCTTAAATTTCAATAGTGACCTTACGTTCCAATATTTGTATTTTTATAAATATAGCCTAGTGTTGTCGGAGAAATCAAATTAAAGACCCCCCAGCTCATAAATTAAATATAGCCTAGTGTTGTCGGAGAAATCAAATTAAAGACCCCCCAGCTCATAAATTAAATATAGCCTAGTGTTGCTTAAATTTCAATAATGACCTTCTTGACCTCTTGTGACAGATCAGCCAGTGCAGGCTGATCAAAAGTCTAAAAATCCAAAATCCACTTGCACAGTTAGATAGAGGATAGAAAAACAAGTGGTTTAGAGCCGAAGTTTTCTCCATTTGAATTTTTCTACTATTTTCTAGCTATTTTCAAAGTTATCAGCCAGTGCAGGCTGATCAAAAGTCTAAAAATCCAAAATTCACTTACACAGTTAGATAGAGGACAGAAAAACAAGTGGTTTAGAGCCAAAGTTTTCTCCATTTGGATTTTTCTGCTATTTTCTAATTATTTTCAAAGTTAGACTTTTCAAAAATATAAAAAACAGCATATTATACAGGATATACGATTTGAATTTCTCCCTATCGGCTTATCGTTTGAAGCTGAAATTTCTCGCAATAACTCCTCCTTGCTTGGTACCTTTTATTAATTAGTGTTACTATCATTTGCATTTATTAGATTCATAGCCGGTCATCATGTTCGAAGAGAACGCGCTCAAATCTATGTGTTCACTATAAATGTAAGAAACATCTTTAGAAAATAAGTAAATTTGTAGCTAATGAAGTTTCTAACTTTATAGAAAAATATCAATGTGCGTATATATATGTGATGGCTCTTTATTTATGTTATATGATATCAAAATATCAATGTGCGTATATATATGTGATGGTTTTTTATTTATGTTATATGATATCATGTTGTATGTCAATGTTGAATTGTTGTACGATATTTAATTTACACCTCTATATAAAGGACTCAAATTTTTATCTCGCCCCGGCTTCAAAATTTTCAAGACCGACGCTAGATAGCACTTCGGTGTAAAAAAAATTATCTAATGGAGGAGCATGTATAAAATACAATTTTAAAATGAATGAAAGTGTAAATGGAAAATTGACTTTTCTATAATACAGAGGGCCGGACCAGTGGGCCCCCTTGTCCCTTGAGTCCTGGTACAGGACCCCACGGGCGTGCCATATATAGCCTTATTTTCCCCTCGAGAGGCTGAAACATTCCAGGGAGAGCTCTGTTCTAAGAGACGGCGCAACGACGTCCACATGGATTCTCTAGGTACTGCTTCAGCATCATCCCATGCCAGTGTTTTTCAAAAAAGGAAAAAAGAAGTTTAATTTCCCTATTTTTAACTATTCCATATTATTTATTTTTATTTTCTCGGGTACTTGAACATATCTTCGAATGTCATTTTTTGAAAAAAAAAAAAAAATTGTTTTGATTTGATTTTTGCGTCAAAATTTCTTGTTTATGCTATATTTATTCATCATTTGTTTTTTGTAATCTTAGGTTGGGTATCTCAACTTTGTGAAGGAGAATTCATTATTACCTCTCCATGCGTTCAAAGGAGTCTGATAGATATCCACAATGCATTCTTCCTTGTTGCCTATACCTTAAGTCTGCTAGTTTCTTTTTCCAAAGGGAACCTTGCAAACCAAAGAAACAACAAACATTGGTTCTTTATTTTCGTTTCACTCTGTTGCATCACAACCGGAGTTGCATATGTCGTCTCTGGTTTATTTAGTTTATCACAAGGAAAGAAAGCGCAATTGGAGTTGGTTATATGGTTTCTTAGAGGAGTAATTTGGGTTTTCTTAGCAATTTCCTTGAATTTTCAAAAAAACAATTGGACAAAAACCATTTCTATATTTTGGTGGATATCATTTTCACTGCTCATTTCAGCACACAATGTAGAGATTCTAGTCACAAATCACAAACCAGAAATATTCGAGTTAGTTTCATGGCCTATAAACTTTCTCCTTCTCTTTTGCTCTCTAATCCTCTTGTTTCACAAAATTACGAACTTCCATCAATATCCATTAGCCAATACCTTAACAGAAGCCCTTTTAGTAGAAAACGTTCTGAAAAATTCAAACCTTTACCGAGCCGGGATATTTAGCCGATTGACATTTTCATGGCTTAACCATTTGCTCAAACTTGGTCGAACAAAACCATTGAACCTGGATGACATTCCTTCAATAGAATCAGAAGATGCATCACTGCAAGCATCAGAAAATTTTCTAGCTATTTGGAGGGCCTATATGAAAGATAAATCCAAATCCAACAGCAAAAACCTCATACTTTCAACATTGTTCAAATGCTACAAATGGGACCTCCTACTTACCGGCTTTTATGCATTTTCAAGAGCTGCATTGGTTGCTGCATCTCCCCTTCTCCTCTTCGCATTTATAGACTATTCTAACTTGGAAGAGAGAAATACTCTCATCGGGATATCGCTTGTTATTTGTTTGATTTGTATGAAATTTTTCGAGTCACTATCACAGAGGCATGGGTATTTTGAATCAAGACGATGTGGTATGAGAATGCGGTCAGCTCTAATGGCATGTATATTTCAAAAGCAACTAAAAGTTTCAAATAATGGAAGAAAAAAACATGCAACAGGAGAGATTGTGAACTATATAGGGGTTGATGCATATAGGCTAGGAGATTTTCCTTGGTGGTTCCATATGGCCTGGAGTTTTCCCCTTCAACTTTTATTTTCCTTAATAATTCTCTTTTGGACCCTTGGAATTGGTGCTATTCCCGGTCTGGTCCCTCTTATCATATTTGGTGTTCTAAACCTACCATTTGCTAAACTCTTACAAGGATACCAGTCCAAATTTATGGTGGCACAAGATGAGAGATTAAGAGCTACTTCTGAGGCCTTGAATAACATGAAGATCATAAAATTGCAATCATGGGAGGAGAGGTTTAGAAGAATTGTTGGTTCTCTAAGAGAGAGTGAATTTAAATGGTTAAGTGAGACCCAACTGAAAAAGGCCTACGGTACATCATTGTATTGGATGTCCCCAACTGTTGTGTCAGCTGTGATGTTTGCTGGAGCTGCACTTACAGGAAGTGCTCCACTGAATGCAAGTACCATTTTCACAGTACTTGCGGCCTTGCGTGTCATGTCTGAACCAGTAAGGATGTTACCAGAGATCCTTACAATTATGATTCAGGTCAAGGTTTCATTAGACCGAATTCAGGTATTTTTACTGGAGGATGAGATTCAAGAAGATGATGTGAAGCGAGATTGTGAGAAAGACTCGGGTTGGGCTGTGAAAGTGGAGGGTGGGGTGTTCAGTTGGGACCCAAATGGGGGAGTTTTAACAGTGAGGGATGTTGGTTTGGAAGTGAGAAAAGCGGAGAAGGTGGCAGTTTGCGGGCCCGTTGGTGCGGGTAAATCTTCCCTATTATATGCTTTGCTTGGAGAGATACCAAAAATTAACGGTTCAGTAAGTTTATTTTATTTTATTTAAATGATCTTGCTTTAGATTTTCAGCAACTCTCATATGAATAATGTAAAAATAAATAAATAAATCGTACCAGGAACCATGGAGTACCAGTTGCAGTAGCCTTTATTGTAACAGGGTACCAGAATGCCAGAATCTAAGTCAACCATGACATTTCAAGGTTAATTTATTCAGAAAGGACTTATTGTATTGATATAAGGCATTTGTACATATTCTCTTAGTGTTTCACTCCTCTCAATTTAATATGGTCCATTTGTATTGTAGTGGTAAGATTCTTCCTGCATATCCATCCAAAACCTAGGAATTAAATAATAGTCGTTCGCATACCATCAATTTTATTGATAAATCTGCTTAACAAATGGTGCCTTGTCTTCTGCAAATCATGTTCTCAATTGGACCGTTGTAGTTAATATAAGTACTTAAATTTCATTCAGATCCTTTGGAAAGAAATATATTTTATGTGTGTCCTTGACATGATACACTTTTCTGTACCAGGTTGAGGTGTACGGCTCAGTCGCGTATGTTTCACAAAATGCATGGATACAAAGTGGCACTATACGTGAAAATATTCTTTTTGGGAAGCCTTTTGACAAGGAACGCTACAAGAAGTCGGTGAAGGCTTGTGCCTTGGATAAAGACTTGGAGAATTTTGACAATGGAGATGCCACTGAGATAGGCCAGAGAGGCCTGAACATGAGTGGGGGCCAGAAGCAGAGGATACAACTCGCACGAGCCGTATACAGTGACGCAGATGTTTATCTTTTAGACGATCCTTTTAGTGCAGTGGATGCACACACGGCTGCCACTCTCTTCTATGTAAGTTAATTAGAACTCGGGGAATTGGCAATACCAATACATATTATTAATTGGAAATGCCGACTTTCTGCTAAGTTATATGATCTTGAAGTTTTTATATTCCCGTTTTAGGGATGCAATATTGGATTACCATTTGGTTCATAACATGATAATTCATTGAAAGAAAATATCAATCATAGATAACTGTTGTAGAATTAGCTATATTATTTACCATTTTCACAATTCCTGTTTCGTGTATATCAATACCCAGAGCAAACAGGATACTGGATGATAGAGGCTACGTACCACAACAGTTAATACATACTATATATCCACTGTTACAGCACTGCTATATACATGATATGGAAATTGTTTCAACCTTATTGCCTTAGTTTTGTCAGTGCTTAAAATTTACGCATGCCAGTAAACTAACCAAGAGGGCAATAAAATTATCAAATTTTTATCAAAACTCCATTTGGGAAAAAAACATTAACGGAAACAATGCCAGTATAAATAGCTTATTAAATCTCAATTGTTGGTTAATAAATAATTGAGTAAAGCTCTGATGTAATGCAGGATTGTGTGATGGGTGCTCTGGGAAAGAAGACTGTAATCCTTGTTACACATCAAGTGGAGTTCTTGGCCGGAGTTGATACCATCTTAGTAAGTATTTATCTTCTAAGAATAATGAAAAATCTTGATAATGATAGTATAATTCTATAAAACAAGTCCTTTTCCTTGTGAACCATTGCTTGCTCTTGGATTTGCATTTAGGTCCCTAGATTTTCTGCTCAGGTCTTGTTGTGCTCTAACCACTAGCAAAATTATAAATTCAAAGATAAATGATCAATATTGTTTCCAGCACATATCCCAATATCATCCTTCATTTTTCCTTGAGGAATTGCATGACTACTCTGCAAATACTTAGGATTAAAACATGATAGCTTATACACGTGACAGTAATCTAGCAGAGTTTTAGAACCATAATGCTGCTATGTTTTCTTGCTTGGCATTGCACCATTACCCATTGAAAATACAAGTTATCAAGGATTTAGAATAAAGAAGAACACCTAATGACTTATTCATTATTCTATTGCCTTACAAGTTCATTCATGTCTAATAAACATTTTACTATTTCCCTTCCATAGGTCATGGAAGAAAGCCGAATAACACAGCAAGGAACCTACAATGAGCTCCTCAGAGATGGCACGCCATTTGAAAAGCTAGTAAATGCACATCGCTCTTCGATCACAATATTGGAGAATAGCAATCAGTCCAACTTTGTCAGTACACAACAAGAATCTGATATCCATGTTGGACCCAAACATCGACCAACTACAGAACAAATTGGTGAAGAAGAGATTATGATAGGAGCAAAATCAGCAAAAACAAAAAATGTATCGACACAACTCACAGAAGATGAAGAGAAAGAGGTGGGTGACCTCGGTTGGAAACCCTACAAAGACTACTTATCGTATTCAAAAGGAAACTCTCTTTTAGGATTTGTAATTTGCGCACAAATTTTATTTGTGACATTGCAAAGCCTGTCTACATTTTGGCTTGCAATTGGAGTCCAGTTGAGTCACATTGGAAGCGGAGTTCTCGTTGGTGTGTATGCAGTGTTCTCTATGGGGAGTTGTGTGGTTGCATATTTCAGGAGCTATTATGCAGCACGGCTTGGGTTGAAGGCATCAAAAGCTTTCTTTGATGGTTTTATGGACTCTGTTTTCAAAGCTCCAATGGTGTTCTTTGATTCAACTCCTGTTGGCAGGATTTTAACTAGGGTACATTTGCTGATATTTGTGGTTAATATTCTATTTCTCTGTGGTGCTTGTGCCTAAATAAAATTGGAATAGAGTTTTTATTGTAAACTTTGAGGTGATTATGCCCACATATTTGAGTCATAAACTGATTTTGACTTTTTTCTTTGTATGATCAGGCATCTTCAGATATGAGTATATTGGATTTTGACATACCATATAGCATATCCTTTGTCGTGGCTGCATCTACCGAGGTAGCCATGATTATTATTATCATGTCTACTGTAACTTGGCAGGTCTTGATCATTGCAATTCCAGTTATAATCATTATGATATGTGTCCAGGTCAGTTTCAGTTTTTTATTTAATTTAGATACTAGCACATTTTATCATAACAAAATGTTGCTATATTGAATTAATTACTAACAAGCACAGCCACATTACTATTTGTAAAGAGGTACTATGTAGCATCGGCAAGGGAGCTGGTACGAATCAATGGTACAACCAAAGCACCAGTATTGAACTATGCATCTGAATCTATGCTTGGGGTTGTAACCATCCGCGCATATGCAGCCACTGAGAGATTTGTCAGAAAAAGTCTCAGCTTGATTGATCAAGATGCATCTCTCTTCTTCCACACCATTGCCTCTCTTGAATGGGTTCTACTCAGAGTAGAGGTGCTCCAAAACATCACCATTACCGTCTCAGCTTTGTTTCTGATTTTTCTTCCTCGCGGCATCATTGCTCCAGGTACTTACAAATATCATTTTTAAAATTAGGTAAAGGTCAAATAATGTTTTCTAGCAGAAATCCCAATTAATACCTCACTTCGAACTATCTTAAGGAGTACCCATTCTGCCTCTGTCAGTATGAAAATGTTAAGGAAATCCATACCTACGTGAAGGTATATTATAAATCTTACTATTCATTTTTCCTTTATACATGACATTGATTGTTGATTTGTTGTGTTGTAGGGTTCATGGGTTTGTGCCTCTCATATTCATTGACCCTGACAGGCGCACAACTTTTTCTGACAAGGTTCTACTCAAGTGTGGAGCAGTTTATTATCTCTGTGGACAGAATCAAACAGTACATCCACATCCCACCAGAGCCTCCAGCTGTGATTCAAGAATGTAGGCCTTCTCCTTCTTGGCCATCTCAAGGAAACATAGAATTGCAAAATCTGATGGTAATGATAAATTCAATGATTTGTTTTTTTCTTTTTTTCTTTTTGTGCTTTTCTCATATGCCCATCATTAATTTGGAATTGGCATGTCCACCATCTATTTGGAGTAACACAGTGAATTTTAGTTTAATCATTGGTCTTTCTACTGTTCCAAATGTAGCCAACTTGAGTATCAGCATGATTTATAAATTGATTTCTAGGCTTTGCTGTGCATAATTGAGATATTTTTAGGTAACAGGAAAGTGGAAGATTGATCTTTAATTGGTAAATCCTCTAACATTGGTCAAATTAATTACCAGAGCATCCCGGCCAAATATCAGAGCATATACAGAGACAACAAAAGTTGCAGTGTTTACAAAATTAATCATTAGTGCATTCATCAAATGACCAGGTCAAATACCGACCGACTGCTCCTTTTGTGCTCAAAGGGATTACTTGCACCTTCAAAGCAGGAGAAAAGGTTGGGGTTGTGGGACGAACAGGCAGTGGCAAGTCTACCCTGATAAGTTCTATTTTTCGCCTTGTCGATCCTGCTGGAGGCAGAATTCTGATAGATAGCCTTGATATTTGTTCGATCGGATTGAAAGATTTAAGGACTAAATTGAGTATAATCCCACAAGAGCCAACCCTTTTCAGAGGCTCAGTCCGTACCAACTTGGACCCCCTCGGTTTGCACTCAGATCATGAGATTTGGGAGGTTGGTTACAACAATCTTGCTTGGATAATCAATAGAAAGTTTGAATTACAACAATTTTTATACTCAAAAAAATATCCAATGTACACTTGTATCAGTACAAGTTGGTTCAAAATTATAACCTAGTTAATGTACGTACTGGTACTGGTACAGGACAGGAAAACGGAAGATTGAGAAAGAAAAAATTAATGGAAGCTTGATTCGAAAATACATCAGAAGACAGACTGACAAAAATAAAAAAAAATAAAAAATTCACATACATGGATGGAACTCGTCATTTTTTCCTAAATTGCTAATAGTATTTGTTTCACCAATGTTAGGTTTTGGAGAAATGCCAACTAAAGAGCACCATTAGTAGCCTACCTACTCTTCTTGATTCATCAGGTAAGTCTTTTGTTTTGCAAAGAAGTTAGCTTTTAATATTGAAATGCCCAAGTTGACTTTAAACATTTTATACACTGCTGTTTTGCCAAGGATTTGAATAGTTGCATTCAGAAAGTCAACAATTACTAGTCATAGGAAGCCCCAATTTATCATATATGCAAAACAAAACCAGTCAAGTTATAATCCAATTACAAGTAGAGACAATTGGACCAGTACATGAACTTTACCCAAAATAAAAACAATCACGAAACTTCATTTTACATGGCAGTGAGTGATGATGGTGAGAACTGGAGTGCGGGCCAGCGGCAGCTGTTTTGTCTGAGTCGGGTCCTCCTAATGAAGAACAAAATCCTGGTCCTGGATGAGGCCACTGCCTCCATCGACTCTGCCACTGATGCCGTGCTGCAGCAAGTCATCAAGCAAGAGTTCACCAGCTGCACTGTCATCACCATCGCTCACCGGGTCCCAACTGTCACTGATAGTGACATGGTCCTAGTTCTCTCATATGGTATGTTTCACTGGGAGCTTATAGTATTATGCATATTAATTTTGTGATGGTCAGGTGTGTGTGTGTGTAGTGCTAGTCATTGCAGTGCTTTTGTAATAATGTAGAAATGAGTAATCTTGCTTTTGGGTGGTTATCTGGTAAGTCCAGTACCAGTAAAGTAAGTTATTGGTGTGTCAGCACTTGGCACTACTAAAACCGTACTGGGTTTGAACAAGCAAAATATGGGCTTGAAGAAATAGGCCCAGTTGGTGTCTAATTTTTGCTTGATTGACTATTTACTACAGTGGTAGTGCTTCATCCCTTGGGTGGAAAATGATTTGGGCCTTTTTGCAGAACAAACCATTGAAAAACCAGAGTCAATCTTGATTCTATTGCTACAATATGTTTGGGATTTTTGTGTAGGTAAACTTGAGGAGTATGACAAGCCATCTAGACTAATGGAGAACCAGAGCTCTGCATTTTCAAAACTCGTGCAAGAATACTGGTCTAATTGTATGAGAAGCTCAGCAATTTGAAGAAAGTATTATTTAATCTAGTTTTAAATAAAAATAATAGCTAGTGTGAATCGAGAAGCTAGTTCAAGTACAAGGTATAGATCTGATGGAGAATTTTAATGTGTAACATGTACGGTTTAAATATAAGAATTTTGTGAAACATTATCTCTTGTGGAAATCCAATTATCATTCGCTTTGATTTGAATCAAATGCCAGGTTTATTCATAATTTGGAAGCTTAATTCGTTTCTTGACCCCAACTTCTATGGTAACCGAATGACATCCGGAAAAAGTATTGAGCTCTTGTAAAACCTTTATACATATTTATTGAAAGTAACTTCTTGAACAACTAAAGTGCTACTTTTATAATGTATCTTTCTTATATTAGGCTGGCCTCATATCTCTCAAATTGATGTATTATATAAATTATATAAATGTCTCCTACCTTTTTGACTTGTGAAAAAGGTTTAATATCTTATCCTAAGAAAACGAGCTCCTCATAATATGAATGAATAATGATATAATTGTTACCTTACAAAAAAAATAAAAAAAACCCCCTTGTATCTGTTTCCTGTTTCATGAGCTGCTTGCTAATTGCATAAAATACATTGGATAATAATATCAGAATCATTGGATACCAAATGTGACATAACAACCTATCCGAATGGTAGTTTTATTGTTAGTTAGTTAGTTGACTTTAAGAAACATTTATAAATCTATCCTTCCTCGCAATAAAACATTATTACTCGTTTATGAACCAAATATAGATAAACTGAAAGTGACACTGCCAACTGCTACTTGCTATTTACATCTTTTGGTTCTTATATTATGCTTGCCTGGCAGTATGGGCCGCATATCTCACACAGGGTGGTACTGTCTGAAGGGATTTTCAAATCAATTTGATTTGTTTATTTGATATCCCATTTGTTGTCTAATTTGTATTAGTGGAGAGCTATCATTCATTAGATTTTTAAATTTGTAAGTACATAAGAAGGATCAAGTTTTAGAGCTCTATTATAAAACAACATAGATTATGCATTTGTTTGTCTTATTATCTAGCTTCTTTGTTCTTAATTGATTAAACTGCTTTTGTACATTTTCATTCTTTTTTTATTTTAAAGTAGATATGTTTGATGTATCTAATATGCAAAGAAATTTTAAATTAATAAAATATAATTCTCTGTTTATACAAGAACTTTCACACGATTTATCATATTTTGTCCCCTTTGTATAGGTTTTAGCTTTAAAAATAATAATTTATGTTAAATATTTATTGAATGGAAAAAGAAATTTAGAAGCTTTCTTATTTTTTAAATTTTAATATTTTTTTCTTTAGTTGAAGTGATGTTCGAAAAACAATGTTAGTAAATTGGATTTTCATTATGTATTCGGTTATGTGTTTAATTAAGTACATTCCCTCGCTTCTTTTTCTTTTTTCTAACAAAAATTCGTCTATATTTTTATTATGAACTTATTTATTTATTTTCTGTTGTTGTCTTATCACTGCTTCAATTTTTTTTTTTTGTGTGTGAAAGCAAGCATTCAAATTAACTTAAGCATTTCTCAATAAATAAAATTTGGAATTTTCAGATAGCAAAAATCAAAATTTCTGAATTATATGTAAGATTTCTTTCAAGGGTATAAATATTTAGTTGTCAATGCATGTATATCTTCTAAAAAGGAAATTTTATCTCGGACGGCTACTAATTGACTTTGGTAATTAATCATTAATTTTAATGGGATCAACTAACAGTCCCCCTACTTCAGTCCCCTATCTGTCCCCCGCACTAAAAGACAAAAAAAATGTTAAAACGTGCTAACTACCATCAAAGAGCAAGACTAATGCTATTTTATTAATAGTCAAAACGTATAGTATTCATACCTACGAATTTGTAGTATTCATACTTATTATTAGAACCATTCGTCATATGTAAACAAAAGTTGGAGGGGACCAGTAACAACTAGGGGGACCGCTGACGTCTTGTGACAGCCTGGATTGGGGACCACAATCGTTTGAAAGCGACATTTACCAAGATTGGGGACCATTACAGCGAATCTATATATTATTCATATCTAAATAAAGAAGTATTCATATCTAAACAAATGAAGTATTCATTCTGACGATTACAAAGTATTCATACATGTTTAAAATAATTTATACAATTCAAAATTCAAAGTTAGATTCATCTCTCTCACCCTATCTCTTCCAAGAAGTATTCATACTGACGATTACAAAGTATTCATATATAACTAATGAAGTATTCAATATCTAACAAATAAAATATTCATATATATAACTATTCATATCTAACTAATGAAGTATTCACATATGACACTAACAATATTAACATCTGACACTAATAATATTCACACCTGTTCAGATTGGGACAAAAAAGAAAGGTTGTTAGGGGGACAAAAAAGGAAGGTTGAAAATGGTGAATTTTGAGCACGTGAGAAAACAAAAAATGAAGGTTGTTAGAGAAACAGATAGAGGACAGATTCAAGAGAGACAGCATCTTTACTCAATTTTAATATTTTATCATTGGTTCAAGTTCCAATTCTTATAAGAAAAGTGGAGAGAAAAAATAAATTGTCGACTTAAATTCAAGCACCGTATATTCTGGGAAAAGTTGAATTCGACGTAGTGGGAGATTCCAGTATAATATATAACGGTTGGTATATATTACTGAACCAGTCAGATAGCACAGCAACAGAGAAGCTGGTAAACGGTCAAAAATAAAAGAAAAAAAAAACATATAATTTTTTCTATAAATATCCAGTTTAAGGAACTTTTTTATCGACCATAATTAGAAAAAAAAATTATGAAAATAACATGATTACTTTTGTTTTACAAAAATCATAAAAACTGAAATGTCATTTTGGTCCCGATTTTTTTTTTTGACTAAAATGGCAATTCGATTTCAGGTATTTTTACAATTTTTCAATGTAATTTTTTCTCAAAATCTGTGAAAACTACTGAGACCAAAATATCATTTTGATCCCTTCCAAATAAAAGAGGATCAAAATGGTATTTCGATTCTTATGATTTTTGTAAACAAAAAAAGTAATCATATTGGTTTCATAAAAATCTTTTTTCTAATTATGATTTACAAAAAAAATCCAGTTTAAGCTACCCAACTTTACACAGATTTACATTGAATAATGAATATATGCAATATAAATATATCATTTGTCGCTCTCTCAGAAATGCATGAAAGCATAACTTGCGTAGATGGTGATCTTGCTTAACGATGGCTCATAGCTTATGAGAAAAGAAAAGAATACTTGCATATCAAATATATTGTATAAAAGTACAGTGATAATTAAAAATTCTACAATATGTACTATCAAATAACACGAGTAGTTATTACTTCACGTAGACACTAAAGTTAGTACTCTCTTTTAATTAAGAAAGTGATTCTATGCCGAAATTTTTATTCATATCCTCAATTAAATAAAAAATTACACAAATGCCCTCGGATTTTATTTTATTTTTAAATACACCTAACGCCCTGGTTCAGAGCAGTTGCCTCTTCTTTTTTGTTTGTTAAAAGTTCTCAAACAAATAGGACATAAATAAGGGGGATTAATTCAGAAGTAAAATTGCTTATCAATTATTTTTTTAACAATTAATATCAACCCCACAATATATATATAATCCTAACAAAATGATAGAACAAAAAAGAAACACTATATTAGTTCAAATATAAATATGAGTATCCTTCTTTCATACAGACTTATATGAATGTTCCAATAATTGTGGCATAGACGAAAAGCTTTGAAATTTAATCCCTTTATGGACTATAAAATTATGTAGTTTGTTTTCACAATATATGCATAAAAAAATAATAATAATAACAACAACAACTTTCTTTCGCCATCACTAATTTGATAAGGAGAAAAGCGAAAAAAATTTGGTGTTGCAACATATAAAATATCAAAATTGACGAAGATGAATTCAGATTGACCAAGTTTTAAAATTAGAATGCAAATAGTACATCCGTAATTTAAAAAACAAAATCTAGATTTTTAGAAGAAAAAAAATGGCAGGGTTATATTCAAAAGTCCAAATTAAGGAGCTCCGTACTTTTTAAAATTTTAATTTGGTCCGTACTTAATTTATTTGATTATTATTTTTGTTGAACAAATAGTTTCCAAGGAATGCTCTAACCTTTTTTTAAGGAGGAATACGTGCGCCAATTTCTCCTCGGCTCCCCGTTATGGGTTGAAAAACGACAAGAGTTAATAAAGCCACATTTATTGGATACATGTACATGGTTCTGCAGTACAGGCACAGCATGGGTTTTTTCTGTTGCAGTGCGTGCGGCCAGGTGGGTTGAACAGAGATACATACAGTCACGGGGCTCCAATATAATTTGGATAAACATGGTTTAGGTAGTCCATGTAATATCTTTTTTTTTTTTTTTTGAAATATGTAATACCATCTGAGTGAGTCTATGGTACTATGCATATCACGGGTTGTTACTGTGTTACAGCTCAAATACAGTCGATCTGAACCGTTCATCTTGTTCTCCATATTAATATGTATTTGGAGACCAAATTTTATATTTTTTCAAAAAAATTTTACTATTTTTTTAGATATTTATAAAATCACTTGATCTAAAAATTCTGGACCATCTAAAAACAGTGGTTTTCAATAAATCTAAAAAAATAGTAAAAAAATTTCAAAAAATGTAAAATTTGGTCTCCAAACACATATTAATATGGAGAACAAGAAGAACGGTTCGGATCGACCGTTAGAATTTGAAAACTCAAATATAGAGACGTAACACGATGTCAAATCGTAATATGCTTAGTACCATAGACTCACTCATACCATCTAATAGCATGAGAAGCAAAAGAGGTAAAAAGAGCCAACCTTCAGAGCAAATCAGATTCAAATATAGAGTAAAACTATGGTGTTTTTAAGCTCTTCAAGGTGTTTGATGAGCTTTAACTCCAAAATATATTATATCGATTTCAAACAACAAATTTAAGCCGTTGAAATTCATCTACTTCACAAGTAATGAATTTACATGCAAAGATTTTAAGTTTTTGAATTATTTTAGTATAAAGTCAAGCAATCAAAATTAGAAGGTTTATAAATTAATTTTAGTTCATTATTTTTTAACACTTTTTGAGCACTTGATTTTATACAAAATTAATTCAAAATTTTAAAAACTTTACATGTAAATTCATCACTCGTGAAGTAAATCAGTTTCATCGATTTGGATTTAAGAACACCCTAGCTCTACTCTCAAACTATATCAGACTGCTCTCAATCTGATTTGCTTCGTGATTTGTGCATTATGTTTCATCATTCGTGAGCGTCGCTTTAATATTCGTACGAATCAAGTACAGACACGTTATAAAACAAATCAGACAGTTTTGAGCAGATATTAAACCAATTTGAACTCGCTTTCTTTTAAAACAATTTATATAAATTCTTCTAAAGCAAAAAGAAAAAAGTACGAGAACCTACAGGAATAATTTAATTTAAAATTGTTAAGTTTTGAAAAGGAAGTGATTCGACCACCCCACTAATGTAACGTTAACTTGTACATGATAGGTTGAGTATTAATTCAGTAATGTAATAGTTTTTTTTTTTTTAATTTGTACTTGTAAAATGAGTAGAATTCAAATATCTCATATTTCTTGTGCTTATTTGTGCCTCATATTATTATCTACAAACATTGTAAAGTCCAAAAGATGATATGATCCGTTCAACACGATCTTCATATTAATACGTACTTGAAAACTAAATTTATGTTTTTTTTTATTTTATTCTTATTTTTTTAGACAGGTACAAAAAAAGAATTTCTTTTGAAAGATTCTGAACCAATCAAAAACAATGATTTTGTAAAAAAATAGTAAAATATTTTAATTTTAATAAAATTTAGTCTTCCAGCAATTTTTAGTATGAATACCATATTAAGTAGTTTAGATTGATTGTTTTAATTTTATAAACATAAATAATAATGTGGAGTAGGGATGAAATATTAAAGATATGAGATATTTAAATATGTTTCTTATAAAAGATACTTATCATTACTTTATTTTATAAACTATAAGAGTGATTCTGCTATGGAGGCAGAATTTGCCAAAATATAGTTGTGATTCAAAATAATTGTAGATTTACGTCTCATTTTACAATTTTTGTTTTTTGCTCTATTTAATGTTATATGTCCGTTATTTGGAAGGAATCAAATCGTCTGCTTTTCTGAGGTAGGAAATTTCTGCTCCCAGAATTACTGTTAGTGGATCTCCGTTTTAAAAAATAATAGTAACCAACCCCTTTCAACAGCAACCGGTTCCACTCCGCAATGACTCTGACACAGAATTTTTCAACAACCGAGGGACAGACGATTCAATTCCTGTTCGGAGACCCAAACATTTAAGAATCTGTTTTTATCTCTTTTTTGTTTGTTTTTGGTATCGGACTGCACCTCTTTTAGTTGGACTACGCTAATTGACAGGAAAGAATGCAAATAGCTGCTGTGCCGTACTGAGATTAGTTGCATTGTGATTTCGGTCATATTTTATACTGTGATAGTGTGATTAAGTCAGATTTTTTTAATTGTCATGTTGTGATTAAATTTGAAATAACAGTTAACGCATGTAACACCGTAATCAACAATATTTTGTCACATTTAATTATTTTTCATAATATAAATTAATTTATTTAAAATTTACTATTTAGTTAAGAACCAACGGTTATGATCACACGAAGACAACACTTTGAATTATAAAGATTAAAAACATATAGAGGGTGAGTTGCTTACTTTCTGAAAAAAATATATAAAAAAATGCTGCAAGTCTTTAAGTTATACACACTGTGTAATAATCTAATTTTTCCTTAAAGATAAATAGGGGTTAACTATACAAAAAATTTATAAAATTAATGGAATTTACTTTTAAGGTAACATAACAATTTTACTATAAACTATATAAAAAAACATATATAATCATTAGTTTTTTAAAATTAATGGAGTCAATTGACTTCTATTTGGACTATGTACATTCAATTCTGATCACACGTGACTCGTGTAACGAGTGATGTGACCAGAGGTGGATATATAGTGTAAGAATGGGGTTAATTGACTCTCATTTTTTTATTTACAACTTATTTTTCTATATAATTATAGTAAAATGTTACAATTAGTGTAAAATGACCCCATTTGCAATAAGAAAATTTTATATGATTGACCTCCATTTACGTTTGATCCCCATAACCTGAAAGTCTAGCTCCGCCTCTAGATGTGTACTGCCTTGATTAGACCAGTTTGTGTGTCATGGCATGTCAATTTTCAGAAGAATCAATGGTCGCAATACGGGACACACGAATCGCAACATAGGACCGGCACAGATGTCGTTTTCTATCGTGACAGAACCGCATCGTGTCATGACGTATCTAGTCACAATATAACTATTTTACATCCCTATAATGACATGTCTATACTGTACTTGATAGAATGAGCTCAAACAGTCGAACCTAACTAAATTTGGTGGTTATTTGAATTATAGAGGTTTGCTTTAAGATTTGTGCCATATTAAAAGAACAAGATGCAAATCCCCCTCTACCGTGCAATTAATGCACGATAAATTAAAGTGCAAGTCCAATTGCAATCAGAAGTAAATTTGGGACCTATGTGCTGTGCGCACCAGAATCATTCATTAATTTCACTTTAAATTCTACCAAGTTTTCAAAAAAAATTTCACTTTAAATTTTTGGGCGCTTCGTTCTAAAATTTGTGCACATATGCGACTGATATTGTCGGCATACTGTCGTGAATACTATCATCATTAATAGAAAAAACACTTTTATGATGATATAACCTTACAAATAATCATTTTTATCGTCACAAATACTTTCCCATTCTTGTTGTGATACGTATGAATTTTAAAGCGTATCCTACAGTTCCAATATCCATCAAACTTAAATTTACTTACAATAACCATCCAACTTAAACTGCACTCGTACCGCACTGGATCTGAACTCCTAGTTGACTGCATCACTCAGATGCCATTTGATAAAAATAAATACACACTACAACAAAATATATATTTACCGGCGTTAAATCGGCCGGCGTTAACAAAAACGCCAACAAATGGCGTAATTGATATTTGATCGCTAAGCAAACGCCGGCTTTTGTTAAAAAAATATTGTGCAAGTTTTGGGCTGCGCCAAAGTTTTGGGAATTAATCACCCAAGCAAAATAATTGCGCGTTCTAAGAAGTTTGGTCTCTCAACCCAAACCCTAGACCCTACCTTTCTTCTCTGCCTCTCCTTTTTCGCTTCATCTCCGCCTCGCCATCCCGCTGCGCTCTTGCCCCCCTCCGCCATTTCATTTGCCCTTTTTCTTTACCGAGAAAATACCCTCCCCCGATGTCTCTCTCTCTCTAAGCCCGAGCACCGAGCACAAACCTTCCCCCGTTGTCTTTCTCTCTCCAAGCGCGTGCACCGAGCATAAACCCTATCCCCGCTGTCTCTCTCTCTCTCTGAGGACCGATCATCTACCAATTCGCTGCACTCTCTCTCTAGGTATGTTATTTTGGTTCAATAGTTACTTGATTTTTCTCATGTGAAATTTGTGAAATAATGAAAATTTTGTGAATTTTGTGAATTAAAGGTTAGGATTGAGCATTTGAATTGAAATTTTGTGAATTTTTAGGTTAGGATTGAGCTGCTGTACAATACGACGGTAAATTTCTGGACTTAATTCATATTTGGTCTCCATCTCCTTAATCCTTTATTGCTAGCTGAACCTTCAAACTAGCTAACTGAAATCTATAAAAATTTCAAATTTGTAAAACCACATTTGGTGATTAAACATATGGTTTTTAACAGGAACTCAGGTTTTGAATCTAGTATATATCACTCACGAGTTACCGGTAAGACTTACATATTTTCTTATATCAATATATCTTAGTGGTTTATCTACTAACCCTAAAAAAAAAAGACTTGTGATCTGGTATACTGGTACAACGGATAGTTTAGTCATTAGACTAACTAGTATTTTGAATTGTATTTTGAATTGTTCTTGGAATATGACTTTAAGGTATGCTTTTGTGAGTACTTTTGTCTTTTACCACAATTGATTGAAATGAATGTATTTATTGTTTTTATTAGCTTTACCTTTCTATTCCTTAAGAGCTAGTATGTGTGGAAATTAGAAGAATTTTTTGGGGTTCTAATTAGAATGGCCATAATCTTTGCTATAATTTTTGGTTAAGCAACATTTGGTTCTGAGGAGCTTCTATATGGTAACCAACTATAATTTCCTTTTAAATTGGTAAAGCACTGTTGTTGTTGGTTATATAAAATAATTGATATTTTTCTTTTTTGTTTAAAATATCAATAGGGAATTCAGAGCTTCTTGGTACTGGTGCCAGGTCAAATGCTTATACCGACTTCCACCATACCAACTTTCACATCCACTCCCCCACCTATTCCAAGGTACTAATTAATTAAACTTTCTTACTTTTTATTTCCTTTTTGTGGCAAATATGAAAATGCTACTGTTTTTTGCAGATACTTGAGATTATTGGGTATAGATTGTAGAAAATGAAATCTAATATTATTTTTTGGAAGGAATCTGGTGAATATTTGCTTCCTTCTGTTCTTGATGCCTTAAATGAGGTGCATCTGACTCTCTCTCTCTCTCTATTTTGTATAGTTCTTGAGTGTCTTAAACATGTGCACGAATATCGTTCAACATGCTCATGATATAACACTGTTTGGAATTTTCGCAAAAAGACAAGGCTTTTTCGTTAAAAATGATATTGAAAGGGCTTATTATAATTTAGAATAGCCTTGTGTAACCAAAACACAAGTTTTATTGATAATAACAAAATCATGTTTTGTTATTATATAGAAAAGGTTTGTATCTTTCTATAAAGGGGTTGCAGGGATAGTTTCTCCTCACGCAGAGACGAAGACAAGCGTCCTCTCCTTTTAGGTACTTCTCTTTACATTCCTCTCTAATTATCAGCATCTTTTATTTTCTATTAGTTTTTATTTCTCCAAATTGTGATTGGGTGATCCAGATCTTAGTGGAACTTGTCTCTTCCATCGGTATTGTCTCTCTTGGGATGCTGACAAGGGAGGTAATTTATTTAAAATGCAATTATGACAAAATATTAGTATGTGCATGTTGCCTGTGGAAAGTTCATTTTTGCATGTCCGAAATCTTCTTAGGAAGGATTAATTTCATAAAACCAGCAAAATGGTTATGGTTGGATGTAATATACTTGTTTTGTAAAATGATCTCCATAGAAAGGATTAGGTATATTTTAGTGATTCAACTATTGAATAGCCTTTTGGCAATGAAAAATATACTTCTTTGCTTGAGCAGTTTAGATGGCTGCTCATGACACTACTGGAGGTATTGAGGCTAAATTATAGAATCTGCTATAATTACAAAGCTTGGCCCTTCAATGTGTTATTTATCAATCAATACTAATTTCATTGTTGATACTATATATCCAAGTTTGCTAGTAATGGGGGCATTTGGGGAATTTTAATTGAAGATAAGTTTAGTAGGAGGATTGAACTTTAAGTCAGCAGTTTGGAACCTGCTATGCAAAACTAAAAGAAAAAAAGAGAAATGGGAAAGTCAGTATGGGCAAAATCATTTTTCTTTATGAATAATCTAGAATCATTAGATCAAGCAAAGTGCGAAATTATTAGATTTCAAGTTCTGACTATCACTGTTACGCCCCTGACTAGATAGGATTTGGTTTTACTGATAAACCGGTCTGGCTATGGAGTTGGCAATACAGGTCTAGTATTATTCCAACTTTTACCTGAATTGTGTTCATATTTTTATTTTTATTAATTCATTTGTATAGTTCAATATCTATTTTTGTTCTTTTTCAGAGGGTGAGTTCCATTCAGCACTGGAGAAAGCTTCTAGAAATTAAATATCAGTTCTCCTATCTTCTTAGTGGTTCAGGTATCCACCACAAACTATTAGGACAATTTGGTAATTTACAAGTCAGTTGTAATTATGACATTTTGGTAATTTGGATTATATATGATATTATATATTGACAGTTTCTAACACTAGTTTGATGCCATTATGGATATAAACCAGCACTGTTGTGAGAAATAAAAATGTGAGACCAGTAAGGTGCAATCTCAAATGTATTGGTAGTTGTCAACTTGTATTGGTTATTTGAGGTCAGTAAGGTGCAATCTCAAATGTGAGACCAGTAAGGTGCTAATTAGCAAATCAATTTAAAGCAATTTTGTTTACCATTCCCTTTAGTTTCTAAATACAAATTTCATATTTGATTTACAAATTTTTTTGGTGTAAATTTGATAAATCTAAATACAAATTTTCATGTATATTTTCAATAGAAAAATAAAAAAATTTCAAATTTTCTGTTTTAAAAAAAAGTAAAAAAAGTAAAAAAAAAAAAAAAAATTGGGTTTGGTTAACGGTTAACCGAACCAACGAATCTGGTTAACCGTTAACCGAATCCTTGGTTCGCTAAACCGTTAACCGAACCCATACCCTTAGTTCGCTAAACGGTTAACCGAACCCTTGGTCCGCTAAACCGTTAACCGAAACTAGGGTCCGGTTAACGGTTAACCGGTTTGGGTAGATTTAAAATTTCACAGTCAAACCGGTTAATTTTTGAAATTTCATTTAAATTTTGGATAAAAATAAAAAATCGGATCAATTTCACTTAATAATCCATCAAAATTGCAATTTAATTCCACTGTCTCGTCTCGTAAATTTTATATTAAAATATAACTTTTATATCAAAATATTCTATTCAACAGTACATTTCTAATATTATAATGAAAAAAGGCTGAAGTCGTGATTACCTTTTATATTAAAATATCGGATTCAATATAAACTTTGATGATATTTTAATATAAGAAAAAAAAAATCAAAGTTTACGGTTTGAAATTTTGCTTCTTTAGAATATTAAAATATTGGGTGAATTATTGGTTACTCTGCTGGATTAATCAACAGAACTGAATCATGCAATTCTGCTGAAATTGGTCGGATTATTCAGCGGAAATGTTATTTCTGAACTTTTTAAGAAACTGGTATCATATTCTTTAATTTGATATATTTTAATGCTATTAATAAAAAACCAGTAACTTTTGTGTCCAAATTAATGAAAAAAATGGGCAGAAGAGAACATTTTTTTAGCTCCTTAAAAAGTATTTATTTTCAAAATAAACGGGTATTTGCATCTTAATGCAATTAGTGTGCATATTGTATTTTTCTTTTTCTTGTGACATGAAAAATATAAACATCCCATGTAAGAGACAAAAATAATTAATAGTTATCCAATGGAGCAAGGCCAATGGAGTTGGTTAGTCACTTATTAATCCTTAGCTTTCCACAGTCTCTTTCGCATGATTTCAGAATCTACTTCTGCGTTGCATGGGAGTATAGCCGTATAGGACGGTTAAGCTAACATTGATTTTCTATGGTAATCCTGTACAGGTAAATGTGTTGTGTTCTATTGTATCCGTTTCAGAATTCAGAAATGTTGAAATTATGATAGCAGTGAGAAGCAACACTGTGAACTTGTTCTTGATTAGGGTAACACCTTTTTATTGAAAGCGACAACACATGTGATATGCCCAGATTTAGGTTCTATAATGTCTAATCTCTCTTTAATAGAAAGAAACCCTACGTCGTTAGCATTAGAGATGCTATTAAATCATTAACTGTACAACATATCTTACTAATACCATGTCATGACTCATGAGCATAGTGACAAGATATCAGAATTATACCCGAATAATTCTTTTTTGGGTAATACCGAACTAAACGTCAAATTATTTGGTTGACTGAACTTTGAATGAATTAAACCTGAATAATTCGTGAATTTTACGAATTTTTTCTAAATTTTACGAAATATTCACGAATTTTTTTCTAAAAATTTTCAAGAACAATTATTATTTTTTATTTTTTTGCTCCCTTGCAAAACTGAGATTTCTAATCCGAATAATTCCGAATCATTTTCAAATTATACCCAAATTACTTTCGAATCACGAATTTTTGATCTTGCCGAACCGAACCCTAATAATTCATTTATCTCTATGCTCAGGAGCAATGCATACATCACCAAGAGTTCTGTACTCAGATGCTACACACTTAGTGACAGAAATAGTGCAACAAAAAAATCTCCTTTTTCCTCCTTAGATAGAAGTATAGAACCTTTGCAACGTGACCCCAATCCGTATCCTGTGCATTAACTCAACATGAATCTTTACTATCCCATCTACTTGAAGATTTGTACAGACTAATTCTACATTAATATTAAAAGATTTCCTATATCATAAGTAGGAGCCGAACTGTCTCCGTTTAAAATCAGACGGTGATGATTTATTAACTCAAAAAATTTCTTTTTGAGTTAATGCAGAGGATACGCATTTGATTTGGCATGATTTACCTAAAAGTTGTGATACCGGCCTATTTTTGCTGGCACGAAACCAGAAATTTAACAAGAAAATCGCTTACTTAATTTTTTGGGAACTTTTTAGAGTTCTCACCGAGCTTTTTATACAATTCGATTTGCTTTAACTTAGAATTTAATAAAAAAAATCAAATGAAAAGAGCACCCCTTCAATGGTTTTTTTTTTTTTTACAAAAAGAAGAGCTTCACCAAACTGTTGATTTTAATGGAAGCAAAAAAAAAATGATTTTCTTCAAAAAAAAAAAAAATGCACTGTTTTTTGGCAGACCAATCCTTTGTTGTGAGTCAAAAAAAGTAGTCCACCAAACCAACGGTTCAATAAGTAAAATTATTTTCTGTCTCTACCGAATCAACGATTCGATGAAGTTGTTCCTTTAAAAAACATCCAAAACAGTGCTCCTTTCGTTTGAATATTTTGCTTAATTCTAATTTTAAAAAAAGTTCATTCATTCCCCCTTTCAATTACAATACTGAATCTACGGAATTAATTTCAGATTTTTTGTTTTCGCAAATAATTTCTAAACTTTGAATTTGTAATATTACCCCCCAGGCCCCCACTGTGCAAACGGACTGTAGCACAGGCCTACACTGTAGCAAACTGTGTCATGAGTTATGACTGCCCCTTATTCTACTGTACTTGAATTAAAATTTGTAATCGTATTTTCATAAGGTTTAAGATGATAATGTATATTATCTTCTTTTTTTATTTTTAATCAACAAGTTAATTATAAGATAATGTTCGCAAATTTCATGTCTGCTTGTCGTTTTTAGAAAATATTTTTTTTTCAAATTTTGATAATTGAAAACGATTTATTTGCGTAAATTGATTATTTTAAAAAGCTTTTAAAACAATCAATTTTGTTCTAAAACATCGAAGAAAAACAAAAATAATATGTGAACTCTCTTGGACTAATTTTAAAATTAGTCTGTGAAGTTTACATTGACAGATATACAGTAACAGTCTAAATCAGTTCAATATGAATTAATCTTCCAGATTATCAAAAGTAAATTATATAATTGTCAATTTACCAGCGAGCTAATCTCCACACAGTTACAGTCTAAATCGGTTCAATATGAGCTAATCTCGTAGACTATCAAAAGTAAATGATATAATTGTCAATTTATGAGCGAGACTAATCTCGGCACAGGTAATAGTCTAAATCGATTCAATACGAGCTAATCTTCCGGACTATCAAAAGTGAAATATATAATTGTCAATTTACAAGCGAAACTAATGTCGATACAGTAACAGTCTAAATCGGTTCAATACAAGCTAATCTCCTAGACTATTAAAAGTAAAGAATATAATTATCAATCTACGAACAAAGCTAATCTCGGCACAGTAATAATCTAAATCTGTTCAATACGAGCTAAGCTCTCCGACTATTAAAAATAAAGAATTTAATTGTCAATTTACGAGTAAAGCTAATATCGGCACAATAAAAGTCTAAATTGGTTCAATACAATTATATGAGCTAATCTCTCAGACTATCAAAATTAAAGAATATAATTGTCAATTTATGAGCGAAACTAATCTAAAGACATAATAACAGTCTAAATCTGTTAAATACTAAAATCAGCATTACAATGCCTAATGTTATATTATTGGTTAATAAATTAATCAACCACCACCCCCAAGGCCCCAAGGACCAATCCCCACAGCTAGGACATCCTAGTGGCCTAGTCTTGCTTTTTATAGAACCTAAGAAATATTTAAATATGTATTTTTATAAAATTATAATGCCAAGTTTAGAAAGCCTAGGCCTAATGTTGCCCTTTTGGGCAGAAGAAAAGCCACCATTGGAGAACACATGCAACCAAATCCAAGCTATCTAACCTTTGTAACTGTAGAGCCTGAAGTTATCTTAAAGTATGACTATATGACTTTTGGTTATGATGGAATCATTCGCATCACATGTATGTTTAAAATCTATACACATTTTATTTTACCTTTCTTCATCATAAGCGTATGCATGTTTAAAATCTATGCACATTTTATTTACATTTATTCATCGCAAGTGTATGCATGCTCATACATAAAACGAGCAATAATTATAAATCATCACGATTTAGTTGTAAATTACCAAATTAAGCAAATTTGGGATCAAATTATAGATCAAATTTTAACTATTTTTTGACACTAGTAAATGACCAAATTAAGCAAAAATAAATAAATCGTATTATAGACCATTTTATTGAAGCTCGTGTTCTTAATAATTAAACGCTAGACAACGCAAACTTTAATTAGTTTTTCAATATGTATATAAAATCTATGAAATTAACAGCTCAAATTTATATTTCTAAGTTGACAATATATCAATAAAAAAATATTTATAGACGATTTTATATACATTTTTTAAAACTTATTTAATGATGATGTGTCTTTAGAGGGTTTTAAAGCGTAGTTTATAAAATGGTTAAATAATTTAATGACAAATTTTATTATATATATATATTTATATTTATTAATGAGTTTGACTAGTATAACATCAGTGTCATTTCAACCTATATAACACCAACGCTAAAACCTATCAAATCAACTTCAAACGGTGAATCCAAACCGTTCAAACCGATCTACTTCATTAGTTATGCGTTTACATACATAATTTATAACTTTCGAATTTGTATTAAGTCAAGCGGTCAAATATGTGAGTTTTTAAGTTAATTTTAATACATTAATTTTTCAATATTTTTACTGCTTGATTTGATACTAAAATAACTCAAAAATATAAAAAAAAATGTATGTAAATGCATCACTCATAATGTAAATCGGTTTGAACGGTTTGGATTAATCGTTCAAAGTTGATTGGATAGGTTTTAAAGTTAGTGTTATATATATTAGCTGAAATGACACTGATATTATACTAGCCAAACTCTTTATTAATATCAATAAGTATAATTTTGTGTTAAATTTACCATATATCGATTGTTAATGAAAGCTTTATTTTATTTTATTCAGTTTTTTATTTTTGCAACTTTATGTTACTTTTGAGGGTCGTCGAATAGTTTCTTTTAGAACTCAGACAATATTTTAGTGAAATTCTGAAAAGCTCCAAGTCATTTTATGCATTTAAATAAAAATTATTATTTTAAAATAACTGTTTATTTCTAACTAGCAAGGTGCAATATAATTTGAACTTTTATATAATCTCAACCTATATTGTTATACATACAACATAAAAGATGTAAGCAAACGTCTGTTTAGGTCAATTAATCATTGGCGGTAACTAAATTTTTATGAATTTTTCTACTAATCAGATAATTATTTTTGAATATGATCAATTATTCTCAATTATTTCTAATTATTAACTTGGTGATACTTTATCCGTCCAACGACTGCATACCGTTATTTACAAATTGAAGTTACAACACTGATAAGCATTGCTATTATCACATATAATTATTTTTTAAAGATATAACAATGTATTTGCAGTTATTAAAAAAAAAGCAATTATTTTTTTAAAGATATAACATTTATAAACAAATTAACAAATTGAATAACCTTGATGCGGCCCCCCTGGCAATACTAAAAAACAAGGGGCATATCCGTCTCACCACAGGAAATATTATACGCATTTCTAGGTACAAACGGCCAAACCCCACCCCCATGAATAATAAGCCAACTTGCACTGCCTCTTTCTCTTCTCTCACTCTCTCTCTCTTTCTCTCTCCCCCCCTCCTCTCTGTAATCATCAATAGTTCACACCAAAATTGGGCGGCGGAGATACTGAAAAGAAAAAAACAGAGAGATAGATCCATGGATCCGCACCATACAGCTCTACAAACCCTAACCCAGGATGAACTCGCCGAGCTCGGCTCATTGATCCAATCCCACCACTCGTACCCCGGCCGGGGACCTCAATCAGCCACGTCGCTTGTTACACAGAGGATTGAAGCGCCGCTCAGTGCGGTATGGCCGATTGTAAGCAACTTCGCCAACCCACAACGATACAAGCACTTCATCAAGAGCTGCACGCTGACACACGGCGATGGCCAGGTAGGCAGCGTGCGTGAAGTCACGGTTATCTCAGGCCTCCCCGCTTCGACTAGTACAGAGAGGTTGGAGATATTGGATGATGATAATCATATCCTCAGCTTCAGCGTTGTTGGAGGTTAGTTAATTATATAAAATTAATTTGAAAGGTTAGTTAGTTGTTCATATAATTTGAGACGGTTATTCCTTTTGAATTGGTTAGTTGATAATATCATGTGATAAGAGTTGTAGATTAAACTCGAACTTTTGTCTTTCTCCGCTGTCCTTCAGAAATAGTATTAAGTGGCCTGATTAAATTGTTGGGTCAGTTTTGAATAAATACAACAACATTCCAGCGGTGCATGTAAATATAAAATACAATTATATTAATAAAAAGGTAATGAAAATTAATTTTTAGTTTCTACCAGAAAGCTGAAACTATGAAAGTATGAAAATCACAATGCAGTATGGATTATACATAGCGGAGACGACTGTAATTTCACTATATCAGGCATCATACTATATAAAAATTCTCGAACCAAATTAATTATTGGTAATTTCACTATACGCAATTCATTATTTTATTTTTCAGGTGAGCATAGGTTGAGGAATTACAGATCGGTGACAACGGTAAATGAGTTCAGAAAACCCGACAGCCGGCCTTACTGCATTGTGCTCGAGTCGTATGTGGTTGATATACCGGAGGGTAACACCGAGGAAGACACCAGGATGTTTACTGACACTGTTGTCAAGCTCAATTTACAGAAACTCACTGCTATTGCAACTGCCGCTAGCTAAAGATATTTTTTTTAAAATGATCAGAAATATGGTGTCGTGATCAGGAGAAAATGTAGAAATTTTTCAATGGCTGAGACATGAGAGAGGTGTCTTATTGTATGCTTTTTCTTTGGTTTGTTGAGGATTCATGTGGATGTCATGTGTGAAGAGGCATGCAAGTGGGAAGATTTCATCTTTTTTTTTTTTGTAAATTTTTAGTGTGGGGGGGTGGGGGTCTTTATCATATAATCTTTTTTTTTTTTTTCTGAATTCAATAAATTCATTGATTATGATCATGTCCTGATAGACAGCCAATCTCTTCATCTATTATTTTTTCTTATGTCGTCTTTAAATGCGCACATCATTTTCTCTCTTTTTAATTTGTTTATCCACTTTTTTATTTTAGTTGCGACTTGTGAACAGCAGGGAAAAAGGTTCTGTTCTGATATCAATCTAATATTTTTTGGAAGATACCATGCCTTAGAAATAGTCAACCCATTTATTAGGTGGTTAAAGTTTGAAAGATATGGAGCTGCGGTTCAACCCAAAATAGTGGGCCTCCTGTATCTGTTGGTACCACTTGCCTCGGATAGGTCAACACTTGTCAGAAATAAATACTGATTAGCTGTTTCACGTGCAGATACATCACATGATGTAGCTGCTCTCTGACATTTCCAAGTTCCGATCTTTGTTAAAACTGTAGATTTTTAACTGCTATATAATCTGTAGAGAATCCGGACACAGTCAGAGATCGGAGACGACGGAGAGGAAGGAAATTCAGATCCCCTAAAATTTTAATTTAATTTGCTCTCTCAATTCAATCTGTTAACTTAGCAGCAACTGCTAAGATTTAAAAAAAAATTCAATCTGTTCTAGAAAATTGATTTGATGTGTAGGTAGAAAAGAAAAAAAGCCCGCTATCAGAGTTGAACTGATGACCATCGCATTGCTCTCGTTCAATCTGTTACAAAATGTTAATATGACCTCTTCATTTATAAGAAGAAAAGACACATCGGGTTCCTCTCCATTTTTGTCGTGCGAAATAGATACATATATCGCCGCAAACTTAAAAAATCAAACTCATGTTAGAGCTTGATGAAAAAAAAAAACAGAGGAAGAGTTGCGATAGAGTCCAGAATAAATTAATTTGATATATGCATGGAGCGTGATAAGCAAGAGAGAAAAAAAAAATACAGGTCAAAGGAATATAAAAGATTATGCAAGGACGAAGACTTCAGGTCTTCATTTGGCATCATACATTTCTTCAATAAATAGAGTAGAAGATGATTATTTTCCGAACCTATACTGTTGTTATTCATTTCAATACTTTTGTAACAGTGATGGATTCAAAGAGGTTCAGAGGTACGCAAATGTTCATTTCTGAATTCTGATTTTTTATGTTAATATTAGTGGTATTTTATATTTGTATGTTTGTTTTTGAATTTAATTCACAGCTCATACTGATTCGTAAAAAAAAAAAATAAATAAACAAAAAAAGAGGTGGTCTGATCCGCTACTCCTTTCAAAAGAATTAAAGATTCGCCAGGAAATATAAAACGTCTGTCACTCTGCTCCGATTTATCAGGAGGAAAAAAAATGATTTGTGTCGCTATAAAGAAAAAAAAGGAAGAATTTTGTGTTGCGTCCCCGTTTGCCAGAGGAAAGAAAAAAAGACAATTTACTTCCCACTTCTCAGTTCGGCCAAACTGATCTTCTGTATCGACTCTTCTACTTTTCCTTCTCCTACTTTGACTCTTTTTCTTCTCTGAATCTTTGGTAAGTGATCAAACCCTAATTATTGTTTCTTTTTTCTGATATGTGAATTAGAATTAATTTGATAATTGGGTAATTGACTAATGACTTTGATATGATACATTAGTAATTTGGTAATATGTTAATTTTGTCAAAGACTTTAATTAGGTAACTGATCCTGAATTTGACATTTTAGGAGGTAAGGGGATTAATTAAATTTTCTCAAAAACTTGTGAGAAAAAAATTACATTGTTTATCTCTTGATTTACAAATTAGTATTGATATTGTTGTTGGCTACCACTAGTGTTGAAAGAATATTTTTGGCAATAAATATGATGAAATTGAGAAGAATTTGTTCAATGGTTGATAGTGAAAAAAATATGAAGATTCGCAAAAGTAGGTTCAATTTATCGTCGCTAGGTATTACTATATTTTCTGTTTATACCTACACGAACACTATTTATAACAATTTTTAATATTTTGGATAAAATGTATAATCTTATCAGTATTTTGCAGTGTTATAAATAGCGTGTTATAGCGACACAATAGCGTTTTCGGACTTTGAACACTATGCCATGGGATAAAAGTACGTTATTTCAGCTACGATCGCTATAGCGATAATAGCGGTCCACTATCTGCACTACGAGCTACCCGCTATAGCGCACGCTATGCTACATAGGTTTTTATATAAAGACTCAAACTAAAAAATAATTTTAAAGATCTATTTTTGAAGGTCCAGTTTGATTTTGTTTTTAAATAGAAAAAATAGATAGTTTATTCTATGAAGTCTATGTGTTTTTTTAATAGAAAAAAAATATAGTTTATGACACGATGCTTAGGTTATTTTGAATGGATAAAGATAAATAGTTTATAATATTATTAGAGTTATTTTGAATAGCAATTTGGACTTTGTACTGGTTTAGTATGAATATGCTAATTCCTTAATCAATTTTGTGTTACTTATTGCTCTATGAGACTTTAGATAATGTTGATAATTAATAGAAATATAAAATGTATTTTTTTAAATAAAAACGTTATGTTTAATAGCTTTTGCTATAGCTACGTTATTCGCAATAGCTTCTTGTTTTTTACCTTTTCACTATGACACAATAATCGCTATTTAAAACCTTGATATTTTGTGCTCTCAACATAAGTTTTAAGGGTCAACGGCAAAACAGAAAAAAAAAAAAAAGGATTAATTTTTTTTAGGGTCAACAATAAAGGTAAAACAACCGTCAACATTTTATATTAATAAAAAAATATTTATAAGAAAAATAGAGGATTATTATATGATAAGTTTTAAGAACTTCGACCCAGTCTGAAAGAAATTTTTTCTTGCAAAATACAGAAAGATGACAACATCAAAATTTTACTAGACATTACTCTTTATTATACATTTATTTTGCCTTATACTTATATATTTTCTTCTCAAATAAAATTGAAAGGAAGGGAGAGAGGAGCGGGAGGAGATGTTATCAAGTCATATTTTAAAATTGGGAATTTAGCTACATCTTAGTTTTGTTCTTCGGGATAATGCATGTATAATTTGGAAATATTTGTTTTGTTACAATAGTACAATACACATACATATGTAAAATTCGGAAATTTAAGATAGAAAACATATTTTGCAAAAGAAAAAAAGAACCGAAAATTGGTTCGGGGAAAATTCAGAAAATTATTATGTTACCAAAAAAATGAGGAATCTTGTTACTATGTTACCAAGCACTACCTAAAGGCAATTGAAATAAATCAAGAAATACTATGCATTTATCCCAGATAGATGATCTTTTAATGGAATAAAATGAGGAAAATAAGGTAAACGAATATTAAGAAATTATACAATATATTGCACTAGTAAGTATAAAGGGGGCTCGCTTAAACTCATGTTTGTTGCAATCACAATAATGGTGAGTGCTCAATGGTTTATAATGAAAAAAAAATATAATATAATAAATTGCTATTATGATCGAATTAAATTAAAAATGATCCATGATATTGTCAAGAGGGAAAAAGAATGTTGATTTCACTCAGAAAATATACAAAAAAAATTATTATTGTTTTTAGATTTTGTTATCTAATAATTAGTTGTGACTTGTGAATTAAGTTGCAAACATTGTTGAGTAATTAAGTTCCTAAACTTGTGTTGTAACTTCAAATAAAAAAAATAAACCATTAGATATATTTTATACCATTTATGTAACATATATTTTTTTTGTTTTTAAAGGTTTCAATATACTCCAGTATTTTTTTAGATGATATTCTCGAGAATCGAACATAAAACTTCTTCGTAGAGAGACAAAACTAGTGCTATTGCAGTAAGCCCGCAATTCTCTCTACTACATACATAAAAGTTTACAATTTTTTATTTCATCTATATATATTTGTCAAGAGTTGGAAAAGGTTCCTAAAATATTTTCATTGATTTTTCTTTTTAATAAAAGTTGATCTGGTTATCCCATGATACATAACAAAATAAATCGAAACAATCCAAATCATGTATGCAAGTATATGATAAATAAATATAAAAAAATAATAAATTAAATTTACTTATGTAATGCTAAAAAATTAGCACTGAATCCTTCAATTTTATATTCTGCTAGTGGGACAGTGGTTTAATTATTCGACTTTTGACATGTGATAACTAGAAGAAACTTTTTATTTTCGACTGAAGAGGAATCTAGTTTTCATATATAGTTGGGATATCAAATGGCCACACAAATACAGTGGGTGCACGTGAAGTGGTTTTTGGTACTCAAAAGCATGTTACCCATTTCCAATTTTCCAGCCTCTGAGCCTCTCCGGGTTGAATTCACATCCAGTATCTCACTGAACCTGACTGAAACGGACGGTCCAGATTTACTTTTAATTTAGATTTTTAAATTGACACAAATTTCAAAGCACCTCCAACATCATCTCAAGTAATCACCGACTGAGAGTAAATTTAGACTGTCTGTTTCGGTCAAATTCAGTCAGGTACCTGGGAGGATAAGTATCCCTCCGGGTTACTGATAGCGTATTCTCTACAGAGTTTTTTCGTCCGGAGTTTTTAATTTGGTCTGTTTGTTTTGAATTGGACAGATTAAATCAGATCTTGTCTGAATTGAAAAAAAAAATTCTCAAAATTTGTGGAACTTTTAATCGGGTCCGTCCGATCTAAAACGAACGGACCGGATTAAAAGCTCCGCACGAAAAAACTCCGCAGAGGATACGCTCTCCTGGATTACCAGGTCGCCATGATAAGCTCACCGCTTGAATAAAATCCGGCTTAGCTAAATATATATACTTGCCCAAATTTTTTTTTAAATATTTACCAAAATTAAATTAATTTTATATGCTTGTATTCACAATTACTAAATTTATGCATTCAGACAACTAAAACGATAATAACATATTTTTGTAATTATATGACAAAATAAACTGGATGCATGTGTTTAGTTTGTTCAATTTGAAATCACACGATCAGCTTGTGTAATTACCAATATTTTTCAACCGTGTGAACGTATAATTTTAATAGAAAGTACTAAATATATATGTTCAAAAACTAAACATTTTATCTATTTCATATCTATAGGTTTAGTTGTATGATTGTAATTTTATTGTATAAGATGTTATGTACTTTTCTTTCCATTTTTTTGGTTAGTGAATAATATAGACTGTTACAAGCATGAGCGGATTCAGAATTTTCATCAAGGGACAAAACAATAGCGAACCCGATTTAAATAGCTAATTGGATTTAAACTCATTAACTAATTCAGTATTCGATAAAAAAATACTTTAATTTATATTTTTCAATACTCTAATTTATAATTATAATTACCAATCATAATTAAAAAAACTATTTTAATTCTAAATTTAACCTGAATTATAAATAAAAAATCTATAGAGAAAAAAAATTTAGAAAAAAAAAGATAAAGTCGATTGATAGATTCTTTATTAAAACTCAAAATTCAATAAAAACAACTGTTTCATGTGCCTCCGCCCATAATTGCGTGAGTCATTTGCTTTAAGAAAATAATATATATAAAAATTAAAATTAAGGTGAGAATAAATGAAAATAACAAAGAACCGTACGAAGTATTGCCAAGAACCAGTCATTAAAAAGAAACAACGAACTGGAAAACGACCGCTCAAAATATCAAGCAACTTTACTTGATATCTATCTAGCTGTAAATAGTCTGTCTGCTGACAATCTGCCACGTATATAATACCTGAACAAGTGGAGGTTATTTATAAATATAACTATCAACTTACCAAGATAGCGCAGCTGAGCACCTGTGCCTGGTGAAATCTTTCTCGTAATGCTCCAATTTCCTTTGTTGTATACTTATATATCACATGCCTCTAAGATCCCCTCTAAAAATATATTCAATAAAATTATTGTAAAGGAGATAGATAAAAGAAAAAAAATCTATATATAAATTGAAGTATTGCACGTCTAAAAATATATTCAATAAAATTATTGTAAAGGAGATAGATAAAAGAAAAAAATCTATATATAAATTGAAGTATTGAACTAGGACAGTAAATAAACTGAATTTAAGCGAGTTACCTTAACTCATACTCAGCTCATTTAATAAACGAGCGAGTTAACTCGAATTAGAATGGTAATAACAAGCTGTAGAGCCAATTCAAATTCAGTTCGTTATCAACTCGAGTTGACTCGTAACTCATTTAATCAGTCAAGTTCTTTAGATATTGTTATACACTAGTATGCGTTTATCTATACACAAATAATTGAAATAACCTAGTAATAGTTTATCTAAATACAAACAATCTAACACATAGATAATAGGTCAACTCAAAGCAAACAATAACTTAGAATCCAATAATTTTTCATAAACAACTTAGTATATAAGCACCAACAAACTCATGTTATGTAACTCGAGTTATAAATGAGCGAGTTGGGCTATACTCAAACTCAGCTTATTTATTAAACGAGTCAGCCAACTTGAGTTGTAAATGAGTGAGTTGTGAGTTCGAGCAATTTTGTACAATCCTATATTAAACTATTGATTCGTTATTTAAAGAAACTCAATTAATTATGAGGAGGGTTCAAAGGTCCTTATTTTTTGTGCCTCTATCATGCTTTCATTTTTTAAAACTTTAATAATTCAAGATTTAAAACTTAAAAGTCAAAATAAAATCATTAGATGTGATCTATGTTATTTTCTCTATATGCTTATAAAAAATTTATCACATTTCAATTTTATTTTGATTGTCATCAAGAGCTTGTAAAAAATGCACTAATTTAGATGATTTCTAAACGTTGATTTTTAAACTTATTGATTCACATAAAAATAAAATTGAAATGTGATAATTTTTTATAAGCATATAGAGAAAATAATATAGATCACATCTAATGGTTTTATTTTGACTTTTAAGTTTTAAATCTTGAATTATTAAAGTTTTAAAAAATGAAAGCATGATAGAGACAAAAAATAGATGTATTTGCACCCTCATTAATTATTCAGTTACTTTTAAGTATTTATTCAAGTGTACAATCATTGTCACATAAAAACAATGCCTCGACAATTTACAGTGTCTTTACGGTGGATACTTCTTAGAAATGTTTTGGTTTTCTTAAATTTTTAATTTCAGTGGCGACGATTATGACCAACAGCATGAATGCATAAAAGAATAAAAGCGTTGATTCTATTTATCAGAAATGCTTAATACTCTTGATCGGAATAAAAAAAAACAATAAAAATAGAATTCAATTCAATAGAAGAGAAAAGAATAAAGAATAAATTTAGAATTGAGTTTAATTTGTTGATTGGATGCAGTAAATTAGATGAAGAACTTCAATAATTGATAGTAAATAAAAACTCTAACATTTTACTTAATTTATGAAATATTGCTATTAGCAAAGAGAATGAAAAACTGAAGTGAAGAAATAAAAGCGCAATAAAATTCCAACAGTTCAAGCAAAGAAAAATTGAAGACGAACCTCAATTATAGGTGAAATTGATCAACTAAAACGAGACAAAGTTGAAACTCAAATGAAGACAAAGATGACTCGATAAGACCCGCACTTCAACTCTCTCTTTTCTTCTTTATTTTTCTCTTATTCTTTCAATCAAGTTACACGAACCAACAAGATTGCAAATGAGAATGTGACCACTGACGAGGGCAAATAGGTATTTTCACCTTAGCGAAATCATCTCTCGCCAAATACCTTTAATTTTCCTGTTATTTCGTTAGAGGAAATATTCCCTCTCAAATTCTACCAAATTGCATCATCTCTCTCTGATGTTTTTGTTCCGATCAAGAACCGAGTAAGAATTTCTCTTCCATTTGTTGTTTTAGCGAAAAACTTCTCATTCCGATCAAGGAGTAAAGAACAATGATTCGGTTACTTGTAGTAAATGGGGAAAAAAAATCCATCTATCTCCTTTTGGGTTATTCATTTAATATATTTTGAAAAATAAAAAAATCATGTCTATATCATATTTAAACAACACAATAGTAACTTCAACGTTTTTGAGAAACTTACATTTTGATATTGAAAGTATCAGTTTCAAGTTCATTGTTTGTATAATTAAAATTTCAACAATTTAAACTTAAAAATGAAGGTCTTTTACGTGTTTATGCTTCAATATTCAGATACTGATAATAAATGTCATAGGTGCTTATAATTAAACATTAAGGTGTCAAATATGTCAGTTTTATGTCCATTGTTCTTGTAATCGCAAGTAAAACTTCACATATTTATTGTTTATAATGAATATTTTAGATATTTATTAAAGAAGGGTTCAAATGTCTCCATTATGCCTTCATTTTTAAAACATTAATAACTCAAAATTTAAAACTTAAAAGTCAAAATAAAACTATTGGATATGATCAACATCATTTTATCTATGCCCTTGTAAAAAATTATGATATTTCAACTTTGTTTTGATTATCATTAGGAGCTTGTAAAAACATACTAATGTGAATAATTTTTAGACGTTGATTTTTCAACTAATTGATTCACAAAAAAAAAAATCGAAATGTGATAAATTTTTTTGAGCACATAAATAAAATAGCATACATCACATCTAACAGTTTTATTTTAAAATTTATAATTTAAATTTTGAGTTATTAACATTTTGAAAATGAAGACGTAATGGAGGCAAAAAAAATAAAGACATTTGAACCATCCTCTATTTATAATTACATAATTTGGTAGAAGTAGTGATAGTTTTACGTGTATTAATACTTGTATAGACTTCATATAGATTGAAGGGAAGATAAAGGAGCTGTAAAGAGGAGATTGGCGGAGGAGAAAGAGAAAGGAATTACAACGGGATATGAATTTGTTGTTTTTCTCTGCGAAAAGCATGGATTTGTTTCTCTTCATCAAACTGTTTAAATGAGGTATAAATTCCTTATTTCTTTTGAAGAAAAGAGAAGTAGATTTCATCTTTAAATTTGATATTTGAATGATTGAGACGAAAAAAAAAAGATGATTTTTCCTTTTTTTTTTTAAAGATAAACAACAGATTTGATTCCAATGAAGCGAGAATTTTTCTTTTTTGAAGAAGAAAAATGTAGAAATCATGCCTCCATATTTCATTAATTGAGACAACAAAAATGTCAAATTTGCAAAGTTTATTTCCAAAGTGAAATTTAACTTAAATAAATAGAAAATAAACAAAATCCTATCACATATGCAAGTATTATATTATCTCTAATTTTTCGGCAATTTTTATTAATACCTCCAAAAACAAAAAAGATTTTCAAATAGATCCGTGTTCAATTTTTTTCAAAACTGCCCTAACCGCTAGGCTCATGAGCGGCCCAAAACACCAAGCAGACTGCCCCCCATAAGGGCAGGCCACACCCCTACCAGACCGCTCCCTACAGGGGCGGGCCACACCTCTAGCAGACCGCCTGTGGTCCGGGTGGTCCTTTTTTTTTTTAGAGAGATCTTAATATTTTGATTTAAATGATTTTATGAAGAAATTTTTTTCTTGTTTAGAGTGTATGCCAAAAAATAAGACATTTGGTATATTTATGCAGTGATGTCATAACTCTTTATAACTTTGATTTGATTTGTCAGTTGGATATCACAAGTCTAAATATAACATTAATTAAGGACTTGACATTGATTCTTAATAATTTATATTATTCAATTATACACAATGAAATATAGTTAGATTGCCTCAATGATGTCAACTGTTTTTTTTTTTAGAGAATAATTAGATTATTTGATTATCGTCAACATATACCATTTGCTCAGAGATAGACAAACGAACACAATAAATAGTACATGCATTATAAAATAATTATATGAATAATTCTTGAATAATCTTAGTCTTTTGACTAAACAAAATACTGATCATTGTACGTCTGCCGTTGAACGAAAACTTAAACTGAATTTTTGAGACACTAAACGATGATTTTTTGAAATTCTGATGCTTCAGATGCCCAGGGGTTCTCCCCCAGGGCAATATTCAAATTCGTCTTGTCCCCCCTTTCCGAAAGGTGGTCATACGAGCAAATCCGGCTTTCCTAGCCAAAGTTATGGCTGTATTTTTGAATGCTCTACATGCGGGTGTAATCACTTTTGCAATTTGATTCCTGTATCAGTCTAGATGTATTGATTTACTAGAAGATGTCAAATCTGATGTTTTTAGTGCATTACACTATACTAGTGGCCTTTGCTTAGTGCTTGGCTGTTGAGTTTGGACTTGGTACCATACCAGATGTCAGTCTAGGGTACATTGTGCATGGACAGAGATCTAATTTGAGGTTTGTTCATATTTTAGTAGCTCTAAATTACTGTTTTAGTATCAGAAATAAAGAGAAAATAATCAACAAGCTGTCAAAGCTTGGAAATTTTTGAATCAAGGCCAAATCCTTAATTAGTGTTATCGTTAAACTTGTGATATCCAACTGACAAAAGTTATAAAAAGTTACGACATCACTGTATAAATATACCAAATGTCTTATCTTTTGGCATACACTCTAAACAAGAAAATTTTTTCTTCATAAAATTATTTAAATCAAAATATTAAGATCTCCCTAAAAATAAAAATAAAATAAAAAGGACCTCCCAGACCACAGGCGGTCTGGTCCCTAGTGGACTGCCCCTGGCCTGAGCGATATGCTAGAGGTGGCCCGCCCCTGTAGGGGGCGGTCTGCTCGGTGTTTTGGGCCGCTTGTGGGTCCAACGGTCGAGACAGTTTTGAAAAAAAAACTAAACACGGGGCAATTTTAAAATTTTTTTGTTTTTGTTTTGGAGAATATTAAAAAAAAATGGCCGCCAATTTTTATTATATCAATTGCGTTCCAATATAAAATTATTAGCATTTTGTTTCTAAATATTCACGTACACCTTTCTCTCCATATTACAAAATACATAATTGTTTGCACTCTTTTAATAATACAAGACATTTTAATCAATCTATGCAAATTTCTCATTCAAATTAAATAATTGTCTGCTTAATTTCTAATGTTAACAAACATTCCGAATTTTACATTTATAACAATCACCCTCCGATTCAAAAGTTCCATTTGTTTCTGTTAACGCACTAAAATTTTCATGCTTTCATTAATCAGTCGAGGCTGAAAATAAATAATTCTCTTTTTTCTAACAAAAATAGTACCAAATTAAACACGGATGCAGGTTCAACAAAGATGATTCCCGAATGAGTCATATAAATTAATTATATTATTCTTAAACCCCATAACAATTATTTTTCTAATGAAATACGGGAGCTCGAAAAGAATCTTTTGTTTTGACTTTGATTACTTTTAATACCTTATAATCGATCTACTGAGGAACTTGTGCCATAGCATAGGTAATCAAGTCCGGGTACGTTTAGCTTGATTACTTAGGTTTCGATAGGGGTGTCAACGGGTACGATACGGGTCGGGTGGAGGCATTTTCATATCCGTACCTATTATGATAACGAAAAAAAATCTTTATCCTTACCCGTATTTTCGAATACGGTACGAGTCGAGTAAACGGATAAAAAAGCGCTATTAACATTTCAATTTGTGTTTTCGATAAAATAATTTTTAAAATAAGAAAAAATAATAATGAATACAACTAATTTGTATTATGAAAATTTAATAAAATACAAAAATTTTATTGTATTATGTATTATCTTCATACAAATATATATTTCTATATGTAATTTTATTTTTTTTAAATTATCTTATACTAAAACGGGTAAGATAACGAAAAAAAATCATTACCCTTACCTGTATCCGATTAGCTAACGAAATAAAAATCTTATCCTTACCCGTGTTTTCGGATACGATACAGGTTGGGTAAACGGGTAAAAGGGTGCCATTGACACCCCTAGGTTTCGACCTAAGAAAAATTTATTTTTGTTGATCCTCTTTGGTCTAGTTCAATTAAGAAAATAATTAATATGTGTCATTGTCCGTTCGGTTATGAGATTTGCTTACGAAGTTACGATGACCTATTTTTCTGTATTTTTTTTCTCATTGAAATAAGCTGAACAACTTCCCAAATCTGTGTGGCATTTAAATGGTCTATTTCATAATAAGTATATCTCGCTATTAAAAAAATAATGAGATTTAATACATGTTGTATACTTAATCCAAGAAAAAATTGTGAAAATAAAAATTTTATAACACTTCACACCTTATCAAATGACTACATTGTACAAAATTTCATAACACATGCATTGGTCTTTCTTTATTGAAAAATATTAGATATGTTTATTGTTGAAAGATTTTATGCCAAAATAAAAGGAGTGAGAAATTAATTAAATACAAGTGTATGGATGAAAAAAAACATAAAACAGATGTGCGCTCAAGGGAATCCCATGACAGGGTCCCCTCTTGTCATTTGTTTATTATCTTTCCTTTCTTTTTCTAAAGAAAAGTGCCCTGCATTAATTTAAGCACGCAAATCCGAACTATAACCAATAACCTCACAGATAGCTGCTTCTGGATCGAACTGAGATAGCTTAAATATTTGTTTATATATAATAAAGTTTTACGCTTGATATGGATGTCTCTCTGTGATGTGAGGCATTTAGAGACACTGTGCACGAGAGCCTTGCTTCTTGCTTCCCTGATTATTATTTCTATAGTTTGTGGTGGTTGCTCTGTGATTTGGTTGGTGACCACCTTTTGAACACACAACTACACAGCACTTTACTGGACCGATTAATGAAAGGTTAGCTGATCCAGATTCAAATAAAAAAAATACATAGTTTAGCTGATTGAAATGAAACTTCTTCAAAGATGAGGTAGCAATTTCAAGTCCCAATGAAGACAAGAGATTCCCCCAGTAGATTCTAAAAGGTACTAGAACATAAAAAGATGTCGGGTTTCATGTAATGATAGTAAGAATATCAAAATTAATTTTTAACTGATTCACAATTCAAACTTTTAACAACATGCATTTTCAGAAATTACACGAACCTCTCCGCTTAAGAAATACTTTCAATGGACATCAGACTCAAACTGCATTACCGTGATACTTAAAATTTCAACAAAAATCGTGCAAATTATAATATTTTCCTAAAAAGCTAATTTTCGGTTTCTTTTTTAACTATACAAAAAGCTGTTAAATATACGTACTATTTTCGGTACAATCATATAAATATTATTGTACAATATGTTGTCAAACAGAGAGTCAGAGACTGACTACCAACCGTGGAACTTTGTCAATTTATGAGCCATGTACAAAATATACAAAAAGTTCGAATAAGATCACATTTATTTTAATTTTTGTACTTCATCCGCATATACGTCGACGCTTCATTAATAGGCGAGTCAGATAAAAAATACGGTGGTATCAAACCTTGCGTGCTGTAATTTGACGGTTCAGATCAATAGTTTGAGAGAAATAAAAATATAGATTCATAGTACAGATATCCCCTGTCTCACTGTTTTATTATTTATACATTTGTTATTATCTACTTATTGCTTATTCGGCAACGTTTGAAAGATACATAATCTTGGTTAGACGGCTTTACTAAGCCCAAAATAAAAAGATTACAGAATCAAAATTTAACAGGCCGATTTAGTAAACTTGATAATAAATCATTCGAAATCCGCTTAAGATCAGACCACTAAATTTAATTACGGGGCCCAATACTTGAACATGTGTAAGTGTAATGAAGATAATTCCTTCCAATGTAGATTTAATGTAAAACAAGGTAACCTAACAAGATTTGGGAATTTTAACCAACAGCCCATCGAAACCCACCAAATCCATCTAAAGTTCTAAACCCACTTAATACTTGGATTCATTTCATTCAATGGGAAGGAAATAGATACATGGCATGAGAAATTAATCTAACACAGAAGTAAATTCTTTTACTAATGGTCTTAAAGTGATAACACCCATGCCTTACAGAACCCTGATAACAAAATAAATAAATTTTATTTAAACAAACAATCCAGCTGCTGAGTTTCCCTCTTCATTTTCTTTTGTTTTATAAACCTCAGCATACATTTCCTCTATCATAGGCTTCCATAGCCTAACCCTTGCATTGATAAACCAATTGGATACCTAAAATGTCACAGTAATGAGATAATCAGACTATCAAATTTTAGACAAGATGTAACTGTATAAAATTGAATCCTAAAATGAGCACACACTAGTATGGGAGGATTGATATAGGCATGAGAAAATTGTTACATACCTGGCTCCTGGTTAAACCACTTTTTACAGCGAGCACATCCTTCTCATTATCACTAGGATACCTAATAAAAACAAAAGTACATAAAAAAAATATGAAACCACTTCCTGACTTCTTCGCTTACATACACTGCGAGACTGTAATTTATAAGAAAGAGAAAATAAGAGAAGATAAATACAAAAGATATTATAAACAACTTACGGGCGCAGAAAGTTCTGGAACATCCAAGCCTTCAAAACTGAAACAGATTTTTCAGGAAGGCCCCTCTGAGGCCTCCAGATTTGCAATTCTGTCCTCTTCAATTGCTTATCTTTCTGTGATGCCCAGTTCTTGATGAAGGAAGATTCAAAGGTCGCATCTTTACTGGTGTGATATTTTGGAAGGGAAACTATCTCTCGTGTGATTCTTTTCCTTAATTGTTTGTAGAGAGAAGAGATTGTCAGGTGCGCAAATGGGGCAACGATGTTCCCGCTGTTGTGCAAGTCAGTTAAGGCATTGAATTTGGAGATTATATTTTGAATCTCATCCAAGCACTTGTTATATTGGTTATCGACCTGAAATTAAAAAAGTGGCAAAATAAAGAAAGCATTAACCAACAGACAATGGATTACAATTGATGTGTGTTTGTATCATCAGCAGAAGTCATAATGGTACCAGTACCAATACAGGTGCTGCTAAATGTATGCACAGGTACCCGTACTGCATACTACTTTTCCACATGGAATTATTATTATTACTATAATCAAACCGATACCATACTGGTCGCCATAAACCTGGTATAATCAGTACATATAAGAAATAGTGCTAAATACATGGCATCTTTGAGGTGATACTGCACCAGTAATCTTCCAAAATTTGCATTGGTATGGTACACAGGACTGGAGTCACTGGACCTGACAGATACTAGTGTTGTGACCCTTGGTAGTTGATAATGAAGCCCACATACCAATTGAAGCATGCGTAGCAGTTCCGCTTTGGATGCATTAATCTCTCGTTGCACGAAATTGCCCTCCATATCCACATCAGCACATGTAACACTACCAGCCTCTTCTTCTAGACCCAACATCTCACCTGAGTCAACCCCTGAAACGGCACCTCTACTAGAGCGTACTGGTTGGGTACTAGGAGAATTAAAAGCACATGCTGTGTCGGCTAACACGTAACTCGTAACCTCAGAAAGAATTTGTTGTACCACTTGTAGGTACTTTGACTTGACATGAGAACAGTTATCAGGTCTATGAAAAGGGAGCTGACCTGATTCAAACCCAGTAACATGACTCAGATTTGAGCAGCTTGGCTCTGACAACTGGGATCCAAGAGTCAGGGATAGCTCGTTATTTGCAATATAGTAAGATGAAGGGATGGCAAATGTAGGCTCTTGGTGGTTCAAATTTTCATAGTAGAAGTTCAAATCCTTTTTGGGAGTGAATAAGAATGAGGCGGCAAAGGAGGGCTGAATTGCAAAATTGGAAGAAGAATTAGCAGTAATACAGCTATCACTTGGGTTGATTGAGGTTTCTTCCATGTAAGTAATTGTTTCTTGAAAATGAGGGGGGCCTAACAGAATGTTGTTTTGTATGAAATCGGTATTGTAGCTGGAGTCGGTACCATGAGGCATGCAATTTGAAGGAAATGGCAGAGCTGCTTCACAGAAGAAGTCGGTGTTCGGTAGAAGAAAATTGTTCATTTTTAAATATTCTGAGAGAAGCTATTTGGAATCATATGATAGACCTGAAATTTCAAAAATGCATATAGAATAAGCCCCTTGTAATGCTATTTTTAACTTGTAGAACGTCTTCTTGCCAACGTTCTCAAAGTAACAAAAGCAACTTCTTTCTTATATATTTTTAACGATAAATTAATTAACAGTTATAGTAACAAACAGTTAAAAGAAAAGAAAAATAGTACTACGAAAAATACAGTTAAAATGAGAATAGTTTGGTACCAGTCTCATGCAATTATATTAAAAAGCATTTTAGTTACCTAACTAAATATTTAATCTATCCAAAAGGAATCCTAGTGCAACCAAAACAATCTGAAATGAGAACACACGCAAACAAAATCTAAATAATGAAAACATTTCAGCTAATCATTGATCAGTGAGATGAAATGGTAAAGAAAAGAGGTAAAAGATCAGATAAACAAACCTTCTGATATTAGACAAAGTACCCTGACGTAATCTCTTCAAAAAACCCTGAAAAAGAGTATAAATCTAAAAGTTAAACATGCTCTTACAATTTAAATCCCTTTAGAACCATCCTAAAAAGGAAAAGAGGCCATTTCCATATAGAAAGGGTACAGGGGAGAGAGTTCTCTTACCCAATAATGAGAGAGAAAGAGGTACAGAGAAGGGGGGTGTTGAGAGAGAGAATGAATTCAGAGTCTCTCAGGTAAGGCCATGCTTTTAAAATACGTACAGACATGTGGCCAAATAGAAGAAACCGCTTGTTCTCAAGCGATCAGAGACTTGGGTTTTCATACAGCACAAAAAAACAAGATTATGGGACCCAATTGTAAATGTGCACTATACCCTTCCCCTTTTAACCTCTTATGGGCAAATTTCACGAACTTATATTAAATGATCACCGAATTTCCATCAGTGACTTTGCAGTGGTCAACATGTATGTCAAAAGTAAGTAACATAGAATAATCCTGTTGTTACCACCATAAAAATTTAGGTCCCCTTGCCTAAGGGCTTTGAAATAAAAATAAATACATAATTTAGGTCCCCTCATCTTCAATATGATTTCTGTTTAACAACAATACAATTTCATATGAAAAATATTAAACGATTCAATAAACTGTTTGTATTTTAATATTTGTAAAACACAAATATTAATTCTTAATATAGACCAGTGCAATGCATATTACCGTAGCCGTGCCCTCTCATTTTCTCTTAAAATTTCCTCATAAAATATTGCATAAAGTACTGTTTTGTCCCAAATCAGTAAAACACATTTTCCTAAATTATTCGGAAATTCTGACAATATAAAAAAAAAAAACAAAAAACAAAATGTTACATAACGGTGAACCGGTTAATTTTATTTTTATTGCACTAACAAAAAACAAAATGATCGGCAAATGTCCATCCAGGAAATAGTTATTGTTTTATAATATGTGCAAGTGCTATCCTTTTGGGATTAGGAAACAAACAAATATCTAACCAGATAGAGATGGCTCAGTTGTCCAAAATTGTTTGGGATGTGTTAGGTTAAGAAAAATAAATATAATTGGGCCAAAATGAAAAAAAAGCACTCTGCTCCCTGTTGTGCTTCATACATGATACATGTAGTACAAGTGGGGATTCTATCAGATTGAATAATTGCAGTGGGGCTTGCACTCACAGTGCCAAGTAAAAGACAATGGCAAAGGATTTCAAGCCTCTTTAAAATATTTATCGGTTTTATCACCTCATGATTGCTCACTGGAGGCTAGGGGATGAGATCATGAGAACTGAGAACAAAAGGCAAGCACAAATCTTCGTTAGTCCCAAAGAAAATCAGATTTTATTATTAGTACTAAAAAAGTTCGTCCTGTGTTGATTAGTGTCGATTGTATCCTTAATCCCTGACCAGGTGAAAGAAAAAAAGTAACTTTGTCCCTTTTAAAAAAGAAAAAAAAATGAACAATAGTCTATACAGCGTAAGCTTCTTGGTTCATTAGTGTCGATTGTATCCTTAATCCCTGTCCCGGTGAAAGAAAAAAAAGAAGAAGTAACTTTGTCCCTTTAAAAAAAAAAAAAATGAACTATAGTCTATACATTACAGTGTAAGCTCATTGGTTCGGTTCGGTTGAAAACAAAATAAAATGACAAATTAAAATTTTATTTAATTTTTAAAAATAAAATAAACTTATCAACTAAAATTAAATTGAACTAAATTTTAGTTTATTCTGTTGAACCAAAATAAAAATATCAATAAAAATATGAACAATTTTTGTTAATTTTAAAAATTTTGTGGGCTGGAAAGAATTATAATTCTCTTTTTGATCGGTTAAGTCCAACAAGTTTTAAAAATTTCTACACAGAACTGAACCATACAATTAAATCAATTTAAAAATGAACCAAAACGATTTATTCCACCGAAAAAACCAAATTATTTAATCCAAACTCTCTTGACTCAATTTAAAATCAATTAAACCGGATCCTATGAAATATGAACACCGGTGACTGTTACATACTTAAAGTACCTTTCTTTGCTGCTTTAGTGCTTTGCATAGACGATATTATATTTATTCTTTATTGCAGAAATTACAGCGAATTATTTTACCCAAATCAAACCATAAAGGTAATACTGTGAAAAATTATCTAAAATATATTAGCGAGTTATCAATTAAATCATAATATCATACATATTGCTAAAGTACTATTGCTTTTATTCCCATGTAAATTATGTAATTGATACCAAGATATTGTTCGTTCAAATCTTAACAGAAAGTCAATCATTAAGGAGGAGAGTTCAAATGCCTCCATTTTTTGTGCTGCCTTCATTTTTTAAACTTTAATAATTTAAAATTTAAAATTAAAAAATAAAAATAAAACCGTTAGATGTGATCTATGTTATTTTATCTATGTACTCATAAAAAATTATCACATTTTAATTTTGTTTTTATGTGAATCAATAAGTTAAAAAATCAATGTCTATAAATTATCCGCATTAGTACGTTTTTTTACAAACACTTGATGACAATTAAAATAAAATTAAAATGTCATATTTACTGTTTATACGTGCATAGATAAAATGATGCATATCATATCCAACAAATTTTATTTTAATTTTTAAGTTTTAAATTTTAAATTATTAAAAAATTTAAAAATAAAGATACAATGGAAATGGAAGCATAAAAAAATGAAGGCTGTTGAACTCTCATCATCATTAGGATAGGATAGTTAAGGATCAAACACTCCAGGTCCAGGACATGTATAAAGATGGATTTCATGAAATTTAGAAACTGGGTCATAATTGCTAACCAGACTTTTCTCTGCCCGTTGCTTGAATCAATGCAGTGTAATTGCAGTTTGGATTTATTAGCAGTATTTGCAGCTCGACACTGTATGGCAAAAACAAAAATGATATTGCCAAATTTATTTCTGCAATATATTATTGGAATTTGGAAAATAGTTTCTCTCGAGGGTCTCAGACTCAGGTCTGGCCTTCTGGCCTGGCCCCCCAATAGGCTCCTTCATGCGTCACCTTAGACAGCAAGAGCAGGCCTTTTCAGACTTGCCAGACATTAACAAACAAAAACGAAGAAAATGAATAGAATCAATCTTTGACTACCTAAGCAGCGAAAAATGAGTAAATAAGTATATTGTTAAGCTTAATGCCTCAACCCACAGTTTCTTTAAATATACATTTAATAAGGTAAGTTGTTCTCACAGTGTCAATGAAAATAATAACAGGGAAGAATTAAAATAATAAATACCACAGAAGAACTCACAGACCACAATCACTACCAGGCTTAATATTGTTCATCGACTTAATTATGTGCAGGCAGCGGACTCAATATTGTGAATGACAATTTTAAAACATAAAAAGACTTTTCTTATCAAAACTTGTATTTAAATCTGGAAGGTACGGTTAGTTTGAACTTTTATGTTGGATAATTAATTTAATGCATAGTATCAGTGTGGTTAAATAAAATTTGGACACCAATTTTGCTCTCAGGATATAAGACGGATTTAACACCCTCTCAAAAGTCAAAAGTATTAAACTACTTTAGAAGATCCAAGTATGGCGGTGCTCTCAGGATTTAAGTCAAATTTAAAGTCAAAAGTATTAAACTACTTTAGAAGATCCAAGTATGGCGGTGCTCTCAGGATTTAAGTCAAATTTAACTGTGACTACTGATTTTATTATTTTGTTAAGTTATTATTGGATCAATAATTTTGTAACATACTTAATAAAGAGTAAAAAAAATTTAGAAAAAATATAAAATTTAATCTCCAAGCACATATTAATATGGAGAACAAGATAAACAATTCAGATTGACCGTTTAGATTTTGAAAAGTCAAATTTGAATTATATGTATTTCGGCCCATATACATTCGAATGAACATTAGTCACTTTCTATATATATATATATATATAGGGTCTGTCTAGATTGGTGCTGGCAGCATTTCAGCAGAGGTGCTACCGGGACTATATTTAGCCGTGTAATGTCCAAACAACAAATCCAAACCGTTAGATGTTTAATCTATATTATAATCTACTTGGATACCAAAATTTACATTTTTTTGAATTTTTTACTATATATTAAATTGGTTTGAAAACTGCTGATTTCAGTAAATTTCTGCAGCATTGAAATCAGCGGTTTTCAAACATGCTTAATATAGAGTAAAAAAATTCCAAAAATTGTAAAATTTGGTCTCGAAGTAGATTATAATATAGATTAAACATCTAACGGTTTAGATTTGTTGTTTGAACATCAAAAAATAGAAAAAACAGTGGCAGCACTGCCGGCAAAAATGCTGCCAACAGCAAATTAGCCACATCCTACACACACACACACGCACACACACATATAGAGATGAGCTACGGTGAGTTGCGAAGTAAACACATTTCTACTTCATGCCGTATTTTCATTTTAAAAGTTCAAACGACCGATTCGAATCGTTAGATGTGATCTCCAAATTGAAATGTGCTTGGAGACCAAATTTTACATTTTTGAAATTTGTTTTACTTTAAGCAATTTTGAAAACTGTTGTTTTGTTGTGAATAGTAAAAACAGTAAAAAATTTTGGACCATCAGATCAGTGATTTTCAAAATTGCTTAATAAATAGTAAAAAAATTTCAAAAAATGTAAAATTTGGTCTCCAAGCACATTTCAATATAGAGATCATGTTGCGCATTTGGATCAGTTGTTTAGATTTTCAAATCACAAAATATGAGTGTGAAGTAAAATAGTTGCTTTACTTCGCAACTCACCGCAGCCCATCTCTACACACACACACATATTGTTGCGGAATCCCACATCAAATCCCGCTTGGGAATATACTGCAGAACTTAGTTTAGGCTTAAGGTGCGGAAATAACGTAAAACAAAAAAAAAATACTTCTACCAAAAGCCGAGGATCTGCTCCCCTGATTAATTTCTACAACTAAATTTATTTAACATTTAATAAATTAACATAATAATTGTATCTTATTCTAATTTCAAATTAGAATAGAAGTTGGACTTGCTTACAAAACACCAAATGTATGATGTCTCTATCAGTATCCACCAGGAAGCAACAAAAAAGCTGGTATTTATTTTGTCATAAATACTATACCAGTTGTAAAACCACTTTTTACAACTTGCAAGAACATACATGGATTACATATACTTTTCTTTTCTACTTAAATAACTATTTGAAAGGATAAAACACGAGAAAGAGAAGAAGATATTTGAATCAACTCGGACTCAGAATTCGCGGATTTTCTCTTCACCTTGCATTCCTATTTATAGGAATTATAGGTTGGTTCAAAATGACCAAAATGCCCTTGAACTCTGGAAAATTACAGAATTGCCATCTAAGCAATCTATTTTACCAAAATGCCCCTGATCCTTTTTGGAAATTACTAAAATGCCATTGGATAAGATTGATTTTAGTGAAATTACCAAAATGACCCTTGAGTCATAAGCCCATAATTCAATTAGTTAATTTTGGGCTTCTGATTTGGGCTTTCAGGATTTTTCAATTTAGGCTTTTGAATTAAATTCTAAATATAATTCATAATTGATATTTGTAATCTATTTGATATATGTATAATTGTTTTGAACAATTATATTTCTTGCGCATGTTGTCGTGATATATTTATACAACATGTCATACATGCTTATAAATATAACCTATTTAAACTTGTCATCTTTATGACATTTATATTAATTATAACATTTATAATTAATCATAAACTTCTTTAATTTGCTTCCTATTGGTGTGACCTGATAGGATCTGTGTTATGTTGGTAAAAAAAATTAAAACCCTTTTAACTTCTGCAAATCATAAGCGACATCTAGCAAAATCCATTATGACCATCCAATTTACACATATTATCTTATACAGTACAATATCACGATCCAGTAAAATAATTTACTCATGTTAATTATTTTGTCTTATAGTGTAAGATCAATTCAAAGGTAGGTTTGTGTCATCCTTGCAAACTTAATCTTTTTTCGATCTTAAGTAGATTATCAAATATGATTAACTCTGTAATCATACCGCTCGCTGATAACCTTACTTCATCAAGAGACCTAGTGATACTATCAATTGTATAGTAATACGAGGGACAGTAGTAGTCTTGGTAAATATCTCTCCTCCACACAAGTCATGTGTACTGTAATGTCACCGTTATAGCTACTTTTCACATATAGTGTTAGACAATACTCACAAATACACATTTTTCATGTAGGAAAGACGAACACTTCATACGTTAGAACTTAACACTGAATGAAACATTAATAACACGAACACAATCCATTTAATGTTTCATTTAGGGTCTGTCAAATACCATGTTCTTTAACATGTATTTATGTGATTAAAATAACAACTTATTTGTTTATGATATGTAAAACTTAATCATCATTTAATTTACATACTAACATTTTTACGATAAATTAGTATTCCTGTTAATTACCACGGTTAGAGACTATTAAGCGTATTTATCATCTATATTATTATATTATGAAGTTCTACAATTTCATGTCATGAACTCGAAATTATTCACAAATTCAATAAATCTCAAGGAACAAAATGATATATTTATTAATCATCAAATTCATGAACAAAATATATAGAATACTAGTATCCTATGATTGACTTATAAACTATTACACTAACATATATATGAGTAAGGCTTGAGCGCTATGGATAGCATGAGGTCATCCATGCTGTGACTTAAAAAACCCATCAGATAAACTTCAAACTTTGATTTAAATAGTTCAATAAATTGGTTATATAATAAACTTATAGAGTACTAACTTTTACTATTTTTGATGATTTATAAAAGATGGCAAAAAATAGCCTAAAATATTGACAAATTTCTTTTATTTTTTGGTCATTATTGGCCATATTTCATAAATCATCAAAAATAGTAAAAATTAGTATTCTACAAGTTTATTGTATAACAAATTTATTTATTGAGCTACTTAAATCAAAATTTGAAGTTTATATAATAGATTTTCGATGTCGTAGCACGGATGACCTTATACTATTCATAGCACCCAAGCCTTTCTCTCTCTATATATGATATTTAGATTAATCGTACTCATAACTTAAACCAAAATTGCACAAAATAAATTAAAGACTTAACCTAAATAAAAATTAAATACCATAGTTACTAGTATATAGTACATAAGATAGTCTAGTATATAGTGGCGAAGAGTTTTGGCTCAATCAATAGAATTTTGGTTCGAAGCACGAGTAAAAAAATAGGGAAATTCAAATCTGGCGTGTCGGGAACGTATCAGTGCAAACCTGACATACCGAGACATACCGAAGATATATCAGGAGGTATAGAATACGTCATATAAGCCGATACAAATACGACACCCTATATAGAATATGAAGGTAACAAAGCCCAATTCGACAATAATCAAGTTCTAAGATTCATAATTCGTGTGTAATAAGTCATGTATAATAAGGAAATAATTTGGAATGTTTTGTTTTACCACAAGGCATATAAATATAACAAAATTCCGATGTCTTATGAAATAAAATAAATTGGGTATAATTCTTAAATGATTCGTAAAATTTGTGAATTTCAGGAATACTAATTCAGGAAATTTTTTAGAAATCTATTTATTTCGAAAGATGCTAGAAAGTAAACAAATAATTAATTATATTATTCGTAAATCTTATTATTATGCAGCCAAGCCCTTACACGCAGTAAATCCCAGTCTGAATTCCAATAAATTACCTACTAAACTTCCTGAGTTTATTTTTCTGATTTTACCCCCCTTAAAATTTTTCTGAAGCTGTCACCTTCAATCCGAGAGCAAACAAGAGTACTAGTTACATTTATGAGGAGGCCCCTCATTTTTCTCCACTGAAACAAGTAATTCCTTTTGGATGATAGAATTATGGTCGCTGTCTCCGAGTAAAATAGAATAAAGTGTCTACTTTAAAAAAAAAAAGTCCCTGTTGGAAATATGGCAGATTGCTTCTTGAGTACCCACAGTTACAGTTACAGTTTAAATATTATGTTTTTTTTTTGAGAGAGGTCTGTAGGCTACAGTTACAATTACAGTTCTCTTTTCCTTTTTCGGATCCCATCCTCTCAAGTTGTACATAATTCCTTTTCTTTCTCTATTTCTTCTTTTTGTTTCTCTGAATATCCCTTCTTCTTTCTTTTCTAAATTTTTTTATTGAGTTTCACACGCAAGTTGTCCACTCCAAATTACTAAAAAATGGAACGTGTCCAACGATACAACCTCAAATGTTAGATTAGAATATTACTCAAAATAAGTGGATGATTCAAGACTTGGAATTAAATGATCAGCCAATTAAATTAAATACATATCTGATCGGTGAAGATATGTATCCGAGCAGTGTTTTAAATAGCTCGTTATAGTATTTTATAGGCCTTAAAAGTTATGAGATAAAAATGTATTATTTCAGTTACGACCGCTATAGCGCGTAACGTGTAACATAAATAGCACACGCTGTGCTACATGTACTTTTATTTTAAGGCCCAAGCTAAAAATTCCTTTTAAGAACTAACTTTTTTAAAGTCCAAATTACTTTTGCTTTTAAATAGAAAAATATATATAGCTTATGGCATGATGCTTAGGTTATTTTGAATAGAAAAAATAGTTATTTATGCCATGGTATTTAGATTGAGGAGAGTTCCAATACTTTATCTCTTTCACACCTCATCATAGCTCATATTGTATATTTTTGTTTTCAAAGTTCAAATTGTCGATCCTAACGTTTAACATGATTTCCATACTAAAACGTGTTTGGGGATGAAATTTTTATATTTTTTGCAATTTTTTTTACTTTTTTTTTAAGATAGGTACAAAATCACTGTACTCGGACCGTTCAAAAAATTTCCAAAAATTATAAAATTTCATCACTAAGCATATTTTAGTATGAAAATCATGTTGAACGGTTCGGATCGATGGTTTGGACTTTGAAAACGGAGATATACAATATGAAATATATGAGGTATGAAAGAGATAAGGTATTGGAACCCCCCTCTTTAGATTATTTTGAATAGAAAACTATATATAGTTTATAATATTACTAGTGATATTGAATAGAAATTTGAAATATACATTGGTTCAATATAAATATTATAATTTTTTAATCAATTTGGTGTTACTTATTTTTTTTGTAAGACTTTAAATAATATTGATAATTAGTTGAATTATATAATATAATTTTTCAAAAAAAACAACTATATAGAATAAGTTTTGTTATAATTATGCTATTCATTATAGTTTTTTTATTATTTTTTCGTGATAACGCATAACAAGATCAGAATGTCATATAAAACAAGAAACATAGAGAATATTTACTGTTCATAAATCGATGTGATGTTTTCAAAATCTATAACTTAACTATGTTTGTGGCCTTATCAATTCTACTCAAAGCACAAGAAAAAATTTCACGATGAATATTTTTTTTATTACAGGATTCGATACACTCTGGTATTATTTAAATGTTATTTTTGAGAATTAAATTTGCATCTCTCTAAAAAGAGATGAACAATTGTGTTACTGCACTAAGTAGAGCTGAAAACTTACACTACAACACTTAAGTTCGTAGTGAATTTAACAGTGAATTAACTTGATAATTTTTTATCGCAAATAAAAAATAACTTATATTATAAAGCAAATAACATATCCATACTTTCTTTTTTCTATTTCGTAAATTAATTTTTAACTTAATTATAATTATTCCTACTAAGATTAATGTGTTAAATCGTGGTCAAGAACAATTAATTAATGAGCCAAGACTACTTTAAAATTTGCATGTTGCATGTTCTTGAGAGAGTCCAACTGAATGTAGGAGCATCTACATTCTTTGACTCAATTGAGTTTCTAAATAACTATTAATCATTTTTTAGAAATTAAGATATCTAAAATTTTTAACTTTTACATCTCTAAAATTAATTTTAGAGTTTCTAAGCCATGTATATACGCCTGATATGCAGTGGCTTTCTGCATACTACACATAAACAAATATTAAAACACTAGGTGTCTGAATATGTATAGAGCAGACAACATACTTATATTTTTATTTTTTTCTATTTTTAAAATATTTTTAATCTTAAATTGAAAGTTTTCTATCAAATTAATTAGTTAAACTTTTGCCATAACACATAGTCAGATTTATATGATGCGAAGCACTGGACTTTTGAATTATAAGGATCAAACACATGTTAAGAACTGTGGGGTTAGTTAGAATTTGAGCTAAGAGTAGACAAAGTATTTAAGTCCAGTTTGCTCCGCCTACCTATGCTCGACCGAGTTCATGCATTGTTGATCACCTTTCTTTCATGAATCGCTCAGTCGACAGTCCCCCCCATTTTTTTCTTTTTGTTGTTTTGCCTTTTTTTTTGGAGGGTTTTCACACGATTTTGGTTTGTTGTATTGGACGAGTCACGTGTAAAAAAAGAATGTGCGGCTCTAAGTTTGAACTTAAGGATGTAAAAAAGTTACACCGTGATTAGATATGTCACAGCACGACATGCGTGTCATGATCGTCATGCATGAATTATATCCAGTCACGAGTAGACACTTGCATGTGGTTACAACGTGACTCGCGTGACATGATCGTCTTTCTAAATTTGGGCATGACACAACAGATACAAATATGACCCAATCACAGTACGACACGACACATATTTAGATTGGGTTGCAACAACACAGAGATAAAATTGAAATGTAGTTAGAAATTTGAGTTTTAGACATAATTTAATTTCAAGGTGCAGCAACGATCCAATTACATATGGGTTAAAAGAAATTCAAAATCCAGAGTAAAACATAATTTAATTTCAAGGTGCAGCAACGATCCAATTACATATGGGTTAAAAGAAATTCAAAATCCAGAGTAAAACAAATGTTTGATCTTGTGCCACACGACTCCATTATTGATCAAGAGTCAATTATATAAAAATTTTCATATTGAGAATGAGAGTCAATTTAAATACTCATAATATTTTATTTAAATTATATAAAAATACAAAATATTTTAGTAAAAAAGGTCAATGTTAAATTACATGCAACATGTGTTTTTGAGTGATGCGAAGTTGCGAACAACTGCATGCAATGTCTAATTAATGTCAAGTCTGGATATGCGTACGGGATGCAATTTAGGGGGCTTATTAACAAAAGTACTAGTCCCCAAAGGGTGAGACCGACGAGAGAGATGAGGTAAGCAAAATCTAGTGGGAATATGATATTGTTAGTTTGTAATAATTTAGAAGTCAATAATACGATAATTTATCATAAAGTTTTGTTTATAAATTGGATGATTAATATTATTTTGTTGCATTGAGTATTATTGCATTTATGGATCATTTCGAATTCATGACTGAAATTATGAAACTCCATAATATAGATGATATATACTCTTAATCTTAAAAGGTCACTGACCAAAGTAATTAGTAGGAACACTAATTGCCGCTATAAGGTTAGTATGTGAATTAAAAGATGGTTAGGTTTTACAAATCACTTGACATGAGATGTCATTTTAATCACATAGATACATGTTCTAGGAACATGGTATTTGACAGATCCCGAATGAAGCATTAAATAGAATTGTGTTCGTGTCATTTATGTTTTCATTAAGTGTCATGTTCTACAGTATGAGGTATTTATCTTCCCACTGAGAAATATGTATGTGTGATTGTTATCCACCGCTGTCCGTAAAAAACAGTCATAACGGTAGCATTCCCATATGTATAGCTTAGCTGAGGAAGTGATAGTCTACCAAGAATACTATTTGTCCCTCTTATTTTATACGAGCTATAGTATCATTGAGCCCCTTGATAGAGTAAGATTATCAGTGTGCGGTATGATTACAAGAGTAATCACATTTGATAATCTGCTCAAGATCAAGAAAAGATTAAGTTTACAAGGATGACACACATTTACCTTGAAACTAATCTGATAGCTATAAGACAAAAGAACAGACACAAGTAAATTGTTTACTGAATCGTGATATTGTACTGTATAGCATCATCTGTGTAATTGAATGACCATGATGTGTTGCCAGACGCTACCCATAATTATAGAAGTTAAAACAGTTTTAACTTTATTTACCAACATAACACAGATCTTATTGGGTCACACCATATAGGAGTTAATCGGAGAATCTTATTGTGATTGATTATAAATTGGTTATGATCAATAGTAAGATGGTTATAATTAATTATATGCGCTATAATTAAATTATAAATGTTATGTAAAAATAACAAGCAAAAATATTGGTTAATTTATAAACGTGTGTGACACGTTGTATAAAAGTTAACCGGTTAATTTATAAATGTGTAGGACACGTTGTATAAATTACTGAAACAATAACCGCAAGAAAAATATATATAATTGTTCAGAATAATTATACGAACATTATTTGTGTTCGGGCCGAGGGCATTCGGGTCTTTTCAGATTCGTCCTTATCCGCATGACATGTCATCGATCCTATTCAGATGACACGTCATCGATTTTATCCACATGACATGTCATCCTTATCCATTCAATGACATATCTTGTAAATAGGCATATGTTGAGGGGTATTTCAGTCTTTTGCGAACCTCCTCATAAGCCTATAAATAGAGAGGTGCATGTAGAGAGAAAAATCACTAATTCACTTGTAAAGTTTCGTGCAGAATCGAATCGGTATTTTCTCTCTTTCTCGGTTTCTCTCCCAAATAGTGTTTTGGTTGAGAAAAAAAAGTTATACGTAGTCGACGTATAATTTTGCGTGTTGTTGTGGAGTATATTTATGGGATTGATGAATAGTATTTTACTGAATTTCGTGATATGTCAGTTTTGCTCATTTGATGAAACTGAGTAACCGAAAATTCGTGTTTACGGGTTTTCATCTTTTCCTCGTGTATAGTGTTTTTGCATAATTCCGCGGTTTATGGTATTTCTGGCAGAAGAAATAAACCGCTCTCTGGTTAGTCCTGGTGGATAACCGATAGAGGCATCAGACGTCTGATGCTCCGAGACGAGTCGATTCCTTCCGTGATGTAGCTCTACACGTTTGGTTTGCATTCTAATTGTGATTTGAAAATAAGGTATAAATATGTTATATTAATCTATTTAATTGGTAAGTAGATTAAAGTTTTAAAAATTAATCATAGAGTAGATATATAAAATGATTAAATTGGGTTTTGATATTAAAGAAATACTAAAGGTGGACCACCTTGGAAAGTTTTCTAACATACTCCGTTTAATCATGAGCTTAAATTGACCGTAGAAATTTTTATTCTACGATCATTCCGCACCTTAAGCCTAAACAGATTTTAATTACTACGAAATCCCAAAAATAATATCCGAAACCCAACAGATATCCTGACACGATATATCTTTATGGGGTCGACGACGTGGGGTTGGTTATTACTTCGAGAAATTACATAAATCTCTCAACTGCCCTTTGTGCGTTTCATTGAAAGCCGCTGTACGTATTATTTCCTATGTACTACTACTACTACATAACTGCGGCCGTTCATACTTTTTAGATTTGTCGCTCAAAAAAAAAAAACTTTTTAGATTTACGCTTCCAAGCACGGAGTCACGGATAGGCGTGCACAAAAAGCAGTCGACATCGTCTGGATTAACTCAACGGAGCATCTCTTGAGTTAATAAATATCGGACCTCCGATTGTAAACAAATTTCATCTGACTCTCGTCTAAAGTATAGAAATCCTTAATATTAATACAGGTTTAATTCGTACGAATTTTAAAACTAATCAGAGGATTCAGATACATTAACTCAAAAGATTTCTTTTTAAGTTAATGTTGAGGATACAAATTCTACAAAAAAACTCATGACTCAAAACTCAGTTCAAAATCAATTCGGATTCTACTCACTAATGTGACTCGAGTTGAAACTAATTTGAGTTTACTGACTTAGTTGATTTATGAATCGAATCAAAGTTATTCCAAATTTGGTTCGAAATCAACTCAGTTGGACTCACACCAAACCGTAATTCATATATTCGTAAGTTTCGCATCCCCAAATCTTGTACGTGTTTGTAATATTTGATACTTTGATAAACTATGCATTATTTCTTTTATTTTGTTAATTTATTACACTCTGTACTGTTTTGTTAGACTTTATATGTTTGATAATTTTTAATTATATACTATTTTGGTATTTTCATAATTTTTAATTATGTATTTGTTATTGTCTCATTATGTATTATCTTTAATTGTGTATTATTTTAGTAAACTATGTACAATTTATTTTGTTAGAATTAAATTAGACTGTCTCATTATGTAGTATATTATGAGTCATGAGTTGACTCACTTCAACTCGAGCTGCTCACGAGTTGATTCTAAATTGGAGTTTCTGACTCGAAATTGGATTAACAACTCAGCTCATAAGCAACCCTAGTCACATAATCCAATATTCCGAATGTACATCGGTCTTAAACAAATATAGGTTTGATGAACAATGTCCAATTTGTTTTAAAATTTGTATGAACCCTGTATTATAATTCATGTATACAAATTTTAAAGTATATTAGACAGTTCTAATACATATTGGATGCAAATTTACTTTTGATAAGCATTGTTGCATTGGACTAGGGTTGCACAAAAAGTTTGTAATTCATGATTCGATTTGAGTTCGATTCGAAAAAAGTTCGCAATTAATTCGATTCGAAATTAGTTCGTTATAAAACAAATCAAAGTCAAACTGGATATAATTCATTTGAAATTGATTCGCAAATTATTTAGATTTGAATCTCAAATAATGCAACTAATGGGTTCAACATCAATCTTTAATAATGCATGAACCGAACTTATATCAGAGCTCAAAATTGCTAATATAATGATAACTTACAATAGAAAAATGTTTTAGTAGCGTAACAAATTAACAATGGAATAAGTTTCATTTGACTATGTCTATGCCATGATTTTAATCAATTCAGCACTGTAAAAGGTAAGAGAATCTTGAGCTGACTCATAATTCTTCGGTGTAAATTCGTAAAAGGTAAAAGAAAACAATGTAAACTTTATCTGCACGAAGAAAACTAATGTATAAACTACCTCACTGTCAAAAAAAATTGTAGTTAGTAACTCGATTGACTTTGATTTGAAATTAGTTCATTATAAAACAAATTAAACCAATTCGATTTGCTTGCAGTCTTACATCGGATCCAAAATGTGCACATTCAGAATACTTATCAATAAAAAAAAAAGAAATCAGATTGCGAGAGTTTCGTTGGGGGCAAGGTCTACGGGTCTAGCGTGTCATACGGTATAGTATATTAAATTAAGATTTTAGTAATGCATACCACATGCGATCGCGTACACATATAGTTCCATTTATGTTATATATGAAAAAGTTTGTACTCATTTTGAGTGTCCTGAATACTATGTTCGAGACTGCACTAGCCTATTATTCAATCTAATTTCGCTTTAATTTCTATTCAAACTTTCTAGAGTTACATGGGTGATCTTCTGTCACATGAGCCGCATTTGAGTCCGTGTGGCAAGCGACAGACGATTGATTATAATTCCCAAATTATTCGGTATACCCGAATTATTCCAAAATTATTCACAAATTTTACGAATTATATCCAAATTATTTCTGAATTATTTTTGAATTATACTTGCATTATTTTCTGGACCAATAAACTTTTCCGGTATATATTTTCTTGCCTCTCTTGTAGGACTAAGATTTTTGGTCCGAACGCAATGTATAATTATGAATTACTTCTGAATTATATCTAAATTATTTTCAAATCACAAAATTTTGACCCGAATCATTAAGATATGACTATGATTGATATTATGACAGTATGTTTCATTAGACATCCATTAAACGACAATGCATATCAGATATTGTAATCAAACCCATGATATATATATGCACTATATATTATTTTCAGTGCAAACATGCTTACATGCATGTCAGATGCAGGAATACGTAGTACATTCTAAAATATTTATACGGTAAAATGACAAAATAAAGTAAATGAAACACAATATATTTTTACAAGTGTTAAATATTCCACCAAATAGATTATACTACACATTCTTGTGTTTATTTATTAAGTGACAGATTTTTACTAATTTGAATTTATGTAAAATTTATATTCACCGTCAAGTTAATAATAAAATTAAGAATCAATTTTTGCTCCACTTGGGATATCATGAATTTGCAATCCAAATAAAGATTATTTATAGATATTTGATGAAAATAAAAAAAGTAGATCTCCATGACTCCATCTCTCTATAAAAAAAGAAGAAGAAGATAAACATAAAATTTACAATTTGCAGCAAATATTAAACTATGTTTTTAATTTCATTAAATCATGTTACTTTTCAGAAAAAGCTGCAGAACACGTTTTCACATCTTTGAATTGTTCAAGTTTTCACAAAAGAACCCAACAGCAGAAAATGTTACTTTAGTAGCTCTATATAATCATTATCTCTCACTGTTCCGAAAGAGACTGGGACAGGGAGAGAACACAGAGGAGAGAAGCTATCTAAAACTGATTTAATATTAGCAATACGAACCACTGAGCAAGTTAAATCCCAGAGGACCTTGACATACGACATTCAAGTTTATCATGGATGGCGACATCAAAAAATATTATTCATCATATCAAAATATACATATTAAAAACTCCTACGTTGTTAATTGAAGATCTTAAAGTGTTATATATCCGACAATATTTTTGGAAAGCAAAAAAATGCGTTGCAAATCATATATTGATGCATGGAGTCATGGAGACATATTATCTTCCAATGATCTAAATCCATCAAGGCATCTCTATAAAGTAAGATCATTTTTCGATATCGTTTTGAAGAAAATTATCAAAAAAGAAGTTTATTTTTTTTGTAAAAGAATAATTACGTATTCATAAAATTTTGAGCACATTTTTTTTCAAAATATTAAAAATACAGGTATTATAACAGACAGTATGATTAGTCGCGCGGTGTACGTGAAGATAAAAGAGTTAAATTTCTTACAACATTATTAACATGCATGTAAAACACAGAGTTGGATTGCTTAGAATTCGAAAACACTAAAGTAAAGGTGACGTTCAGCGTTCTTCATTCTACTATAATTATTTAATATAATTTACCACTCATCAGTGGTCACTACTCACGAGTACAAGAGATTGCTGGTATATTTACATTCATAACAGTATAACACCAATTTTCTGAGTCCCAAAAATAATTTTTAAAGAGAACCTCCTCGTGCACATTAATTGCAGTGATAGAGGTGCAGAGAGCTCAGAAAAAATCCTGACATGGGTGGTCTGGGAAAACGAGAAGCATGTAGCTGACTGATATGTGGCGTGTATCAGGCACTGTAAGCAAGATAAGAGGAGCTCCTTTTGCCTAGTAGGCGAATGTATGCATCTGTGAGAAGCACATGCTTTTGCACCTTGCTTCCCATACCGCTTCTTTACATACCAGTCAGGCCTAGCCACACCTATTAATTGTGCCAGACTAGTATAGGATGGGTAGTAGGTTTGGCCGATATCCCACTCCAACCTTTTGCCCTCATCCAACTCTCCACATACTTGTCATAAAGTTTGATTGAAAAGTTGGTATTAACAATTTTCTTTTACTATCATGAAGTGATCAAATCCATTGATGATTAGGCTTGCCTCTTAACACAGGTTTCAAATGCTTTATTTTTCTCATATATCATTAGGAAAACAAAAATACAAGGAAGAGGAAAATAGGAAGGAGCTCTTCTTTTAAAAATACACAATTTGAGCATCTACATACAAGAACCGTTCCTCAACCTTACTCTAGTACGTAAATTCCATTATTCACATATATACAACATATAATAATAGCAATAATCAAATCAGGTGCACAGCCATTTCTGCACTTGATGAACCCTAGCACAAAAAATCGATTTCAAATGGTCGTCCCAATGAATTGCTAAACAGGACAAATTATTCGCATTAAACCACTGACAACTCGCTGAATTTATCAATTAACTAATCTTGGACAGAATGAAGAAGGAGAATGGCTAATCCATTCTTGCTCTCTCCCTTGCAACAGCAGCTTTGTCCCGAGAAGGAACTTCAAGCCAAAGTTTCATCAGATCATACATTGTAAATCCTATTGCTACGGATGGAACTACCTGGTAATTAAATTTACCACATGATGAAGTCAAGAAAACACAAGATAAATATGGATAGAAGTATAGTGAAGTATTGTAAAAGCAATGTCACGATCATACAGCTTGTACCAATCATCACGAGGAAATGCTAGTAAACAAGCAAACCATACTGAAACAAAGTTTCTGGTGATCTATTTTAATTGAGGAAATTTTGCACAAGTACTACATTATGAAGGATATGCTTGCTGTTAATCCTCCTCCAATTTCATCGTTTCCAAAAAAAAAAAAGAACAAAATATGATCTTGATATCTACCGTGACCTTTAATATGACTATATCTACTGTGACCTTTAATATGACTCAAACTTTACTTAATCCACTGGTTCTAGTATGGGAAAAAGTGAAATAACAATTAACTGAAATCAAATAAATGTAAGATCATTAATTTGTATTTGCATTTGATAAATGAATGGTCAGTTCCTTTTGACTAGGAGTGTTCATTGGGTCCGGTTTAGTCGGTTTTGAACCGAACTGAATTAGTTTGGACCAAACGGTTTAGTTTTTTTGGTTTAATGGTTCGGTTCAGTTTACTTTTTAAAACCGAATTATAAATTCGGTTCGGTTTGGAAATTTTCAAAACTGAAATAACCGAACCGACCGAACTTTTATATTGGATCAAACGGTTCAAAACTTTTTGGATTAATGGTTCGGTTCAGTTTACTTTTTAAAACCGAAGTATTATAAAATAGGTTTGGAAATTTTCAAAACCAAAATAACTGAACTGACCGAACTTTTAATACTCCAGTTTATTTCTTAATACCCCGGTTTATTATAAATCAATTGCTTTGAATAAAAAAATTAATATATTTTGGTTTGAACCGGACAAACCGAAGTAAAACTTGGGTTCGGTTCGGTTCTATTTTTGAAACTGAATTATAACTTTGGTTTGCCTAGAAACCGAACTGAACCGATGAACGCCCCTACTCTTGACCACCATTACATTTAAGTTTAAGGAGAATAGTGTTTTTTACTTTTTAGTTTTTACTAATCAACTGTGCAAATTTAAAATCTGCCAACAAAGTAAAATTGAATTTTCATCCCTCATATTGAAGATACTTAATTTGCTATGTAGTGCTCTTTTCAACATTTTTTTTTCTTTCTGAAAACAGTGGTACACAGCAGGACCATCTGTTTCATAAATCAAACAGAGATTTTTACAGTCAACACAGATTTTTCTAAGACGTTGTGAGAACTTTTTTCTGATAACAGTGGTACACAGCAGTACCACCTGCCAACAAAATACCATGCTTGTGTGTTTCTATTTAGGATGGGGTCCACCTAAGATATAAACACTTGGACAAGGCTTGGAATAATGGCCGGTATACAACTCTAGGAAGCATTTCATTAATAATGCATCTAACTGGTACTGTAATGATTGATTAATTAGCTTTTCTCATACCTTCAAATAGTTAATGCTTAGACCGGAGAAAAGCTGTCTCCAGCCTTGAGTTCTTGCTATCGTAATAAGGATTGCTAGTGTACCTCTCATCTTTATCTGATCCGGTACCGCAAGAGCCTGAACCTGTACAATGAACAACACATATTCTTTTAGGATCTTGCGAGGCACCATACAAATAATCAAAATCAAGGATTTATATTCTGAATGCTTGTGATTGAATCCATATTGGTCAGCATTACAATTGGTCGCCTACCATACTTCTAGCTTTATTAGCTAGAAAAGTTGACGCAAAATCATACTAGATTACCAAAAATTAAAACCAAATGGTTTGGTAAACATACTACATACTAACATAAATATTCTTGTATTGCATGCAAATAACACAGCTGTCAGAATTGAGGATAAAGTGCAAAATAGACTGATGAACTGTCAGCATTTATTGTTTCTTGTTTTTTGGGTATTAACTCAACAGAAATGCTCAATGTTGATTCCTCAAAGTCAAGGGCCAACAGCATTGGCTTTATATTACTTCAATTTGCACCAAGGGAAGGAGGGTTTAATAGAAGTCGAATCAAAATTGTCAATTTCTAATGTAATATCTTTGGTCCAGCAACCAGTGAAATAGTTCAGTGTGATTTGCTAAACCCAAAAGTGTTCAGCTCCCCTTATAAACAACAGACTGTCAATTTGTATTTTTTAGAAACAGTAAAATAGTTGATTTAATTTAAAGAAAGAGAGCCTGTAATACCTGCATTTGTCGTCTGACTACATCAAGAGGATAAGTTATGGTCTGACTCAATAGGCCTGCAATGGACCCACATGCCAGGTTCACAAACACATTTTTCTTGTGTTCTACTGGTACACGTCTCTTCATCTCTTCATAGAAGTAGAACTTCAATCCGGCATAAGGGAATATACCATATAATGAGGGCGCTGTTAGATAAAAAGAAACATGCACTGTGAATGATTATGGACTATAAGATGAAACACCGCTACAAGGACAAATTACTGCCGTATCAAAATTTCAGCATTTGCAGATATTGGAACCCATTAACCTTCAATTGGACTGAAATAATCTTAGTTATACAACTAATTGTGATTAAGAACTAAGTAAGCTTCAATTGAGCAGATAACTCCCACTTTGATCCGTATTTGCACCAATTAAGATGAAACTCCACTACAAGGACAAATTACTGCTGTATCAAAATTTCAGCGTTTGCAGATATTTGAGCCCATTAACCTTCAATTGGACTGAAATAATCTTAGTTATACAACCAATTGTGATTAAGCGTTTAGTAAGCTTCAATTGAGCAGATAACCCTCACTTTGATCTGTATTTGCACCAATTGACCCATAATTGTGCTATTCATCCTAGAGAGTGATTGTTTCTATAGGTATGGTCGTCACCAGCATGATCTGACTCGTACTTCTGCAACTAGCTTGTTCTACCACTAGAATTTCAGAACTGAAAAATATGATTTGACAACAAAGTAAACTAGAGAAAAAGGAAAGACATACCAATGCCATGGTAGAGTCCTCTTATGCCATTTTTCCTGAATACTTTTTCTATACAATCAAGAATTCCTTTATATATATCCACATTAACTGGGACAAGCTTAGATGATGTCCTCACCTATCATCGTCCAATGGAAATAAACAAAGACAATAATAAATACTAAAAAGTAAAAAAGAAGGATAACAGAATCATTCAATTGATTTTTAAGAAAAATTTGAGCCTTGGTTAAAACTGAGAGAGAAGAGATAAAATGCTACCTGATAAGCTAATTTGGTACGGACCAAGTCAAGAGGGTAAGTGAAAATTACTGCCGTAGCCCCAGAAATGGAACCAGCCATTAGGTCAAGTACTGGGCCCTGGTTGACAGCAGGATATGCATGTATAATCCATCTTCTATACTGTTCGTATGACATATAATGTAGTGCTGCATATGGTATAATACGTGCCACACTAGCCCCATTTCCTCTAAGAAAATATTAAAAAAAGAAAAGAAATATAGTAAAACAAAAGAAAAGTAAGAGATTAATTGGCAATGACCTTTAAATAGAAAAGTAAACAATGTATCTAACCTTCAATCAGAAGACAATGTCGATAAAAGAAAAAGAAAACTTTCACTCTGTATACTGAGAAATAATGAAATATCCAAAATAGCGTGCCTTTTTAATACAACCAAACTGCCTTTCATTCTTTGCCCATTTGTCTAGAGGAAATGTATATAGGAGTGCCAGTTCGGGAATTTCTTTAAGAAAAATATGTAATATTTTTCTTAAATCATCAGGAGCATGTTGGATGTATTGAAACTTACAGGCATGCACAAACTTTCTAAAATTGCACAGATTACAGGAAGAAAATCATTTTTTTTTTTATAAAACTTTATATAACAGGAAGTCCCTTATATACTCAGTATAATTACAAAATAACCAGTGTAGAAAAAAAAAAAAAAAAGTGGAACAACCATGTTGTTCATAACTGTTACAGATATCACCATACTACCCTTCACCTTTTTTTGCATAAACAGTGCAATGAAGAAGCCTGGTTTCACTACTACTTAAATAGAAGGAAATGTGAAGGACATCATTATTTCTGGAGGGATCACTTGACAATGTCTTGTGTTGACAATATGTTCTCAAAGCAATTCGAACAAGGTTAAAAAATTTTAAAAAACAAAGTTATAGGTATTTTGTTGGATATACAGATAGAGAGCAAATCAAAATTCACACAACTGGAGCATCGTTTTATGATGCATCAAGAGCCGTTATTTGAAACCATTGAAAAATTCAAATCACTTGATGAAACAGTAATACATTTTTATCATTTTATGCACTATATAGATCATATTTATAACATTGGATTACAAATTTAAACATTATTTTTTATGATTATCAAAATTGTCAAAATAAACAATTGTCAAGTGATCCCACCTCATTAGTTTTTCAGAGGTACATACTGAATAGAATGCATTTCAATCTTTTAACCAAAACATAGGACCCGTCCCTTGAAGAACCTTACAAGTTGAAATAAAAAATGTACCTGTAAAACCCTAAAAGACCCTCAGTTTGAAAAATCTTCCTAAATGATCCGGCTAACCCAGAACCTTGGAATTCTGCTCTTCTAGTCTGGTACAGCACATATATACAAATTGTTGGTCATATTTGTGTTTCCGAATAAAGGAAAATAAATCAGGAAAAGGTAATTGGTAGCTAATAACATAAGGTAAAATGATAACAAAAAAATTTCAACTCTTAAAACTGCCAGCAAAGCAGCAACAGTCTGTACCAAGTCTGATCAGTACGCTATAATATTTGTACCGCTAATATGTCTACTTTCACAACAATCTGGTCCCAGATCATATCAAAATAATCATTGCTAAGAACAAGTATAGCCTTAGTGATGGAGGTTGAGGCTAACATTTTGTGGAACTCCATTCAATATTTTTCTGGCAAATGGATTTGCAGAAGAGATAGATTGCCAAATACCAATAAGTGGTATTGCATGCAATTATATTTTAGGAGCAATCACTTGCATGTAATCTTATTACTGTTCCACCATTTGCAATAACAAAATAACTCTGGGAATAATAAATTGGAGCTCATCTAGCTACTTGACCTGCTATGTGCGTTTCTTTCTTGTCTTTTTTCAAATTAAGGAAAAATTACCATTGGCTAATAATTGTTAAAGGCCTCGTAATTGAATTCAGTAGAAAAGCTTGATCAACAGTGGCCATGGAACCATGGGAAAATCAGTAAGATAATACACAATTTTCGCCAATCACAAACGAAACATAAAAAACAACCTCCTTCAATAATACGAAAAAAATCATAAGTCAACCAACCTGGAAAAGAATTTTGACGCGTTCAAGCGGAGCGACGGCGGTCTTAGCGACGCCGCCGGCGATCCCTCCGGCGATCAGCTCCTTTACGGGGACAGGAATATCGAGCCACGCACGTCGATCCTTCCCTCCATCCCCAAGCATCGCTAGTGTAGAGCTCGTAAATGAGAAGAGCAGGAGACAGCATAACAGAGTCCAACTAGAGAGACGGGTCGGAGAAGGAGAGGGGTAGTATTGGAAAAGTAGGATAGTGTCATGGTTGGTGGATACTTTGATTCGAGGAATTATTGTTGCCTTGTTGGTCCGCGCCTCCGCGGGAAACTACCAAGGACTTCTACCTCGGTGTTTGGGTGTATTATGTGGAACCGGGTTGAGTTCGGATCTCCTCTAGTAACTCAATTTTTGAGTTTAGATCCGAACCGCAAATTCGAACCGGACTATCAGATTAAAAAGGCCCGTGAGCTACACGCCTACACCTCAAACCGGTTTGATCGGATTCGAATCGGACAGAGCAGATCTAAAAAAAATTAGGTTACGTTAGGAGATCCGGACCCGAACCGGTTAGCTTCGGAATATTGAAAAATATATTTTACGCCAATTGGTCTTGAAGCATTCAGATTCATTAGAAAAATAGTTGTTAATCCGTTTCCTGGGCTTGGGCCACCAGCCCACCAGTGCTCATTGAATAAGGTACGTACCTTTACCCTGAGAATTGTTGAAGTAGGTCAGATTTTAATTGAGCACGTGATTAGTCATTATTCAGTTAACCTGCAATTTGTCAATTGTCATAGATAAAAAATTTCGTACATAAATACTCCTATATATTCTTTTAGGCTTAACAAAAACGCAGCACGCAACTATCCCACTTGTATTAATAAAAGTACCGACCCAACACTCCAACACTCCACTTGTATTAAAAAGATTGTTAGTTTTTGAGCTGTTCAATTGGAAGGGTGTTGTATGCTCTGAGACGAAATCAGAATTTGGATTTGGGGTTGAAATTTTTTGAGAGGTGTCAATTAGTGTGCATTTGTAAAATATCATATGAAAATAACTATCCAGTAATTTTATGGGGGTGCCTGGCCACAGGCACCCCTTTCATCCTCCCAGTTCTGCCCCTAAACACAATTGACACTAAACATGATACTGGATAATGCAATGCCTAAAGAAGAAAGGGCATTGTTACTCATTGGGCTATTTGTGTTGTGGAAAGAACGTTGCTCCAAAATCTTCTGAGACAGGAGTAGAACTAGGGTGTTCTTAAGTTTACCAAGTGAACTCAAGTTCAAAATCCATTAAATTGGCTTTAAGTGACGAATCCGAATTATTGAAACTTGCTTACTTTACAAGTGATGCGTCTACATGTAAAAAAATTAATTTTGCATAGAGTCAAAAGGTCAAAAAAATATTCAAAAAATGAATGTATTAAAATTAATTTATTAACTTTCTAATTTTGACCGCTTGACTTTATACTAAATTAATTCGAATGTTTAAAATTTTCACATATACTAGATGCATCACTTGTAAGATAGACGGATTTCAACGGTTCGGATTTGTTATTTAAAATTGATTTGACAAATTTTAAACTTGAATTCACCAAAAAACTTGATAAACTTAAGAACACCCTAGTTCTACTCCCGAGACAGAGACGAAGGGGTGGATGACTTGGTGGAGGAAATAAGTGTGCATATAAGACATTCCTCATAATAATAGTGGCTGCTGGAGCGATTTACCAGTATATCACTAAAACACCTGCTGCTCTTGTTACCTTTAGATCACATTTTTTTTTTGTATTGTTTTCTATAGGCAAAAACTTCTCCTGTGTGTGTATAATGTAAAATAATAAGTTTATAAATTTTATCTTGTAGCTTTGTGGTGATTAGCTATGTCTGATATTTATCATCTAGCTTTGTTGAGTCATTGATTGCTGGTGCCTGGTGCAGTGGTGCTAGGGCTGCATTAAATTGCTGCTTAATGAGTTTATGGAAATGTAGGCTCCCTGTTACACAGAGACTATTTTGCATACTGTATAAACTTTCATTTTCTTATATTTGCATGTGACATGTACATCTTTTGGAGTAGAACTAGGGTGTTCTTAAGCTCACCAATACTCTGGTGAGCATAACTCCAAGATTCATCAAATTGATTTCAAATGACGAATCCGAACCATTGGAATCCGTATCTTACGTGTGATGTGTCTACATGTGACATTTTTAAACATTCGAATTAATTTAGTATAAAGTTAAGCGGTCAAAAAACATTCAAAAAATGAATGCACTAAAATTAATTTATTAACCTTCTAATTTTGATTAATTTACTTTATACTAAACTAATTTAAATGTTTAAAAATTTCACATATAGACACATCACATGTAAGATAGAAGGGTTCCAATAATTCGAATTCATCATTTGATATCGATTTGAAGAGTTTTAGAGTTAAGCTCCCCAAACACTTTGGTGAGCTTAAAAACACCCTAGTTCTACTCCATCTTTTGCTCTATTTAGTTATCTACATCCAAATTATTCAAGCAAGATATGATCGGCATCTTCAACTAACCCCAATATTTTTTACTCAAAAAACTAACCCCACTAAGACTCAGTTAGTAGATCTATCAGCACCTTTGGCATCTTTAATCCAAAAAAATAGTGAATGATTAACAATTCTAGTTGTCAAACTGAAAACAAATTAAAGGTCCATAGAGGTCCAGATTAGCTAGTTTTGTTTACACCACAGCAATTTGGGTTAGTAGGTTATAATTATACTACTCTCAAATTATTCTTCATTCTAATTAATGTCGATTTATACTTGTTACTAATCTTGTAACATCTTTGATTGGCCAAACTATATCCATTATCAATGGATTACAAAGGACTAAGGATAAAGAAAAAAAAGCCAAACACAGTATTTCTTGTAAAATGCTTCATTCCAATACAAAATGCGACTCGGTACTAAATTAATTGCTAACGTTAAGTACTTTTGGAAGAGCCTCATGAGAAGTCACCGGCACAGCCGCATGACACGTGGCATCGGCTGAAATCAACTGAACAGAGCTAGAATTGCCATTGACAAGCCTGAGAAGAACCCTCTCAAGCTCCTCAGCATCAGCCCAGTCATACATTTGGGCATTTATGTCATTTTGCTTGCTACAAATGAGATCCCACACGGGATAATTTCTTCTAGGCATCATTTGATCCCTTTCACTTAGCTTCAATAAAGGACAATAGTCTCCTTTGCCATCTCCCAAGTAAATTAGCCTTTGTTTGCCTTCTTTGTACATTGATTTCTTTATCCTTTCAATTATTAAGCCCTGTTAAAGGCAACAAGCAAATGCTAGATAAGGTGAGATAAGATAAGATAAGATAAGGTAGTTATATCTTAATTCCAGGGTCAGATATGAAGGGAGGGAATAAGAACTATATATAAATCCTACACGAGCAATATTGAGTAGGAGAAGTAACATGACAATGATGATATTGGCATTTATGTCAAGCAAAGAAACTAAAAATATATATGTATATTTTTTAATTTGTTCTTCCTTTTCGTACCAGAATTATGTTTCCTAAAACACACCTATAAAAATTGATCGAATTAACAAAAAAACCAGCACGCACAGTGATGGTGGACAAAATAGAGGAGCAAGATAAGACTATGGTACTTAGCAATGCGCGGATCGTTTCATGTATTGGATTCATATATCTGTCTTCAAAGTCCAAATAGTCGATTCAAACAGCTCAACATTATTATCATATGAAAAATATACTTCGAGACCAAATTTTATATATTTTGGAACTCTTTTACTATTTTTTGAGGTAGGTAGAAAATCACTACTTTCGGATGGTCCAGAATTTTTAGATCAAGTGATTTTTTAATTGTTTCAAAAAATATAAAATTTGGTCTCCAAGTATATTTTTATATGATAATAATGTTGAGCGGTTTGAATCGACGACTTTGAAAACAGAGATATGAGTTCAATGCACAGAACGATCCGTACATTACAAAGTACCATAGTCTCACTCTAGAATCTATCACCACCAAAAACAATAAAAATGCATAAAGTGGAGTTACCTTAATATCACTACCCTAACTTTATATACCAAATGCGGAGATGTGCATACCTTGCACATGTTAGGAGGACAAGTGCCGAGACTACAGCCATGAGATGAAATAGTGAAGTCATGGTAAGGAGAAATCCTTAGCCTCCCCTCATTGTCCACATAGCTTGAGTTTGTGTTTATCTCAGAGAAATAATTCATTAAACCATGGTGCTTTAGTATGGTTTCAATGAAGAATATGTTTGCATCGCTTACTATTCGAAGTTCACACCTGAGTAAATTATTATACAAAGAAGTTTGTAAGTGAACTCAATAATGAAAGAACAAAATGGTTCAAATTTGCCTTGGGGTTTTAAAACTGAGCCTGAGTCTATTCCTGGGTTCATATTTTCAGGTCAAATTTAAACGGGCCAATCAAATAGCTTTAACAATCAACTTGACACAGCCCAAAATTCAAACAAATAAAGGAAAGTTGGTTTTCTCAGATAAACAAATGGGATTTTTTATTTTTCATTAGAGGTCCGATACATCACAACATTTAATATTTTTTAGATGCTATTTTCGAAAATTAAACATGTAATCTTTCGTAGAGAAACGAGAATTCATATAACTTCACTAAGTCTACGGTTCATAAGAAATGCAAAATTATTAAATCTATATAGAATATGTTTAGTTGCAAAATATGAATAGTTAGAATAGTTAGAATAATTTTTTTTTGTCATCTATTTTATAAAAACAGTCAAATTCAATTTTTTTATAAGAATAGGCTATTCTAATAACAAAAGACTTGTATTTCCTATTCTAACTATTCAACTCCAATCAAACATAGAACAAGCTATTATGAATAGCCTTGCTCCAAAATAGCCTATTCTCACTCTAACCAAACATACCCATATAATAAGATAATGTAAGATAATTACATAAAGAAAAATAAAATATACCCAAGAGAATAAGCTGATTTAATGGCGGAAATGGTATGAGGGGACAAAGGAGCTTTGATCAGGATCTCTTTAATCGCTTCAATGGATTTCCCCTGTTCATGGAACTCCCCCATTATCTTATCCTACAAGAATATAATGCAAACATCAGTATCCAACAACATATTACCAAAAAAAAGTTTATGAACATACAAGGACAATACAAATAATATATCCGAATTAAAGATAATAGATTGACAATATTTTGAAATGCTTACATTGGCTGTGAAAAATCAATTCAATTAAATGAAACTTAGATAAAAGTTTCATACCATAGCGTTATTCCATGGGAAGGTTAGCAGGAGCTCATCAAACCGCTCTGTACCACCAAAATGATCGATCACCAAATTATCGCTGTCGCAATCTATAATCGTCTTGTCAAAGTCGAACACAATCATTGTTCCTTCCATTTTTGCGTGATGCAGGATTTATCAAACAAGGAAGAAAGCTAGAAAACTAGAGAGTTTCCAAGGAAAGAATGTGCGAGAAACAATGAGGCAGTACCAACGGTATTTAAGGAAGGCCAAAATTCAACTATGGCGTTGGCATCTCATTCGAATATTGTACTGTTATTCGGTGCTAATTTTACAAACCAAAATGGCAAAAGAGGCTTAGGTTTTCTGTGGTGGATACAGAGCACAGAGTATAGCGAGTCACTAACAAAGAATGCTAGTGTAAATGTTATTTGTGGTGTCAGTGACTCGCCACACTGTTGAGACCCCATATTTTTTCCACAGATTACAGGTAGGAGAAGGATGGTGGAGATGTGTGCAGCTCCCATTATTATGGGATTTGAAATCAAATTGAATTTGTACATTAATAAATCAGGGAATTGGTACTTCGAATATTCGTTCAAACAGGAGGTTGTTAATTTAATTAAACGGTTAACAGAGAGATTAAGATCCGGTGCGCGTGACTTGAGAGAATTTTCGGCTTTTCTTTCGTTCCCTTTGTGGGAAAAGATTCGAGTTGTTCATTTTAAATTTCACCGCTTTTTAGGCGGTTTAAAGTGGCGATTCGGCGCAGATCCGGTAGGTTTTGATTTTAACGGATTATCTATTCTTCGCCATTATACAAAAGGCGTTATTTTGAATACAAATTGAACGCATAATTTTTTTTTTGTCTTCTTAATTATACTCAATTTACTCCTTTTTAAAAATTTTAATTATGATAAGAATTTACTAAAGTTTGTATCAAATATGTAAAAAGAAAATTATTAAATAATATTTGAAAGAGAATGAAATAATGATTTGGCTTATTGTCGTTTTATTCTTTTGTCATACTGCTATTTTGAAAGTTGAATGCTCCATGCAATTTTTTTTTTATATATTTTTATATCAAATTTATCCTTTATTAATTTATTTCTAGTTTGACAAATCTCTTGTATCAACATATTGTTAAAAAAAAGGTAAAATATGGTATGGCCTTTTGATATTAATAGATCAATTTTATTTTGTAGAAGCATTTTTCTATTTTTTGTTTATGTTTTAGTGGCGACTACTAAAGTTCAAGTGAAAAATATCTCATTAGTATGAAAACATAAATTATTATTGCTATAAGATGTCAATAAAATTCATTATACGATAGACTTTTACATTTAAATTTTACCCATATAGTCTTATTTTTAACATAGACAATTTTCACCATTGGCAAAAAAAATTATTCATTTTATTCATTCTTTGAAGTGCAAATAATTTATGTTCAATTCATACCTAGTTTTTCGTTTGCAAATTGTTAATTTATTTCCCGGCCTTTCGTTTGAGTGTATGAATCAATTATATAATAAACCAACACGATGCATGTCTTTCTGAATGAATTATAAAATTGTGCAAACGAGAAATCAGACATAATTGAAAAAAAAATAATATATCTTTCAAGGAAAGAATAAATTAAATTTTGTTTGTTACAAATAATGAAAAAACTGTCTATGTGAAAAATGTGATTTTATCTATCAAATTCTAGCTTGAAATAATGAATTTTATTGCACTCTTATAGCATTAATAGAATGAGTTGAATAAATTTTGATGTTTATGCTTTGAGTACTGAACTTTCAAAATAGTTATCTCATAGAAAAAAAAAGGCAACAAGCTAAGTCATTATTTTATTCTCTTTCAATAACATTTAATAATTTCATTTTACATATTTGATACAAATTTATTTAAGTTTCCACAATAATTAAGAGATTCTGAAGAACAGAACTTTGAGTATGAAGTGAGAAAATTTTCTTTCTGCACTCAGTAATCTAATATTTACTTTCAATATAACACTTCCCTTTTTATAATTGAATACAAATTGGAAATGTTATAATAAAAAATCAGTACTTTGAAATTGAAATTTGAAAAGGTGAAAATAAAAAGAAAAGTTCTGCCCTATTTTTCAATCCCAACTCGTGCGAGAAAATATTTGCAATCTGAACTTTAAGATCTCGTCGTTGTATATATGTATTTTGATCGTGCGCATACTTACCCCAAATTTACGTCGGTAGTTAGACTAAATTGTACTTTAAATGTCCAAATTAATTACTAGCTGAACTTTCAGAGGCATTGTTTTAAAGTGCTAATTTCAAATTTTATTCATCTATTTTTTTTTTCACATACATGATTGAATATAGGATAATATCACTTGAGTGAGTCTATGGTACTATGCATATCACGGATTGGTTTGTAATACAGTTTAATATTCGACTTTTCAAAATTCTAACTGTCGATCCGAACCGTTCATCTTGTTCTCCATATTAATATGTGTTTGGAGACCAGATTTTACATTTTTTGAAATTTTTTTACTATCTTTTTAGATATTTAAAAAATCACTTGATCTGAAAATTCTGGACCATCCAAAAACAGTGATTTTCAATAAATATAAAAAAATAGTAAAACAATTTCAAAAAATGTAAAATTTGGTATCCAAACACATATTAATATGAAGAACAATATGAACAATTCGGATCGACCGTTAGAATTTTAAAAAGTCGAATATTGAGCCGTATTACGGACCAAATCGTAATATGCATAGTACCATAGACTCACTCGTATCACTTTAGTAGCACCATGAGCTGAGGGACGAAAATGGAGAGAGATGACGCATTAATTATAATTTTAAGGGTAAATTTTGTTGGAGGTATTTAAACTTTATCTTTTGTTAAGAATTAATTACACAAGTTTGATTTTTTTTTTGTAGTTATTGAACTTTTCATTTGTCCTAACAAAGTTATCATATAATTTTTTCATTATTATTTTAGTTACAGACAAATCAAATTTGAACGACCGATTTGTGACAAAGGACAAATATTAGTGACCTCCGACGAAATTTACTCTTAAAAGAATAGAATTTGATAATATATTATACGAAACATAATGAAAAAAAAAATATAATAATTTCTTACTTTATCCTTCTTTTTTATTTTAAAAGTCCACTTGCAAAGTTTTAAAAGATGTAAAATATTAGGACAATATATACTGGCCGTTCTCTTTGCCCCCATTTTTCCATATGGAATTGAAAATTTATATAAAAAAAGGGTTTATTGCTATTTAGAAAAGTAATATTTCACGATTATGTTTCCTCTGAATTATTTTTTTTTTTGAAAAAGTGGGTATAATTCTACCGATTTTATTAGAAATCAAGTATGTTGCTCTCAACTTCAAATAATTAAAAGAAGAAACTTTTACAAAGTTACTGATATAATCCAAAAACACAAAAATTGGACCATGCCAATACAGCACCTAAACCAAAATAATAAAACTACATATGCATAAAACAAAACAGCTACACACATAGCACATCAAACATAATAGTAACTATCAGAAAAGCAAGTAAATCATTCAGGAATTCTGTCCCATGCGTAGAATCTCCTTGATCTAGCAATGCTGGCATGGCCCCAACCTCTTCCTCTGATCCACCTACCTGATTGACCACTTGGATTCCTATTAGACTCAAATCCTGGCAAGACATGTTATTAGTGTCCAATGATAAAATTAAAGACAAATTGAGTAATGACTCATTGTTTAAAGTCTGACACTAAAATGTGACTAATGAGATAATTTTAGTACCCACAGCTTTCAAAGTAGGCATATGAGTCTGTTGAAAGCACATTTTATTTCGTTTAAGCCAAATACACCACAAGACAGCTTTGCAAACAAGTTCAACCAATGGCCTATTTTTAAGAGGTATAGGGCCATTCAGAAACCAGATATCATCCATGGTAGAACCATCCAAAATAATTTTTTATGATTAGCAATCTAAAGCCATAATCGGTAAGTAAATGGACAAACACGAATAGATGATCAGTTGATTCAAAAGCACCACAAAAAGGGTATGATGTATTTCCTTGCTATCATTTATTAATAAGATTTTCTTTTGTAAGGGTCTTATTTCTCTTAAGGAGATAAATAAAAAAATTTACTTTTAAAGAAATTTTTGAAGACCAAATAGATGTAAACTTATTATTCGGTATACCACCATATTCAAACCAAACATAATATGAATATACATAAAATTTACCAACGGTAGACCATCTCCACAATAATGTATCATTCAAACTTGGATTTGGGTGACAATCAATGAGCTGAGTGTGCATATTATGCCACTCAGTCAATAGAATACTAATTAATTGCCGTGTAAAGAATATATGTAAACAATAATCTCTAAAAGCCTCAATAACCAATAAATGAGGATATGAAGTAATAGATGTTATCCTGAATATATGATAATTTCATTTAGAAATATAAATATTATAATGGATATAAATAAAATAAATAATGAAGAGAGATCAATCAAACAAAAAAAAATGATATTTGTGTCTGTATATTCACAAATCAATTCAAATAATATTGAAAATTAAAACAAATATAGGTCATTCTTAAATATATATATGAAGTACCGGAACATTCAAACAATTTGAGTATTGTTTGTCGGTGTATCGAGAATAAATAATTCAAATTGTAAAGGAAAAAAAATTAAATCACTTAATAGACGACAAAATATACAAAATCCTAAAATCCTAAAACTCTAAAACCCTAAATCCTAAACCCTAAACTCTATAGACATGAATACAATCATATATTTAATGTCGGATTTTCAAATAAAACATAAATTTTCTATTAATTATCAAGATAAATAATTATCAAATAATTTCGCCCTTGATAATACAGTTCACAATTAAATTTATCGACGTGATACATGAAATGATTAATTTATCCAATATTTCACGCATCAACAGATGAACCTCGAATATATTCACTTATTCAGTGTTGAAATTAAAACCGTCCCCTTTAATTGAGAAGCAATGGAGAGCACTTGAGGCTCTCAGCTCTTTCCGCTGTCGGCTTGTTATTTTATTTATAGCTCACAGTCACAGAATACATCCAAGATCCAATTATCCATGTTCAAGCGTGCGACTGTTAGTCTCGAGAAGGAATCCAGACATCCAGTTAATATCCAAATATTACTATCTTCTCTCTCTTCTGAATGATGACATGATAACAATTACAAGCGGCTTTTATTATCTTCTAACTGTTACTATGGAAGATAGTGAACAGCATGATTCTGTAAACACAGTACAGTATATCAGTATATATATATATGCGAATCACATCCTCTCCATTACCTGAAAATGGAATCTTTTACGAAAAGTGAATCCGGATCATTCTTTTTTAATTGGCACGAATCTCAAAGCCCAACAATATTGTCCCTTGCGCTAATCCGAATCCAAACTGGATGAGATTAAAACCGTAAAGTGAGTTAGATCCTCTTGTTAGTATGTAATAATTTAGAAGTCAATAATATGATAATTTTATTATATATATTTTGTTCATTAATTGGATAATTAATAAAATATCATTTTGTTGCTTTAAGTATTATTGTATTTATGAATAATTTCGAGTTCATGACTGAAATTGTGAAACTTCATAATATAGATGATATATATTCTTAAAAGTCTCTAACCGAGGTAATTAATAGGAACACTAATTAATCGCTACTAGGTTAGTATGTGGATTAAAAGACGGTCAAGTTTTATAGACCATAAACAAGAGATGTTATTTTAATCACATAGATACATGTTCCAGGAACATGGTATTTGACAGGCTTCGAATGAAATATTAAATGGAATTGTGTTCATATTATTGATGCTTTCATTCAGTGTTAAATTCTACAGTATGAGGTATTTATCTTTCTTACTAAGAGATGTGTATGTGTGAGTGTTATCTAATGCTATCCATAAAAAGTAGCTATAACGGTAGCACTTCGGTATATTATAGCTTATGCTGAGGAAGTAATGGTTTATCAAAAGTACTATTGTCACTCGTATATTTATACGAGTTATAGTATCACTGGGCCCATTGATAGAGTAATATTATCTGCATGCGGTATGATTACAAGAGTAATCATATTTGATAATCTGCTCAAGATCAAGAAAATATTAAGTTTGCAAGTATGACACACACCTACATCGAAACTGATCTGATAGCTATGAGACAAAAGAATTAACACGAGTAAAAAGTTTACTGGATCGTGATATTGTACAGTACAGCATCATCTGTGTAATTGGATGCTCATGATGCATTCTGCTAGGTGCCTCTCATGATTTGTAGAAGTTAAAACAGTTTTAATTCTATTTACCAACATAACACAGATCCTATCGGGTCACACCGTCTAGGAGCTAATAAGATAATCTTATTGATTAATTATAAATTGATTATGATTAATAATAAGATTGGTATAATTAATTATACGTGATATAATTAAATTATAAATGTCATGTAAAAATGGCAAAGCAAAACCAAAATATTAATTTATAAATGTACAAGATACGTTGTATAAAAGTTACCGAAACAATAACCGCAAAAAATATTATTGTTCATAATAATTATATGGATGTTAATTGAATTTGGGCCAAGGACATTTTGGTCTTTTCACATGTCACCCTTATCCACATGACATGTCATCATCCTTATCCTCACAAGGGTATTATGGTCATTTGGCAATCGCCATACATGGCTATAAATATGGGTGGAGGGGTAGAGCAAAAACTTACTAATTCATTTCGTATCTTGTTAGATCGATTCGAGTTTTTATTTTCTCCCTTTCTCAGTTTCTCTCCCAAATAGTGTTTCGGTTCAGAAAAGAAAGTTATACGTAATTGACGTATAATATTGCGGGTTGTTGAGAAGTATATTTGCGGATCGGTGAATAGTATTTTTCAAAAATTCGCAGTATTTCAGTTTTGCTTATTAGTGAATCTGAATAACTGTAAATTCGTGTTTACGTGTTTTCGTCTTTTCTTGGTGAATAGTGTTTCTGGCAAAAGAAATAAATTGCTCTCCAGTTAGTCCTGGTGGATAACTGATAGAGACATCAGACATCTGGTGCTCCGAGGCTAGTCGGTCTTCATTCTAATCCGAATTTGGAAACAAGGTATAAATGTTATATTATTATTTTTAATTGATAAGTAGATTAAAGTTTTAGAAATTAATTAAGGAGTAGATCTGTAAAGAATTAAAATGGTCTTTGCAATGAAAGGCTTGAGAAGGAACTCTGGTCTGATCTTTTTGGCATATCCTTTTTAATCCACGGCTTTAGTTAGAAGTAAAATTTTTGTTTTACGGTTTTTTCGTAGCTTAAGCCTAAACATATTTTGGTTACTCCGAAACCCAACACCTCTACGGTACCTGGAAGGAGCTGAATCCATATATATGCGTTAGAACTTTGTTGTTTCAATTATTTTGTAATCTTCGTCTCGAAATAAATATATTTTAGATAACGAATTTAATTTTTAGATAGAGAATACGATGTCAAAAAATAATATAGAAATTTTAATAATTTGTCACAAAATAAAATAATTAATTTATGTAATAAATTAGGTGTCTTATTGATGACTTTTACTAGTAAAAAGTAATATAATTTTTAGCCATATCATTAAATTTAAGAAAAATTAACGATTGATCAAATGATTAAAAATTATAGATAAGTTGACATGTTTTAGAGGATTTAAAGCTGAACGAACTATATGTCTGTATCAATAAATGATAAAATAAAATTTTGTAATCCGTAAATTAAGCTTGAATGTACATGATAGCTTATTTTGGTGAGTTATATGTATCTATAAGTAATGAACACCAATTCGGTTTGGTGGTCAGTCTCATCTCTTGTATGAAAAGCAAGTAGATCGATCCTGTACAGTGAATTTAATTCAAATGGATTTTTTTCAGAGTGACTAGGCTAAATTCTGATTCTATTTTTTATTTAGAAAGAAACAAATCAATATATAAACGAAACAAACATCTTCGGTGCAGAAGCTTCATAGGTTCATGACATATGGCATGCTTCCACCGGTGGAGCTGCTTTTGATAAATCCCGCACCGAAGGTGTTTGTTTTGTTGAAATGAATTTGTTTATTTCTAAATTAAAAAATATTCCTAAATTCTCCCTAGTTGAGCTTGCTCATTGTAGTGACTAAGGTAGGATCGCATAATTGGGCTATCAGTGCATAAATGGGAATAATATGTCAATCTTTTCCTATACTTTAACAAACACTATTCAGTTTGTTCCATTCTATGATAAGCATATACAGGACAGGAATCTGGTTCATAAGCTAGCTCTCTCTTATTCCGTGCTTATTCTGTGCGAATATTGTTCCAGATAAAAATGTAAGAATTATACTCATACAACTTCTGTACAAACATTCTGTTCATACATAAAATATGTCTGTGGATTGAAGTGACAGGTGAAGTTTTAGATAGGGGTGGGACATTCTGTTCATACATAACACCATGGGAACAGGTCGGTCGGGTCGGGTTTCAAACAAATTAGGATCTCATCCGAATGCATTTAAGTTCGAACTGGTACTGATTGATATATTCTCTATATATGAATTAGCAATTCTTTTCTATGTTTGATCAAACAATACTCCGATTTTTCATAATTCAATTTCAGGTCAACCTATGTTCATAGATAAAAAAGGAGAATATTGATATAAATTAATAAATATAACGACAATATGAATAAACATGGCTGTTGTATGTTGATGCTAGCAGAGATATGATAAAATGCATGCATGCCTTATTAGCAGGATCACAAAACTCAAATTTCAACACATGAAAGGATGCATGATAGTAAAAGTCGAAGTGTTTCAGATCCAATATTATTTTCTTTGGCGAATTGCAAATTAACTTCGATAAAAGTACCATCGACTTGGCCGTACACCCACAAATGTTCGTTCTGACTACAACCCTTTCAATTTTCCACGAAGCTGTAGAGGTTCCCTCTCACAACAATTTTTGAGGGAAAAACATTTTAGTTTTTGCCTAAAAAATGCTTAAAGATATGATATTAGTATTATCCGCTCCGTTTACACCCCTATTTAGTTCACTTCATCTCCATATCTTGTAATAATTTAGGACCGGATGTTGTAATCACATTTACTAATACAACCTTGATAGAATCTACCAAGTTTTCAAAAAAAAAAAAAAAAAAAGCTTTCTCGAGAGAAGTGGCATGGCACAATTTAATTAATACATAACAAAGGCCGGGAATACCATATCTAAATAATTTGGAGCTAAAAAGGTACTGTTAAAAAGAGCCCAATTGATACAACTCACAAGTTTCAATGGCAGTTCAGCCCAAAATTATTGAAACCCGGTAAAAATTAGGCCTAAATATCACCAGTAACACAAACGGTATCGGAATATAAGCCTTATATTGGACTTTTGGTATTATATATTATTGCCGTATATATAATATTACCGGTGCGTGACAATGGGCAGATATGTAGGCCAGTGTTTGAGAGTTGAAAATTACGAAACTATAATTGTAATTTATATTTTGGTTACTAAGGTTACATCTTGTTTGAATTAAAAGTGAGTTGCTCAGATATAAATTTAATTAAAGGTTAAAAATAAATATTTATTTTATAGAAAATGATGTTTTTTTTTAGTTAAAGAGAAAATGATGTTTGATAGAAACTTTTATGAAACAACTTGAGAACTTAAAAATTACCTAGGAAAAAGTAGTGCAGCACGCACTTGCAAATCCAGCAAACATAGAATTAGAAAAGAGGAGAGGGATTACATATTCTGGTGAAATAATTGATAAATCTGGCAAAATGATCTTGGTTTAAATATAAAAGGGTTAATTTCCTACATACCCTTTAAGATGTCTCTAATTTCTTATTTACCCCTCAAAACCAACTCACTGATAATTGGAAATGAAAAGGTCTAGGTGCTTCTGTTCAATCTTGGTGGGCTCGTAATAGATGATGTAGAAAAGAAAGAAAAGAAGAAGGGCAATTTTGTCTTTTAATTTTTTAATCAAGATTTTTATAATTAAATTGGAGATAATTTTGAAATGATTAAGTGATGAGTAAATAAGAAATTGTTACAAGAGTTAAGGGACAAATAAGATAAATTAAAGATTTGAGAGGTAAATAAGAAATTAGAGATGTCTTAAAAATTATGTAGGAAATTAACTCAAATATAAAATTATTACGTTTTCTCAGGATTTTTTTTTTTTATTATTATGAGCATGATATATTGTTAAACTGTTAACATATCATTAAATTAGCAAGAAATCGGGGGCCAACCAGAATAAAAGCCAATGGAGAGGATACGGAAATCTTTTGTTGCGATATTTAATTTATTTAATTTTGCCATAGTCCATGGAGATGCTTGTCACATTGCTTATTTGTTATTGCTCAACTACATGATCTCTCGGATTCTCTGTGTACATAAAAACACCATAATATAGAGAAATCTACTGACTAGGGGACCCACTGGGAATTATAAGCTTCTAATGTTGTGGGATCCACCAGATTTTCTTAACCACACGGTTTGGTATATTGACCGACTCAGGAAATCCTACAGAATCATTAATGATAGGACCCACCTGTTAAGCAATTGAGCAGTGTTTCTGCCAGCGAGAGCACAAAGACCGAGTTTTTTAAAAATACCCATTTCAATAATAAATTTATCAAAAATAACCGGTTGTTAAGAAGAATTTTAAAACTACCCAAACCGTAAATAATATATACGGTTTGGAATAAACAGCCCAAACCGTATGGAGATTTTACGGCTTGAATAAAAAGTCCAAACCGTATGAAAAATTTACGGCTTGAAATCGGATTTAAACCCTGACCAAAATCCCTCTCTTCTCTCCCCTGCGTCTCCGACAGAAAACAAAAAGAGAGAGCACGCTCCGCCTCTCCGCCTCTCCACCCGTAGCTGCCAGTGATGCCTCTTCCTCGCCGCCACTCTCTCCACTCCGCTGCCATCTCTTCCTCCTTCACCGCCCTTCACTGCTGCCACCTCCCCTTTCACCGCCCCTCCGCCCGTAGCCACCAGTGACGCCTCTTCCTCGCCGCCACTCTCTCCACTCCGCTGCCATCTCTTCCTCCTTCACCGCCCTTCACTGCTGCCACCTTCCCCTTCACCACCCTTCACTGCTGTCACCTCCCCCTTCACTACCCTTCACTGCTGCCACCTCCTCCTTGACCTCTGCCCTTGACCAGGTACTAGATGCACTCTCTCTCGCTTCTTTTGTGTAGATTAGATGGTGATATGCTGTATAAGGTTTAGATTAGAAAACAACATAGCTTAGATTGATTACAAGTACGAGCTCAATTAGAAAGAAACTTGCTTGTTTGGTTCGATTAGTTTTCGTTTAAATTGATAGAATTTGACATGATAATGTCAGCTGGAGCTGAATTGATTGTACATATGTTCGATTAAATTTTGTTTGGTTCAATTTGATTAGAAGTACGAGCTCAATTAGAAAGAAACTTGCTCGTTTGGTTTGATTAGTTTTCGTTTAAATTGATAGAATTTGATATGATAATGTCAGCTGGAGCTGAATTGATTGTACATATGTTCGATTAAATTTTGTTTGGTTCGATTAGATTTCGTTTGGTTCTTAATATTACAAACTGCATGTTTTGGTGTTATTTTGAGTTAAAATTGAAATAGAATTGTTGCCCAATTGATATGAAGTTTGCAATGCTTTCAATAGTATATAATTGAATGGTAGTTTGGATTTTTAGTTCCCTGGTCTGTTTTTTAGCAACGTAAAAATGCAAGGAAATAATTGATGGATGCTTTGTTTGTTATCCTGCCTTTGCTTCTCATGTTATCTCTGATAACCACTTATATGCTATGATAAGATTAAAGAAATTGAAACATTGTGCCTGCATAGGTGTGTGGTAATTGGTAAAGGTGAAATATTGGTTGACTTGTGAAACATCTTCCATTAAAATTTTACTTTTCTTCTCCAGCATGTTTAAGTTGCATAATTTCTCCCTTTACGTGTCGTATTTTTTTTTGTATGTTTTCTCGTCCAAAAGCAAATATGCTTGTACATCCAAAATACAATTCAATAAGACTGTTACGACACTTTTTAAAATCCCTGTTCAATTGGTAATTTGGTACAATATTAGTTGGTCTGGATTATTCATAGCTGCAGCTTCTGGTTAGCTAGGTACAAAACAATGCTACGGTATACATCATCAATAAGAATAAGGCTGGTTTCTTTCTTTGTTAAGATGTAACTGTTATGACCAACCTCAATCCAAACTCAAAATCTGCATTCTATTATAACCTAATGTTACTTTTCAAAGACATTGAAATTCGATAAGCAGTTTCAACTTTCAACAACCTACCAATAATTATTTCATGTATGCATGTCAGTTGATAAGTTCAATATCAACTTGGTGAAGCCCAGTAGATTGGGGTCAACCTGTTATTTAAGGGCTCATCAAAAGAGGTAGAAAATAACTACGGTCTAGAATATTTATATCAAGTGATTTTCTACTTGTCTAAACTAAAATATTTTTTTTTTTCTAAACAACAGGTATCCCTTTAATTTTTTTTTTTATTAACGTAGGATGGTCAGGGGACGGCCTAGGAACCCACCCGCAGTCGACCCGGTTGATGAGCCCATTCCCACTGACAGCAAGGACCATTTCAGTCCTTTATTATGGATGCCTCACGATGAGCACCGAGTCTCAGAGGCATCTCAAGAGGTGCTTGTTTACCCTTTTTTTTTTTAGTTCAAATTTTGTTTATTTTTGTATTTTTAAGTTTTCATGTTGTTTACTTTTTTCAATGCAGAGTGAGGCAATTATAACTACCAGGAGTCGGCATTATGACATGCAGTACTATACAGTGATGGAGCCATATCTGGAAAATTTGGGAGTGCAACATTTGGTTGATATTCTAGAGTCGGAGAGCAAGTCCATTAACGCATCCCTCATTGCAGGATTAGTGGAGCGATGGCGCCCCGAGACGCATACGTTTCACTTACCTTTTGGAGAGATGACAGTGACTCTCCAGGATGTCAGTGCTCTATGGGGTCTGCCTATCCAGGGCGTGCCCGTTGGTGGCATATCTGACCCCACAGATCCTGAGGACATCATGATTAATTACATGCTCGCAGAGTTGTTGGGAGCGAAGCCCAACATACGCAGCAATAAGGGGAAGTCCAAGTACTGTCTGGACAAGACGAAGCTGCGAGCTATGTTTGCGAGAGGTCTGGGTAGGGATGCCACTCAGCTCGAGATTGAGAGGTACTCATACAAACTATTTATATTACATTTATTTTGTACTCTGTTTCATGCAGAAAAATGAGTTGCTGTGTAATTTCGATATTACAGATACACACGGGGATTCGTGATGGACCTATTTGGTTCTGTCATGTTTGCTGATTCAAATGGTGATACCATCCCAATAATGTATCTAGAGCTGTTGCGGGACCTTCAGCCGTCGAGCAGGTACAACTTGGGAGGGGCTGTCCTAGCACATCTTTACTCCAACTTGTGCCACGGTTGCAAGGTCAGTATGTTATTTTCGTCTTATTTTAATCATCTACCTGGTCATACACTTGATGTCTTATTTTAATTATTTAACTTATCCTTGGGCAAATATTCTCCAACAAATATAGCGGAAAACTAAGCAAATCTACGGGCCGATACTACTACTGCAGCATTGGTCATGGTCACGGCTACCGGTGGGGGTACCTGAGCCGAACGAGTCTCCATGGGGAGAGCCTGACACTGGAAATCGACCGGCATTTGGCATGAAATGGTACGGACATCACTTGTACAAGGACAACCCTCACGGAAAGACAATAGGTATCAGGTTGGTCCGATCTCAGATTCAGAGTCTAGGTGAGACGCAGGTGATCTGGACTCCGTACCATGAGCTATACACCGAGGGGAGGCTGCCGCAGATTGTAGCAGATGATCATGAGATGTGGTTTTACAGGGGTCCGCTGGTGTGCTTCTGGATAGTGGAGTACCACTATCCAGACCGAGTCCTCCGTCAGTTTGATTTTCCTCCACTCATCCCCGCAGATCCAGAAGTCCCGAGATATGTGATCATGAGACTACACGGGTAAGTTATGTTCTTTTTAGCATTTTTGTACTTAACATTAGTTTGTGGCTTTAAATTACAACTAATATAAATTACAGGATAAGACACTCTAATCACTATGAAAGAGATTGGAGGGAGTATCACTTGGAGCACTACAACATGGCAGCGAATATGAGTGCCAACTTATGGCATATGCTGGAGGTTGATGCGATGCAATTCCAAGGAGATCCTCTATTGAGATATCAGGTTTGGTACCTACGGGTTGGCATGGCATCGGTGTATATAGAGGGACATTACGGTGACTTTCTTCGCTCCATGATTTTCAACGATGACGGTTATACCCCCACTGGTCGAAAAGGTGCTCGCCAGGTAATGAATGCACCCAGAAGAACACATTTTTGAACAGTATTAATCTTTTTTCGTATCTTTTTTTTAATAACCTTGTTTTATTTTTTTAGCTGCTCCTAGCACTTAAAGGTGCCGCGCGTTCAATCATTCCACTGTTCTGTTAGGCCTGAATGTCACGATATACTGAGACCTTCTATGAAGAATGGACATGGTTCCATCCTGCATTTGGACTACTGGAACATATTCATTTGGGCCCGTGACTTCGTACTTACCTTCGCCGTGAGAGTATGGGATGACATCCATTTTTGTGGCTTTCTCCCACCGTTTGGTAAGCTTAACCTGTACCCGTTTGGAGAAAGGCTTTTCTTCATTGCTTAACTCCAGTGTTGCCTGTCGCCGCTGAACAAACCACTTATTGCACTTGTAGAATGTTTCCTCCACAAGTGCAGCCACGGGCAACATTCGGCTGTCCTTGAAGACAACATTCAGGGACTCGGAGCCGTTTGTTGTCATGATACCAAATCGGTACCCTCCATCACAAGTCTGAAAAATTTTATCAAAATTTGATTGCTCCATAACATCATTCGGACGTACTTTGCCCACTCTCCTAAAAAAAGCATTACATCTCGGATTTTGCTGCAATATAACAAAGTAAAATTAGACAAAATGCAACTAAAGGAAACAAAAATGATATAAATTAGACAATATTAGACATACCATGGCGAAATCTTCGAACATCTCTTTCAGCCTTCTTGGCTTCTTCTTCTTGGCTCCTTGTTTGAACCTAGTTCCGTACCATGGGTCCTTCCCACACGCCTGGACCAGGTTATCAGCAACGTGTTGGATACAATACCTGTGCACAAAATTATTACTATCCCATCCGTAGTCAGGTTTCAATGCAGCTTTGATCCCCTTGTGTTGGTCTGATATGACACATACGAATCTATTAACACTAATCACATTAAGCCTAAGCCAGTGTAAGAAAAAACCCCAATTCTCTTCATTCTCCTTATGCACAATTGCAAATGCTAGAGGCAGCAATTGGTTCTCGGCATCATAGCCGCAAACCATCAAAAGCCTTCCCTCATACCGCCCAGAAAGGAAAGCTGCATCTATACTGATCACTGGCCTCAAGTAATCAAATGCGGTGATGCATGGTCCGTAAGCCCATGCCACGGCACTAAATTCTCGAACATCTTCCTTTACCAGTCCTGTATTTTTATCGATGATCGGAGTGGTCACAAATTGGTGCGTCGAGCCGGGATTCTTATCACATATCCCGATGAGCAATAGTTTCATAAAATTGTACGACTCCTCCCAACTACCAAATTGTCGGGCTACTGCAATCTCACGACCTCTCCAAAGTTTATTGTACTTGGGGGTTATACTGCCAAACCTAATCCTAACGCAGTGTGCCACACTCCGGATGCTCATAGTGGGATCTTCCTTAATACCAGACTCGATGATATCTGCAATGATTGATGCCGTGAGTTGTGCATGGTCAGTCCTGGTGTACTCAGACGTGCATGTGTGAGGCTTGTCTTGCTCAGTTATCATCCAAGTATCTCCATTATTTGTTGCTTTTGCCTTCAATTTGAAACGACAACCCGAAGTGTTGCATAAAATTTCGAGTCGGGATCTGTCACTTCTCTTCGTATATGTCTCCTTGTTCTTGTCAACATGGTACTCATTGATCTTCTTCTTCAGTTGCTTTTTATTTGCAAAGTATTGGCCTTTTGCGAGCTCACTCCCGTATTTAATCCGACGACCATAGTAAGAAACATCTGCTTCTCGAAAAGCAGATGTGTCGTTGAAGTTTACAAACGGGTGAGACTCAGATCGGCCACTTAACGGCATATTCTCTCTATTTTGCCTCACACTGGGCTGTGTGTATTCTTCTTCGTCTCCTTCATCTCCTTCATCATTAATGTCCCAGTCTCCTTCCTCCCATTCATCTCCAGTTTGCATATTCTCTTCCGGTACCTCATTCATAAATTCAAATTCTAACTCGTTTGGATCTTCCTGTACTGGTGGTGGTCTGGGGTGAGGATTTGGTTCAGGCCCAGGTAAGGATGAAGGACCTCCATACATGGGTATAGGTTGGATAAAAGGTGGAGATTGTACTCGTGGTGAGATAAAAGGTGGAGATTGGGGTGAATTACTGTATATTTCTGCTTCCGGTTCGAATGCTGGCATTGGGCTAAAAGGAGTGTGTGGTTCATAATTTGGTTGATAATTTTCAGCAGCCGAATTTTGGGCTGAACATCTAACCCCTGACTCTCTGTGAGTTCTGCATGCAAAAACTTCGAATAGAGGATCACCAGACCTCACAACCTTCCTTATCAGGCCTCTTAATGCTCCTTGATCTCCCAATGTGATTCTGACATACTTTCCTCCTTGGAGCATTCGGGCTTGTATTTCTAATTTCCAGTGATTCTTATTGTAGCCGCTTGCTTCATAAATAACCGATTGCAACTCCTCTAATGAAAAATTTTCTTCAACCCAATACGTATTTACTGCAGGTTTCGAGTAACGTACCCCATACTGGTCAGTTATAAACTTTCCTCCAAAATGGACTGAAATTCCAATTGACATGGCCAATAAACTACATTTATAAATGACAAATATATATGAACACAGTACATGAACAGCCAATACGTGTAGGAATAGTAAATACATATATGAACAGTAAATACATACATGAACAGTAATGAATAGTAAATGCGTATATGAACAGTAATGAATAGTAAATACGTATATAAACAGTAATGAACAGTAAATATATGCACATTAAATACATACATAAACAGTAAATAAGTAAGTGAAAAGTTGCAAAAAGAAAAAAAAAAAAAAAAAAAACCTTATTTGGCAGACTCTCTTTCACCTCCTCTTTCCTTCTCTTTCTCCTCTCTTTCTCTTTCTCTTTCTCTCTCTTTCTAATTTCAGATCCTTTTTATACTGACAAAAAACGATTAAAAAAAAAAAAAAAAAAATTTCAAACCGTAACAAATATATACGGCTTGGATATTTAATTGAAACCGTAAGAAATATATACGGTTTGAATATTTAATTCAAACCGTACGGAATATTTACGGTTTGAATTAAATATTCAAACCGTATATATTTCTTACGGTTTGAATATTTAATTCAAACCGTAAATATTCCTTACGATTTGGGTAAAAAAATAATTTTGACAAATTTGTGGTTATTTATAATAAAATATTTATAAAGTTGGGTAATTTTAAAAAACTCGGGCACAAAGAGAAGGAGAAGTAGAGCGCCTAAAAAGAGGCACGAGAGTGCGAAAGAGAGAGAGAGAAGAGAGAGAGATGGGAGAGATAGTAAAGAAGGGATGGAGCCAGTACATGCTCCAACTCCAGCTTCATCCATTAAGAACAAAGGTAACAATATTTAAGCAGAAAATTCGCTCTCTTTGTTCATTTTCGATCTTTTCATTATTTAATTTCAAATTGATGTTTGATTGTACTAATTTTGCGGTTTAATTTTCCTGATTTGGGGGAGAATTGAATAGATGATTACGGCGGGGATATTAGCTGGGATCAGCGACTCAACTGCGCAGAAACTCTCTGGTATAAAGAAGATTGAATTGAGGCGCCTTCTCCTCAAAATGGTACTATCCCTTTTCTATCTTCTTGTGTGGTGATTTCTGATCCTTGTACCGGGTTATTGATTTGTGGATGAGATCACGTACCGTTTTTTAATTTGAGTATGCAGTTGTAAACAAGAAATTGCCACAAAAGATCGATGCTGTGAATTAGGATCAGTTATGGTGGATTAGTAAGAAGTTTTGGCCACAGGCAATTGTTTAAGGCAGGCATGATTGAATTTGATATCTTTAAACAAACAAGATAAAATAAAATAAGTAATGCTCACATACTGTGCATCAATTTGCCAATTTAAAAATGAATTAGTTCTTTGGGCTAATTGGTCATTCCATCAAGTTTTGAGTGTGAAGTGTTTTCCTATGGAAATAAATCTGCTACAATCCTGAGGGATTGTAGGGTCCTACGATTCTAAATCCAACCTTTTATTTTTTGAGTTGTACGAATCTCCATAGAAGTTGTTTTTAATGCACGAATCTCAAAACAAATGAAAGGTTAGATTTAGAATCGTAGCAGATTTATTTCCGTTTTCTTATATATTACTGACAAAATATAAAGACAATTTGATGTAAGGCCGCTATGTTGTGATTTCTACTATTTGGGGGTGCGGGTGTTGGGGGTCCTTTTCGTCACCAATCCTAGTATAATTACAACTTTTGATGTCCTTACAAATATAGAAGTTGCTAAGTTTCCTTTTTCTTAATCTTTTCTTTTCACAAAAACAGCTTTTTGGATTTGCATATGGAGGGCCTTTTGGTCATGTAGTACACAAGGCGCTGGATTCCATTTTCAAAGGAAAGAGAGACAAAAAAACTGTTGCTAAGAAGGTACAGATGAAGAAATATAAGGCTTTTTTTGGGCAATCTAACAATAACAAACAAATTTATTAGTATCAATAATTAATAGAAATAATATATAATGATGTTGATGATACTAATAGCAATAGTAATGATATTTAAGGGAAATAGTATAATAATTATGGTAGCAGCAATAGTAGTAATAATAAATGTAAGGGAAAATTGGTTATTTGCCACTCCAAAACCTTAAATTTGAAAAATGCCATTCTGAAATTTGAAATTGTAATAATGTCATTCTAAACTTCATTAATTTTTAATTTTGCCACTCCAAATAATTAATGACTAAAATACCCTCCCTTGTTATCCTTTTCTTCTTCTCCTGCCTTCTCTTTTTCTTTATATTCTCCTCCCATGGCCATGACCATGTCGAAAATGGAAAGCTTCTTTTTCAATTTTCAAAGGGAAGCTTCTTTTTCAATTTTTGGCTTTGTAATTTGAGAGCTTTTTCAAAGGGAAGCTTCTTTTTCCCATTTTTCAATTTGAGAGCTTCTTTATAATCTGTGGATACGTACTTGTCTTGATAAATACTGAACACGTTATCAGCGTGAATCAAGTCATAGGTTCTTGGGTATGTTGAGAATGCCTCGCACCAATCCTGGTACGTGCCTATGAACCATCTCTCAAAAATGACACCTAGCGTGTTCTTGTCAAAGTGTGCGGGAACCACGTTCATAACCCACACATTGAACTTATCCACAGCTGCGGCAAATCCACCAAGGTTCGCATTCATGTCCACGACGTTGCGGTACTGGCCTTGAGGTAGAGGTGGTATCATCTTTTTTTTAGTGTGATATGCGCTCGATCCACATATTGTTGTCAATTTTCGACATTGCTTGGCCATGGGAGGAGAACATAAAGAACAAAAGAAAGCAGGAGAAGAAGAAGAAGAGAAGAAGGGAGGGTATTTTAGTCATTAATTATCTGGAGTGGAAAAATAAAAAATTAATGAAGTTTAGAGTGGCATTATTACAATTTCAAATTTCGGGATGACATTTTTCAAATTTGAAGGTTTTGGAGTGGCAAATAACCAATTTTCCCTAAATGTAATAGTATTAAAATAGTTTTCTTTGAGAAAAAATAGTATTGACATAGTTGTAATAGCAAAAATAATAGTAGTATTAACAACAGTAATACTAATAATGGTACTACGAATACTATTAGCAGTTATGCTACTTATCACAGTAACGATTATAGTAGTAGGAATGATAATTATAATTCTAATGATTATGCCAGTAATGACGATTGAAGCAATATTGAAATTGTAGAACTAATAATAATGATGCTAATAAAACTAATACTACTAATACAAATAGCAATACAAATAACAATAGTATGAACACAGTATTATTATTATTTAATAGTAAATTAAATTAATTTACTAGAGTTTCTATTTTTTTTCCAGGTGTTGCTTGAACAAGTGACCTTATCTCCTTGGAACAACTTGGTATTCTTGTTTTACTATGGATTGGTTGTAGAGAGTAAGTTTAATCAACAACTTCTTGAAGTGTCACACTGTACTAGCATTTAAAACTCATCAGATCTGAGTTGTTTGGTGTCAAATAATTTAGTTTTCCTTGCATTTGTTTTCTCTATTGGCATGGTACCTACCAATTATGGCTCAATCAATCCAAACCAATTATTCAATTTTTTTGTAAAACATTGTCAACAAGTCAAGAAAGGAAACAAAAAGAAATGTCATTAAAAGGAAATAAAAAAAAGGAAGATACTTTTTGTTATTTGAGTGGAAGTTCCAAAATAAATAGACTACTGTTTTACAGGGAGACCTTGGTCGGAGGTGAAAATGAGAGTCAAGAAACAATATCCCTCTGTTCAGCTTGCTGCATGGATGGTATTAATTACTGAAACTCTCCAAGATTTGATAATTGCACATATACCCTTCCTGCTTTAGCTTTAGTGTTGCAAACCTAATAGATATAGTTGATTTTCATGAAGGTTTTTACTCTTACTCTCTTCTTGGGGATACACCTAAATATCTGATTATATATTTTTATTTTCTAAGTAATTTACTTAAATAGGTCAAATTGGAACTTTTGCTCAATTTCCCTGTTTTTTACTTGTAATATTTTTATGCAGTTTTGGCCTATAGTGGGATGGATAAACCATCTATACATGCCTCTCCATCTACGTGTCATCTTTCAAAGTTTTGTTGCGTGCTGCTGGTACATACATCCCTTTGTTCTATCACATATTAATCTCGAAACTTTAATTTAATAAAACATTGATTTATGAATTAATGTGTTTTTTTTTATTCTTTTGTTTTAATTTCTTATTGCAGGGGAATATTTCTTAATCTAAGAGCACGAACTATGACTCTCAAGAACCAATAATTGCAGAACTCCATCTTTATTTGTAAAATTTAGATTTTCAATTGTTTCCTTTTTAGGTTTTATTTATTTGAAATAACAGGTCAACTTTCATTGCAAGATTCCTCAAAAAAAAAAAAATTTCATTACAAGAAAATTGGATTGAAAATCGGTATGTATATCTGAATATAAAAAAGCTATCAAGTTATTCTTATTTAATGATGTAAAATTACAATCCTGTGTTAAATTAGTAATCTTTTGGTATTTCATATGTTCAGCTATGATCCGTCAGTCACTCTAGGTTAATTTGAAATTTATATATTTGCTGTATCTCACTACTGCTCCTTTTTCATGAAATGTCCCAAGCTCAGATTTTAAAAGAGTTTCCGTTAACTGCACCTGTAAGATCACTAAGAAAAATAGACGGGTTTTGCTATGATATTTCCTATTGAAATATATAGAACAAGAACGCAAATAATTTTGACTATTTACTTCACTACTTCTGGGATGAAACAGTAATATCTTTTTTATTTTAAAACCAGAAAGCGACTATCAGGTTGTACAGAAATATATAAAAATGATCAATTACATCTGCTGACAGGCTGGCACGCCTTCCTCTGAATCCTTCCCTGTACCAGTACCATACTCAGAACCAACGCAACCACTGAAATTCCACTTGTACCGCTCTGTGAGCTAAACACCTTGGTGGACAGCATCTGTTCTAAAAACAATTGCTGTTTCGTTCCTTCCAGAGCGTCCAGTAAGCAGCAATAAATAGCACTCCCCGTGTCCTAGAAGGCATCCTTCCTTTACTATTCTGCCAAGGCTAATGTATGGTTGCTGTACCGGTTGGTAACATTGGTTTGATTCGTGTGAGTGCATGAGTTAGCATCCAATCTTTGAAGCCACGGCCACCCCATCCCAAAACGGTACATAAATTAGTGATTTTCTTAAGGTGAAAATCTGGCAAACAAAAGGTGGAATAGCTCTTAACTAATAGACGATATTTTTATGACAGGTGTGCTTCGTATAGCCAGTCTTTCTTGGTGGTTAATATGATTTTTTTATTTTTTAAAGTGCACCCTCAAGCTGTTTGTAGTTTGCAATTATTATTCGTAAGGACTATTATTCCTCGAATTATTTTTATAATGAGATCAAATTATAATATTGTTCTTAATGCTGTTATTATTCTAAATTGTATGCTAAGGGGAAACATTATCTTCGAGTGAAAACTAAATTTATTTCGCCGTACACTTTTTATTATTATCAATTTTTATGAACTAAAATGTATTACTTGTATGTTGTATGAGGAGGGTTCAAATGCCTCTATTTTTTTTTCTATGTTTTTTGTGCCTCTATTTTTAAAAATTTTAAGAATTCAAAGTTTAAAATTTAAAAGTCAAAATAAAACCATTGGATATGATTTACACCATTTTATCTATGCACGTGTAAAAAATTATGACATTTCAATTTTATTTTGGTTGTCATGAGGAGCTTGTAAAAATGTACTAATGTGGATAATTTGTAGACGTTGATTTTTCAAATGATTGATTCACATAAAAACAAAATCGAAATGTAATTTTTTTTATGAGCACATAGAAAAAATAACATAAATCACATCGAACGGTTTTATTTTAAAATTTATGATTTAAATTTTGATCTATTAACGTTTTTAAAAATGAAGGCATGATGAAATCACAAAAAGTGGAGGTATTTATAATATCGTTTTGCAAATATTAAAAATCTTTTGAAAATTTTTCAGGATACACTTTATCAAATTTAATGCAGTCCTTTCAATATAATAACGAGCTGTTAATTAATTTATGAGTGCTAGATTTTTGACGTAGTTATGAAAGTATATATATATTTTTGGAGGAGGAATCAAGTTACAATATTTTTTGAGTTACAATAAGTTATAACAAGTTTTTTTTTAATTTTGAAAGTCCATATCGTCGATTCAAATCGTTAGATATGATCTCTACAATAAAATGTGCTTGGAGACCAAATTTTATATTTTTTGGAATTTTTTTACTATTTATTAAGATGAGTACAAAATTCAATGGTCTGAATTTGACTATTTTTTGTACCCATCTTAATAAATAGTAAAAAATTTCCAAAAATTGTAAAATTTGATCTCCAAGCACATTTTATTGTAGAGATTATATCTAACGATTTGGATCGATGATTTGGACTTTCAAAAATAAAAAAAAAGCTTATTGTAACTTATTGTAACTCAAAAAATATTGTAACTTGATCCCTCCTTATATTTTTGACATACTTATGAAAGTGTGTGCCTGTGTGTGTATCATATCAAATACAAAGAGTCGACAGTAAGAATAACGTAGTTGTCAACTTTTTGGAAAAAAAAATGAAAGAAAAAAAGTAATAATAACAGTGAATACAACTCCTAGAATTTTTTTTTTCAACTATAGTCAAAGTATTATTCACCATGCAGGCAAAGGGTTGGATGCTATGTTACTCGGATATGTTGACTTAGGCACCGTATCTATATTGGATACGTATCGGATACTGATACGCGTCCAATACGGTCACGATACGTATCCGATACGCCAGCTGGCGTATCGGATGACGTGGCGTATTTCTAAACTGCTAGATACAGTCACGATACATGTTGACTCGTATCCGATACGTCTGTTTCAGCGAGATACGGGTGGAATACGTGCCTGTGATCCGCGAACCTGCGAGCCGCGCCCGTGGACCAGTCCAGTCGTGTGAACCGTGCCCATGGACACCAGCCCGAGCGTGTGGACCACGCTAGTGGACCAGAGTAGATTTTTTTTTTTCGCTCCAAGCTAGATTCGAACTTGAGACCTCCCAAGTGTGAATCAAAAGACTTAACCACTACACTAGAGCATTACATGTGATAAGATCTAGTCAATATAATATTTATCTCAAATTTTTATGAAGTCTTTATTTTTCTACAAATTTGATTTAAGTTATAATTATATAAATACAATATATAAATTAATTAAAAATAATATATATAATAGATGTATCGTATCTTATATTTTTCAAAATTGCCGTATCGCCGTACCCGTATCGTATCCAATACGATACCCGTATCCGTATCCATGCAACATAGGTTGGATGTATACTTAATGTTGATTTTTAAATGTTCACTTGTACAAACTTTTTGCGGCAATTACTCAAAAATCAATTTTCCTATTAGAAATTGTAGGAAAATTTAGAACTGATCTAGAAATTGTAGCGGAGTTTTTCAAATAAAATTGTCGCAATATGAATTAGTATTTTTGAAAATCAACTGATATAGAGCTTCACATTAACAAAATTATTGATTAATAAGACCATTGCCCCCTCTTTTGATTGCAAAAATGTATTCATGATTGTAATGTATTTACTGTTCAGTGCCCACCATTGCCTTACATCTGATAAACCTTTATTTTCTTCGGCAATAAATCAGCAAAATATTATATTTGTAGTTCCTCTTATATGTTGATAATTTGAGGTGAGCTACACTAATCCATGGAGTAAAACGTGTTTGTACTTCACGGCGTATTTTCATTTTAAAAGTTTAAATGACCAATCTAAATGTTAGATGTTATCTCCATATTGAAATGTGCTTGGAGACCAAATTTTATATTTTTTGGAATTTTTTTAGTATTTATTAAGCAATTTTGAAAATTGCTGTTTTGTTATGAACAGTAAAAACAGTAAAAATTTCTGGACCATCAGATCAGCGATTTTCAAAGTTACTTAATAAATAGTAAAACAATTTCAAAAAATGTAAAATTTGGTCTCCAAACACATTTCAATATAGAGATTATGTTAAGCGATTCAGATCGGTTATTTGAATTTTCAAAATAAAAATATAATGTCATGAAACACCAACGTGTTTTACTTCATAGAGTAGCGTAGCTGATCTTTGATAATTTCTTGTTTTCCATTCAGACTTGCTAGCTTCGTACATATACATATAAAAATAACGAATTGGAATTAACTAGTCATGTCCTTTTATATCATATAGTTAAAAAAAAAAAAAAAAAATCAAATTTAGACTTATTTGCAAGACCATTCATTTATATCTCGCTTGTTTTAATTTGTTTTGAGAAAAGCTCGATATCAGATTTCAGCTGCAGGGTTGTTATTTTCTTTTGAAAAGCTAGATATCGTTTGTTTAATTTTGTTTTCAGCAGATGTGTGTGGTCATAGTGATTTAATTAATTTATGTTCCTGATTTAAGAAAATATCTCAAATATTATTTTGGATGTTCAGATCGGACGTTTAGTATTATAGCTAGAAAATATCTCAAGCCGTTACTCGTTAGTCCAGTTTCAACTTTTGAGTGAAGATAAATTCCTTGTACTGTTTAGACTCCTTCAACAATCAACATTGAACATATATTCAATACAACTTATTCAAAGCCTACGCTTGTATACTATTCATACATCGATCACAGTCAAAGTATACCGAGTCAAATCAATATCCCAACCAAAATATTCCAACTAACATCACGACTTGCATATATATAAATACACGTTCCCACTCTCCGTTCTCTCCAACCCATCATAACACCAAGAAAATCAAGAGAAGAAAGAGAGATCAAAATCATCATAAACTAAGCTCCAACAAATTATCAAAGAAAGGTTAATCAATTACGAGCAATATGGCAAGTTTGAGAACCCAAGGCCTCTGTTTACCGTCCACATCTTACTCGACTCGGCGCCATGCTATTTCTTGCCGTGCAAGCCTCCGTGTCCCCTCTGATCTCAGCCCGAGGGGAGCAGCCGTATTTCAAAATGGAGAGTCCATGATCAAGCTAAAGGATCTAACCCTAAACCAACAACAATACACTGTCATTACTGAAATCACCAAAAGAAGTTCACCTCGTAGCCCAAAAGAGAGCGCATTGTCACTTGAGAAACTACGGGCCATCGCCGAGGCTGTAGCTGACAGAGCAGAGATGCATGATATAATTGGTACACAGAGAAATAATTGGAACCATCTGTTTCTCCACTCTATCAACTCTTTGTCTCTCTCCGCCTCTCTCATGACCGGTGTATCTGCGGCCCTACCATCACACCTACTCGCGTTCAAGCTCTCATCTGTGCTTCTTTTTTCAGCCGCAGCCGGCATGATGGTCATAGTTAACAAGATACAACCATCTCAGTTGGCTGAAGAACAACGTAACGCGACTAGGCTGTGGAAGCAACTCGGGCGCGAGATCGGCCAAATGCTAAGTACAAAATCTCGTTTCACAAAAAGAGACGTAAATTTGGCGATGGATAAGGTGCTTGCCCTTGACAAGGCTTATCCACTGCCTTTGCTCCCCGGCATGCTGGAAAAGTTCCCTCAGAAGGTGGAGCCCACATGTTGGTGGCCTCGAAACGAAAATGAACAGAAACAAAATTTGCAGAATCGGAACAAAATCGATGGAAATGGATGGAACGAGGAGATGGAGGAGGCAATGACAGGTCTACTAAATGTGCTAAGGACTAAAGATGAGTCTAATTACCTCGAGATTGGCAAGTTGGTATTGAGCATCAACAAGTGTTTAGCCATGGCAGGACCCGTAATTGCTGCATCAGCTGCGATCACAACCGGGCTAGTGGGTTCTCCAATCGGTGGATCATGGACCCCAGTGGTCTCAGTCGTTGGGGGAGCTTTAGTATCGGTTGTGAACACATTGGGACATGGTGCACAGTTGGGGATGATCTTTGAGTTGCTTAGGAACTGTGCTGGGTTTTACCGACGGTTGCAAGAGGAGATCGAGCACAACTTGAGTGAGCCGGATGTTAACTCGCGGGAAAATGGAGAAATTTTTGCAACGAAGGTAGCATTGCAACTCGGGAGAAACATGTCTGATCTCAAGGAATTTGCAGCATTTGCTAGTCCCTCCTGTGAAGCCCAGGATTTTAAGGAGTTTGCCGGGAAACTATTTTAACATAACTTGTTTTATTTAGTTTTCTTGACCATTAGTAGATCCATTGTAAAGGAAAAATGAGAATTAATTTTACATTTAAATCTGTATAATTTGGTGTTGTGCACTGATTTTTTATAGTCAAAATCTAAGCCTCCAATTAAGAAAATTTAACCATTACAGTTGTAAAAACCCCTTTTCAATTTTGTTGAAAATATTCAATTAAAAAAAGCTTTGTTGAAATAGCAACAAAATGGTTCCGAAAATCTTGCTAGTATTAATTAACACGGCTCATTTACTTTTTGAGCAAGAACATACATCGCAAATCTACAATTCAACAATTCCGAGATAATGGTCTTGGTATAACGATTGAATCAATTCAAATACTTTGAATAGTCCATGATTACAGCATAAAAAAATTTAACGAATAGAATTCATAATTTTGAAAAGAGTGAACGACTTAATTTTTTGAGAAAGAATAAAAGTAATATTTTTAATAGAACATGACGTTTTTTTTATTATTTTGAATTTTGAATCTACAATTCATTATAAAAGTAGTGATTTTATATTGTTTTAATTACGAGGAGAGTTCAAATGCCTCTAGTTTTTGTGTCTCCATTAGGGGTGAGTAAATTGCTCATAACTCGTGAGCCGCTCATAACTCGGTCACTAAATGCTCATATAAACTCGCTCATTTATCCGCTCAGTTAAACTCGTTCATTAACAACTCGCTCATTTATTAAATGAGCGAGCATGAGCATGCCCCAACTCGCTCATAACTCGCTCATTTAAAATTTGCCACATCTAATTCCGCCGCCACATTCAATCTCAAATATTCATAGTTTATACATTTATTTAATTTTTTAAACAGACGTCTCATAGTTTATACATTCATTTTTTTTAGTACTCATAACTTGTTGGATTTTTATTAGTGTACTATTATTAGTTTATGTTGTTATTATTCTATTTTTTAATATCATTGATTTTTTGTTACTATTCTATTTAATTGAATTATGACAATTTATTAAATTTTAGTATTCATAACTCGTGAGCCGCTCATAACTCGCTCATTTAAAACTCGTTCATTTCCGACTCGCTCATTTAACAACTCGCTCATGCTCGCTCATTACTCACCCCTAGTCTCCATCATGCCTCCATTTTTTAAAACTTTAATAACTCAAGATTTAAAACTTAAAAGTCAAAATAAAACCATTGGATATGATCTACATCATTTTATCTATGTGCTCATAAAAAATTATCACATTTCAATTTTGTTTTTATGTGAATTAATAAGTTCAAAAATCAACGCCTAGAAATCATCCACATTAGTGCGTTTTTTACAAGCTCTTGATGACAATCAAAATAAAATTAAAATGTCATAATTTTTTTCACGTGCATAAATAAAATGATGTAGATTATATCCAATGATTTTATTTTAACTTTTAAGTTTTAAATTTTGAATTATTAAAGTTTTTAAATCTGGAGGCATGATGGAGGCATTTGAACCCTCCTCTTTCCTTTAACCAAATTAATAAACAGTGACGGATCTAAAGCCATTCAAAAGATGGCTAAGCCGCTTCTATGATTTTAAAATTTTAGTTATGTGTATTAATATTTAATTAAAATTTATATTTTGAGAACATTTTATATAGAGCTGCCCCCCTCCCCTCATAAATATCACATATTTATTTATAGTCTAGTGGTTAGACCTTATTTTGTACTGATGGAGAACTTAAATCCAATTCCCACCAATCACAATTTGTACATTTTAAGTTTTAACTCTCTTTATCAAGATTTTTTTGTTCTGCCCCTGTTTAATAAATATGAAATTCTATATAACGATTCGTGCGAGTGCATGAGTCTGCATCCAATTTGTGAAGCCACCCCATCCCAGAACTGTACAAAAATTAGTAATTTTCTTAAGGAGAAAATCTGGCAAGTGAAATTAGGGGGAATAGCTAGGGGTGAAAACGGAGCAGGATTATCCGGCGGATATCTGCTCCGTATCCGGAAATAATCTGAATCCGGATAATCCGGATTCGGATAATTCCCGGATACGGATTCGGATAATTTTCGGAAATTCATAAAAGATCCGGATACGGAGTCCTAAACGGAGCGGATATCCGGATTCGGATAGTTTGGCCAGACCCATATAAAAGAAGAATAAATATTTGCTATAGGTGGGATTTGAACCCATGTCCTCCCATCTCAATGCCTTTAGACTAATTTTCAAACCACTAAACCACAACATCATTTGTTACCATACACTTATTTGATATATATATATATTATATGAATATATTATCTCCCATCTCTTATAAGTTCATTAATATTTATATTTAATATTTGTATCTTAGAAGTTCATATATCTTAATTATCCGACCATTATTCGTTTTATATCCGTATTTGAATCCGTATCCGTAGACTATCCGTTCCGTATCCGTATCCGTTTAAGGCGGATTTGGTTTTGAATTTTGATATCCGTTTACTATACGTATCCGTATCCGTATCCGCTCATTATCCGACGGATGTGGATATGATATCAGCATTATCCGCTCCGTTTTCACCCTTATGAATAGGTCTTAACTAATAAACGATATTTTAATGGTGTGCTTCATATAGCCAACCTTTCTTGGTTGCGAGCATGCATGATTAATATATATATATATATATTTTTAAAGTGGACCCTCAAATTGTTTGTAGTTTTGCAATTATTATCCGTAAGGACTATCATTCCTCGAATTACTTTTATAATGAGACCAAATTATAATATTTGTTACTAATATTGTTATTATTCTAAATTGTATGCTAAGGTAAAATATTATCTTCGAGTAAAAACTAAATTTATTTGACCATACACTTTGTTTTATTATCATTTTTTTTCTGAACTAAAATGTATTACTTGTATAATATTGTTTTGCAAATATTAAATTTTTTTTTAAGGATCTTCATTACACACTTTATCAAATTTAGTGCGGTTCTTTCAATATAATGATGAACTGTTAAATAATTTATGATTGCTAGATTTGTGATGCAGTTATGAAAGTATATATAACAACACCTAATACTACTATTTTCGAGTATGATCGAGTTTTACAGGGAATAATAGTAGAAAATTTTCATTACTACCTAGAGATTACTGAACTCACCGCCTGATCTAATATTAATTCATAAATTACTTAGATGAAGAAAAAAATGTGGAGAAATAGAATTTAGATTAAATTGGGGATTAAAATAAAAAATAGGAGTTCAACCACTTACTTTTTTTTGAGTTACTATTAGAAAGTTATCGTTAGAGATTTTGTATATAAATACACATTATAACCTACTTGTAAAAAAAAATTAATATACGGCAAATGCTATTTTATCATAAATATCACTACAAGAACAGCTGGGTTTTCGCAAAGTTAGTTTTCTTGCAATCGCAAGGCTAATTTCTTTCAAAAAACTATTTGCGAGGACAACTCCTTGCAAAAAATACCCTCTTAAAAACAGCTGTCGCTAATGGTACGTATCCTCACGAATAGTTTTAGCGAGGTTAAGGGAAAAAGTGTCTGCGAGGTTAGTTTCTCAGCAAAAATATGCTTGCCACGTGGCAATGTTTACAATCTGGAATTGTGTTATACTTTTACCATTGATTAGTTCACGGCAATAATCTGTATTGTCATGCATTGCGCTGTACTGATACCATTGAATAGTCCACAGTAATAGTCTGATTATTATCGTGGTTACTTAGTTGTACTGATATCATTGAATAGTCCACAATAATAGTTTATTATTATCATGGATATTCAGTCCACAGTAATAGTCTGATTATTATCGTGGTTACTTAGTTGGACTACCATTAAGACATATTTAAATAGTTCAACATGTGTGATTCAACAACAAAAGTAGTATCCAATTGTAGCCCCATCAGTACCAATTATTTTTGTTGTTACCATAACACCAACTATTGTTATTAAAGAACTCATTGTTGGCATTATCAATATTCTCGGCCAGATCAGCATGATCGGTCAGTTGAGACGTGGTTGCATCCTCTTAAAATATGTAGAAATAAATAAGCGTGGTTTAGGGACGTTGTCATCTATCTAAATATTTGTTACTAATGAACGACCGAGTCATAACATTTAGCATGTTGATATCACCTTATTAGACTTATTATTTCGATTTGTTTCCATACAAAAATCTATGTTTTGAACCAACAGATAGTGTCTTTTACATTGAATATCCATAGAATGTGGTACTGCTATGTTTTGGTTCTTACTTTGCAAGAATCAGGCGAAATCGAGCAAAATCAGGCAAATGGTAGACTTTAGGAAGATTTGATGCGAGTCGCATCACCCATGATGCGAGTCGCATCAAAGCCCAAAGCGACCTGCGATGCGACCCTCACTCCTCACTTGAAGACCAGATGATGCGAGTTGCATCCACCTAAAGCGAGTCACGTCACAAGTTGCCGCCCAATTCAAATTGATCCCGATAAGCCCCAAGTCAGACCCGTTGCCTATAAAAAGGGGTCATGTGCCAGAATTTGGGGAGCTTTTTTTCCCCCTTACATTCCAGATCACTTTGAGAGTAGAGATCAAGAGAGAAGAGAGATATTGGAGATTGCTTAGAGAAGAAGATGATCACTTAGAGAAGAAGAGAAGATTGCAAGATCATCTCCAATCCACCTTGGATCTTCGAGCTTAATCATAATCTGTCTATTCTCTCCCTCTTTTATGCTTTCTTTTATCATGTTTGAGTAGATCTTTAGTTCCTAGGTTAGGATGTAGTATCTAAACTTTATCTTTGAATTGCATGTTGTTTTGATCTAAGTTTTGAACTTGTGTGATTTTTTGTTTGAGTATTCATTTGATTGCTTGATTTTGATTGCTTGATTGATTCTTGATTGTCTACTGTTAGATGTCTATAGCATCTCTTCTAGTAATTTGACCTTGATATTTCTTGCAATTGTGATTGAGTATTTGAGGTAGATTTAAGATCAATAGTAACCGAGAGGTGAACTTTCCATTATCGAAAGGTTGTTGATACCTCTAGCAAACCAGACAATCAATTTAGGTTAGATACCAGTAGGTGAGAGCTACATGTTGAAGCCTCGCACAAGAAATCAACTTAGATACGAACACATGTCAACTCAGCTCGAGGGCCAAGCGACCCGCATTAGAGATGATGCGAGTCGCGTCATACGGGTCGCACAGAGATGATGCGAGTCGTATGACAGGTCCAGAGAAAGCAAAGTTTGGGATGAAACCTGAAACCTGGAAACGCCTTTTATCATTATTCAAAATCAAAATCTTTAATTGTTTTCATTTACTGTTAATTGAATCGTCACTTGAAATTAGGAAATATAAACAAACCAAACCAAACCCTTTACACTTCTAGTACCTAACTAAGTCGAGTAAGAGTTTAGAAAAGAACCGTCCCTGTGGATCGATACCTGATTTTACTATACGAACAGGGCTGTGCACTTGCAGTCTTAATCCAGAGTAACTCAAGGTTTTAAAAGGTACAATTAATCATTGTACTAAAACTCTGTGTATACCTTTCGGGTTGAACACATGTACATTGTCATTAATAAACACATTGTAATTAGCGAAAACATAGTACATACCGATAAAGTTTTCCATGGAATGCCCGCTGTCTTACAAAATTGATTGATCTCGATTGCTACTCTATCCATGATCTCTTTATTCATGGTAGCCAACTTCTTTTCGATGTCCATGTTAGAAGCCAAAGTAGCAGCTCTAACAATTTCATCAATCTCTTCGCTGCTGTACATTTTTTCCATATCTCTAGTATTGCTAGAACTATCTGACCCAACATATATGGTCGATCTACAATGAAATGTTGACTTTCTTTGCTTCATAGATGTGTTTCATAATCCATAAGGTTAATGATGAGAGGTTGGTCCGCTGACTTGTTGAAATAGAAGGTCATCGGGTATACTAACATATTTCGGATTATTTTCTAGCCTGAGATAGTTTTTCTGTATTTAAAGTTAGAAAATGATAATTACGATATAATGGTTATCAAACCCTATCCAATGTTTACTTACTTTGATAGTTTCAAATTAATTTTAAATTTAAAAGAAATTATCAAAACATTGAATGATTTCTCATCATGAAACTCTATGTTATCAATGTCATTACATGTAATTGGCCAAGTTGTTTGCGCTGGATCATCGCTTGATTCATCATGGACTTGTAAGGTGGATTCCAATTCCTTACATTTTTTCTCATCATGGACTTGTATTTCGGACCAAAATCTAGAGATAACACCTCTTACAAGGCATACAACATCAATGGCATAAGATTTCACACACATGAATAGAGAGTACTACGGAGTTATAAAAGATATAGTTGAGTTAGTTTACGAAGGATTCGACAAGATTGTACTCTTTGAATGTTATTGGTTTGATCCAATAAGTGGAGTAAGGGTGGACAAGAAGCATGGCCTTGTTGAGGTCAATACATGGGTCTTAGAGAACTACCTGATCCCTTTGTGTTAGCAGCTCAAGCAATTCAAGTCATCTACCTAAAATATGCATCAGATGATCTAATTGAGTGGATGGTGGCGATAAAGATAGGACGCAAACCAAACTGGGATCATCAAATAATTCAAACTGACTTAGACCTCGACATTTTTCAGGAACAGTGGCCGGGTTGTGATTATGAAGTTACGGGTGGAGAGGAGTTAGATATACATATTGTTTTGGTAGATCAAGGAATTCCAGAAGCAGTGGACCAGGGAGAACTCGCGAAATTAACCTCACGTCTCCAGTCCAGAGTAAGAGATGATGACACCAGATATGAAACTGAAGTAGAAAATGTACTTAATAATGATGAAGAAACCGATCAATTAGAGGAAGCTGATGAACCATACGGATGGTATGTGTATTCATTCTTTAATTTCAGCATCATTTAATTACATATGATAATTCAATTTGACTTTATTAATTTCAAGTGCAATAATTCTCACTAAATAATATTTCTTTTTATCAATACAAATATGTAATTGAGATTGGTACATTTAGCATTTATTAGGATTTGTATATGTACCAATGGACTAAAAATCATAGTATTGATCATAAAAGTATTGGTTTACTGGTCTGGATCTTAGTGGTTAATAAGGAATCTCGAGTGCCAATACTAGAAGCAAGCCGCCTTATTCTATTACCAGAAAAAATTGGTAGAAGCATAATGTTTTACATCCAATTAAGGGTTTTAGGTTGAATGAACAAGCGTAAATGTAAATTATTCATTACTTACTAGGGGTTCATGTGTCTAGAAAGTCCTAACAGTATACTATATGTTGAACACTCAAACAAGACCATAAAGACCTATTTTATTGCATTATATACTTCGTGGCATACTACACGAAACCAAAATTAAATGCTAACATATCATTTTTGTTATAATATGATCTTATAGGTGATGACAATGAAGTTTACAAACATCTTGATTTCGAGCGCAAATGAATATTGTCATACTAGTATTGTATTTTCATTTCAGCAAATATATAGCATCATTATGGACTTAATTCCTTCCCAATATATTTTTTTTATTTCTAGCTACTCCTTTAATTCCATATTTTGCTTAAATCTATATTTGTGCTTGTTAAAATGTATTAAGCATAATGTGATTGTATCTGGTAAAATTTGTGACACTAATTGCTATGCAATTATAGAACTCAATTAATATTTATGCTTGAATTAATTAAGCTTGGAATTATTCATTATAAGTTATTTCATTTATATTTAACTATTTATCAATCATTAAAATTTTAGTTTGTAATATATTATTTTTCAAGAAACTGTGGTAATTAATTTGTTAGATTTTAGTTTAATTAGCAATATTTTTAATTGGGTAAAGTGAAAAATAAGATCTGTAGCTAGCCATCTTATTCCCATGGACATACGCATGGACATCAAGGACATAACAGTGCCAACATAGATCACTGGTCCTACATAGTATCCGTGAGGCTATTTTAACCTTAAGCGAGGATATTTCAAAGCCTATTGCGAGGTTACTCTTATCGCGAGGCTATTTGAAGACTCTCGCAAATTTAGTATTGTTATCCTCGCGAAAACTCAGCTGTTCTTGTGATGAATCATTTCTCTGTTCCTATTTTATCCTTCAATAAAATTCAACAACAATAAAAAATATGATATTTGCATAAGTCTTTAATTTGCATACATATACATTATGAAAAAAATTTCAAATAATAGTAACAAATTAACATTTAACACCACAAATATTATGCAACTTTATGTTCTCAATAGAAGTCAAGTAGCTTGCATTTTTCTAATAATATTAAACAAATAATGTACAAATCATTATCAATTTCTATCTACAAAAGACTAAGATATACTAGAAAAATCATATAAATACACTAAACTAATGAGAATATAAACTTGAAAAATTGATCAGTGGTGTGCAAATTAACCCAAGAAATTGGGAAGACTGAGTGTTTTTGGATCTAAGAACACTCAACAGGTCATCTTAAAATTGTTTTGGAAATGAGACAGCACACAAACCAACCTAACAAGACCTATGCTGGCACATTAGGGACAAAATGCAACGAATGCTGCCTCACACACATTTGTTCGACTCAGCAATCCTTCAATAGTTTTAAAGCATATATATAAAGAGAACGGTGGAAAATGGGCAAAGGATTAGGTTTTGAATGCATGATTGGAGATTGGGTGTGTTACATGACAGATTTACAACCCTTTTAACATTCACGACACAAACCCCATGCCACTCTACACACAGTGGTGACTGGGGAGAATAGTTGAAATCTTAATATATTAATTGTCAATATCAGCTATGGAAAAAGTGAACAAAAACATAGAAGAGATAGTGGAATTGCAGATATAGCTAACAAATGAAGAGAACTGACCTGTATGGAAATAGACATCAACCGGCATTTTTTATGTTAAATCCGCATACCAGGCATTTAAACACAAAATCCACGAACGATATAGCACTTAGTGGGGGATTGTCAAATTACGGTACAACTACATTTACTGGCATCGAATGCTTACCGGGTAAGAGGACTCGATACTAGTGCAATCACAATGATCCTCACTAGTAATTACACAATAAAAGAGAAACCATTTACACTAATTATATGGTTCATACTTTGGAGAGAGAGATGTACCATAATTTTCAGAAATAAAGAAAACATGGTACATACTGAAGAAGGTACAGGACCAATGGAATTACACATGGAGGATACCGAGACATTAGTTACAAATTGATGATACGATGGAGTAATCTACTAAGCACGGAGTCTTGTTACTTTAAAATTATGTTTTCTTGTAACTTTTTTCTTTTCTTGTTTATTTGTGAACTTAGGTTTAATTCTATTGACCTTAATAGTTTTTATATTTTAACTTTAGTTCTCAGTTATGAGAACTTATGATCAATATATAGAATAAGGACTGAATCTCTCTTTTCTCTCAAAAAAAAACTAAACTAATGACTAATCCAGCCTTGGAATAACTTGCTAGCAATTTTTTTTATATTCTCTGTTTTGCCTGATGGAGATGCAATGAGTTCCAATGTCATCCTCATTGCAAATATCTCTCCATTTTATCACAACTCCACTTGTGGCTTCCTCAAATTGCACTTGATGTGCTCTTGAATCTTTCAGTAAAGTCTAGGACAATTCCTAAATATCTCAAATATCATTATTAATTGTGCACATTACTCGCGTGTGTTTAAAATTGAAAAATCAATCCAATGGTAAGAAAAAAAAAAGGCATTAAAAACCCTCCTATAACCTACTAATGAACCTCAGACAACTTATGCCACTGGAGCCCATGAACCACTGATCGAAGAATCTACAAACTTGGTCGCAACAACAGCTAAATCATTAATTACAGGATCTAACACAGCTTGACCCTTGTTGACCCTCAAAACCAATTTGTCTAATTCTACATAGTTTGACTCATTTTTCATCGGCACATTTCTCAGGCATTTCATTGCCCCTTCTAACTCCACTCATTTCCTTCACATTTATCTTCATTTACATGAATTTGTTTATGTTTATTTTACTTTTTCAGCCACAAACATGTGTAAGGCGAACCAATTGGAGCCAAGGGGACCAATTTTGCCCCTCATTGTAATTTGAGTTAAACTTAAGGTTAAAATTATAATAAATTTCTTAAATCAAATTGATAACTAGAATTAGATGTCAGAGTATTATTTTTTTTGTCAAGTACCTAATTAGTTATTTAAATATGATTCGATATATTTTACTCCCCCTCCAATGAAAATCCTAAATCTACCCCTGAAACATGCACTCTGCACCATATCCTTTAGTTAATCATGTACAATTCCAGCAAATTTGGTGGTAACAATCTTTCCCCAAAGACGACCGCATTGATTGATCGTATGGAATGCCATTGTTCCGAAATTTTTATTTGTAAGAAATAAAATAAATAAATATTAAAAATAAGAAAGATTAATGGAGAATTCTAAAAATAAGAAGACAGTGTTACGATTTGAAGTCCCTGTGGGACTCCAAATAATCACGCATCTCATGCCAAGAAAAGAAAAAAGACGAAAAAATGGGACTCCAAATTAAAACAAAATCTGAAAAAAAGAAATTTTAAAGTAGAACTCCAAATAAGACAAACAACCGAAAAAAAATAAAAAATAAAATAAAATTCTAAAGCGGTACTCCAAATCATATCTTGATGTATACCCATCTCAACAAATCCTACCAAAACTTCAAGTATTAAATGCATTCTAAAATATGCAATTTAAGTCAACATAGTCCCTAAACCCTAACATAGGCCTTTATTTAAACCATTTCAAAATAAAAAAGAGTGTTTTGAGGAGCAGCTAGAGTAATTTCAAAATAAAAGGAGCGTTTTGAGGGCAGCCCTGCTGTTGTTTTGAGGAGCAGCCAGAGTAAAGAAATAAGGAGTGTTTTGGAGGAAGATAAAGATAGCAACGGGACTTACAAAAAATAATTCGGATCGTTGGCAGGATTTGGAGTTCCACTTTAGAAAAAAAAAATTATCTTTTCCAATTGCTTGTCTTATTTGAAGTCTCATTTTTGATAAAAAAAATTTCCCAGATTTGTTCTTATTTACAGTTCCACTTATATTTTATTATTATTTTTAATTGAGATGCGTGATTATTTGAAGTTCCAGGAACTCCAAATTGTAACGTTGCCTTCTTAGTTTTAAAATTCTCCAGTAACTGTCAATGCTTGGTTATTTTTAATATTTTTTTATTTTTTATGAATAAAAATTTCGGGTAGTTGTTTGACTTTACTTTTGGGAAATGATAAAAACTCAAAACGACTGTGATGCTTGGTTGGCTTTGGATCCGTACGTATCCTCCGGGTAACTGACTCAACACAATTGCAACGGACGATCCAGATTTAATCTCACTTGGTCCTTGCTCGGGATGACATAGGGATGTATTATTTGTGCCAAGTCAAATAGAACAATTTCGGACCGTCTGATTCAATTGTACTCAGTCCGTTAACCTGAGGGATGTGAATTCGTTGGTTGTTTCTGTTCACGTGTTTAGTACGAAGGCTTACCATCTTCAAAAAAATGGCCTCATGTGCAGTTTTAAATTTAAGAAAAAAGTCAAAGTTATTTAATTTATAATATTTAATAAAAAAAATCGAATTTCGAACTTATAAATTTATCCACTGAAAATATTATAAGAGGAATCTCAGTTCATCCTTGATACATTCTTGTTTTCTCGAGAAAAAGTCTTGTATTGTTTAGACTGTTTCAACATTGAGCATTCAATGCAACTTATTCAAGGCATACGGTTATATTGTATTCATACATTGATATCACAGTCAAAGTATACCGAGTCAAATCAAGATCCCAACCAAAAGATTCCAACTAACAGTCTAACATCACGACCTTGCATATAAATACCCATCCCCACTCTCCATCCTCTCCAACACATCACCACCAAGAAAATTAAGAGAAGAAAGAGAGATCAAAGTCACCATTAAACTAAGCTCCAACTAATTAACAAAGAAAGGTCAAGAAATTATGAGTAATATGGCAAGTTTGAGAACCCAAGGCCTCTGTTTACCCTCCACATCTTACTCGAGTCAGCGCCGTTCTATTTCTTGCCGTGCGAACCTCCGTATCAGTACTTCTGATCTCAGTCCAAGGAGAACGGCTGCAATTCAAAATCGAGAGCCCATGATCAAGCTAGAGGATCTAACCCTAAACCAACAACAATACACTGTCATCACCGAAATCACCAAAAGAAGGTCACCTCGTAGCCCGAAAGAGAGTGCATTGTCACTTGAGAAGCTCCGGGCCATAGCCGAGGCTGTAGCTGACAGAGCAGAGATGCACGATATAATTGGTACACAGAGAAATAATTGGAACCATCTGTTTCTCCACTCTATCAACTCTCTGTCTCTCTCCGCCTCTCTCATGACCGGTGTATCTGCGGCCCTACCATCACACCTACTCGCGTTCAAGCTCTCATCTGTGCTTCTTTTTTCAGCCGCAGCCGGCATGATGGCCATAGTTAACAAGATACAACCATCTCAGTTGGCTGAAGAACAACGTAACGCGACTAGGCTGTGGAAACAACTCGGGCGTGAGATCGGCCAAATGCTAAGTACAAAATCTCGTTTCTCAAAACGAGATGTAAATTCAGCGATGGATAAGGTGCTTGCGCTTGACAAGGCTTACCCACTGCCTTTGCTCCCCGGCATGTTGGAGAAGTTCCCTGGGAAGGTGGAGCCCACATGTTGGTGGCCTCGAAAGGAAAATGAACGGAAACAAAACATGCAAAATCAAATCGATGGAAATGGATGGAACAAGGAATTGGAGGAGGCAATGACAGGTCTACTAAATGTGCTAAGGACTAAAGATGAAGCTAATTACCTCGAGATTGGCAATTTGGTTTTAAGAATCAACAAGTGTTTAGCCATGGCAGGACCCGTAATTGCTGCCACAGCTGCAATCACAACCGGGCTAGTGGGTTCTCCAATCGGTGGATCGTGGGCCCCGGTGGTCTCAGTCGTCGGGGGAGCTTTAGTACCGGTTGTGAACACATTGGGACATGGTGCACAGTTGGGGATGATCTTTGAGTTGCTTAGGAACTGTGCCGGGTTTTACCGGCGGTTGCAAGAGGAGATCGAGCACAACTTGAGTGAGCCGGATGTTAACTCGCGGGAAAATGGAGAGGTCTTTGCAACGAAGGTAGCATTGCAACTCGGCAGAAACATGTCTGATCTCAAGGAATTTGCAGCATTAGCTAGTCCCTCATGTAAAGCACAGGATTTTAAGGAGTTTGCCGGGAAACTGTTTTAAATTTATTTACTTTTTGCTTTTCTTGACCATTAGTATATTCATTGTAAAGGAAAAATGGCAATTATTTTAATATGATGAATTGACACTCATTTGATCGATCTTAGCATGAGAAGTTAGTGTCAGGTAGCTAAACAGCCTAAACTTATGACAAGTAACCTGTATGTTTTGGTGCAGTGTCACTTATTTTTGATAACCGATCCTGAGCCTCCAATTAAGATAATTAAACTGTTAAAGTTGAACGGTTCGGAGAACAAGATGAGCGGTTCGGATCGACCGTTAGAATTTTAAAAACTCAAAATTTGAGCCGTTGCACAGAGAGACTCTATGCTATGTATAGCATGCTAGTATATTCCTATATATTGTTCTCTTCTAATATGTCTCCATTATAACGCATGACACGATACTAGTATATATATATATAAGTAACAAATTAACATCTCAATTCTGATCTTATTATGTTTTGACTCAAATTACTATTTGATCGAATTGAACTATATATTTTTAATTGTTGCTTATGTTAAGACTATTATATTATATACGGCAGAAATTAGTCTAATTAGAAAAATCAATTTTAATTGTAAAACCGAGTTCTAACTCTTCTATTATGTATCACAAATGCATAATATGCAGACACGCCCGCACAAGAATAGAAAAAAATATGTATCGAGTGGAGTCATGGGAAATATTACAGTATTTTAATCAAACGAGGCTTTAGAATAAATATATAGAAAATTTATAAATCAACCCAAATTAACTAATGCATGTCAAATAATTTATATTAAATTATTAAAATAAATTAAATCAATTTCAAAGCAAGTTATGAAATAACTACATGAAAGCACAAATATATATGGGGCTCGTACTGTTATTTTTCAGTTTAGTTTTGGTGAATTTATTTGGTGAGGGGAAAGAAACCAAGTGTATATATAAAATATAGACAAAGGTGAAGTCTGATTTTAAAATTACAAGAGTCAATCATATAAGTTTTTTTTTATCGAAAATAAATTTTAATTTTATAATATTTAAAACATTTTAATCTAAATTATATATAAATAAAAAAATAAAAAAATAGAGTTAAATTCACTCTATTCATTAACTCTTCCCCTGGAGATAGGTCGTTGCAATTGATTGGACTATAATACTTACCTGGTTTTCAAGTCAAATTTCCAGGGTACTAGTTTGTTTGAATAGACTTGTTAAATTCAATTCTTAGTAATGGCTTGGTCAATTGCTGGGAAGTGGGAACTCGTCAAATGTCAATAATGTCAATAATTCTTATTTTCTTATTTCTAATTCTGTTGGATCCCCTGCAGCAAGTTCGAAATCTTTAACCCTGTAACAAGTCATCGTCATTGAGATCTATATACATGTTTGTTTTTGTCTGTAACTCGTTTCTGTTCTCACTTACAATCCACGTCACAGCAGCATGCCTTGCGTTTTCTTGTACTTCTTTTACGAGCCAAAGTTGTCTTAATTGAATATCCATTTATATTTATATATTTTTTAAGTTATTTGTACTCTCATATAGTTAATTCTCGTGGAGCATATATATTTTATAAAGAATGGAAGTCAAACAATTTAACCATTTAATATTTACAAAAAAAAAAAAATCATCTGAATTTCGAATTAATTATCCTGTAATTTTTCGACGAAAAATGGTTCACACGTATGTATTTTGCATGTCTATTACAATAATCTAAATATCTAATAATAAACAAAACATGACCTAATTAAGATACGAAAACTTATCTAAAATTATAAAGTATCTCACTGCCACACTAGTGGAAGAGAAATCTATGATTCGGATGTTGTTATTGGGCCCCATTCAATGCCAACTACAAAGGACAAATATGTCTTCCTTTGCAACGACAAGTTCAAGTATGATATATAACTCCAAAGTGCATCATGCAAATTCACACACAAGCTCGTGATCCATAAACGAAAGTAACTAGCTAGTCTGTTGGAGTTCAATCGTTTTACTTCAATGTCTAGTTAACTATTCTTATTTTTAACTTGTGAACTTCGACATGTTACAAATGCTAATATTACTTCATATATTGTTATAATATAGTACTGTTCAGTTGTTTGATTGCTTCGATGTCAAGTATTGGTTCTATTAAAATTCAACACCTGTGCATATCTTACTTTCCATGACAGAACGCAGACTTATTTGTATTGCAATTTGCAAATAAAGTCTATGGAAAGAGATAAAATCCAGAAAACGGTCCACGAGGAGCCGACAACCATGGAAGCAGAGGCCTGGCTCAAAATGTGTAAATTTGTAAATATTGTATTTCAGTATTTGATTGCTGGTTCAAACTTCAAAATGTTGGTGTATGTACATGTTACTTTACAGTTTTAAAACTTGGCTAGTTCTTTTTGACATCTTTTGTGAACCCCGAGCTTTTTTTTTTTGTGGAGTTTATACTGCTCAATTTGTATTTTACTTCACTTAATTAGCTATATTGGCAATCTCTGCCAACTTTCACAAAGAGACTAAGATTGCACAAATTATTTGTATATTTATCATCAAAATTAAACTTCACAGTTTGCTCAACAACAAAACAAAATAGAACAACTTTACAGAGACATGTTCTTCATAGGAGCTAATTTAAAGTGCTGTAACTATTTACACCTACGGACAAAGAAAGAATAAACCCAAGGTCATCCGGTATATGCAATTGACAAAAAACCAACGCAAAAAATGATCAGTTACTTTCAATCAATTATTGATCCCTCAAACTAATATTATATAATCACTTAAACTGTTGAAGTAACAATAAGTTCCTTATAATTTAACAAAAAAAAAAAAAAAAAAGCAAGCTTGACAGCGCCTCTAAAGAAATTTAGAGCCGTACTACTAACTCCGTACCTTCCTAAAAACGCCTATGGTGACATCTTGTTGTAATACCACAGACGTAAATCAAACACAGCATTACCGCCTTATAACATGTATTCTGAAACGGTGAAACATGCACCTTGCACGTCATCCTTAAGTTAATCATGTACAATTTCAGTAAATTTGGTGGTACCAATCTTTCTCCAAAACCGACCATTAATTAACCGTATGGAATAGGGGTAATTAATGAGCGAGTATGAGCGAGTTAGGATATGCTCGTGCTCGCTCATTAAGTAAATGAACGAATTGTTAATGAGCGAGTTTAAATGAGCGGATAAATGAGCGAGCTTTTAATGAGCGAGTTATGAGCGGCTCACGAGTTATGACTTATAACTCATAACAAAATTATATAGTATGCCCACGCATAACAAAATTTGGTTAAAGTCATCATAACAAAATCCAACAAATTGTCATAATTCATTTAAATGAGCGAGTTGTTATGACTATTACTTGTTTTGGGCTTTAGGCGGAGATTTTGGTTCTGCCGATTTACAAAAAAAAATGAATATGAAACTATGAATATTAGTATATTACACATGATTAAATGTTACATTGTGCTCACTATATTACATAGAATTAAATATGAAACTATGCTCACTATCTATCAATTTTAATGAGATAAGGTTGATGTTACACATAATTACATAGGATTAAATGTGGCAGGGATTAGATGTGACAAATTCTTAATGAGCGAGTTGGGTCATGCTCATACTCGCTCATTAAGTAAGCGAGCGAGTTGTTAATGAGCAAATTTAAATGAGCGGATAAATGAACGAATTTAAATGAGCTTTTAATAAGCGAGTTATGAGCGATTTACTCATCTCTAATGTCATTGTTTGACCGTACTTTTGGGAAATGATAAAAACACAAACTACTGTGATGGTTGGTTGTTCATATGTTTAGTACGAATTGGCTTACCATCTTCAAAAAAAATGGGCTCCTATGCAGTTTTAAATTAAAAAAAAAAGTAAGTCAAAGTTATTTAAACTTTTAATATTTAATAAAAAAATCGAGTTCTGAACTTATAAATCTATCCCCCGAAAATATTATACGAGGAATCTCAGTTCATCCTTGATACATGCTTGTTTCCTCGAGAAAAAGTCTTTTATTGTTTAGAGTTAGACTCTTTCAACATTGAACATTCAATGCAACTTATTCAAATCATACGCTTATATTTTATTCATACATTGATCACAGTCAAAATATAACGAGTCAAATCAAGATCCCAACTAACAGTCTAACATCACGACTTTGCATATAAATACCCATTCCCACTCTCCATCCTCTCCAACCCATCACCACCAAGAAAATTAAGAGAAGAAAGAGAGATCAAAATCACCATTAAACTAAGCTCCAACTAATTAACAAGGAAAGGTCAAGAAATTATGAGCAATATGGCAAGTTTGAGAACCCAAGGCCTCTGTTTACCCTCCACATCTTACTCGACCCAGCGCCGTTCTATTTCTTGCCGTGCGAACCTCCGTATCAGTACCTCTGATCTCAGTCCAAGGAGAACGGCTGCAATTCAAAATCGAGAGCCCATGATCAAGATAGAGGATCTAACCCTAAACCAACAACAATACACTGTCATCACCGAAATCACCAAAAGAAGGTCACCTCGTAGCCCGAAAGAGAGCGCATTGTCACTTGAGAAGCTCCGGGCCATAGCCGAGGCCGTAGCTGATAGAGCAGAGATGCATGATATAATTGGTAGACAAAGAAATAACTGGAACCATTTGTTTCTCCACTCTATCAACTCTTTGTCTCTCTCCGCCTCTCTCATGACCGGTGTATCTGCGGCCCTACCATCACACCTCATCACGTTCAAGCTCTCATCTATGCTTCTTTTTTCTGCCGCAGCCGGCATGATGGTCATAGTTAACAAGATACAACCATCTCAGTTGGCTGAAGAACAACGTAACGCGACTAGGCTGTGGAAACAACTCGGGCGCGAGATCGGCCAAATGCTAAGTACAAAATCTCGTTTCTCAAAACGAGATGTAAATTCGGCGATGGATAAGGTGCTTGCGCTTGACAAGGCTTACCCACTGCCTTTGCTCCCCGGCATGCTGGAGAAGTTCCCTGACAAGGTGGAGCCCACATGTTGGTGGCCTCGCAAGGAAAATGAACGGAAACAAAATTTGCAAAATCAAATCGATGGAAATGGATGGAACAAGGAGTTGGAGGAGGCAATGACAGGTCTACTAAATGTGCTGAGGACTAAAGATGAAGCTAATTACCTCGAGATTGGCAATTTGGTTTTAAGAATCAACAAGTGTTTAGCCATGGCAGGACCCGTAATTGCTGCCACAGCTGCAATCACAACCGGGCTAGTGGGTTCTCCAATCGGTGGATTGTGGGCCCCGGTGGTCTCAGTCGTCGGGGGAGCTTTAGTACCGGTTGTGAACACATTGGGACATGGTGCACAGTTGGGGATGATCTTTGAGTTGCTTAGGAACTGTGCCGGGTTTTACCGGCGGTTGCAAGAGGAGATCGAGCACAACTTGAGTGAGCCGGATGTTAACTCGCGGGAAAATGGAGAGGTCTTTGCAACGAAGGTAGCATTGCAACTCGGCAGAAACATGTCTGATCTCAAGGAATTTGCAGCATTAGCTAGTCCCTCATGTAAAGAACAGGATTTTAAAGAGTTTGCCGGGAAATTGTTTTAAATTTATTTACGTTTTGCTTTTCTTCACCATTAGTATATCCCTTGTAAAGGAAAAATGGCAATTATTTTAATATAATGAATTGACACTCATTTGATCTTAACATGAGAAGTTAGTGTCAGGTAGCTGAACTTATGGCATGTACGTAACCTGTATGTTTTGGTGCAGTGTCACTTATTTTTTATAACCAATCCTGAGCCTCCAATTAAGAAAATTAAACTGTTAAAGGTGAAAAAATATATATTTTTCAATTTTGTTGAAATATTACATTAAAAAAAAATCTTTGTTCAAATAGCAACAAAATGGTTACGAAAAAACTTGCTGGTATTAATAAGCGTGGCTAAGTAGCCAGAACATATATATACCTCCATTCTTACATTCTTACATTAAGTACATAAATATCATAATCTGTCAACCGATTAATAAATAAAATTTTGGATTAAATATTAGCTCTCTAATCAAATAGTATGTCTTATTTTGATTCAATCTATGCATCTTTTCAATATTTTTCTACTTGTAGAAATCTAAATTTATTTAGACACGTACTCACCATATGCAAATTGTGTCAACTTTCTGATTGGTCGTCATTTCTTAAATGTTATTTAAGTAAACTTTAAATTAATTGATCATGTCTTTATTTCTTTCCAATTTTTTATATCATTTAAGAAATATTATTTGTCATTTAATATGTTATTTTGTATGAAATTATAGCAAAAACAGCAAAAAAAAATGTATATCATATCATAAAATATGTCATTTAAAGAACATTATTACGCGTAAATGTTATTTAATATGTCATTTAGTCAAAAATAATTTAATGAAAATATATCATTTTATATATAGAGAGAGAGATGGGCTACGATGAGGCATAGAGTAAAATGAGTTGGTGCTCCATGGCACTATTTTTGTTTCGAAAATCCAAACGACCAATCCGAACCGCTCAACATGATCTCCATATTGAAATGTGCTTGGAGACCAAATTTTATATTTTTTTGGAATTTATTTACTATTTATTAAGCAATTTAAAATCGCTGATCTGATGGTTCAGAAATTTTTACTGTTTTACTGTTCACCGCAACACAGCAATTTTCAAAATTGCTTAATAAATAGTAAAAGAATTCCAAAAAAATGTAAAATTTGGTCTTGAAGCACGTTTCAATATGGATATCACATCTAACAGTTCAGATCGGTTGTTTGGACTTTCAAAATGAAAATACGACATAGAGTACAAACGCGTTTTACTCCATAGCTCATCCTAGCTCATCTCTCTCTCTCTCTCCATATATATATATGGCACAATACTAGTATATATATAGTATATATATATAGAAGGAGGAGGGATCAAATGACACTATTTTTTGGTGACATTGGATAACACCGTTCATTTTCAAAGTTCAAATAGTCGATCCAAACCGTTCAACTTGATGGATATGTTAAAATGTGCTTGCAGATCAAATTTTATATTTTTCTGAATTTTTTTTTGGTTTATTTAGAGGGGTTCAAAAATTCAACGGTCTGAATATAGCGATTTTGTTAAATACTTAATAAATAGTAAAAAAATTTAGAAAAATGTAAAATTTTATTTCCAAGTTACTCTTAATATATTCATCATATTGAATGGTTTGGATCGACTATTTGAATTTTGAAATTTCGAAAATGGACATTGTCACACAATGTCACCAAAATAGTGGTGTAATCCGATCCCTCCTCATATAGAAGTAATAAATTAACTTCTCAATTCTGATCTTGCTATGTTTTGACTCAAATTATTATTTGATCGAATTGGACTATATATTTTTAATTGCTGCTTATGTTAAGACTATTATATTATATACGATAGAAATTAGTCTAATTAGACAAATCTATATATTTTTAATTGTAGAACTGAGTTCTAACTCTTCTATTATGTATCACAAATGCATATATGCACACACGCTCTCGCACAAGAATAGAAAAAAAAAATGTACCGAGTGGAGTCATGGAAAATATTACAGTATTTTAATCAAACGAGGCTTTAGAATAAATATATAGAAAATTTATAAATCAACCCAAATTAACAAATGCATGTCAAATAATTTATATTAAATTATTAAAATAAATTAAATCAATTTCAAAGCAAGATATGAAATAACTACATGAAAGCACAAATATATATGGGGCTCGTACTCTTATTTTTCAGTTTAGTTTTGGTGAATTTCTTTGGTGAGGTGAAAGAAACCAAGTGTATATATAAAAGATAGACAAAAGTGAAGTCAGATTTTAAAATTACTAGAGTCAATTATATAAAATTTTTGTGTTGAAAATAAATTTTAATTTTATAATATTTAAAAAACAATTTACTCTAAATTTTATATAAATAAAAAAATAAAAAAATAGAGTTAAATTCACTCCATTCATTAACTCTGCCCCTGAAGATAGGTCGTTCCAATTGATTGGACTATAATTACCTGGTTTTCAAATCAAATTTCCTGGGTACTAGTTTGTTTGAATAGACTTGGTAAATTCAATTCTTAGCAATGGCTTGGTCGATTGCTCGGAAGTGGGAACTCGTCAAATGTCAATAATGTCAATAATTCTTATTTTCTTATTTCTAATTGAGTTAGATCCCCTGCGGCAAGTTCGAAAACTTTAACCCTGTAACAAGTCATCCTCATTGAGATCTCTATATACATGTTTGTTTTTGTCTGTGACTCGTTTTTGTTCTCACTTAGAATCCAGATCACAGCAGCATGCATTTCATTTTCTTGTACTTCTTTTACAAGCCCAAGTTGTCTTAATTGAATATGCATTTATATGTATATTTTTTTAAAAAGATTATTTGTGCTCTCATAAAATTAATTCTTGTGGAGCATATATATTTTAAATAAAGAATAGAGTTAAAAACGTCCAACTATTTAGAATAGGCTATTTTTGACAGTAGGCTATTTTTTAGAACAAGGTATTCGGTATTTGATTGAGTTAGAATAACTAGAATAGGGAATCAAACTTATTTATCTTGTTAGAACAAGTTATTCTCACAAAAAGTTGAAACAAACTATTCTAATAAGATAAACATCAATTTTGTTATTGTAGCTATTTTAATATTGCAACCAAACATATATGTAAAACCGTCTAACTATTTAATATCTACAAATATTTTTTCTAATAAGATTTCGAATTGTCCTATAATTTTTCTACGGGAAACGGTTCACACATGATCTGTATTTTGCATGTCTATTACAATAATCTAAATATCTAATAATAAACCGACATGACCTAATTCAGATATGAAAACTAATATAAAATTATAATAAAGTATCTCACTGCCACACTAGTGATATACTGTGGAAGAGAAATCTATGATTCTGACGTTGTTACTGGGCCCCATTCAGTGCCAACTACGAAGGACAAAAATGTCTTCATTTGCAACTTTATTTTTTGGTATTACAAGTTTAAGCATGATATATAGCTCCTAGTGCATAATACAAATTCACACACAAGCTCGTGATTCATAAACAAAAATAACTAGCTAGTTTGTTGGGGTTCAACCATTTTTTTTTTTTTTTGGCAAACATTCATGTCCGTAGGTAGTTTCATTTCCTTTCAACTCTGGTTACCGTTACATTGAGGTTCAATCATTTTACTTCAATGTCTGATTAACTATTCTTATCTTTAACTTTTGAACTTCAACATGTTACAAATGTTAATATCATTTCATATATTGTTATAATATGTACTGTTCAGTTGTTTCATTGCTTTGATATCAAGTATTGGTTCTTCTGGCATTATAAAACCGTTTGCTCTTACTTGTCAAGACACAAAATTAATATGCTTATTAATTATTATATTGCAGTTTGCAATTAGCTATTGTGCAAAGAGAGGAATTCAAGAAAATCGGCACATGAGGGGGCGACGAGTAGAACAGCAGAGGAATGCCCCAAAATGTAAATATGTAAATAGTGCATTTGATTGTTGGTTCCGCTGGTGTATCTCTGCTAGTTTTGCCAGAAAAAAGAGTTAAGACTGCCTAAATGATATGTGTATGAGTGTATCAATTATCAAAATTAAATTTAACAGTTATTCAAAAAAACAAAAAACTTTACAGAGACGAATTCTTTATATATATATCTAATACAACTGCTGACAAAAGAGGAGTCGACAATTATACATGCAACAATATATCAGGCTATTTCCAACGGAATAAATAAGTTATCACCTTTTAAATCATATCAAACAAAGAATAAACATATGGTCATATATCAGTTTGTATATACATGAGATTGGCTAAGATCCAAAAAAAAAATGTAATCAATGCTTAATCCAATTTCAGAACAACTTGCTAGCAAACTCTTTCATGTCCTCAGCTTTGCACGATGGAGATGCAAACCCCGCAAAATCTTTCAACTCTGACACATTTCTCCCAAGTTGCAATGCCATTCTCATTGCAAAGACCTCTCCATTTTCTCGCAACTCCACTTGCGGCTCCCTCAAATTGCACTCGATGTCCTCTTGCATCTTTCGGTAAAGCCCAGAACAATTCCTAAATATCTCAAATATCATTCCCAATTGCGCACCGTGCTCGAGTGTGTTCAAAACAGCCAGTAATGAACCTCCGACAATTGATGCCACTGGAGCCCATGAACCGCCGATCGGAGAATCCACAAATCCGGTTGCAACAGCAGCTAAACCAGCAATTACAGGACCCGACACAGCTAGACCCTTGTTGATGCTCAAAACCAACTTGCCATGTTCGACATATAATGACTCATCTTTCATCTTTAGCACATTTTTCAGACCTTTCATTGCCACCTCTAACTCATCACTCCATCCATTTCCTTCACATTTATCTTGATTTACAAGAATTTGCTTCTGTTTATTTTCTTCTTTTGGCCACCAGCATGTGGGCTCCACATGCTCAGGGAATTTCTCGAGCATTCCAGGAAGCAATGGCAATGGATAAGCCTTGTCAAGTGCAAGCACCTTATCCATCGCTGAATTCACATCTTGTTTAGTCACGGGAGTATTCTTAGATAACATTTGGTTAATCTCCCGGCCAAGTTGCTTCCAAAGCCTAGTTGCGTTACGTTGTTCTTCGGCCAATTGAGAAGGCTGGATCTTGTTCACTACAAGCATCATACCAGCTGCAGCAGACAAGAGAAGCATAGATGAGAGCTTTAATGCTAATACATGTGTTGGCAAGGAGGTGGAGATGCCAGTCATGAGAGACGCCGAGAGTGCGAACGAGTTGATGGACTGGAGAAACAAGTGGTTCCAGTTGTTTCTTTGTTCACCAATTATGTTATGCATCTCAGTCCGATCGGCTACAGCCTCGGCTATGGTTTGTAGCTTGGCGACCAGCAACCCGTTATCTTTCGGACTACCAAGAGGCTTTCTCTTGGCTGTTTCAGTAATTACAGTGTATTGTTGGTTTTGAGGTAGCTCATCGAGCTTTATCATGGGTAGTAAATTATGAATTGCTGCTGCTCCTTTCGGACTGAGATTAGAAGGGAAATTGATGGCTGCACGGCAGTAATTCAAGCGTCGGCGTGCTGAGTTGGCCGAGCCTACAGTCGACAAGTGGAGGCTTTGAACTCTTAGAGAAGCCATGTGTGTAGTATTGAACTATGGATATTTACGATGTATATATTCTTTTCTTTTTTCTTTGTTTAGTTTTCTCAAGGATTTACTCTGAGCCTTTGGTAGAGTAGTGATTAAGGGTTTTGGTGTGCAGAATAATGGAATGAAGCAGGAATATATAACGATATAGGTTGGTGAATGGTGGATACATTTGGTAATTATCAGACTAGACCTAGTTTTCAATTTTCTGGTGTCATTGTTTGAATAGACCAAATCTTGGTTAGACATGTAGGGCCTGGTCTTCCGTTCCGTACTAGTCAAACAATTCATTCAATCATCCTTTTCCTTCTTTTCATTGAGTCTTCTACGACATATTTGGATGTTTCCTAGTGTAACGGGTCATCAATTAAATGCTTACATTCCCTTTAGTTGGTGGCTCATTTCATGCTTTTACCTTTCTTGGTCCACACACGTTTCTTCTGGTAATCCCGTTCAGGCGGGATTTCGTATTCTCTGAGATATCTCAAACTTTGCGTGACTTTATAGAAAATCCGAACTGTTTAAATACGTTCTACACGAATCTCAAAGTAAACATAATACTGGCCCCTACATCATCCCCGAATAGGCACCGGACATGTCGGTCACTCAAAATTTGAGATATCTCAGAGAATACGCACTCGTTCAGGCGGCCACGTGGATCTGGTTAAATTCGTATCCTCTGCATAAACTCAAAAGAGAATCTTTTGAGTTAATAAATTTTGACCATCCGATCTGTTTTAAGATTCGTGCAAACTAGATCCGCACTAATAATAAAGGCCCCCAATATCATAAGCAGGGGCCGGATTGGCTCCGTTTAAAATCATACGGTTAATATTTATTAACTCAAAAGATTCCTTTTTGGGTTAATGCAGAGGATACGCATTCGATCTGGTTTTGCTGACCGCCTTGATTCTTGAATTCGTATCCTCTGAGATATCTCAAACTTTGCGTGACTTTATATAAAATCTCAACCGTTTAAATACGCTATGCACGAATCGTAAAGCACAAATAATACTGACCCCCCACATCACCCCGAATAGGCACCGGACACGTCGGTCACGCAAAAGTTGAGATATCTCAGAGGATAAGCACTCCTTGATTCTTCACAGGGAAGAAACGGTTCGGATCTTTTATTGGATCCTTAACAAAACCAAATCATTGCCGTTGAAGTATTTGAAGTTCGTTCAATTGCAAGTTTTATATGCTATTACCAGTAAAGCACAGTTCTGAACTTAACAAGCTTTTTTTTTTTTTTTTTGTATAGGAGATATATTTTATAATGTATATGTTGGCAATTGCAGATTACATATTAAAAAAATATAAGAATGGCAAAGTGGTCTAATTTGGGATAATTGGCAGACTACTATAAAAAAAAAAAAAATAGGATTCTTCTTAGTTCTTACTGATGCTACACAGTTATAAAAAGGAGAATAATTTCAGACCAAGCTCCAGTTTAGAATACACCAAATGCTGATTATTTCTTCATCTGCGGTCACCTTTGTGCAATTGTGAAATTATATCATGTACGGACTCTGATTCAATTAATCTATCATACTTAAAAGTCGTCAATATTCTAATTTATTTAAGATAAAAGGCCACTGTATAAAAGGTCAATATTTAGTTGAAGCATAAAATTATTCAGAAATTATTATGTATGCTAAGTAGTATTATGTTATATCGCCAGAACTTATTTTTGTTTGACAGTGGTAAGAGAATATTGATGCATGATGACCATGACGATCATGATGGTAATTTGATGAATTGTTGATTTTCTATAGTATAAATTGAGGAATAATTTATGTCATTTTTTTAAATAGCATAAAGTTCCCTCGTTAATTCCTTTTTGTTTTCACGTATATCTATACTTGAGTGATTAACATTTTACAGCATTAATGAAGAATAGGAAAAGTCATACTTATGCTCTAACAAACATAACCAAAAGAAAAAAGATCCAAAGTCCAACATTAACATGGTTGATTTTTGTAAGTTGGATTAATCAATGAGCGTATTACTTATGTTATTCTTTAATATTTACTTTTCTTTAAACCGCCAGCTAATCCGTTAAAAAATAGTTCCAGCCGGTCAACCATTTTTGTTTGTCAATTACTCAATTTGTCTTGGGTCAATGGTCAAGATTTGCTGTTTTCTTTGTGTTTGAAATCAAACCAGCGGAATTGTATGCATAATATACAATACACTCAAATAGTTTTGCTCTAACTCCAACATTGAAGAACCATTATTTGACAATAATAAATAATCATCCCTAATATTGTGGAAAGCTTTTCCATGTCATTCCCACTGATGTGGCTCTGGGCTAGGAAGCCCAAGTACCTCAGATTTCGCAAACTGAAGGCTGCAGCAAATGGCCCAAGGCCTAAGGCCCAACTTCTGATAGTATGGAACAAGTTTCATCTGGGAGCTTCAACCTCGATTGGTGAAGCCTCGTGATAGATTATGGAAACCTCTGTATTTTAATCTTTGATCATTCGAACAGGTTGATCACATCATTTATGCGATTCCTATCGAAAACAAACCGCTCCGCTAAACATTTCCATGTCCTACCAAAATGGTCAAAATCCATCTTATATTAGCCCACTAAGAGATCATTGCTCCAAATCATGCGAATCGGTCCGATTCTACTGATTTTTATGATAAATTGGGTTTAACTCGGCTCGACACCTGCTGATTCCAGTTATACTCGGCCGAGTCAAATTCAAAATCGGTTCATTTTCAGAACCATACTTTAATTAAATAAAAAAGAAAAGTAGAATTGCAACAGCCCTTTATCAAAATAAATAAACAAAAAGAATTTAACCGTAATTAAAAAACTTGAAAATCCAATCATCTTCATGTATTTTGGACCAAGAATAGAACCTTGTAAATCAGGTCATTAATTCATGAGGCAGTTCATAGTTAATATAGCCAATTAATATCAGAATTCATTCATGTAGGTAAATATGAGAAATCCAAGTACAGAGCATTAATTCAGCCTGCCCTCTCTGGTCTTTCCTGATTTATTTTAAAAAGTACATGTTACAAACCCGACATCCATAAATCGTCCTTCGTAATTTCCTTTTCATCGTTGAAGTTCCAAAAGCATTATGTTATGGTCTAAAATGTAGCTAAGCTACCATATGGGTCCTTCCATTAATTAATTCAACAAAATGAATGATTGATCTTGCAAACCCCAAAATGAGCACAGCAGGCAATTTAATGTGGCAAAGGAAACCATCAACAGACCCATATTTACACAGCTACTCAATAGAGATTGGAGCATTGGCTAATAAATAAGTACATAAATAACATTAGAATTGGGGGAATAGTACACTCCAGAAATGGGCTGGGAGCCCACACGTTGAGAGAGGTGTCGATCAGTTATGGAACTGATTATGATTTTTGTCTTCATCGGTAGTTTTATGTAGATATCTATGTTATATTGCTATGTTGGGTATAAATCTTGTTGGTTCATGCCCATTAAATGCTGTTTATTTATGTTTTACACTAAATATCTCCTATAATTGTGCACCGGACGGTGAGGTTGTGAGCCCCTCAAAGGCTGCAACGTCCATTTAATTCACAGAGAAGTTTGCGGTATTGGCACTATAATACGCCAAATCTAAAACCGAATTCTTTTTTTTTTATTATTTTTACCATTTTTGAAAAAAATAACAAATAATCATTTTTTTTTACCACATCTGCAGTTTAAACTTGCAAAATTTTAGGAGAAATTAGATCCATGTCACTCCAAAATGAGAAATTTAGAAAAATGTCACCTCAAAGTTTTGATTTTGTTAAATGCCACTCCAAATCTCACTTATTAAGATCCATGCCACCAATGCAATATGAATGTATAATTTTAATTTAACAATTTACATAATAATTGAAGTTACCAAAATAACCTTGATTCAAAACCCTCCTCTCCACCCCGCTATGAAACAGATGAAGGCGATGAACAGAATTGATTAAGGTCAACCCTAACTCGCCTCCTCTCCGTTGGCCTCCACCGTCCTCTCCACTCCGCCCTCCCCTCCACTCTGCTTTCCTCTCCTCTCTGCCCTCCTCTCCTCTCTGCCAATGGAGGATCTTTGCTTCTGTCAATTGATTAAACAAACCTTTGCACTTTGCTTCTGTCAAATTGTGAAACTGCTGCTTCTATCAACACTTTGCACTTTGCATGCTTTCATTCAAAACTCTGTATTTATGTTTTGATTAGTAGTAAAATAGTTGCTTGTCAAATAGTTGCCTTGACCAATAGTCAAATAAATGCTATAAAATAGAGGAGATGGCACTTTTCAACTGCAACTGGGGTGGCTGCGCTTGGGTGGCTCGACGGAAGAGAGGAGATGTATTTGCTCGATGGAAGAGAAGGGAGGCAACACTAAACTTAGCAAGTAATGTATTTGCTCAACGTTGAGGATTTTATGAGTATTGTTTAAAGAAAATGGATCGGATCAGAACCATTAAAATGAAAGAGGAGGGTATTTTTGGAATATACAAAAATACAACCTATTTTGTTTATTTTTAAATACAAATGTATAATAATTTGTCTACGGTGACATGAATCTTAATAAGTGAGTTTTGGAGTGACATTTAACAAAATCAAAACTTTGAAGTGACATTTTTCTAAATTTTCCATTTTAAAGTGACATGAATCTAATTTTCTCAAAATTTTAAGATTGATTCCGTGAGTTTTGACTTTGGAACCAAAAAGGACATTAATTTGGTTCCCCGGTCTAAACCTGCGGAACCAACTTTCTGCTTCGTAAGTTTCAAGTGCGGACGTGGTCAAAAAGAAAAGTTCAACCCCCTACCCTCTGAATTTGAATTATTCAGCATTATACATACAATAACTAAATTCAAACCGTTTTTTAACTATAGCACAAATCTCAGCTCACTAAACTGAGTACGGTACCGTAGAGAATACGGATCTCACCCCAAACACTCACACACACAAATCAAAGCAGAAATAAAGTGAAAAACAATATTATAATAATAATAAACAGTAGTAGACGGAAATAAATCTGTCATAATTCTCCATGAGTGAATAGTAACTTTATAATTCTTTTTTTTTTTTTAATTCAACTGTTAAATTGTTTCGAGATGTGTGTACATAAAAGTTCTGAAAAAAGTTGCTAGCTTTGAGATTTGTTTTCTAAAAAAATGTAGACAATTGGATTTAAAAAAGAAGGAATTATAGGATTACTATTCGCTCGTATTTTAACGTAGCAGATTTATTTCCGTAGTAGACTGTGGACGTGGTAGTAACACTAATAATTATAATGATGATGACAACGATGACAATGACCATAAATCAATAATTTAAAAAAGTTACTTCCAATGCACGTGACATATACATTACATTAACGAATGGTTCAAGTCAAAAACTCGGTCAGAAGCGACACAAACATGCTTTTATAGTAATTATATAAGATTACATTTCTAAGTTGAAAAGGGAGGTACTAGTTCTATTATTTTTATCTCCAAAATTCATTTTAGCATTTTTGGATAAGCATTTATTCTCCTAATTCAGTTAACTACAATTTTGGATAGAATATTAGTCCAATGCATATGGCTTTAGCATAGTGATACATGCCACTTGGACAACTTGATTGAACAGCATATTGCATCAGCATGACAGCATCCAGCCAAGGATCGTTTTCTTTTAGAACTTCATGACCAAACACACAGCTAGAATGATGTCAATTATATATAATTTGTGGTTGCAGACTTGAAAAATATTATCACTATGAGGTGTACATTCCACCTTAACTAAAAAGATGTTCACTGGAATGATTAGCATCTCCTATCTGAAAGCAGTTTTAGATCAACGTTCATATTTCAAGTCGCTCCTCAGAAACTAGGCTTAAAAGAAAAAGAAAAAATGCATTAGCTACATTGTTTGATCAGATGATAAAAATTAATTAATTTAAATTTTCTCTTCTAAAATAGTGTATTGAAGTATTACTATCAAACAAGCATGCCTTTATTTCAACCAGCTAGCTTATAATCCATTACTCAATTAGTTGTTGTAATTTTTTATGCTGCTATTGTTCATGACAACCTAGATTCCACAAGAACCATCTCTATACAATTATATGAACAGACATCACTTCAATATATAAGATAAAGGAGATGAAGGTAAATTATAAAATGTTTGGTATGTGTTAGTTAGTGTTATAACACTCTAACAGAACTTGATGACAGTTGTCAAATTGCTACCTAAAATAATTTAAGTTCCGTTGTATTATACGATTTAACTATTCAGTTGACTAACCACAAAACCTAAAATTGTCCAAAATTTTATGACCCCTATAACTCCAACCAGGAAAGGATCCGTATCCTCCCAGGTACCTGACGCACCACAATTGAAATGGACGGCCCAGATTTAATTTCAGATGGTCGGTGATCGGATGACTGTAGGAGCAGTATTATATGTGCTTTGAGATGGGTGCCAAGTCATTTTTGGACCGTCCAATTCAAGTCTACTCAGTCAGGTAACCTGAGGGGATACGAATTCACCAGGAAAGGGGGACAAGTATTTAAACATTGCAGCTTTACAGTAATATTAAGAATTTTTATGGGGAGGGAATTCAAAAAAAATAAAAAATGCTCCACAGTGGAGCATATATATGAACAACCATATAGAACAGTAGTTGATCCCGATTAATTGGCAGCTCTACCTAGCACCACCACTAAACTGCAAAAGAGAGGCCACCAAATCAAAATAATTTAACACATCATGGCCAAGGACCGTACAACCTAAAAAAGAGAACCCATTTCCTATTCTATTATTCTCTTTTTGAGGTGGACATCAAAACTAGCCAACAAAAGTGAGGACTAAAAGAAAACTTGAACAAAATGAAAATTAAAAGTAACAGAGCACCACATTTCAATGATTAGCAACAGGTCACCTTCCCTGATGCCTTTTCCCCACACTCGCACGGTTAAAAGAACTCAAGGTTTCCATTTCACACAAGTACGAGGAAAAATAAACTATTTGCCGAAGAACAAAAGTAACGTAAAAGTAAAATTGTCACGGTCTTGATCAGAATTCACCGGACTGATTAGCTAATTGACAAAAGAATTGGATGAATTGAGAAAGAACGATAATGGCGAGACCAAAACGGTAAATGAAACGGATAACAGAAGTACTCTTGAATTGATTGATAATTGTCTGCTTGACGATGATAGACATGCCCTTCTATATAACGATAAGACTAATTATTATTTTGGATATAATAATCAAGTAAATCCGTAATTTAAATGATCGAGTCACACATCAGCAGCCAGATGGCGTGATACTGCTTAGTTGTCTTAACGAATAGCTCAACTACCTTCCCTGCTTCCTCTCCAGTTCTTATTGTATTGTTCCCAGCTGTCTGACAATGCAGGCCCTCCCGTCAGTGACTGTCTTTGCTGTCGAGTGTCAGTTACTTCCGTTAACTCTTTAACATGGGACCAATTACACATTTACGCATAGAAAGACTGACAATAAAGAGATCAACGCCGTTAGATCCCTCTGCAAATATAACAGCTTGGGACCCAGTACCCACAGGGATGCCACTCCGCTGCTCTCCCTGTTATTCGAAATCTAATCATTAATTTTTTTCGTACACGAATCTCAACATAGATGAACAGTCAGATTTAAAATAATAAAATCCTTTTCTCCTATTTGAAGAGCAGCGGAGTGGCTTAAATCTCCTCTGCCTCCTCTCCTTATTTTGAGTTGGTCAAATATTTGTACTGCTAACCCAAATTGCAATTCTCTAGATAGAGATAGAGACAGAAAGATGCTTTCCAAAATCAAATACAGAGAGAGAGAGAGAGAGGACAAAAACTACATGATCATTTGATAAGCAGCAGCTCACCTTCCCGTCTCATTCGCCATCTCATTCACTAGAAAAACAACAAACTACCTACAACAATATATCTTGATTACAAATGAGAGAGATCAATCAGGGAATGAAATGGAGTCGCACAACTCCATCATCTATCTATATTTCTACAATACACCCAAATTACTCTTATTAGTAAAATTTGTGAGACATAGAAACAAAAAGTGAGAGGGGAAGACATTATTATTCTTATTCCAACTGTAACAAAAAAAATTATAACCAACCGTGTAATTACAGATAAAACATCCTACAAAACAAATGAAATAACAATCTACCATCCTACTCTTTATCTACAGGACGTATAAACTTATTTAGTCTATAACATTTACTTCTACACTTCAACAGATATGCGTGTTTTAATTGGTTTGAGCTTGATACCCATGCTTTCTGGCGAGAGCAACTCGGGAGAAATACAAGATGGGCTTAACGGGCTTCGCGGGCTCAGGCCCAGTTGAGATGGTCGGTACAACCCATAACCCATCAGAAAATACTCCATCGGTATTAGCATGGCATGTGGTTGCTCCTCTGTCACCAGAGATCCGCATGCTTGCACCTGGAAAAAGTTTATTTGTTACATACAAATAAATCTTCGCTGTGATATCATTACTGAGATTCTGATTGGTACCACTGCTTATTTAGATCCGCATTCTTTTCAGTTTTTTCATTTTTTTGAGAAAGAAAAGACATGGATCACATCAGCATAATTTTCCTTCTAAAAAAGCTTATTTAGGGATATCAAAAGTAACATGATGTACCACTGCTTTCAAATTTGGCCACACAAAATTGAAGTCATCAATAATAGGTTTTAAGTTTTTCATGTTTCATTTATTTATGAATTATCTTGCAATTCCAACTACTACCTTCCTGTCCAGAATATGGCACTGTGTAATGATTAGGGCCTATAATGATTCTTGAAATTAAATATTAGGTACCTCAACCAAAGCACAATATCTCCTATCAATTTTAGAGGTCATGTGCACAGCCTCAGAATGAAAAGCCGAATTCTCCCCAACAAATATTAATGTGCGACACTCCAGTAGCTTTAGTGACTCCGTTAGATCATGCCTCCTATTTTAATATTTTTACAATACATAAAGCATTAGCTCATTTATCTGCCGCTTATTTACGTGTTTATTAAAATTATTTTCACAACAGGAGGACATAAAAACATAGTACGTACCAGTTGATGGATTGAAGGAAGCGCCAAACATTTGTGCTCTGCTTCTCTTCAAACAACTGCATTAAAATAGTTCACCATAAATTACAAAAATCATTTACATACATCTTTCCTTTATTTTATTAGAGATTCTGCAAAAATGTAAATTTTCATGCAACATCAGTTTTGCCAAAGATTTTCCAATAGAAAATTTCAAGGTGTGATAAGCGAGAAGTTAGCCCCCAGAATTATTAATTTGCCGAATTGTATGAAAGAAAACAAAAATGAAATTGACACTTACAGTTCTACAAGCTTGCACGATATCTGATTCTGGCACTTGTGAACTACCTCTCACCTCCTAATACCAAGAAATGAATATAATTAATAAACATTATTAAAATAAATAAAATGCACAGGAGATGAGGTGTAATAGAAAAGGTGCCCTTGAAAGATCTTTAATTAAACAAACCTTGCTAAAGAAGCGCTGAAGCAAGTATTCCTTGACTACACTGCACATTCCATAATAATATAACAAGTTTGACATGACCTATGTTATGAAAAACACAATGCATACCGTCAAAAACTTTCATGATTCATTTCTTCTTGAATTTGCAATGCTTTTACAAACTTGTACCTTGTTATAGAACCATTCTGTCCAAGAGGGAGCTTTACATAGAGGCGATACGAGAATCAAACCCAGTACACGTTCCCTATACTTCGTCTGAAAACAATAAAAATTAAGTTTATCATCTAGTTTAAATACAAGGCTAAATTAATTACATTCCAATTTTCATCCACATAACGTACTGGTATTGAATGAATGGTAAACCAACACCACGGAACACAAAAATATCAAATATATGCTGCCTCTCTCAGAAGCCTTAAGTCAGATGCACTGGTAAGCATCTCTAAAGATTATTAATTGTTAAAATCTGATACTGAAACTGAAACTCACCGCAAAATGGGTAAGAATGTAGGCGCCTGCTGTTACTCCCATGCACATAACTGAACTTAATCTGATATAAATACAAACCAAAATTAACAAAAAGAAAAAAAAAATTGTTCAATGAAAATAAATTTTCATTAAAAAGAAATTTGCAAAATTACCCAAAAAAATCAAGAACATCTGCCACCTGGTCTGCAAGTTCATCAACAGTCAGAACTGGTACATTAGTAGAGATAGGAGCAGCTCCCAACTGTAATTTTCTTAAAAGGAAAAATGCAAAAAAAATCATTAGAAACATGAATTCAACTGCTCAAGAAAATAAAATTAAAATTAAAGAAAATTAAATTACTGACCTCATGCCCGGGAGGGCTGATATGATACACACAAAAATTGTGGAGTAATAAAGAGGCTGCCTCTGGACAGAAAAATAAACCTTGAAAGCAAGACATATCTGATAATAAACACACACAAAAAGTAAATATAACACCATTTTGTGATAATTTGAACTTAAAATCTAAAGCCAATTTTATGAACTTACAGTTTAGCGCTATATCTGGGTATGTAATAAGCGCAGGTTTGTCATGATCTCCATAAACGGCCACAGATACCGGTCCGTGGTGCGTGTGTATGTGATGCTCCTGAGAAACGAAAAAATAAATAAAATATTAACAATATTGCAAAATACACCCAAATCATGCCAGAATTACCTTGGTACAAATCAACTGAAATTTCCTTTTTTTAGTTTAAAAAGAGTGGGCATTGTTTTTGTTTTTTTTTTAACTTTTTATAAGGAACCAGTGCTACAACGAGAATATTAATATTCCTAACTTGATGAAGCATTTGACCACCAAAAAGAATAGCCAGAGCCAAATTGAATGCAGACAGCTAAGAAATGTGATAATTTAGTCATCTACCAGGCAAAAGAGTTTACCCAAAAACACTCGTGTTTTACAAAGAGTAAAAAAGAATAGTGAAATACAAAGCCCAACCATTAAAATATAGAACGCTCGCACCAACGCACTCTCACAAAATTAAAGAGAAACAAGAAAAGAGGTAATGCGGGCTCTCAACTAGATCCGAGATTTCGCAAACTTCAACACGAACAGAAATCGAAACAAAACAATTAGAAAAAATTTCAAGAATTAAGCGAACAAACCTTTCCTCCAAAAGAGATCCTCTCTACATCCAGAGAAACTGAACCACTCGATTCCCCCATTAATTATTTGGTACTTCTTCAAGAGGAGGCGTCCACTAGACGAGACCCCCTCCTTTTTTTCTCTCTCTTCAGTATCTAAGCTTTTTCTCTCTCTTTCTCAGAGAGGGAGGAGGTTCGCCTCTTTATTTTCTTTTCTTCTCTTTTTCTGTTTGGAAAATTTTTCTTTCTTTCACTCCTCTTTCTCGTTTCTTCTATTTCGCTTCACTTTTTTTCTTGGAGCTGTGGGTTGGATTATAAACTAGCGTCGCCTTCTATTCTCCTCCCTTCTCTAGCTCTCGAGGGAAGAATAAGAATTAAGAAATAAGTCGCTTACTCCAGGTGCACGCTTTTGTTGTTCCTTAACCTACTCCTACCCTATTTTTATATTCCAAATGTTTAAAATTAACTTTTTCCAAACAAATACAAGTACAAACTAATTATAACTGTGATATACGAGCTCTTAGTAAAAAATAACAACCGAAAAAAAAAAATCTACTAATATACATTTTGGCCAGCTGAATTATCTCCTTGAAATTTAATGTATAATAAAGTATTTTTTCCATTGGAAAGAAAATTGATTTATCCAATATCTTAGAACTGAATTTGGAAAACTTATTAATATATGTAGGACATCCTAGAAACAGTTAATATAATTTTTAACTTTTAAAATTGACATGTACATTTATTTGTTTTGCACAAAAATATATATTATCCATTTATAGTTTTTTTTTTCCATATTGAAAATAATCTGCTATTTGATAAGATTATATCTAAATTAAGAAACAAGATATACTAAATTTTCAGATCCATGTTGTTCGATTAGCGTTCTTTTTTAGCTCTTATTCCATCAGATAATATATTTGCTCCCTTTCCCCATTGAGTCAGTGACTAGATTTCTAGCTTTTGATCTTTATCGTTATTAATTGTTAAATATTAGTTTAATGCGTACCACTAATATTTTTCTGAGAACATGTAAATCTACGTGTATAACACTGTGTGAAAATGATCATTTAGTTTGACTAATTAACCAATTTGTCGTTAACGGTGATCAAAACGTTACGAATCGTCCGTTTACCATTTATATTGTTAATTAGTTAGTTTTTTTATTATTTTTTCTACATTTATATGTTATATGTACTATACTTTGCTTTTTCTTATTTGAGTTTTCATAAATTACAATTTTATAAAATTTTATTAATTAATAATAAAATTAAGTTAAAATCATTTTATTTAATGAGTTATATTAATCATTTTTAATAATTAAAAATATATGAACATAATTTTATGAAAACATAAAATAACTTATAAAATTTTAATTAATAATCCCCATATCCATCCCACAAGCACATACTCTTATTACAATATTGTATGACTATAAGAACTGTTGGATATCCCAATGTAATTTCTTAAAAATACAGGGTGTCATCCATGGAAATTCTTCATTAAAATCTTTCGTTCTTCGCCTACTGTCTCCTGTTCCTGGTCCATGCATTTGATGATGATTCGTAAAATCATACATGTTCTTCTGCAAAGCCGACTAGCCGACGAGGATATAACCCACCGACGTTTCTCTCCCCTGTTCTTTTACCGCGAGTAAGCGTACCGACACTCAGCCTGCCCGAACAGTGCACACTAGCTCTATCTCATATACTTTCTACTTCATATAACAGATTACTAAAATACCCTCCACGAATCCGAGTCAACCCAGTCATCGTTATCCTCCGTTTATCCAAAATCGAACGGTCCTCTTTGAACGTGATATGCTGTCGTGACCTGGCTGGAACAGCTTGGGCCGCACACGTGAGGACAAGGCTTTCGCCGCTCAAATGGTTCTTGCATACACCCGGAATAGTTACGGTGTCCTTTAAGATTCACTGACAGGTTGGTCACAAATTAAGGCAACTTTTTGCATGCTTTGCTGTCAAAAAAGGAAGACTCTAGGCCGCTTGTGGTGTCCCACTATGCGACCGTTAGATTCGTGTCTTTCGGAACAGGTGGCTGGTTTTGATTGGAGGAAGGCCCACAGGTGGCGTCGGCAGGAAGCAATGCATGGATCAAGGGGAAGGGGTCACACCTGGCATCCGAACCAGATTCGGTTTCAACGGACAGGATCTCGTCACGCATGCAAATCATTCGTCTCGTGATCCTTTGTGATTGCGGTATCTGTTGCCTCGAACCAGGTTGATCATATTTTACAATTAATTTTACCATGAATTAACTACATACAAAAAGCAGTTCGCTAATGATTAATGATGCACTAAAATATATCTTTTATAATTTTTTCTGCATTTTTTTCCCATTTGTGAGTCCACTGTTTTAAAATGTTTAATTAGGCTTGATATCAGTCAAAGTCAAATGGATAGTAAATTGGTTTTGTTCATTTGTTGTGAATGCATTGAAGTTTTCCTTAGCTTGTACCAAAGCAAGGTATAGAAAATGCAATTTCTTTACATATTAAATTTTCTAGAACAGATAATTTTCACCTCAGTATTTTTTATATTTTTTTTCCTTCAAGTACAAGTCTAAAGACAATTTTTTTTCTTGTTTACTCCATGCATATCAAAAGTGGAGTAAGTTTGAACATTTTTAAAAATATATATATATTTACTTCAAAATAACTTTCAGTACTATACTAAAGGGATATAATAACCACACAAAACTCATTCACTTTGTAATTGATGTTATGGAGCCATATTTTCAAACTACGGGGGTTAAATACAAATCAGAGTCAATCATATAAAATATTCATAGTGCAAGGTTAATTTTTTCATTACCCGTAGCATTTTGCTCTTAACTATATAAAAATATATACATAAGTATGAAAATTTTCAAAATGAATGGGATCAATCGATTCTCGTTCACTAAGAGCGAATCCGTTCTGAGTGTTACCGTGTTGACCATAAATACCGATTATGTTTGTGTTAAGCAATCCATATTTGTGCTTAGCACAAACAAAAATAATAGTTTGAGTAACATAACACACTTTCCTTGATGGACAGAAGAAATCAGTATTCATAAATATATAATAGTTTTATTACAGAGAAAACTATTAAATTAACAAGCTATATAAAAATATATGGATAATTATATGAATAAGTTTGTGAAAACCAATATATATACCGGAACTAAGATTTTAATAAATTTAGTAGGTGCACTATACATGCATTATATAAAAGGAGGAGACATAAATTAAGATTAAAGTTTATATCATGTTGTGATAAATTACATAACAAATTTGGTATGATAAGAATTGTTATGTCATAAATCAACCGTCATTAATATTAAATTGTTAATTTTCTCAATTTGAAATTAATTCCGTCAGTTGTGATTTGTAACTACTGTTAAATAATTTTGTTATGACTTATGATCATCACATTTGTAAATACATTCATTTTTAGTAAAATATTCTTAGGATCTACTACATGTCTACACAGTACTACTTAAAGAAAATAATTAGAATATGCATTTAAATCTAAAATCTTTGAAAAGGTAAGATCACATACCTATATCATGGTTTATCCACGCATTCAATATCCACATCAAATTTCCATAGCTCCAAAATCTTTAGTGGATCCGAGTGATTCCTCCGACCAGTGTGTGTGTGTGTGCGTGTGCATGCACTCTCCATATCATTGTCCTACATGGCATGTTGGCATTTTTTATGGATTTCGTTTTCATATCATAAATGAGGTGAATTTACTAACATACGGCATATACTGTAGACTGTAGAATCTTTTCTTTTTTTGTAAAATATATTGTTAGAGATACGGTATAAATGTATATATAATTGACTACGACAACATTGCCAAGTCATGAGAATCTTAAAAAAAATCTCCACTGGATTTATTAATAAATTTCAAAAGTTGATTTTTTTTTTTTTTTTTGGAAAGACTGGATCCCGGAATTCCTTCTCACCATTCCTTGTTTTTCCCCGCATTCATTTAATTATTTTATTTGATATATAGTTTGATTGTTGCTAAAAGGGAAAAGTATTTCTAGATTTTTTTTTGTAAGGAAAAGATTTTTAGACTATTTAATGTTGTAGATTCCATCACCTTTGCTTGAGTGATTAGAAATGATTGTTTGGCTGTCAATTTAAAGTAGACTTAAAAGGATCCGAATTTTTTATTAATATCCACATTTAATATAAAATTTCAAAAAATAACCGCATGGCCGGTTTTTATCGAAATGTACCCATTCTGGAAAAAAATTTTCCGGAAACGTCCCACATCCGGAAAAAAATTTTCCGGAACCGGGGCTGCGGTATAAACTCGGCCCACCACTGGAAGAAGGAAATCAGCGGAGCCGTCCCTTTCAGCACTGTTTAAGAGGTAATTTTTTTTTATTTATTTAAATATTGAAATCTAGATAGTTTAGAATAATATCCCAAAAAATTAGAAATTTAGAAATTGTGTAGAATAATGTCCAAAAACATTAGAAATTTAGAAAATTGTGTAGAATAATGTCCAAAAAATTAGAAATTTAGAAAATTGTGTAAAATAATGTCCCAAAATATTAGAAATTTAGAAAATTTTGTAGAATAATATAGGAAATACCGAATACTCTACAATAATTTAGAGAATACCAAAATGGTTTAGAATAATTTAGAAAATACCGAAATAGTCTAGAACTGTTTAGAAAATACCGAAATAGTCTAGAATTGTTTAGAAATTATCAAAATGGTGTAAAACAATTTAAAGAATACCAAAATAGTGTAGAATAATTTAGAAAATACCAAAATTGTTTAGAATAATTTAGAAAATACCGAAATAGTCTAGAATTATTTAGAAAATACCGAAATAGTCTAGAATTGTTTAGAAATTATCAAAATGGTGTAAAACAATTTAAAGAATACCAAAATAGTGTAGAATAATTTAGAAAATACCAAAATTATTTAGAATAATTTAGAAAATACCGAAATAGTCTAGAATTGTTTAGAAATTACCAAAATGGTGTAGAACAATTTAAAAAATACCCAAAAAGTCTAGAATAATTTAGAAAATACCAAAATTGTTTAGAATAATTTAGAAAATACCGAAAAAGTCTAGTAAAATTGTTTAGAAATTACCAAAATGGTGTAGAACAATTTAAAAAATACCAAAATAGTCTAGAATAATTTAGAAAATACCAAAATTGTTTAGAATAATTTAAAAAATACCGAAATAGTCTAGAATTGTTTAGAAATTACCCAAATGGTGTAGAAAATTGTTCGATTAATTTAATTTTTTTTAGGCATCTGTTTTCCTTTCGGAGCTCTGATTGTCTGATCGATCGGATCTGCGATTCAGGTTTTTATATTTGTATTTTTTTAATTTTAATTTAAAAAATAATTAATTAGTTCATTTTAATGGTTTAGAATATTGTCTGATTAATTTAGAAAATACCAAAATGATGTACAATAATTTAGAGAATACCAAAATGATGTACAATAATTTAGAAAATACCAAAATGGTTTATAATAATTTGAAAAAATTTAAGGTGATGTACAATATTGTTCGAATTTTGTAGTATGGCAGACCCAGTACTTAAGCATAGATTTAGCCCCCTGTTGTGGATAGCTCACGGTAATCACAGGATATCTGAAGCGTCTAAGGAGGTAAACATTTACTTATTTCATTTTTCATAACTCTGTAAGTAATCAAATAAATATTGTAATTAATTTTTTTTCTTATTTTAGAGTAAAGAGATTTTAACCGTGAGACATTATCGACACAAATGTGAGTATAATGAGAGGTACGCACCATTTTTAATTCGAATGGGCTTATATCAGCTCGCGATATTGCCTGATATCGCCCTCGATGCGGCCCTCATTCATGGACTTGTCGAGCGGTGGCGTCCGGAGACGCACATTTTTCATCTTCCATTCGGAGAAATGACAGGTATTAACTAATTTAAATATATATTTTTTTTATTCCTTACTGACAAGTCAAATATATTACAGTTACTCTGGAGGATGTGAGTTGTGTCTGGGGTTTGCCTATTACGGGGGAGCCGGTAACGGGATTTACAAACTCGGTGAGTTTTCATGGCCGACTTTATGACTTACTGGGCGTGAAAGATAATGAAGTGAAGGGGTTCATGAAAAAGAGGGGAAATGATACGTACGACATGCTTATCGCTAAAAAAGCTGTCCGTGAGCGCTTCAAAAAATTACCAACAGATGCGAACGACCAACAATTGAAGTGGTTAGTATTTTTTTTATTTACAACTCTATTCGTATTTGATATTTTGAATAATGTACTTACATTTTAAAATTGACGGTTAGGTATGTCCGTGGATTTCTCCTCGACATGCTAGGGAATACCATGTTTGCTGACAGTAGCGGGGACGGAATACCGCTGTGGTATCTCGGCATGATTGAAAACTTGGACGAGCCGAGGAATTACAACTGGGGCGGAGCTGTTCTCGCCTATTTATATAGAAATCTGTGCCTCGCATCCAGTCCTTCATGCCACTCCATGCATGGTCCCACCATGCTTCTGCAACACTGGTCGTGGACCCGATTTCAAATTCACCGGCCGTTACCAGGATCTCAACCGAACTGGGGCGCAGAAACAGAAGAGACATGCCCCGCCTTTGCTGACTTATGGAAAGGCCCACACAATTGGGAAAACTCGTCCCATGGTGCAACCTCCGGTCCAAGTATCCCTCGCGACCAGATTCCGAAACTGACGGATAACATGGTCAATTGGCAGCCATATGCATCTGTTTACCACGACCTTTCGAAAACAACCCGGGCGGACCAGGTACATTATAGTAAAAACCTCTTTCTTTCATTCATGTCATCACATTTATAATTTCTACCTAACATTGCAACTCTAAAATTGACAGCCGTTCTACCTGTACCGCGGTCCTCTTATTTTTTATTGGAATGTTGAGCATCACAATCCTGATCGCTGCATGCGACAGTTCGGAAGATGGCAACAGATAGAGCCACCGCTTCCCCAGGATCCGCTCGAGCACCAAGAGCTGCACAAGTAATATTCACAAATCATATGTGGTTTACTTATTTTAATGTACTTATTTACTTATTTATCCTACTAACCTTGTAAACAGGTTGAAATCAGGCTCAAAGAAAAATGCCAACTGGGCGCAACTGCACCGTCGGCATGTAAACGAGGCGACACATTATGCAGATCATCTGTACGAAGTAGGTCGTATTACGTTACGAAATTTTAAATAATTAAAGTCAAAGGATTTAAAATTAGAATCGAAAATTGTGCTAATAAAATGGAAGTTTATGTTGGGTTTTTCGCGGTGTTTTAACTAGAACCCGTTTAGGCTTAAGGTGCGAAATGACCGTAGAACAAAAATTTCTATGGCCAACTTAAGCTCAGGATTAAACGGGGTATGTCAGGAAACTTTCCAAGGCGGTCCACCTTCAGTATTACTTTGGCATCAAAACCCAATTTAATCCTTTTACAGATCTACTCCATAATTGATTTCTAAAACTTTAATCTACTTACCAATTAAATAGATTAATATAACATATTTATACCTTGTTTCCAAATCACAGTTGGAATGCAGACCGAGCGAGAAGAGCTACACCAGGGAAGGAATCGACTCGGAGTATTACACGTGTGATACCTCTATTGGTTATCCACCAGGACTAACCGGAGAGCGGTTTATTTCTTCTGCCAGAAATACCGTAAACCGCGGAATTCCACAAAAACACTATTCACAGGGAAAAGACGAAAACCCGTAAACACGAATTTTCGGTTGCTCAGTTTCATCAATATGCAAAACTGACATACCGCTAAATTCGGTAAAACACTATTCATCGATCCCGTAAATATACTCCACAACAACCTGCAAGATTATACGTCAACTACGTATAACTTTCTTTTCTCAACCGAAACACTATTTGGGAGAGAAACCGAGAAAGAGAGAAAATACCGATTCGATTCTGCACGAAACGATACAAGTGAATTAGTGATAGTTCTCTCTACATGCACCCCTTTATTTATAGGCTTTTGAGGAGGTTCGCAAAAAACCGAAATACCCCTCAACATATGCCTATTTACAAGGTATGCCATTGACACCTCATCCTTTTATATGTGAAATGACCAAAATACCCCTTCCACACCCTTCCACACTCTTCTCCATGTTTCTACACATGCAAGGTGGCATAGGTGTGAAATGACCATTTTGCCCTTGTGGATAGGATTGATGACATGTCATCTGGATAGGATCAATGACACGTCATGCGGATAAGCACGAATATGAAAAGACCCGAATGCCCTCGGTCCGAAGACAAATAATATTCGTATAATTATTCTGAACAATTATATATATATTTTTCTTGCGGTTATTTGTTTCGGTATCGATGACGTGCCATCTGGATAGGATCGATGACATGTCATGCAAATAAGGACGAATCTGAAAAGATCCGAATGCCCTCGGCCCGAACACAAATAATATTCGTATAATTATTCTGAATAATTATATATATTTTTCTTGCGGTTGTTGTTTTGGTAATTTATACAATGTGTCCTGCACATTTATAAATTAACCGGTTAACTTTTATACAACGTGTCACACACACGTTTATAAATTAACCAATGTTTTTTGCTTGTTATTTTTACATAACATTTATAATTTAATTATAACACGTATAATTAATTATAACCATCTTATCATTGATCATAACCAATTTATAATCAATCAAAATAAGATTTTCCAATTAGCTCCTATATGGTGTGACCCAATAGGATCTGTGTTATGTTGGTAAATAGAGTTAAAACTGTTTTAACTTCTATAATCATGGGTGGCGTCTGGCAACACATCATGACCATCCAATTACACAGATGATGCTGTATTGTACAATATCACGATCCAGTAAACCATTTACTTGTGTCTGTTCTTCTGTCTCATAGCTATCATATCAGTTTCAAGGTAGATGTGTGTCATCCTTGCTAACTGAATCTTTTCTTGATCTTGAGCAGATTATCAAATATAATTACTCTTGTAATTATATCGCTAGCAGATAATCTAACTCTATCAAGGGGCCCAGTGATGCTATAACTCGTATAGAGATACGAGGGACAAATAGTACTTTTGGTAAACTATCACTTCCTCAGCTAAGCTATACATATGGGAATGCTACCATTATGACTGCTTTTTACGGACAGCGGTAGACAGCAATCACACATACATATTTCTTAGTGGGAACGATAAATACCTCATACTTTAGAACGTGACGCTGAATGAGAAACATTAATGACACGAACACAATTCTATTTAATGTCTCATTCGGGGTCTGTCAAATTCCATGTTCCTAGAACATGTATCTATGTGATTAAAATGACATCTCGTGTCAGGTGGTTTGTAAAAATTAACCATCTTTTAATCCACATACTAACCTTTTCACGGTAATTAGTGTTCCTGCTAATTACCTTGGTTAGTGACCTTTTAAGAGTATATATCATCTATATTATGGAGTTTCACAATTTCAGTCATGAACTCGAAATGATCCATAAATGCAATAATACTCAAGGCAACAAAATGATATTAATCTTCCAATTCATGAACAAAGCTTTATGATAAATTATCGTATTATTGACTTCTAGATTATTACAAACTAACAGTTTAAACCTTAATTAAGGTTCCTCTAAATAAGTAAATTAAATATGAATCGAAACCGCGTTGAAATTTTGAGATTTTGAGACTTTATAGGCTGAGTGCGGGTTGGTTAACCCGCACTGCGGGTTGGTGCATCCGCACTCATGCAATTCTGTGTTGGTCTGAATTTTTCTAAGTCCTCAGTGTGGATTGGTTAACCCGCACTGCGGGTTGGTTAACCCGCACTCATGAAATCATGTGTTGACCTAAATTTTCTAAAAATTGGCTAAGTATTGAGTGCGGATTGGTTAACCCGCACTGCGGGTAGGATTTATTTGCACTACGCTCGGATTTTTCCTAAATTTCTATTGAGGTTTTCTAAATCCCGACTGCGGGTTAAGTGACCCGCACTGCGGGTTAGGTAACCCGCACTGCGGATTATTTCTGTGTTAGACTTTCTTCTGAAATTCTATCAAGAATTTACTAAGTTCCCACTGCGGGTTGTTTCTGTGTTAAATTTCATGTTATGAAAACTGACTAAGTGCTGAGTGCGGGTTAGGTAACCCGCAGTGCGGATTGGTTAATCCGCACTCAGGGTGATTTTTGCCCTAAAACTCAAATCCAATTTCTCTCTCTCTCCCACTTCGTTCTTTTCACCATTTTCAAGTGAATTTCTGCCAAGAGAGAAGAAAAAGAAAGAGAGAGTTTCTGTTCTCTCTCAAACCCCGATTGTTGCGAGAAATCGAAGTCAGGACCGAGTAAGCGGCCGTGGATCTCTCCTAGCTCTCATATTTGGTATTTCTTTCTCTTTCTAATTCTCTCGAAAAGCTCAGATTTCTCGATTTCTCTGGTTTTCGTTTTAAACTCGAGATTTGTGTTTGAATTGCTCGAGGACTAGTTCCTCTACACTCCTTGCTTATTTAATTGTCAATCTTTTCCCGATTTCCTTTCGATTTGTGAAATCTGATTTCTAGGGTTTTGTGCCAAAACTGAAAGTTGGCATAATCGTGATTTGATTTGTTTAACCCGACCAATTAGACTTGTAATCAGTAGGGTTGTTCCTGATCTTGAATTTTTAGAACGTTTAACGGTTAAATTGAGGTTTTGACCAAATTAGGGTTTCAACAAATCGGTAAATTTAATTGATCCGAGAACCAAAGTAGTGAAACGGTGATTGATGGTTACCAAAGTGAAACGGTATATGGCTAGAGGGCCTAGATGCAATTGTGAACCGTTATATGAGATTTTTTAATAAGAAAGAAGGAACCGAAAAGAATCGATACCAAAACATAAGAATTGACTTAGGACTGTACAAACCCTAAGTAAACGTATAGACCACTAAACCCGAATTAAACCAAGTAAACGTATAATATAGGTGTAGGCTCAGTTGAGCAAGACTTACCGAGGCAGTTCGAGACGCCCGATCCGTAGCTAAGCGGTACGCTCGTCTTAAACAGGTGCGGGATTCTTGGACTTGTTTGATACTTTATTTTCATGAATTAAACTGTTTATTCGTTTGTCATGTTGAATGATTAATTGTTGCATATTTTGGAATTCATGCTGCATATTGATTCTTGCATAATTGAGAATGAATTGAATTGTTAGGTTAAGATTAATTGGCATGTTGGTATGGTTATTATTTGATTAGTTCTATTAATTGTTCTTGATGTGAATGAATCTGCCAGGCCGACCTGTTTAGGCGGCTGGATAAGGTAACGGTGACCTATCCGTTGACCTGCGTTTATGAATTTGCCAGACCGACCTGTTTAGGTGGCTGGATAAGGTGACGCTGCTGACTTATGCGTTGACCTGTGAGAATTTGCCAGACCGACCTGTTTAGGCGGCTGGATGAGGTGACGCTGCTGACTTATGCGTTGACCTGTGATGATTTTGTAAGGCTGACCTATATATGTGGCTTTGATATATTTGCTTGAGATTTAGCAAAGTTGACCTGTATAGGTAACTTTGATTCCGTGTGATTGCATTTGTCAAGTTGACCTGTATTGGTGACTTGTAACCGGACCTTAGGAAATGGTTAAGCCAAACAGCTACAGATGGGTGTCAGATAAAGGGTCCAGCTTGGTTGGGCATCTGTAGGTGTCTGTAACCCTACAGATGTGGGTTTGATAACGGTCCAGCTCGAAAGAACATCTGTAGTTGCTACAAGCCCTAATGAATTGAGTTATGAATCGAGTTAAGCCAAATGATTATGTTGTGTTTTGAAACTCATCTTGTAAATTTCGTAAACTGTGTTGCAGGTTGATTTAACTGTTGTCGTGCATTGGCATTCTGTTATTTATGATTATATATATCTGTTTGCATTGTTATTGTTTGGGTTTCATTGTTGAATATAGAGTTTGATTGCAAGTCCAATAATCTAAACTGTGGCAAATTCGCACTGAGAATTTATTCTCACCCCCACCCTCCCGGTTATTTTATAAGTACTGGTGCGACTGATTTCGGAGAGGCACGCGAGTAGTAGGCCATAGTAGCTTATCACCTCATGACCCTAGATATATTTTGGTATATAGTTTTAGGGTAGACCTCATGGTTAGTATCCGGATGAGATACTTTTGTTGTATTATATTCTGACCAGACTGTGTACTCTGATTTGTGTATATCTAAACTTGGTTTATATTATTTAGTTTCGAATTGTTAAGTATAAATTGAATAGCCTTGTAAGTATACACGGCGTTGTATGCTTACGGCGGGAGACTGTCGCATCCCGTGGCCGCGGGGTGTGACAGGTCGTCCGTGGGATATAAATGACCTCCTAAGATATCGTAAATGGTACCAGGAGAACTGCATGGCATCCGTCTACCTGTTTGGCCGGCACGTGGTGGGGATGGATAGTAATGTTCTGGTTCCAAGAGATGAGCACTCTAAGTCTGGATACATTCCCAGCGGATCGACATTTGTTCGAACTGTAAATATTTCTAACTCTGAATTTTATGATTGGTTTATTATATATCATTTATTATACTCCAAATATATGTACAGGCTTTGCGTGGGATAGGAGAGTTAGAACATGGCACACGGGCATTTTTCACGAAGGTTCTCCGTGCAATTGGCAAGGGCAAAATGAGACTAGGTTTGTGTCTCTGCAGAGATAATGGTTATGGAGACCGTGCTATTGCCATGCTGGAGGATGCGGGGGTTCCACCTAACTGGGAGGAAATTCCATGCGACGATTCTTATCCTTTGGGAACGGAGCCGATGCCAGCTGGCCCCGTATTTGAAGGCCCAGATCCAGTGACGGGCTGGTTATATGATGGCTCACAATGGAGGAATTACATCCGTCCGGAAGAGTTCGCAGAGCATAATCTATCATCACGTGCCAACACTGGCCAGGTATAAATTTAATTTACAAGCTGATTCAAAATTTAGTTTGTAGCTAAGAAAAACTATGTATGAACTAAAGGTGCCGATGCAGACGCAGGAGCCGATGCAGACGCAGACGCAGACGCAGGAGCCGATGCAGGAGCGGGAGATGACTGGTGATGAATGGTTGCAAGTGTTGGGTTTCGGATACCACTTTTGGGGTTTCGCGGTAACCAAAACCCATTTAGGCTTAAGGTGCGGAATGACCGTAGAACAAAAATTTCTACGGCCAACTTAAGCTCAGGATTAAACGGGGTATGTCAGGAAACTTTCCAAGGCGGTCCACCTTCAGTATTCCTTTGGCATCAAAACCCAATTTAATCCTTTTACAGATCTACTCCATGATTGATTTCTAAAACTTTAATCTACTTACCAATTAAATAGATTAATATAACATATTTATACCTTGTTTCCAAATCACAGTTGGAATGCAGACCGAGCGTGTAGAGCTACATCACGGAAGGAATCGACTCGTCTCGGAGCATCAGACGTCTGATGCCTCTATCGGTTATCCACCAGGACTAACCAGAGAGCGGCTTATTTCTTCTGCCAGAAATACCGTAAACCGCGGAATTCTGCAAAAACACTATTCACGGGGAAAAGACGAAAACCCGTAAACACGAATTTTCGGTTACTCAGTTTCATCAATGAGCAAAATTGAAATACCGCGAAATTCGGTAAAACACTATTCATCGACCCCGTAAATATACTCCACAACAACCCGCAAGATTATACGTTAACTACGTATAACTTTCTTTTCTCAACCGAAATACTATTTGGGAGAGAAACCGAGAAAGAGAGAAAAACCAATTCGATTCTGCACGAAACGATACAAGTGAATTAGTGAGTTTTCTCTCTACCCCTCCACCTCTATTTATAGGCTTTTGAGGAGGTTCGCAAAAGACCGAAATACCCCTCAACATATGCCTATTTACAAGATATGCCATCGAATGGATAAGGATGATGACATGTGGATAAGATCGATGACGTGTCATCTGGATAGGATCGATGACACGTCATGCGGATAAGCACGAACCTGAAAAGACCCGAATGCCCTCGGTCCGAACACAAATAATGTTCGTATAATTATTCTGAACAATTATATATATTTTTCTGCGGTTGTTTGTTTCGGTATCGATGACGTGTCATCTGGATAGGATCGATGACATGTCATGCGGATAAGGACGAATCTGAAAAGACTCGAATGCCCTCGGCCCGAACACAAATAATATTCATATAATTATTCTGAACAATTATATATATTTTTCTTGCGGTTGTTGTTTCGATAATTTATATAACGTGTCATGCACATTTATAAATTAACCGGTTAACTTTTATACAACGTGTCATACACGTTTATAAATTAACCAATGTTTTTGCTTGTTATTTTTACATAACATTTATAATTTAATTATAACACGTATAATTAATTATAACCATCTTACTATTGATCATAACCAATTTATAATCAATCACAATAAGATTCTCCGATTAACTCCTATATGGTGTGACCCAATAGGATCTGTGTTATGTTGGTAAATAGAATTAAAACTGTTTTAACTTCTATAATCATGAGAGGCATCTGACAACACATCATGACCATCCAATTACACAGATGATGCTGTACAGTACAATATCACGATCCAGTAAACAATTTACTCGTGTTAATTCTTTTGTCACATAGCTATCAGATTAGTTTCAAGGTAGGTGTGTGTCATCCTTGTAAACTTAATCTTTTCTTGATCTTGAGCAGATTATCAAATATGATTACTCTTGTAATCATACCGCGCGCTGATAATCTTACTCTATCAAGGGGCCCAGTGATGCTATAGCTCGTATAGAGATACGAGGGACAATAGTACTTTTGGTAAACCATCACTACCTCAGCTAAGCCATGTATACCGAAGAGCTACCGTTATAACTGCATTTTACCGACAGCATTTGATAACAATCACACATATACATTTCTTAGTAGGAAAGATGAATACCTCATACTTTAGAACTTAACACTGAATGAAAGCATTAATGACACGAACACAATTCCGTATAATGTTTCATTCGGGGTCTGTCAGATATATCATGTTCCTGGAACATATATCTATGTGATTAAAATGACAACTTCTTGTCTATGGTCTGTAAAACTTGACCATCATTTAATCCACATACTAACCTTATAGCGGTAATTAGTGTTCCTGCTAATTACCTTGGTCAGTGACATTTTAAGATTAAGAGTATATATCATCTATATTATGGAGTTTTACAATTTCAGTCATGAACTCGAAATGATCCATAAATGCAATAATACTCAAGGCAACAAAATGATATTAATCATCCAATTCATGAACAAAGCTTTATGATAAATTAACGTATTATTGACTTCTAGATTATTACAAACTAACAGCAAGAACTATTCGGCGATGAATTGGGCCCGGTATATAATACTTTAATTGAGGTAATTTTGTTTTTTAATTTACAATGAACAAGTAATAAAAATTTTCTTATGAAATGCAGATGTCTCAGGATCAAGCAGGTTATCGTTACTATCCAGGACTGTCTCAGGAGCAGGCAAACGAGATGGAGCAAATGCAATTTGACCAGGCAAGACACGAATCAATGATGGCTCATATGGAGGCACCTCCGACTCCATTCTCCGGCCACGTATTCGGTGATCCTGGGGCGTCGTCATCTTATCCATCAGGTGATCCTGAGGCGTCGTCTTCTTATCCACCTCCTGCAGAGGATCCGTCTCAGACACCACATGCAGTGGATCCCACTGACAGACCGCGCCGCTCACAGCGTGCTAGGGTTGACACTTCTCGCTTCTCACATTCGCAGTATCCGGACCACCATGTATATTCACAGCGTGGCCAGTAGGACTCCTCGTATATTTTTTATTATCTTGTTATTTGCGTTATATCTTGCTATTTTTTATTATCTTGTAGGACTCCTCGTATATTTTTTTTATTTTTTCATTTGTGTTATGTTTTGTTATTTTTGATTTATCTTGTCATGTGTGTTGCATCGAAACCATATCCTATAACTTAACAAAATAAAATAATTCTCAACACATACAAATAAAATAATTCTCAACACGTACAAATAAAATAATTCTCAGCAACATTAGAATCAAGTAGTTCTTAACACATAGAAATAAAAAAACACACAAGTTAATTTCTACGACGCAGACTGAAATGTTGTCCGAGGGTGCGCCAAACGGTTGTACTTGTCCTTGTTGGTTGCTCTGCCGCTGCTTGCGCTTGTCTTGCTGCCTCCTCTACATGTAGTGTAGGGCATGTATTAGATTGTGAATTTAGTTAAAAAAATCAACAACAGTTGGTTGATCAGTTATACCTACAGTATTTCTATCAATTGTCTCACGATGAGCCTGGTGTCCGAGTCTCCGACCACGCATTCTGTCCATTTCCATCGGTATGCGGTCGTGCCGTCTCCTTCCTTTTTTGATCAGTCTCGACTCAGGTTTAATTTTCGAGCCCTCATACGCAGGCCATTCACATTGGTTGTCTTTTGGTTCCCAATGTCCACTCCATGTCTGTGCCACTATTGACATACGGTACAATGGGTTGACGTATAAATTTTCATTATATCTCATTTCACGGACAACGGCCATGAAATGAGAACAAAGTATGCCGGTCAATTGAGGCTTCTGACATTCACATTCAACCTTGTTGTTGTCCGTAACAACAACCCTATACCTGAAATCCCTACGAGTATACTCAAGTCTCGGTTGATTACGCCTTGCTGGTATTTTTTCACCCTTAACCATGACCTCAAAAAGACCATGTCTTCCACGGTAAGGAATCACAGTCATGTTCCTTCCTTTTTCAATTCGCTTTTGCAATAACTTAGTTACCCTGTCGGACCACACCTGACCATGTTGACATGACATTTGAGCTTTGTTACATCGTTCAAAAAACCACTTATTCAACTTATAGAACGTGTCCTCCACGACCGCTGCAACCGGTAATCGCCAACTAATTTTGAACATGGCATTCAGTGACTCTGACCCATTTGTTGTCATTATCCCCCATCGGTGGCCTCCGTCCAAAGCTTTATATAACTTATCTGGACATGGAAGCTCGTCTTCATCGTTAGGGTTCCTTTTACCCACCTTGTTAAGGTAGTCGATAGCCTGCGGACAACCAATTTCAAAGTCTTGTAACATCTCTTGCAACCTCCTAGGTTTGCATTTGTTCACTCCAGCTATGAATCTGTCGCTAACCTCTCTCTTACGGCCTACGTGCTTGTAGAGATTTTCGGCGACACGTTGGGAGCAATACCGATGCACACATTGATCGGTAGACTCATCCCATCCGAGATTTGGATCCTGAAACACGGCTTTAATTCCCAAATGTCTATCCGATATGACACAGAAGAATCGATTATCTCCAATTACTTCCAACCTTAACCATCTCATAAAAAAACCCCAGTTGTCAGCGCTTTCTTTCTCCACAATTGCAAAAGCTACTGGAAGCAATTGGTTTTCAGCATCGTACATACATGCCATTAGCAGCCTACCTTGGTACCGTCCCGACATGAAACATGCATCGATACTAATCACTGGTCTGAGGAACGGTGTCGCTGCAATACACGCTCCGAATGCCCATGCCGCTCTGTGGAAGTGCCTATCGGTTTCTTTCTCAATCGGTTTCGAGATCACACAATACTTAGTTCCTGGATTGTTTCTCTTGATGGCTTCCAATAGTGGAATAAGCAAGTTGTACGAGTTCTCCCAACTCCCAAATAGATTTGCAATAGCAATCTCACGGCCTCTCCATAATTTGTTGTACTTGGGGGTTACCTTATCATATTTCATCATGACGATATCTCGAATATGATTTATAGAAGAGCACACGTCCCTTCTAATAGTTTTATCAATCGCAAGGGCAACCATCTCTGCTGTCAGCTGACAATGATCAGTACGTGTTGCCGATACTGTGCACGTATGGGGAAGTGCTTGTTTGGTAATAATCCAAGATTCTGAAAGAATGTTCTGCTTTGCGGACACCTTAAATTTACAAAAAGCATCTCTGCACCCCACCTCATAACGTCTAGGTTCGCTCCTAAGAACCCTGCACTCACAATTATTTTCAAGATGAAACTCATTGATTGCTATCTTTAGAGCTGTTTTCGACTCATAAAATACACCTTTAGCCAATGGATTATCAAATGTTTTTTTTGACCTGCCGAAAAAATCGACATCCGCAGGCCGAAAACTGGATATGTCATTGAAACTGTCAACCGGATGTGTCATATTTTCCCGACCAGTAATCGGGTATTGTAATTGACGGGATTGTATTTAACGGGATTGTGGTTGTGACTGGTTGGGCTGCCTGATATCATCATCAGAACCTGACGACTCACCGGAGAGCATCTCATCTCCACTCGCCAAACTATCAGAATCAATTGCATCCACAGGTACATGAGAATAATCACGTACATGTCTGCGGACCGCACTGGGACTGGGTCGGGATCTCATTGGTATATCAACAGAGTGCCGACCAGTATTAGGTCGGGATCTAACTGGTATTGGGTCTTCATCGACATGATTATGACTGCTACTGGGTCGGGATATAACTGGTTCATTCACAGAGTTGCTACCGATACTGGATCCGGGTCTCATTCTTACATCCACAGAGTACCAACCGGTGCTAGGTCGGGATCTAATTGGTATTAGGTCGGGTTCCATAGGAATCCGACTGGTACTGGGTCGGGATTGAGGTTTAGGTATATGACTGGTATAGATCGGTTCCAATTCTACATATAACTCCAGAACCGGTAACCTTTGTGAAAAAGACAACACAATTCCTACAATCATTTCGAATGATTGTTGGTTCATTACCGGTACTAATTGGTAGTCACGTTGGCCATCAGTGGACATGTTAAATCTGGCCTGGATTTCCAGATTTGCATTGCTAGAATTGTACCCAACTAATTTATAAATCTCATTCGCAAGATAATCAAAACTGTGGTCCACGGTTAGCGGTAATGAGTATTTAGCTCGGGTACTGTAATAGACCCCGTCATCATTATATTGGATTTCCCCTCCAATATACATTTTCACACAAATAGTTGTCATTTCTAATTTCGATTGGTCTGGCAATTTCAAAAATAACAACATATAAGTAATTAAAATTTGTGTTGCCATTAGTAAAAATATTCTACACAATTTTCAATAATTATTCTACACAATTTTCAATAATTATTCTACACTATTTTGGAATTTAAAGAAAATAAAATTACCTCAATCGAAAACCAATCGATCTGATTGTTAGAGCTCCGTAAGGAATCCGAAAAGCAAAAAGTTCCTAAAACAATTCTAAATCATTTCAGAATTAATCAAAATTATTTCAGAATTAAAAAAATATTTTAGAATTAATAAAACTTTTAAAATTATTCTGCAGCATTTTTTATTTTTTTTCAATTAATATGACAATATTCAGAATTTAAATAATTTCACATTAAATAGTTACATATTTAAATAATTACAAATTAAATAATTTCACATTAAATAGTTACATATTTAAATAATTACAAATTAAATACTTCTAAATTTAAATTATAAATCAAATAAATTTAAATTACAAACAAATGAAATTAAAATTATAAATAAATAAAGAAAATTATAATTATAAATAAATAAAGAAAATTAAAATTATAAATAAATAAAGAAAATTAAAATTATAAATAAATAAATAAAATTAAAATTATAAATTACAAATAAAGAAAATTAAAATTATAAATAAATAAAGAAAATTAAAATTATAAATTACAAATAAATAAAATTAAAATTATATATTAATTAAATTTAAAATATAAATAAATGAAATTAAAATTGTAAATTAATTAAATTTCAAATATAAATAAATTAAATTAAATTATAAATTAAAACTTACTGTGAGAGAGCGCACCTGGTGAAAGCAACGACACTCTGCGGTTTTAATAGAGAATTGAATAGAATTCCGGAAATAGAGAATTACCGAATTTTTTTTTCCGGAAATGGCCTAAAACCGGAAAAAAAATTTCCGGAATTTCTCTATTTCCGGAAAAAAAAATTTCCGGTTTTAGATCCCATTTCCGGAAAAAAAATTTCCGGAAAGGATACATTTCGAAAAAAATCCGGCAATCCGGATATATTTTGAAATTTTATATTAAATTTGGATATTAATAAAAAATTCGGTAAAAGGATAATATCTTATTTATTGATGGATTAAATTAATGGCTATTTGCAGCGGGCCATGAAAACTAATGCCTATTTCCTTCCTATATTAAGGTGATTTGTGAACAGATTATCTGACTTGCATTTGATTTCAAATTTTTCTATGCTTATAATAAAATATTTTCAAACTGAAAAATTGACCTTCAATGTGTGTTTTGACTCACATTACCACATAACTTGAAAATCTGACTCCGCTCCTTATTAAACATGAAAATAATATTAAGACAGCTTTAATTTCATACTCTTATTTTCCATATTCCATTTCATCATTGCTTAATTAGACAGTTAATATGAGTGGGACACCCTGATCACTGTTCATACTGGCATGCAAAAGAATAAAGATAACTCCAACTTAAGTAGAGAATGTATAAATGCAATACTAAAATGTCGACCATTAATTTGGCTAACAACCAGATTTAAATGATTAGACTGCTCTCTAACTTTTTTGTTTCAACTTTTTCATTGTGCAAATCATTCAGGGGAGGACATCTGGTACAGCTTATGCCCTTATTCCACGCTGGTGCGGCTTAAATTATTTGTCTGCTTAAAAAATAACTGGTGGCTTTGAAGAAAGATTGACATCTAGGTATGTTTTTGGATGTGTTCAGAGTAGAAGTTATTTTAGAATATAAGTTATTCGGAATAAAAAATATATATATACTTAAATGATATTTTTATCATTATAAATGGCTAGAATAATTATTATTTTTTATTTTTTTTAAATGTTGAAATAACTACTATTCGGAAGTATGAAAAAAAAGATAACAATGCTTTCTTTTTGGATTTCTACCAACATAGTTCCAAAATGACAAAATTGATATCACTTTTGTTATCCTCACGTCGTAACAATTTGTTTGAGACCCCCTTGCCTATTTTTTTTTCTTAATTAGCACATTATTAACACTATTATTTATCGGTTACAGTTGCTCATAATTTCAAATATACAATCCATACAACATTTTTACTAATCCGAATAGCACGGTTTTCACACTAATATAAATATCACTATTTTTTATCTATTCTCATTTAACATTCTCAAATTTTGTTATTCTAACTATTTGAGTGCTCATCCAAATCAATATATTTGGTTGAGTTGAGAATAGAATATTCTTGGAGTTACATAATAGCCTATTCGGTGTTTGATTATATTAGAGTAGTTAGAATAGAAAATCCAAACTTTTTGTCTTATTAAAATAGGCTATTCTTAAGATTTTGAAATTTGACTATTCTAATAAAACAAATAACAGTTATAATGAATTGGGTAAAAAATCTGATTCGAAAAATATTTTTTATGACCATGTTATAAAGAAGGAAAAAGCCAAAAATATATATATATATATATATATTTAATCAAACGTACTCGTTGGGATGATTAGTTGGTTTCTTTTAGCCAAAATAAAAAAAATAATTAATCAAACATGGAATTTAGGTACTGAACTTTTAGCCTCTGGGGTTCACTGCAAAAACTAGTTCGCAACTTCATTTTTTTGTTTATGTTTTTGCAAAGCAAGCTTAAGTTTTACAAAAAAATCGACGCATGTATAACATTCTAGATGGTTACCTCATCTCGGTAAATATCACGAATGGATCTAAATGGATTAGAAAATCGATTGACTTTTTTTTTGTGTTTATACATAATTATTTATATAATTTAAAGTAAAATTAATCTCATACTTAGTATAAATTTTTTATATAATTGAAATCTAATATGTATTTAAATAGATACCTATACTATATACAAAGCTCCAAATTACACATCGCAAGATCATATTCCAATTTAGTAATACTGTTAATATTTTCTGGTAGTGCAAGTTTTAAGAGCTCTGTATTCATAACATTTCAATAAAGAGAGGCTGATTAAGTCTTCATCTCCGATAGCAAAATCAAATTTCAACGGATGCCAAACAGGACACCAATTGTGACTATGTGAGCTTATGGTTCCGTACCAACTTATTGAAATTGTTAATCGTACCGCAAGTTATGGCGCTTGATTGGAAAACGATGTTAAGTTTAGGTTTATTTAATTTTATTACAGCTAGTTACAAACGCATGCATTGGACTATATTTTATATTTTTTTTCTATAACAAACTAGTAGACAAATTAAGATTCCTCATTTTCTCACCAATTCATCTCAATGCAAGTTTACTCTTTGTTTTTTGTAAGTTCCAAATCCTATCTTTTGAATTTCTCGCCTAATAGCGATTAAGAGTATGTGAACCAACTATAACTGCTTACGTGGCAATTATAATATATATAGCAGAAATATAAAACTAATATCTAAGTAAGACAATGTTGTTATATATTTTAAAATATGCCCCGCAAGTTTTCCGCTTCACAAACTTATAATAAGGTAATTCTTAAAAATGTATTAAGAATCAACTTTTAATCTAGTGAGAAAAATAATGCTTTTTGTATAGTAATTCAGATCTCTTATGAATATTCACTCAGTTGTAATTGGAGCAAAGTTAGTGTGTGTTGTGCTAATCAAATATGTAACTTCAAAAATCTATCGGATTGATTTCAAATGATGAATCCAAGCAGTTAAAAAAGATATACTTCACAAGTGATGCACGTATATGCAAAATTTTAAAAATTTCAAATTCATTTAATACAAGATCAAACAGTCAAAAAATATAATGAAAAATGAATGCATAAATAATTTATTAAAAGTTTATTTTTTTTACCTCTTGACTTTGTACTAAATAAATTTAAAACTTCCAAAATTTTATTATATATGCATTATTCGTAAAATATATTGGTTTCAACAGTTTAAGATTGTCATTTAAAACCAATTCAATAGTTATTTAGAGTTGTGTTCATCAAACTCTCTTCTCTAAGCACAACACAAGCTAATTTGGAACAAGTAATTAATTGCTAATATTGTTTATGTTACAAGCAGAGATCATATTCGCCATTCCAAAAGATAAACAATAATTGTGTGTAATAATCAAAGGCAGGAAGGCTTCCTTAATTGGCCAAATTCCCACCTCCTTAGTAGCTCTGTTTTCTCTTTACTGATTCCCTTTAATTTTCTTTACGGTGTGGATAACTCAACTTTCATAAGTCCTTTTTTTTAATATATTTTATCTTATTATCTTTTCCTTTTACTTTTGTTTCACTGTCTTAAGTCTAAATAATGTTATCATCTGTAATGATTCAATAAAAGTAGTACATGATCCAGATTTTATCTCAGAAAAAGTTGTCAATAATAAATATGCTCTTACAGCCAGATTGCAAAGTCAGAATAAAAAAACTTTTTGCAAAATGTTAGGATTATATTATAACCATAAGTACATAACATATACCACAACCTTGACAGTTATACTAAATTCCATAAGTGATAACATAAGTTACAGAAAACATTTTCAGAATTTTAAGTATTTCTTTCTAATTTAATAATGAAATGTATTGTTGTCTGTTTCTATTGTCAACATAAATAAGTATATTGTCATCATAGTATGTCTCTTCAATAAATTACAGCCAACATATATCATATACCTTTACTGAACATTCAATACTCCAACTGCGTATCATATTGCAATAAACATCTAATATCCATCTTGCATTTTTTTCCCATTCTATTCGATCATTACAATTGTTGACACAATGTGTTAAGTTTCTTTTTTTTCTCCTTTCTAATGTATCTTTTTTCTCATAGAGTCGTGCGATATTATGGACAATAAACTAGTAGAAAATGAGGATCAACTAATTTCATTCTTTTCTCAGAATCTTGTGATCACCAGCTGTATTTTAAAAACAATATCACATGAATGTTTATTTGGCTCCTATACTTATAAGGTTTTTAAGATTGACCCTTGTACTTTTCTAAAAACAAAAACAAAAATCAATACACGACATTGACTCTTATACTTTTATGTATATTAATTGATTCTTATAGTACAAAATTCGGGCTGTAATTTATACACCACAATGTATGGTGGCCCGTACGCATAGTAGCGTTTTGTCTTCTTTATTTAAATTAACAACACAACAATGCCTATAAGAATTATATTTCTACCAGGTTCTATTTGAAATATGCTCGGTTGCTTGCGTATTTTGATGGTTTCTTGCGACGCTAACCGCCAAACTACTATACTTGGTATTAGAAAAATACAAGTACAAAATTTTTAATACAAATGTTCAAATTTAGGCCACATTATATATATAACTAATGCGAAAATTTGTACCGGTTCTGCGAGGTCAATAGATCGCTGTTTTGGTTGTTAATGTCGTGTCATATGGACTAGAGAGCGACTTTCAATTTTCTGATATATGGGTTGGTTGTATTGTCAAACTTGTACACTTTTTTATCCTGCCTAAAAAACCGTAGAGTGTAGACATAATTCATTTAGTATTCTACCAACATAAACTTCTCCAGATTTTGATTGGACAGGGCTACAGACTTTGTTGATGAAAGGAGATTATGTTGTGGAAACTTGAGAATTATCAATTCACACTTGAGTTCGGCAGTGGCAAGAGAAAAGCGAGAGTGGGCAACAAAATTCATGATTGTATTGTGGAATGTGTGGATACAGAGGAATGAGGTTATCTTTAGAGGCTCGGTACTTTTTTTTTAAGCCCGTAGGCTCCAATTCTGCCCCCAAGCAGAATCGATCCCATGTCCCTCCCGTAGGGGGACTATGCCTTTACCAACTGCCCCATGCAGTGGTGGCGAGGCTCGGTACTGTCATCAACAATACTTGCTGCTAAGATTATTGAAGAGATGGGGCTATGGCTACGGTTTTATAGGGAAATGAGTGCAACTGGTCATAGACAACCGTTGGGAATAACAATGATGAGAGAGTAGCAGTGTTTTTAGTATTTTTTTTATTGGATTTGTGATGTAAGCACATTTATATAATTTAATTTTGATAGTCTCTATCAAGCATTTAAAAAATATATATATCTTTTGTTAGAAAATTTAAATTGTAATATATTTTGTTAGAATTTCAATCAAGTCTTCACAATTATATAGTGAAATTTTAACTACTAATAAGTTACAAGAACATATTAATTATTTTATTAGAGGACTAAATAATATATAAACTTTTAAAAAAATCAATTAAATTTCAATTGATCCGTCTCTGAAAGCATTGCCCGTGAACTATATTTGAGTAAAGTTAAAATTGAATATTAAATTTGTTAGTGTGTTTTTCTATTTTTCAAAAAGTTTCTTGGATTTAATTAAGATGATTAAATTAACTTCTCGACTTTGATCTAACCAAGAGCCGAGTATTTATATTCAGAAGTTTTAACTTTTTTGAATTTGTGTAGAAAATTAAGATTATGTTTGATTATGGAATAAGAGGTAAGAGTAAACTCCTTACTTCATAATTAAACTGTCAAATGAGAATTAAAAATGGGAGTAAAATGATGTAAGAGATAAGTTTATTCGGAATAAGTTACTTCACTTCTCTAAGTAGATTAACTTAAATTGTTGTTATATATTAATTTATTTTACGCATACTTTGTTTGTATGTAGGACCACTGGTACAGACAAAGACTCATTTTCTAACATAGTCGGATTAATTTAAGCCATAACCTAATCTATCAAACGAGATGTAAAATAGTAAAAGTAAAATAGAGTAAACAATTTAATCTTTACCAATTTTACTTTACAATCAGACATGATCTAAGAAAATATATTATTAAAAATAAATAAGCCTCCAATTAATTTAACTTTTAGTATCTTAATCTTCTTAGGAACAAATTAAAAATTCATAAAAGAAATTAAGGATTTGACGATTGTTGAAATTAAGCTCTTGAACTCATTGCTCAACTTAAGCCATTTAACTTTCTTTTATATTGTCATACTAATGTGTCACACATTTGAAATTTTAAATAAAGGGAACGAGGATAAAGAACGCCAAGCTTAAGCTTCTCACCGTCTCACGTCTATAAATTGAAATTTTATTTGTTTTTCCTTTGAAATTTATATCTTCTACGGACTACAGTTCTAGAAGCATTAATATTATTTTTTGATAAAATAATTATACTCTATTAATTCATTCTACCTTTAATTTTATTTACTATTCAATTCGTAGATATTTTCTAAAACATAGGACAGGGCCCTTATTAGATTAAAAAAAAAAATGAAATAAAACTTCCACGTGGCATGAGCCGCCGCTAGAAGATGGGACCCACCAGCCAGCCATGACTCTATATTTTCAAATTCGATAAGGGGTCGAAATCATAGGAAAAGCTAAGTTCGTCATTCGTCAGACAGGCTATTTAATTGGCAAAAAGAAATGCAAGTTACACAAATGGTTGTTAAAGCATGGAAAGTTTCCAGCTTGGTCCCAATTTTATTAAAATATAATTTATTCCTCTTGCTCCTTGTTTTTAAGAGTTCTCTCGAAGCCTGGAAGTCTGGAACCTTTACAGCATTACAATTATAAACATGCGCTGGAAAAATACAACTCATACACAAAAGTACAAATTTGAAATTTGAATAAAATTAATGTAGGTTTGTATAATATTCTGATATGGTATGTTTATTACCCGAACTTTGACGTATTTGAAGAATATATTCCGCATGATTTGTTTCATTTGGAATAAAGAGAACAAAAATAGAGGTCCAAATCAAATATAATTCTTGGGAACAAAAAAAGCAAGTAAAAAGGAGCATGATAAACATGTATATTTAAGATGTCTGACCAACTAAGAAATGTGTGATTTTAGACCTTTGACAATCCATATTAGGTTCAACAATTTTTAATTCCATCATGATATTTCAATTTTGATGTCATTGCTTAAGTGCAAACAAAAGTGCAATCCACATGGAAAAATTGCCGAGGGTCATCTTGAAAATTTAGGTATGAAATAAAACTGTAGATAGAAAAAAAGAATAAACAAAACATGGTGATTAGTGAATTTTCAATTTTGGCCCACAAAAAAAAATAAAACGATAAAAACGCTGCCCCCACAAAAATGGAACCTACAAAAGGATTCCCCTCTCATGAATAATGAGAGGTGTATAATGCTTATGATAAAAGAAACACACACCAAATATTAAGCCAAGAACTAAGATAACGTTGAATTGAAGAAAGGTACAAAATAGTTTCCTTCCCACACAGCTAATAAAGACAATTTTTTATTGAATCCGGAATGAGACTTTCAAGCCTCCTCGATGGGACGAAATTGGTACCTACCTATACTGTCAATTTTCGATAGTTTAGAGGGCCCTTCTATAAAGTGTTCTCTATCATTTACTTTCTTTGATTGTATAGTTAACATCACATGTTAAAGGCCAGGAGGGTAACAATTGTTTAGTGAGTATATCAACGGTACCGCAGAGTACAGATGGACCTTTTAAGAAATGTTTTTATTATTTTTTTAGATGGCAGAAAATTATTTTATTTGAAAATTCTAAACCATCCATAAACAGTAATTTTATATCTATCTAAATAAATAGTAAAAATATTTCTAAAAACATAAAATTTGGTTTATAAGAATATATTTATATGAAAACCACATTGAACAGTTTGAATCGACTATTACAATTTTGAAAACAAAAATATTAATCTATAATAGAAACCAAACTGCGCTATGCATAGTACCATAGCCTCACTACTCTTAAATATAAATCCTACTTAATATTGAATTTGTGCTGTAATAACACTTGTCAGATTAGATTTGAAAATGATTGATGTTTCTTAGTGAAATATATATATATATATATATATATTGTATAAATCGTGATTTTTATATGAAGGTGAATTTTATGTGAATTTCTTAGTATTTTATTTTTTTGAAATGATTAATTGATGTTTCTTAGTGAATTTTATGTGAATTTTTGCAGAATTTATATTTCTAGTTATTTGGCACATTAAAATCTGAGGTGGTGTATCAATATTCACGGTAACGCATCAAAAATTCAAAATTTATGCGAATGAATTTCAGACAAAAATCATCTTGAATAATTATTTTGCTGGTCTCAAGCAGAGACAGATCCATATTATTGAGAGAATGAGATGAATTGACATCATTATTTAAAAAATATATATAGTTATACATAACTTTTTGTATGGTTTAGAGTAAATAATATGAATAGTGTAAAATTAATTTTCATATGCAACATAAAAGATTTATATGATAAATATTTATTTACTTTTGACACTTATAGTTTAAAAGTCTTATTCCGCTCTCGATTACAATTACTTAATATGCATCATTGTACAAGATAAATCATGTGATTATCATATCTATTTTCTTGTAGATATTTTAAATCGACATAATAGGGGGAAAAAACTAATATACAAGTATATGCACATGACAAAATAATCAATTTTTTACTTCACTGTTCATAAAGAATCTTTTATTTGAGTTTCAAACTCACCATCTTCTACACAGAAAATGTTACTCTTTATTACTAGATCAAAATCGAATTCTTTGAAATTTGAAAATGTTAAAACAAAACATTGGTTATAGGAAAGTTATATAGGAGAAACAAATAAAGTCCATTAATTAGTAGTTAGTACCAACAGATGCTTCATATTATACGGTGCACATTGATCACGAGCAATTTATTATACGAACTGGGGCGAATCTACAGTAGTACTACGGAGGGGGCAGCCTCCCCCCTCCCCCTCCCCCCTCCCGCCTCTCTGAATTTTGAGTTTTAGTAGTGATTTATTGGTATTAATCGATGTTATCCCTCTCTGAAATTTTTTTTACCCCCTCTGAATGTTTGATTTGTAATTTGAGTCAAATTTAGTGTTAAAATCAAAATAAATTTCTTGAATTATGATTGGTAATATTAATTATGGGTTTAAATCCGATAAGCTATTTAAACCCGATTCGATTTTTTTTACCCCCCTCTAACTAAAATCTTGAGTCTGCCCTTGTGTATGAGATGCTTATATTGCCGTGTTTATTGTCACTTTCGTGCTGATGAAATACCAAGTTATAAAAAATTCGGCCATTTTTTTAATACCCAAAAAAAAAATTACAAAAATAACCTATTTTTTGGATTTTTTCCATATATGCCCTAACCGCCCAGCGTACGGGCGGTTCATGCCATTACCAAACCGCCCATATAATGGGCGGTCCACTTTTTTTATTTTTTATTTTTTTAAACATAAATTTTTTTATTTTTTGTATTAAAATATTAGAAATATTGAATATATTTCTTTAAAAATAGATGGAATACAATATAATTTGATTTATTAGAAAGACTACAACAAATAACCCGGATCAATATTTTTCAGGTCGGATTTTTTGCGGCTGTAAGAAAAATTAATATATTTCTTTATGTGTTATTGGACAAAAATAAAAATGCGTAGATTCCGAGTTATTGATCCCGGTTCAAAAGTCACTTCTATGTAATATAGAAAATATTATGATCCTTCTAGGACATTTAATTTATAAAAAGTTGTATCTATTTTTGAAAAAAAAATAAAAACTTTAAGTTATTTAATAATTGTTATTCAAAAAGAATTCTCAAAATAGATACAACTTTTTATAAATTAAATGTCCTAGAAGGATCATAATATTTTTTAGATTTCATAGAAGTGACTTTTGAACCGGGATCAATAACTCGGAATCTACGCATTTTTATTTTTGTCCAATAACACATAAAGAAATATATTAATTTTTCTTACAGCCGCGAAAAATTCGGCCTGAAAAATATTGATCCGGGTTATTTGTTGTAGTCTTTCTAATAAATCAAATTATATTGTATTCCATCTATTTTTAAAGAAATATATTCAATATTTCTAATATTTTAATACAAAAAAAAATTCTGTTTAAAAAAAAAAAAGTGAACCGCCCATTATATGGGCGGTTTGGTAATGGCATGAACCGCCCGTACACTGGGCGGTTAGGGCATATATGGAAAAAATCCAAAAAATAAGTTATTTTTGTAATTTTTTTTTTGGGTATTAAAAAAAATGGCCGTAAAAAATTATTATGATTGCACACAATTTGATTGTTAAAAAATGCTGTCATAAAGATCATGCTGTAAAGGGTTAGGATCAATTAAATATATTAAACTTGATATTCTTGATAATGTTAAAAATAATTTATACTTTTAAAATTCGATCATTAAATGATATCTAATGTGAACTTTACTGTTCATCCATTGACATAAAACTTACAACGGTCTGTATTTATTATTTAATAATATATATTTAAGGTTTAAAATTATATTCAAAATTGATACTCGATCAATTCATAAACCCAACAACATACTTGAAAATTTTAAATTAATTTATAAATATATCATCACAGTTCTTAAAATATTCATTGTTTTCCCACCCATCCAACCATATGTAAAATGCACCAAGAATATGCTCCGTAATTTTAAATCTTTTAGAAAAGTATTGATGTGACACGAGGTCAAACCACAATTAATTCTATGTGTGCCTCTATAAGTACTTATATTATTATTTAGTTAGGTGAGCAGTCTGGTTTCTTGTGACTTTTTTTTAGCGCTTAATACGTTGCAAATTCACAGAGTTCGCACATTTTTTATTTTATCAAGAAAAGCTCAGAACCTCTCATTAAATTCGCTAGGAATATACGTTGGAAAATTGAAATATATCCATAAAATCACAAGTGCTATTTTTAGATAAGTATTTACCTCACATGATGAAGTGGACATGATGATATAAGTCTATATATAATTGGATTGTTGGCTATTTCTGTAGAAAATTTTGTCCGTCATCGAACAACTCACAAACTGAATTAGTAAATTCATGGTAGTCCACAACCCGTTATTTGTATTAGTAAAATTTGTTGAAATATTGGCAACGTCCCTAAACATCCCACTTGAAGGATCAAAGTTGAATTTGATTGTGACAATCAGGAGTGTCAATGGGTCCGATACGGATCGGGTGAAAGCATTTTTATACATGTAGCTCATTAAGCTAATGTAAAAAAGAAATTAATTCATACATGCACTCGAAAAACTAATGAAATTTTTTTGTATCCGTATGTTCTAGTAAATACGATACGGATAAAATGGTGTCACTAACATCTTTATTGGTATTTCCAGTAAAAAAAAAAACATTAAAGAGAAAGAAATAAAAAAATGAAAAATAACTTGGGAGTCATGGTGCAATTAATTTTTGTATGATTCTGAGGTGATGAATTAGGAATAAAATTAATTTGTCTTATAAAAATTTGGAAAAAGTGAACCGTTATTGAGAAAATGAAAATAAAGGGGCACAAGACCCAGAGGCAAACTTTCGCTCCTTATAAAAAAAAAAAAAAAAAAAAAAAAGAGGATTGACAAAAACTAATTCTAGAGCAGCTACCAACCTCTCTCCAACGAAACCTTTCTCTTCATTCCACCTCTTCTATCTAAAGTTCAGATTTTATTACTGATAACAATATTTCTCTCTTCGCTCTACCTATTCGAGGGAAGAGGAGAACGAGGGAGAAGAGATCGAGAGAGCCGAATCGAGCAGAGCTAATTATTAGAGTCGAGAGTGCAGTATTGTCAGTGTTTAGAGTATTAAATTTTCATTTCAATTGAAATGCAACGGTAAGTAGATCCGGTCATCGGAGCGTAATGACAATTGAAAGAGTGGATTCAGTCGTGGAACGAAATAGAGATTAAAATAATTTACTAAGTAGGATTATGAGTGTGTATAACTGTATAAGTAGGATTAGTAGAGTAAATTTACTAATTTAAACAGTGATTAAGGATGATTAAAATAATTTTGAGTAATTTAAAAGATTTCGTAAGAATACAAATTGTTAGTGCCTAGCCACTAATTTTTTTTAAAAGAAAAATGAAAAAAAAGTACAAAACGCTAAAATTCATGAGAATTTGGATAAACGGTTGAAAAATGAATGAAAGAAAAATTTAGAGCTATGTCATATACATTTTGATCACAAATAATATTATATCATGCCATGCCTAAACCGACCGACGGCCAGCCCCAAGTGACCAAGTCCCTTATATCATAAAAGAAATTTAACTTTAAGACCATTCATTGATAAATACAATATTAGGTTGGTAACCGTAGGGTTATAATCTTGAACAATATGAAATTAATTAGCTCAAATTAATTTTCTATCAACATATGACAGCTAATAAGTTGATATTTTAGCCTAATGGTAGTGACATAGTTTCTAACATTCAATTTTTAAAAAAAATGATAGTAACTAAATTGAGATTATGAGAAGCATTTTCGCTAAATTAAGTAAGTAATATTTTCCGTGTGAAAAATACATGTTTAATATGGACTAAATAGCTTTGGTCTATTAATGATTATTTTACAAGTGCAAATTGTATAGATGACTTAGAACATAACTTTCCAAAAAAAAAAGTGGCACTTCTAATTTTTGTCAAGAAAAACAATATTAAGTTTTTTTGTTTTGTATATGCTTGGTGCATTCACTTTTTTATTACAATGCAAATTGCAAAACACTCTACTTTAGAAACATGTATTTTCTTAATTTTTATTAATCCCTCCAAACCTTTTTAACTTCAATTTCCGCCCAATTACATCAACATGTTTCATTTCAAATCCAAATTATGCACAAATTACAAATTAAATTGTCAAAGGTATTAATTTTCGGGACTTCTTTTATGAAGCTTCAGCTTCTAATCTTACAATTTTCTTAAATATAATTCAAGATTGACTAGTGAACTTTTTTTTTTTAACAATCAATTGGAAAAGTATGAAGTGATCCAATTTGCAGCAATAATAATTCATTTTCAGTGAATTTAACCCACTGTGTAAAGTCCAGTAGATATCATGATGAGTTGACAAACTGGGGTGTAACTTGGAGACTCGGAATATATATATTAGAAATGCTGAATAGTTTACAACTAGGGACTATCAAAAAAGACCTCCAAAATAGACACCCCAACTAAGGGGAAGATAGACCTTGACTCTTGCTTTGTTCCATTCAAGTATTTAATGAGGCAAAACCCAAAAGAAAAAAAAAAGAGAAAGAAAAAGAAAAGGCCAAAAGCTTGGCTTTCTTATAATAGGAACTTTGCTGTCTTGTCTCTAATTACAAAACAATTGTTCAATAAAATAATATATAGCTTCTTTTAAAAGAAATGCCTTCAACGAATCAGTTAGTTTTCAACAGCAACTGCATCAATCAAGGAAGAGTATGTACTGAAAAGCGGTTAGATTAAATAGCAATACAACTTTGAGCAAGAATAGTTTATACAAATATATAGTTTGAACATCTCCGTCAATGAAATAAGACTGAAATTATTACAACTATCGTAAAGATAATTAAAATTAATACTTGAAATTTCACAACTCATACATTCATTGCTTCATGCAATGCAATTGCTTTTACGAAGGAGAGAAAAGAGAGGAGAGAGAGCGACAATGACAGCCAAAAGGAATTTGATTATTTTATGAGTGTGGATATGTGAAGAGATTTTATTTAGTGAAAATTTTCAAAATTAGCAATTGCACTACATTGTTGACAGTAAAGTTGAAAGTGCCAACAAAAATTTTGAAACTGTCAACAGAAATTTTGAAATTTAATATGCATGCCCATGAAGATGGTAAAAATATGTCTGGTTGCTAAAAAGAAAGATTAGTCAGCAAGCTACAGAAGCCATATATGTACATTTCTGATGAAATATATATGAGAGATAAATATTCTTTTTGAAGGGTAGGTATAAGAGAAAGATCAATAAGCTTGCGTGATACAGGTTTTTTTTTCTATATATAAATGAGATTAAAAGCTCTAATAGCAACATGAACTCCCTTGCCTTTTAATTAGAATTTCAATTTTTTTTTCCACAACAAGGTGTTATTATTATAAAAAATATTACTCATATAATTGATTCAATCTGATTTCTCCTCCATACTTTGATAAGATGGGAATCCATCGACAATTAATTAGTTTTTAAAACCTAGACAATTGTCAAAAATATACACTCTATACATATCATATGCATAAAAAATTATCATATTAGAGGCCCATATGCATATCATTTAAAAAATGATGAGGGAAAGGGAAAGATTACGAGTTACATAGGGCAACGGCCTGCTAAACTAAGCTGGGTTTTGTTTGGGCTTCAACAGGCCGTGAGCCCAAAATCAGTTGCTTGTGCAAATAAGTAAATGAAGGATCACTACCTGTGTCTCTTGGTCTCCGCTAAAAAACCCTAAACAAACCTAGTACATTGCTTTTTGGCGTGTTACTTTGCTCCGGTTGCTTCTCATCAGTCTTTAGGTATCGAATCTCCATCTTCGATTTTGAAATTTATCATCCCCATGTTGGTTATTGCATCATTGCATACTCTTTTCGTTTACTGAGCTTTTCGTAAATATTTTTAACTGTTAATTTCGTATAATAATTTGTTTTCTTAGGCAAGCTTAAACAATTAAAATCTGAAAATTGTTTTTTTTTTTTTAAATCCAACAAGTAAAATGCAAGTAAAATGCAAGTAAAATGCATTATACATATCATGCAAGTAAAATTGCAGCTAAGTTTTTTAAATCTGGCAAGTAAAATTGCAGCTACGTTTTTAAATCTGACAAGTAAAATGCAATAGACACTCTATACATATCATATGCATAAAAAATTCCGAAATTTTTAAATGTACCATTTTTTCAAAACAAAATAAACAAAAAAATCACGATTTATGTACAATTATAAATCTACTATGGCCGCATCTAAGGAATGTGGACTCAATTACTGAGAATCACATGTAGGGAATGCGCCTGTTTTTTTCTCTCAAAGTCTGAGATTCTGATCTCAAAGGATAAGAATTTGTATTGATTTTAATATATAATATATTATTTTATTTTATGGTTCTTTTTCACCGAAGACCCTAGAAGTTTATTCACTGATAACCCTGAATTAATTTTTATTACAAAGAAGTCTAATTAGATATATATTATTTTATGTTATTGTTATTTTTCACCAAAGACCCAAGAAGTTTATTCGCCGATATCTCTAAATTTAATATTATTACAAAGAAGTCCAATAACATATATATTATTTTATTTTATTTTGTGATTATTTTTCACCGAAGACTCTAGAAATTTAATCGCTGATAGCTCTGGTCTATTGACGAATGAAATTAAACTTCTAGGGATATCGGTGAATAAAATTCTAGGGTCTTCGGTGAAAAATAATAATAAAATAAAATAATATATATGTTATTGGATTACTTTGTTATAAAAATTAATTTAGGGCTATCGGTGAATAAACTTTTAGGATTTTCGATGAAAAATAATCACAAAATAAAATAAAATAATCTATATGTTATTGGACTTCTTTGAATTAAAAATAAATTTAGAGATATCGGCGAATACATTTTTAAGATCTTTGATGAAAAATAACCATAAAATAAAATATTATATATTAAAATCAATACAAATTCGTACCCTCTAAGATCATAATCTTAGACTTTGAGAAAAAAAAAATAGGGTCGCATCTAGCAGATGCGGACTCTATTCTCAGGTCACATCTCCTAGATGCGAACCTCGAAAATTGGGTCCGCATCCCTTAGATGCGGCCATGGTAGATTTATAATTGTATAGAAACTATGGTTTTTTGTTTTTTTATTTATTTTGGAGAAATGGTATTTTTAAAAATTTCGGTAAAAAATTATGAACTTTATGGAATTTTCATTGTTCATAAAATGACATAAAATTTACAACAGTTCATATTTAACATGATCTTTAAATTATGAAAATCAATACATTAGTTCTTTAAGAAGAATAACATGTCTCTAATTTTATTGGACATGATTTGAGAGTGTTATCGAGATGAACCAATCCCCACCATTTATTATATTGGAACTTTTTTTAGCTCCCCTGCGACCACATTAGTCCCATTGGGCTATTTTGATTTTTGATTAGAACAAGGGTGTTCTTAAGTTTATCAATTTTTTTTATAAGCTCAATTTTAAAACTCGTCAAATCAGTTTTAAATGACGAATTCAAACTGTTGAAATCCACTTATCTTACAAATGATGCATCTATATGAGAATTTTAAATATTTGAATTAATTTAGTATAAAATCAAGCGGTTAAAATTAGAAGATTAATAAATTAATTTTAATGCATTCATTTTTTTAATATTTTTTGACCACTTAACTCTATATAAAATTAATTTAAACATTAATTTTTTGTTTACATATAGACACATTACTCATAAAGTAAGCGAGTTTCAATAATTCGAATTTATCATTTAAAGTCAATTTTATGAATTTTAGACTTGAGTTCACCAAGAATCTTGATAAACTTAAAATACTTAGTTCTACTCAGTACTCAACTATTTTTCCCATTCGAAAGGCTTCGGCCTTGGCTGAGATTTCTCATCTCACAATTTATTATAACTTAAGTGAATGTTAAATATTTTAAATTTCCGGCCTCTGCTGCTCTTAGTTTTCTCATTAAGGCTCTGTTCGACAGATTACTGTTTATCGTGGGAAAAAAAATTCACTCAGAACTAAGTTATTTTTTCCACAATAAACAGTAAAAATTAGTTCAAAATTTTTAATTCTCATTCCCATTCCTATTCCTTAGCTTGCTGTAGTGATTGGTAAATACCCCCGGGGACCCAACCCGGACCGGTCCGTCCGTGACCGTGCCCGTGCCATGGGTATGCACGGGTACATGGGCACACGGGCACGGGTATTAAACGGGTAGGATCCGGTTTTTTGGAAAAATGTCCGTGAGAACCCGGACCCCCGTACCCGTAACTCGTACCCGTGACGCCCATGCCCGTGAGCCTGTGTGCCCGTGCCGGTGACCGTCCCTGCTCGTGAGACCGTGGCATAATTTTTTTTTTTTTTAACTTTTGGTCTAAAATTCAAAATTTAAACTCAAATTCTCCCCCCCATTCCCCCCATGCCCCGCGTCTCCACTTTCTACCCGGACTCCTACCCAATTTTTTTTTTTTTAAAAAAAAAATTCAAATTTTAATCCCTCCAAACAAAATTCTATAAATATACACCCATTCCTTACAAATTTTCACATCTCTCTCAATATTTTCATCTCTCATTCTCTCAATCTCAATCTCCTCAATATTTTTATTATTTTCCAATTTTAATTTTATTGTTAAAAAAAATAGTTGTTAATTTAACAAATACGCAAACGCAAACACGCAAACGGAAGCAGAATTACGAAGGTATTCTCGAAGATTTTCCCGCAAAATTAAAAGGTAACATTAATTTTTGTTAGATTACATTTTGTTAGATTAAATTTTGCTAGATTAAATTTTGCTAGATTAAATTTTGTTAGATTGAAATATTGAATGTTAGATATATTTGTGTAGAGTAATTTAAAAATTAAATTTGACGTTAGATTTATTTTTGTAGAGAAAATTTAGAATTTAAATTGAATGTTAGATTTAGTTTATGTTATATTTATTGAATGTTAAGTAATTATATTTGTTATATTTATTGAATGTTAGATTTATTAAATTTGTTAAATAATTAGATTTGTAAGATTTATTTTATGTTAGATTTGTTAGATTTATTCAGTTTATGTTAGATTTGTTAGATGTGTAGTAATTAGATTTGTTTTGAATATGTTAGATTTTATTTTTGAAATTCGGATTTATTTTTAATAGGTTAATAAAAGATGTTAGATTTATTTTTTTTGAATATGTGAAGTAGTTAGATTTGTTTTGAATAGGTTAGATTTTATTTTTGAAATTCGGATTTATTTTTAATAGGTTAATAAAGGATGTTAGATTTATTTTTTTGAATATGTGAAGCAATTTGATTTGTTTTGAATATGTTAAATTTTATTTTTGAAATTTGGATTTATTTTTAATAGGTTAATAAAAGATGTTAGATTTATTTTTTTAAATATGTGAAGCAATTTGATTTGTTTTGAATAGGTTAGATTTTATTTTTGAAATTCGGATTTATTTTTAATAGGTTAATAAAGGATGTTAGATTTTTTTTTTTTAAATGTGAAGTACTTAGATTTGTTTTGAATATGTTAGATTTTATTTTTCAAATTCGGATTTATTTTTAATAGGTAAATAAAAGATGTTATATTTATTTTTTTGAATATGTGAAGCACTTTGATTTGTTTTGAATAGCTTAGATTTTATTTTTAATAGGTTAATAAAAGATGTTAGATTTATTTTTTTGAATATGTGAAGTAGTTAGATTTGTTTTGAATAGGTTAGATTTTATTTTTGAAATTCGGATTTATTTTTAATAGGTTAATAAAGGATGTTAGATTTATTTTTTTGAATATGTGAAGCAATTTGATTTCTTTTGAATATGTTAGATTTTATTTTTGAAATTCGGATCTATTTTTAATAGGTTAATAAAAGATGTTAGATTTATTTTTTTGAATATGTGAAGTAGTTAGATTTGTTTTGAATAGGTTAGATTTTATTTTTGAAATTCGGATTTATTTTTAATAGGTTAATAAAGGATGTTAGATTTATTTTTTTGAATATGTGAAGCAATTTGATTTCTTTTGAATATGTTAGATTTTATTTTTGAAATTCGGATCTATTTTTAATAGGTTAATAAAATATGTTAGATTTATTTTTTTGAATATGTGAAGTAGTTAGATTTGTTTTGAATAGGTTAGATTTTAATTTTGAAATTCGGATTTATTTTTAATAGGTTAATAAAGGATGTTAGATTTATTTTTTTGAATATGTGAAGTAATTAGATTTGTTTTGAATAGGTTAGATTTTATTTTTGAAATTCGGATTTATTTTTAATAGGTAAATAAAGGATGTTATATTTATTTTTTTGAATATGTGAAGCACTTTGATTTGTTTTGTATAGGTTAGATTTTATTTTTGAAATTCGGATTTATTTTTAATAGGTTAACAAAGGATGTTAGATTTATTTTTAATAGGTAAATAAAGGATGTTATATTTATTTTTTTGAATATGTGAAGCACTTTGATTTGTTTTGAATAGGTTAGATTTTATTTTTGAAATTCGGATTTATTTTTAATAGGTTAATAAAATATGTTTTTTTTATTTCTGTTTTATTAATTCTGTTTTTTTTTAATTCAGTTTTTTTTTCTGTTATTTTTATTTCTGTTTTTTTATTTCTGATTTTTAAATTCTGTTTTATTCAAATATACAACCATGTCAAATGAGTTTAAATTGGTATGAATTTATATTTATAATTTATTGGTTTTAAAAAAAAAATAACAGAAAAAAATAACAGCAAGAAAAAACAACAAAATAAAACAGCAAAAGAAAAGAAAAAAAAAACAACAAAAAAAACAAAACAAAAAAAAGAACAAAAAAACGAAAAAAAAAACAGAAAAAAAAATAGAACCGAAAAACTGAAAAAAAAAAACAGAAACAACAAACAGAAAAAAAACAGAACAAAAAAAAAACAGAACCAAAAAAACAGAACAAAAAAATAGAACCAAAAAAACAGAACAAAAAAACAGAACAAAAAAAACCGAAAAAAAAAACAGAAGAAAAAAACCAGAACAGAAAAAACAAAAACAAAAAACAGAAAAAAAAAAAAAACCGGTCCGGACCCAGACCGGACCGGACTGCCCGGCCCCCAGTACTCGGACCGTCCTGCCCCCGAATTCGTGACGGGCACAGGTATTAAACGGGCAGGGCAAGATTTTTGAAAAAAACAAAACCATGACACCCGGCCCGTTGTACCCGTGTGCTCGTGACGCCCGTGCCCGTGCCCGGGTTTTGCCCGGACCGCCCGGCCCGATCCGGTCCGTTTACCAATTACCAGCTTGCTGCCGAACAGGACCTAAAGGCCTAAGTTGGGCTACGATGGGCCATACTAAACCTCCTCTAAAACACGTCGAAAATCCAATGTGGAACTTCCTTATTGGATGAATCAAAAGACGCTCAACCTCTCCATTCCAAACAAAGCAGGGAATTTCCTTGGTACCTATTATGTACTCACAAGTCATAACCATATTACTGAGATAAATTAATGAAGATATTTAAGGAAAAGTTCTCAATTTGCAACAGATTCATGCTGCTACATGTATGATTATTTAGTAGCATTTTTTAAATTTACGTGAAAGTGAATGATCTCTTGATAAAGAATAACATAAGCAAATTTCATGTAACATGTCTTGCGAATAAGCTCTCCATTACTCTCCTCATATATTTAGCTCTACCTAAGTATCGATAATGTAGGAAGCGTATCCTCTGCAGAGTCAAGTCCTGCAGAACTTTTAATCTGGTCCGTTCGTTTTGGATCAGACGGATCAGATCAGATCTTGTCCGAATTGAAAAAAAATATATATTTTCAAAATTTGCAAGATCTGATCTGATCCGTTCGATCCGAAATGAACGGACCAAATTAAAAGCTCTGTAGGGCTTGGCTCCGCAGAGGATAAGCTTCCTGATAATGTGATGGTGGTTGGTCTGATTTTATAATAATAGTAATAATAAAGACAACTGCACATGTCCTGTTTGATTAACTGGAGAGCATTCCAAAGTACTAAAACTGTTCTATGAAGTGAAACGCTGAAGCACTAGGAGAAACAAGAAAGAAACACAGCAATCCATGGCGAGAGTTGTATCTTTGACATTATTTGTCATCTCATGGCTTCTCCTCTTCTCTTATGCTGCCTCGAAGAAAGCGCCCTCCACGTCAGCGAGGAAGGAGGATATACCTTACATAAAGTGCCAGGTATGCGAGAAGATCGCACACCAGATCCATCAACAGGTGCAGAAGAAAGAGGCTGACATATCTCCCAAAAAGGTGCCTATATATATATCTGCAATTCAGAGGTTTTTTATTTCCTTGATTTAATTTTGTACTAAATCTCGTTTTGTTTTGATTAATTATGAGCATCAGGTGTCAGAGCTTGAGATAATTGAGATCGTTGAGAATGTTTGCAATCTAAAGAAGCAAGAGGCTGATTGGATTTTGCAAATCGACATTGTTGAAAAGGGGGCCAAATTGGAGGTGAACTTTTAGTTTTAATTTTAATGTGCCACTTAGTGTCAACGGATTGGTTAAATTATGTTCGTTTAATGTTACTGAATTTTGAGCTAATCTCTTATTCAGTTGTCCCACGTTCACATTATATGACAGCAAGTATAACATGACCTTTGTTTTTTAATTTTAGTTGGTTGAGCAAGGTGTAGAAGGGCATTGCAATTCAAAGTGTAAAACCATTGAACGGGCATGCCAAGAGGTAATAACACTAATTATATTGGTGTATTTAATTCTTTATTTTCATGTCGCATGTTATTTAGTGGAAAAAAAATGATACAAGTGAATTTTCATACCCACTGTCAGCTAAGACCAAAGACTTCAAATAAATTACCACTTGTAGGAGATAATAAAACCCTGGTTGGTATAATTTCTCTAAGGCAAAAGGAGAGGTAGCACAATTGGCTAGAAAAAAGTTCTAGAGTTGTTGTACCCAAAGGTCGACAGTTCGATTTCCCCTCACGACTTGGCAGCTTCTGCGAAGGTTTTCAAAAAATAATTTCTCTAAGGCTACAAACCTTCAATTTTTTGTTGATTGGTAATAATCAATTAAATTGTTGTTCAGGTAATGGGATTTGCCGACACAGATGTTGCTGAATTTTTCTACAAAAAGCGACCATCCATTGAAGAATTGGCAAATTATCTCTGCCATGACCTCTCTGATGCTTGTTCAGTGAAGACACCTCCTGTTCCAAAGGTATATTCTTATTGCACATACAATACGCATCTCCTATCCGAAAGTGACTACTTCACTGCCCATACCGTATACTAACAGTTTTAAGAAAAATCTTCAGAAAACATTGTTTCTGGAAAATTTGCTATTTTTCTCCATTTTTCTTCATTTTCTAGCACATCAAACAAGCCCACTGTGGCATAATTGAGGATAGACTGGGAAAACTGTGCTTGAACTTCCATCTTATTTGATGACAAATCACAACCAGACGAAGCTTGATGTCGTTTGAGTGCACACACAAGAGTACCTTGTTGTAGTGAATGTGTTTTTGTTGTACTTTTATTTATTAGCATGTATTTATTTATTTTGTCTAATTCCAAACAAATATAAACCTACAAACTACAGGATAGAATTCCTGGCGAACCATTCGTCCCAAAACCATCGAAGGATGCTGAGATGGAAAAGATAATGAGGTCAATGCAGGTAAGTTGACAAATAGGATAAAAGAAGAAAGTTGAAAATGTAGATTGGTTTTTACTTCATGCTATTTTTTTTTACTTTGTGCAAAAACCTTTTTGATATGTGAAGACCCAAATTTGTTGCTATTGGCAACTGGCATCCAATGTTTTGTCATAAAATCCACCATTTCACGCTGTTGCAACTGACAGCATAGGGGCAGAATTGCCAACACTTTATTGTAGCATACCTATTCCATCATACTAGGTTGCATTTGAATTGATCCAAAACATGTTGGGTTTTACTAGCATATTTGAGTAATATTATTGCAATTACTTTATCGTAGCATACCTATTCCATCTTACTAGTTCCATTTTTTTTTAATTCTTAAAAAAAAAAAGTAAAGGGAAAAAAAAACAAATAATGAAGTAGGGAAACATACTATTGTTCGTAAGGAAGTTGTTGGAAATTGAGAATGCTTGTTCTTTATCCAGGATATGCCCGGTGCACCTAATATGAAGATGTATTCAAAAGAAGCTTTAATGAATAATAATTTTGGTGATGATGATGATGAAGAAGATGAAGATGACGACGACGACGGAGACAACTTCCCTAACAACTTGGTAACCTACTTTTATTATTGTTGTGATATTCTTCCTTTTTGTTTCCACCAACATCTTTCATGTCAGTAAAGTTGTCAATTGATTCAGAGGTTTGCTTGCATACAGACCCTCTTAAATGTTTCATGAAATATTTTTGTTGACAACCCTCATGGAAGGAAGCAACCGAAACTCTTTTCTTAGTCATTTCATAACATGGTCATAAACTGCATATTAAATTATTAATTGATTCTTTTTGCATGAATGTTCCTTTTGTATCACCTTTTGGAGAATGCGAAAAATATATATTTTAGATGACCATAAAGCTTGAGAAACCAATTGATTCTTGCGTTACTGTCAGAAAATACTGGACTTTGTGTTGGACTTCTTACAGATGCAAATTATGTTTTAGGGAAAGATTATGAAAAACAAGGGAGCACCAAAGAAGGACTTGAAAGAGAAAATCCTTCAAGGAGTAGCTGAGAAGAGTAAGCAAGTCAAACAGCACATAAATAAAGCTTCACAAAAGATCAAGAAATGGTGGAAGGGAATTAAAAAATCTGGGAAAAAAGCTCCTTCAAAGTCTCCAAAGTCAAGCAAATCCGAGCTTTGAGTACCTAAAGAATATCATATGTTGACCTGGTTGATGCATGATATTTCTATTGCACAAAGAGACTTGTAGAGGAGAATAGCAGGGGCAAGAAAAACAACTCAGGCCATTGTAGCATGTAGTGCCTTTTCTGTTCTATTAGTGTGAGAAATTTTTGGTGTAGAGCTGTTAGAACAGCTTTTTTTTATAGAACTTACCAGCAAATGCTCGTTATTTATTGATTGAGCTGTTTCGATTTTCTTGCTATGCTCAAAGAAGAAATACAGAACTGCTTTTTTGATACATGAATTTAAATCATGATCGTAAAAGTGTTTAAAAATGCCATTTTAATGTATCTCCAAGTATAATAGGCACTAATAATAAACTGTGCTCGCGAGCCGACATGCAACCCACCCTGATTTTCTTGTAATTCCCTATGGAGGGAGGCTCAGTCGGAGAGATGAGAGCCAGTAAATTACCTCAAAAAGTATAGCTTGTTTTTTATTTTCATACTTCAAAAATATTATTTTGATTCTTGTAGTTTTTTAAATGATTCAAATTGATCATGATTTTTTTTTATCGGTTATACAATACAATGGAAAACATGTTAACATCTGTCATGATAATAGTTAGAAGGCGATAATCTTTATAAATATTTTTATTAATTTATAACAGTATCTATTAAACTAAAACATTTACAGAAATTGATAGTCAAAACTACATAGATTGAAATTGAATGCGATATTCGATAAGATATGACTCTCATTATTTCGACATTGAACTTGTAACATTGCTTGAGAAATAACATATTAGCATTGCACTAGATATTTTAGTTTTTTAATTAAAAAACTTAAATTGTAGAAGCTAGACGATGATAACCCAAGATTTAGACTAATCATTTTAATATAATAATTCTCCAATGGTTTTTTGTTGTTCATGTTGTTTGCGTAACTATATCCTTTCTTTCTAAATTTCAGATTAATTATAAGATTAACACTATCTCCACCAAAGCATACTTTACAAGATTTCCGCAAAACCTTACTATAAGCTCGATTTAACCTCTATCATCACTTTGTTAGCGAAGGAACATTCATCTGCTGCAAATTATACTAGAACAACAACACTTTCAATTCAAACCACCATTTCCCCGTGTATTGTCCTCAATTCTCACTGTTGATTTGGATTGAAACTCGGTTTATCTTAGCTTGTCTATCTTACGGGTTTTTTTAATTTCAAAAAAAAAATCTTACGGATTTTTCATATAGGATAGTTGATATTATATTATCATTGATGTTCATCTTGCATAGAAAATTAGGAATAAAGCTAGCATGTATTATGCTCACTAAGAGGACTTGGTGAACACAAATTTATTCATAATACACACCCTGTTCACAATAAATATATAAAGATTTAAGAGTTCAAATTTTATTCCTGTATCATCATCCTCCAGATTACACTTTCATTGAACCGCATACCAGCAAAGACATCTATGGGGACTTCCACACCATTGTCTTTTAAATTTACAGCTCGACAGATCAAAAGAATTCTATTTGAACTCTCATTAGAGACTAAGTTCATTTCTTCAGAGGCCAAGGTGCCCCAGCCATCACTGCCTCTATTTCCCATGTCTCTCTCGGGCAATTTGTCATATTCCAGCATCCCCCAGCAGTAACACACTGAAAAAAAAAAGGAAACAAAACAGGAAAAAAAAATGAAAAATGAAAAATGAGAAGAACAAATGCAGTAATGGCAGAAAGAAAGAATGATACCTAGACTCGTATGGCTTAATATTATACACAGCAAGTTACAGGACAGCGTTGATTATTTGGTTGTGCAAAGTATTATATTCTCAAATAGGATACCGGTGGCCACCAAAGTGGTAGCTCCAATTGTCCCCACTTCCCAGTATACTACCTTTTATGTCCAGTAAACTTTATGGGATCAATATCCATATACCCTTTTGTGACTACTTATTTTCAGACATTACCAGTCCCCTTTCAAATAATGCAAACCATAGCTGATATGACAACACCATACCACATCACTTTCAATTCTGACTCCACCAAACTTTCTGAATTTCTCGAGTTTTTCATGATTCAAGAATTTTGTGATAGCTGGATTTTCTGCAGCAGGAATCAACAGCGCTTCAATGAAATAGCAACCCGGCTCCACAGTTATAACCTACCATGTCAGATCAAATAGAATATTAAGAACCCTTAATTAATGTTATATCTTCGCAAAGGATTATAATCTCAGAGATTGATACTTCTTTTTGTCAATTCATCAACCAAGATAGAGAATATATCATTCAAAACAGTTGCAAATGAAAATCAAAATAAACTTTAAAACACTAACCATGCCTTCCTTGAGCTCCCTCACAGTCCTCAAGGAGCTTAACCCAGGTTCTTTAGGTCTCTCCAGTCCCTACAAAACATGGGACAATTAGTACCAGTATTAACTAACCAACAGCAATTAAATCAGGTCACAAAAATACAGTTTAGAACCAACTCAATGAAAAGCCCACCCTCTAAAATGAAAAATGTCATTGCATTTTCCCACCATAAAGCATAGTAAATGTCATGCATCTCACTACACGTTATGATCAGCTTTTGCAGCAAGAACTTAGAATAACACCAACACTCAATAAAGACAATGAATTATGTCCCTGTAAAATTACCGATGCTCCTTCCTGCTATGATGTTACTTGACATGCAATAACATCGATATGCCTATCATAGATATGTGCCCAGGATCAATCAACCTTTTGGATCTTATTAACCAAAGAAATACTGTTGGGCTATGGTTAACCCAGCTCCTCCAAAGAACAAAACCCAATATACTCCAAGTATTCTTGCCTCTTTGTATATGTTTGTTCCAACCTTCAACCCAAGAATGTTCCTCCTCGTTGGTGCTCTCCATGGTGCTGAACTTTATTTTCCAAGGTACTACCAATTTTCATTGATATTTGGAACAACAGAAAGTATATGAAAAGAATTGCTCTCCCAAAAGGAGTGACTAGTACCAAACTCGATATTCTACAGTTTCCACAAATCATTTGGCATTGTTTGTAAAAACTTAAGAGGAGTTTACGTGATATTTATTTTTCTTATTTGGTGTAATAAAGCTTTATGTTCAAACCTCTGCATAACCACCAGGATCATGCGTGTCAATTCCAAGCAAATGTCCTAAACCATGAGGCATAAACACTGCACCTACTCTTTCAGCCATCATTTCATCTACATTACTGAAACCAAAAAGAAATTTATTTATCATTTCAATCACTTTTCACATACTTTCATATTAACAAGTAATCAAGGTTATACGGCATACCCCTGAACAATTTCCGCTTTGTTCAAGGCCTCGAGGATTGTTTTCTCTGCCAACCTATACAGAAAAATGTGAAGTCACATTAATTAAGCATAATAACAGATAAGTACATGCTTCCCTCTAGGCTTGTCCAATCAAGATTCATATCACAGTCTACATTCTTCATCTGTTAATCTGGTTTGAGAATTGAATTGTATTACAAGTGCAAAAGTTCGTAAATTCATTTTAGAACATATCCATTGCACATGGATAATTAGGTCCTGATTTCCAGTTAATATGGCAGAAGTCAGATAACATATCAAGTACAACAAGAAAAATAACACAAAGAAGAAATTGTGTGTTAAATAATCATAATATTTGAATCAACCTCGAATCGCTTGAAATATTAAATGGGTTTGTCAATTCTCCAACAGCTTCACACCAGTATCCAACTAAGATTAATTTAATTTCTTTGCAGTCCACAATTCACTTACTTGTGCATGTCAACCCAACTAACTCCTGGATGCATGGATGATATGACATTGTTATGAGCCTGAAGCACAGCCTGAAAGCCATCTCAAAATTAGGTCTAGTTTTCACTTAAGATAACAGAATTTGTCATAGAAATGTATATTATCAGACTAAGCCCTTACATTGTAGATGATAGTCTGATCTTTAGTAAATTTTCCATTAATCTAAAAAAGAGCACCAATGTTAATATGCTGTTGGAAATTATAAAAAATAGAGAGTATAAATGCAACATAGAGATTGTAATACTCACAGGAAAAGAACAGGTAATATCTGAACCATAGAAGTGATATTCAGCTCCCATATCCATCAATGCTATATCCCCATCTTCCAAAGTCTGGAAACAAGGTACGGAATAAAATAACTAGGTAAATGAATATAAAGATAAATGTATCCAAACTTGTGTCATATACATGAACTGGAAAGGAAACAATACTTTATCATTTGGAGCCGCCGCATGACCATAATGAAGAACAGAGCTACAAAACAAATGAAAATAAATATTATGTAATAGATGTTACCAAAAAGCTTCAATACTTCCCCGGACACTATTGGTGCCACTAGAAATAACCAGTAAAGGAAAAGAAAAGGAGACCTGTTATGCCCAGTAGCACAAATACATGTATAAGAGTTGTGTCTACAGCCACCATACATATATGTGTGGTGTAGAAATATGCTTTCTAGCTGGTACTCCTTCATGCCTGCTTTTGCATTTCTCATAACCTAACAGCATATGTTTCAGAATTTGAAAAAATAACTCAATATTGGAATTTATAATTTTGCTAATTTGAAAAAATAACCAAGGGTGTTAAAAACAAGAAATAACTAATTCACTGAAGTCATGTCTCATTGAAAAATTAAATAGGAAAGTGCAGAACATGTATACAGAGGTCTAATTCTGCTCCAGATTTCTAATCGAACAATATTTGTCAGACAACTAAGGTCAAAACATCATAAAATAGTTCGGATCAGGAATGCAAAGAACCCATGTAATGACAAAAGGTACATTATTATTTGTTAATTCGCAGTGGGCTTTATATAATCTAGAAGTAACACAAATAATTGGATGCTCTGCGACTTCGGTGAAATAGTTAGTAGTGTTTGAAAAGGAAAAAAAGAGCCCCTTCAAAAATTAAATGTTTAAAGAATAAGAAGACTGAAGTACCTGAATATGAGCTTCTGAGCTTACATCATTGGCATATTGTATTATAGAAAGTTCTTGCTCAGACTTTATAACACGGCATTCAGTCAAAATTGGATGAAGTGTATTCAAATCAATTTCAAAATTCTCCATTCCCTGTGCAACTTAATGGTTAGTTTCATTTTGTTGTCTTGTGGGGTGTAACTACAAATTGTCCAAGAAGAATCAGATATAACTAAGATATATAGATAAATCATAACCTTATGTCAAAAACAGCATGATTTTGCAAATAGATACCTTGTCTCTGACATTATGAGAAAATATTTCACCGATTTTACAAACTATATCATTTGTTGATGACAAATGAGATATTTTCTTTTTTGAAAAGAGAGAAAAGGCTGGTTCTCTCTCTACACATAACTAATGTGTCAATCATCAGCGGCTATTTATGTGCCCAGTAGTGTTGCAAGTACGGTACCAACAGACATTACAATTGTATATAATTAGATTAATAAGAATATCCAAAGTCTCAATCACCTCAAATTTAGCAGGTTTGGAATAATTGTTGCTGTCTGTATTCATCCCATACAACATATAAAGAAGAGGCTTATTCTCCTTTTCCTTGAATAAATTTTGAAGTGTTTGTGTCATCTCATCAACATAAAAGACCAGATCAACCATATATCTTTCCTGTTGAAACAAAGAAAAGGCCAAACCCTCATGGTCAAAATTGTCATCTTTTATTTCATTGGTTTCAGATCAATTGCAAATTTGGGATACCGATATATGCTCTACCTGGTTTTAGTATAGATTATGTCTAAAAAGCAGAAAGTAAAATCACCTTGAAGTAAGACAATGGTTTTATTTCACCAAGCCAAACAGCATAATCAGCTGGTAACCTTGGGCCAAAGAGTATACATTTTCCAGTAGAAATATCCTTTAGAAAAAAAATAGAAAGAAATAGAGGTGTGTTAGCTAAAAAAAAGTTATTTTATTATAAGTTCAACTCAACTAAAGGCACTCCCAAAAATTCATTCTACTAGATATTCATCAATTCACATGCTATTATACTATTTAATTCTGCATTTTCCCTTTAAAAAAAAAAAACAAACAAGAGAGCTCTAAACTTCTCATTGAAATTTGGATGTTTAAAAATGTGACCTAAGGCTCTGATGTCTAAATTTGCATTTTATCACATAAAGGATGTAATTACTATGACCAATTTAATTGATTACTACACTCAAGTTAGTAACACTTACAATCTGGTTTGGTACTGTACTCTTATAACAACGTTCTGGTATAACATGCAAGAGAATCAATCTGATTTGAATCATGAATAAGACTTATCAACCTAAACAACATCAACAGAATCGAAAACAAATTGAATTCAAAGAGGAAAAGAGATAGAACTCACAATTGCTCCATAAAATCCTGGCTCACACACACCAAACAAATAGGCGAAGTAACTCTCTTGCCTACGTAGTCAGATATTTACTTTCAAATGCAAGGAAACCATGATATATTAATTTAACACAAATAGGGGTTTACAGTTAACCCCCTCATTCCTGATCAAATCATTTGGAGATGGAATACCGCAGGATTTTTCACAGTACATTCTTTTTATGCAAGGTTAGAGTTTAGAGGTATAGTAAACCATAAATAAATGACACTATTTGGAAGGTAAATATAAACCTTAAAATTTCTTGTGATTAGCCAAGAGAAGAAAAAAAAAATCTAACTGCAGACTTATTAGTGAAAAAAAAGGGTAGCAAGAAGAGTTGATCATTTGTTTGTTAATTGCTCAGTTGCTAAAACTCTTTGGAATTAAATTGCCACATCCAATAATTTCCAATTTGTCGGGAATACAGAAACATAGTAAATAATTGACACACATGAGCTTAAAAGGTAAAATTAGATTTTACAGGGATGCATCTGAGTGCGATCAAGAGACATTCGATTGACCATGGTAACATATAATGATTTACGGTTTTACATACACACCTGAAGAGCTCGATGTGATCCGTGCAATATCTTGTCTGTTCTTCCCCTCCCTTCTCACAAAAAAAAAAAAAAAAGAAACAAAAACAACAACAATCATCAAATTTCAAATATAAAAGAAATAGAAGCTATCGCATACTTTGATGCGTATCTCCCAATTCTTCCATTAATGCTGTAAATTTACCTGGAGGAGAACAAAACCGTGGGAGGGACGGGAGGAGGCAGAGAGATGGTCGCGAAGGGAATCGAAAAGCTTCTTGCGGTTGCTAACGTGGAGGTCCATGGGGACCACAGGAGGTGACAGCGTGGAAGGAGGAGAGGCCATGGCGAGATCACCTCCGCCTCTTGCACTGCCCATTCGGGCTTTAGTTGTACTGGAGTCGTGCTGCCAAAGGCCCGGGCCACGTTTTGGTTTAGAAGTAAATCGTCTCTGCCTTACGGGCTCTCGTTAGTAGGGAAGAGAGAACAGAAACAAAAGTAAAAATAGTTTTTTAGGAGTAGAATTAGGGTACTTTTTAGTTCATCGAGTTTCTTCGTGAATTAACTCAAAAAATATAGTTTATCTGATTAATTTTAAATGATTCATCTAAACTGTTAAACAAATTTAATGTATAAATAATACGTTTACATATCAAATTTATAAAATTTTAAATTAATTTAGTACAAAATTAAGAGGTAAAAGAAATATAATTTATGAGTTAATTTTAATGTGTTTATTTTTCATTATGTTTTTACCATTTTATTTTGTACTAAATTAGTTAAAAAAAAATATAAATTTGACATGTAAACACATCACCTATAAAGTAGATCGATTTCGAAGATTTTATAAATCATTTAAAGAAAATTTGATAAATTTTTGAATTAAATTTACAAAAGAATTTAATGAACTTCAGAACACCCTAATTCTACTCATTTATTAGACTATGATTTATATTCTAGAGCGAGTGAGACTACGGTAATATGCCTAGCGTATGTTTGTCCTATTATGATTTATATCAATGGCTTCTTAACCACGAGATACAGGCTTGCTCGTATGTCCGTCTCTTTCTCCCTGTCACACATCTTGCCTTCTCTAAAGAAATATGCTGTGTCCTACGCACGAGTTCAGATTGATAAAGATTCTCATCGAGTGCACTCCGTTTTTACATTTTGTAAATTTATATTTGATTGAAGTTTGTTTTGTTTGTTTCCTCTTCCTAGCTAATTTCTTCAATCAGCTCATGTTCATTGCTATTTGTAATGCTTCTTTGCAAATTTATATTTTCATTTCTATCTTCAATTTACAGTTTAATTTATGAAAACTTATTATAGCTAGTTTATTTATTTCTTCTATGCCGGTTTGGAAGAAATAGATAGTAAACAGTAAACTAAAATAAACTTCAATATTTAGTTTTATTAAACAATAGATATCTTCTAACAATATATTTCTTCAATGTTTAGCTTCTTTTTTTATTAAACAATAGATATGCTAGTTTTACTTAATGCCAATAGATATTAAATATTTTAAGAGAATTGAACAAATAAAACATAAAACTAGCTAGAAGAAGTTAACAGTATAATTTAATTTTATAAATTTACTTATCACATTTCGCTGTTAGTATTTTGTTGAATATGCATTTTGTTTATCTGTTAATATTCATCGTTATGAAGCATTAATCAAAAGCCAAAACTCAACAAAATCACAAGTCATTTCCTATTATTTTATATTTTGAATGAATGTCTACTTTCACTATTCTAATTGTTGAGTCTACCGAACACGTTTGGAATAAACTGGAAGAGTGATCAATTCTCAATTCCACAATTTTTCTATTCTCTTGCTATTCCTTACCTTGCTGAACAGGCCCCTCCGAATAGAATAAATACTGTTTGAAAAAAAAATATGCTGTTCCATTTATATATAAGACCTGTTTGTTTTACCGGTAAGATGAACTAATCAAGATATCGCACGCAGTATGTGCATCTTTTTTACTAGATGGAAATTTGCATAATGCATTCCAAACGAACAAAGGGATGTTCTCTTTTAACTTATCCTGAAAAAAAAAATTGTGATGATTTTGTTAAATGAGTACAGTTATACCGTTGGAGATTTTTTATGGTGCAGAGTGCCACTTCGATCATTACATGTGATATAGTTCAATACTTCCATTTTGTTAACTCTTGTCAAAACATATTGAAAATTTTAATAATTTCATACAATTATGTATCGCTTGCGGGTAACACAAATCATCAATGGTTTAATTCGTTGTTTAGTTTTGGAAGTTTGCAACATCACGCGGAAAAAATGTGACAATTGCGTTAAAATAACTAACACATGACAGTGAAATTTTTGTAAATATCCAATGAAATAATCAGTCCCGTGTTGTTTCTATGCTGCTTTCCTCGTCGACATTTAGGTTTTTTCGTCTACTTCTCTATCAATACTTTGATTATTCGACAGTGGTTTTATATTATTGTCGCCTCTGCAAGATAAAGGTAAAGCTTATGAAGGGAGCAAGAACTGTAGGAAGAAGGAATGAAATCCACTACTATTTTCTCTTTCCGTAAACAGCAACCTTGCTATTCATGCTTTTCCGAATCTAACTATTCATTTTTTTTCGGGAACAAATCTCAAAGCAACTTTTTTCAAAACTTTTCTGTACACACATCTCGAAACAATTCAATAACTGAATTTGAAAAGACAGATTGCAGGAACACTGTTCACGTACGAGAATAACAACAGATTTTGATCCAGGAAGAAGAGTATAATCAAAGCAACTCTAATCAACCAATCGCTTAATCATACACAAATTAAACTAAATAATGGAGAACTTGAAACATAAAACACCCGTAATGTTAACAAGAATAATGCTCTCACCGGTCTCTTTAGTGAGCACAAGCTTTATAACAACTTCACTCAACCAAAAGGGCACAACAGTCACAAGCCAGCCAGAAAGGCACATCACTTCCAACCAACATACCAAATACAGAGATAATAAGTATGCATGCTGACACTGACAATTATCAATATTTTAAACTAGATGCAAAACTCAAAGCTACAGACTCTTACTGGAAACACAATTATCCTATACTAGAAACCAAACCTAACAAAAGTTTCCAACAAAAGCCAAGTTCACAACAATTATGACAAAGATCCAAGAAAAATATTTTTTAACTGGGAGGAGTCTTACTGCCAGCAGCAGCCGGTGCACCACCACCAGGTACAGCCTGTGCAACGCCACCTGGTGCACCGGATCCGGACCCCGGAGCAGCAGTACCATCCTTTGAATATGCTGGAGCTGGTACCTGGCTGTAGGCACCACTGCCACCATACGACGACTCACTATACTGACCATAACCCCCATATCCAGTACCATAGCCAGATTGAGGTGGTGCAGCCTGACCCTGTGGGTAGCCTGGTTGAGCGTACCCAGTTTGAGCAGAACCAGTTGGTGGAGCCTGGCCATAGACAGGTTGTGGTAGTGGCGGTCTTTGTCCATATGCTGCTGCTTGTCCATAACCAGGTTGACTAGAACTGTACCCTGGCTGTGATGGTACAGGGGGATACCCTTGTGTTGGATAACTTGTAGGAGTGGTCATGGATGGTTGGCTAAGATACCCTTGCTGAACCGAGGGGGCCCCAGAGGACGGTGTTTGCGGAGCTGGCGATGCTTGTGGAGGAGTAGAGTTGGTTGTAGTGCCACCTTGTGCAGTATAATTGGATGCTGACCCATCCTGGCTGGAAGTTTTTGTAGGTGTTGTGTAACTAGTTGCAGCACTATAGTTGTAGCCAGCCTGAGCCTGAGGCTGGGAATAACCTTGGGAATAGCCACTTGCATAGGCTGATGCATCCCCGTAAGAGCCTTGCGATGTATAACTAGGTGGCTGAGCATAACTATAGCCAGTAGGGTCAGTTGCAGTAGGTGGCACAGTGGAAGCTCCAGTTGGCTGTGACTGTGCTGGCTGCGGTGCTTGGTGTTGCTGTTGGTTGTAGTAATCATAGCCACCTGAAGCGGGCTGTTGAGGTTGTGCTGATTGATTAGACGACTGATCCCACCCTCCAGTTTGGTATGATGAAGGCGGGTAGCCAGGGTACTGGGGCTGAGGCATGTTGTACTGAGGTTGGGGGGCCCCAGGATATGCAGAAGTAGGCTGCATATAGTTGTTGTAAGAGGGTTGCGATGGAGGTGGGGGCCAGGTATTTGACTGAGGCCGTGGGGCTCGGTAGCCGCCACCTGATGGATTCCTGAGACGAGTCTGACAAAATAAATAAACAAATCATATTTCATATGCTACTCCAAAAAGGTTATACTACAATAGATAGGATAATTGCAGGAGAACCAAGGAAAGAGACATGCGACAAAAGAGGCGAATGAAGAACAAAAGAAGTTCAACAGAGTCAAACATAGCAATCAATGTGAATTCAGAAAAAAAAAATCTACTTACCAATAAAGAGAAAAGAGGCTGGTGCCATTGACAGATGCCCCCACCTATGCTCTCTCCCCAGGAGAAAAACTATGGTCTATAAAACAGTTGCCACAACTATATACCAAGTACAGTTTGCAACAAAACCAATATCGATTGCCATACATAGGCATATGTAGTTTAACCGATTTTAAATTTCTGTTAACAACAAGATATATTTGAGATACTATCTGTAGTGATAGCAATTAATAACACAAAACTAGTGTACTTTGTTAGCAAGTTTATCTATAGTAACTATACTATACCTGTAACCTGGGATTGAGAGCAACATGAGAAAAGAAATAATAGATACAAGACAAGCATATGGTTGACAGAAGATGCAAAAGTAAATAACCAAAAAATGTTCAGTATACCAACAAATTGGTTATTCAGGAAGCGCAACTAGACCAGCTTTAAAAAGAGGATAGTAAGAACCATGAGTGAATCAAATAAAACTATAATGTGAGTGAAGCCATCCTGCAGAGAGTAGCATATCCAAACATATATGTGATAGGACAAGCAAGCAATAATATAATATGAACTTCTTAAGTATCAATTATTCCAAATTAAACCAAATTTTATTACTCCTCCAGAACAGAGATAAACAGAGAGAAGGAGAGAGATTCTAGAGCCATTACTATGATGAGAAAGGAATAAGAATGTACAATTTCAATTGAAAAATAATGCAAGCACTAATAAGGAAAATTGCACAGTACAATGCACTAAGAAACTTCCAGAAAGAAAAAAAAAAGAAGAATAAAACTTTTTGCATACCTCACTTAGTATTTCATTGAGCAATTGCTTTGCAACTTCTATCTGTTCTTCTGTGCCATCTACATAAACTGTTCTCTCCGTTGAAGTGTCTCCAGGTGGCAAATGTAATGGAATAACCTAGTAATAATACAAGCAAAACATGCTATCCATATATATTGAAAACAACAAAGAAGTACCAAAAACATCACCTTGACTTTTTACAGTTAAAATTTGGAACTACCTTTTTCTTATGTCAAGTATAAACAACAGGCTTTAACCAAAAAAAACTAAAAACAGCACCAGTGCGGTCACTACAAAGAGCACAAAGCTCGACAAGAGTAAGTTAATCCATCATTACTGTACCACCTCAAAATACTGATATGAACTGGCCTGTTAGTAATATTCTTATATGATTACACTAGTGTGAGTCAACAGAAGAATTGATAAAGGTAAAACCATAAAATTAGAATTATTCTAGCCATAACATTTTCATTTCTGAAATTGTAAGAAACCAAAGAATAAATAAATGGAGCAATTCAAGGTCATCTCAGCAATTTAATTTGCACCTATACTGAAGGCCAGCATAAAAATAGCAATTTGCATAAACAGACATAAATGGCATACTAACAACAAACAAAGAAAACAGCTAAAATTCCATTCAGTCATCAACTAGCATTAAGAAAACAATAGCAGAATGTAAACCTGGATCCGAGCACCAGACTTGGCTTGCATGCTTTTTATAGTCTCGCCACCTTTCCCTATAACTAGACCAACCTGGAGAGATTTTCAGGTTTATAGCATTTGACAATATGTGGTAATATAGAATTCAAGAGGGAAAAATAAATTTTGAAATTAATTAATTCACATAAATTCATATACCTTGTTATTACCAATTTTTATCTGGTATGTTTCTCCGCCAGTCTGGGCAGGACCGCCCACACGGCGGCTTGATACTATGTCAGAGACGCCCGCATCAGCCTACATAAACATTAAAAAACATCTTACAAATTTTGAAATTGCATGGACTTAAGACATTAAAGAGAACATTCTAGTTTGACCATTATATCATCAGCAAAGCAATCTGAGCACTAATTTTATAAATAAAATTAAATTGTAAGCCAATTTGTACAACAGTTGGATCAAATATAGGTACAAAAGAACCCTGTAATTAAGGAACTGGCCATAGAGCTATCCTGTTCAACCGGTTCTTGTAAGGGGCATGGAAATTGTAACATAGTATTAACACATCATTTTTTTATCATACTTGTAAGCAAATAAAGGGATGAACTTGGGGAAAAACCAATGATTTAAAAAGCATTTATCACGTCATAGCGGCCGGGTTAAAAAAATTGCGCTATACCCAAATAGCAGCGCTATTTGGACATAGCGCCATAGCTTTTATAAAAGAAAAACGCTATAGCGGCGCAAGAACACTGGGAAAAACAAATGAAAGTTGACCTGAGCAAGAACTTCAGCAATGAGCTCCTCAGCCTTAGCAATCTGTTCTGGAGTGCCTTGAATCTCAACAGACCGGGTTGGAGAATTGGGATCTGCATCCATGTCCCTGGTGACCTGAATCTTGGCTCCTGATTGCACCTGCAGGTACTTAATAGTATCCCCTCCTTTCCCAATAATAACACCCACCTACAATTAACCAATCAGTTGCATACTTAGTTAGAAATTCGCTTGGCTTTTCTCACATTATCATCATCTCTTCTACTTTTTGGTAGGAGTTGATGAGGGATGGCATGACTTCAGAATAATTCATTTTGAAAGGCTCTCAGTAACTAGACTGCATTATAGATACGTTGCATGAAAACATAGCTACATGTTCAATTTTGAAATTCTTCCGGCTGCAACATTTTTCAGACGGTTAATTATAAGCATCATAGATCTCCGCCAGTAACAGCACAGTTACCCTTTTACAGATAGACAAAGAGAAAGAGGAAGGGGGAGAGTCATACCCGCCCATTTGGTATGTCAATTTTCTTGCTGGAGCCATGATAATTATATGATGCAAATGAAGTGGTGCTGGCTTGAGGAGGAGGTAAGGGTTGACTTGTGAACTTGCTCATGTAAGCTGCAACAGAGAGAAAAAAAAGTTGGAAAGTCGCAAAGCGATCAAAGAGTTAATGCATGTTTTTCGATAGATATTATCAATGAATACAGGCTATCTTTAATCCTTATATCATATAATTGTAGCTGATAAGGAACCCTGACCCTATAAAACTAAACCAAATACAGCGGCCTCCCACAATTAAGTCACAATGCTGCAGGTTAAACCTCATGCTTCATCCACAATACATTTCAAAACACTACAACAGCAAAAAGGATTAGGGTTTTGACAAATATGCTGAATCAACAACAGTCTGATAAAGAGAAACCAACACGCCCAGCGCGCTAGCAATAGAGGAGCAAACTGTTTTTCATCCAGACAACTCTTCATCCAAATCAACTAATTCCCTCTTCATATTATAAAAATTAACACAAATTTGTCAGTAACTAGTGAGAAAAAAAAACAGGAGAAACTCCCGTACCATTACCTAAATCAGATCCGTTGTCGGTCTTGGGCCGCTTCGCCTCAGCATCGCTGAACAGCTTGGCTGCGATCGCCTGAGCGCGCTGCTTGGCTGCCTCTATTTCATCCATCGGCGGAGGCACGTTATTGTACGACTGTGACTGCGCTTTATCCTGCGTGGGAGCGGACGAGAATCCAGACTGTCGGCGCGGCGGAGGCGTGTCCGAGTCATCATATTTCCTCTTGAAATCCGATCGGGACGAATACCCAAGCTCCTCCGCCATTTTTGGGATTAGGGTTAGGTTTTGGGCTAAAATCGGCGAGAGGATGGAAAGTAGAAAGGATAACAAAGGAACAGGTGGCGGAGGCGGTGAGATGTGTTTTATTGATTCCGGTCTTTACATATTAACCCCCGTACTTTTACCTTATTCGAAAACGTTATTAAGTATCCACGCTTACAGGCACAACCATTATTGTTTAAGCAATCAAAAGTAACCGTCATACCTCAAATCAAATATTATCTAATACTTAACATAATTAATTATGAATATCATTTCGAAAGAATATTTTAAACGTAAAAATGTATAATATTATACTTATAATAAATCCTATACATATTAGATATTTTTGTTCATTATGGATATGTTTGTACTTTATAGTGATAACATCAATCTGACAATCTCGTTTCAAATAATATTTAAAACAATTACAAATTATTATTAGAGTAATTTCAAAGAATATATAAATGTTTAGTCCATAATAGGTGTAGTATTAGATTTTTACGTATTGCATGCGCATACAAAATTTGTTTATTAATTTTTGAGCTATTTCAGATGATTAAACCACCAAATGAAATTTTTTTTTTTTGAAAATCTTCACAAAAGCTACGAAATTGTAAGGAAAAATTGAATTCTCAACCTTTGAGTACAACAACTTTAAGACTTTTTTCTAGCCAATTATACTACCTCCCCTTCAACTCAAATGAACTGTTATACCTCAAATATTATCTAATATTTGCGCAGATAATTGCTAACACAATTTCGTACGGATACATTGATTTCTATAACAAATTGCATCCGAAATAAATGTTTTTGATTAAATATGGAGTCACTTTTAGCAATTAAACCACAAGAATTGTAGTTGCGTCAAAACATAATGTCATAATTGCACCGGTAGTTATTATAATAACTTTGAAAATGAAGCGATAACCGGTAATACAATTAGTTAAAAAAATGTTCTAGAACATTTGAATACTCTTATCTTTTGAAAAAAAATCAAATAAAATGCTCTATTTCAAATTTATTTGACATCTCATAGAGGTATGTTCTAATGTATCAAGAATAAAGACCATTCGAGAAATAATCTCTATTCATAATAACAATGGTTATCCAAATAATATTTTTGTTATTCATAATAGCTATAGTAATTTATATTATTTAATCCTTGTAAATGTTAGAATAATGATTATTTGAAAATGTAAAGAAAGACGAACCGATGTTTTTCTCGTATTTCCACCAACAAAATCTCGAAATGATAAAATTGGTGTTAATATGTCATTAAAGGAATGTTTATATGTGAATGTCATTTAATATATCATTTAAAAAATGTTATTTGTCCATTTAGTCTCTATAGTTTTATAAAAAATATGTCATTGTATAAAAAAAATTCTTATAACGTGTCTATTTTGTAACACACAATACTAATTATATATTATGTGAGATTTTAAATTTAAACCATTGTTGACTTGGTCGTCCTAATTTGGGTCTTGTTTCAGATTCAATAAATTCAAATGATTATTGATTAAATAATTTGGGTATATGTTATGCAGCTTCAAATTGCATCCTATTAAAATTTGTGTTTCGGATAATTCAGGTTTAATTATATTTGCAGTTGGATACTTACTATTTGAAAGCATATCACCTGCCTCCGGGTGCAGGAAAATCCTACTCCCTCAGTCACTGTAGTTAGGACCGGTCACTCTTAAAAAGGATCGATCACTGTTAATTTTTGAGTTTGAGACCCACTAACAGTGACTCTGAGGCAGGAAGTAATCTCCAAATAGCAAAGCTACACTAACATACAACTACATCTCTTAGTTATCCAGATAAAACTTGAGCTTGCAGATGTTTTTATCTGAAACAAGACTTCAGTTGTAAACTTCTTTTGTGCGAATCTGACCAAGTGTAAAATCATGCAAAAATGCTAACTCCTAGTCATGTTAACAAGTAAAATTTAGTTTGTCTACTTATTCAGGATCAGGTTCTCTGAATCAGAAAATGAGTCCAGATCTGCTCAATTTTGAGTTCGGTCCGAACCATCCGATCTGAATCCGGATCAATCCGATCTAAGATAGAATGCACATACCCTTTAATATTTGTGTCAAAACAGATCTGATGGTATGGATCTAAGCTCAAAATTGAAGTTACTTTAGGTGATATGAATTCTCAGAAAATACAAATCAACAGTGCGAAAAAGGTAAGAAAGGAGTGTCGAATGTTTGGCTTTAATTTAACTCTGGAAAATGTGCAAAACAATCCTCAGGAATATTTACAAATTAAAAGAAGCAAACATGAAATACTCAATTGATGAGCCTACAAGAATGAAGTATTGAAGACGGCTTCGTCAGCTGCACTGACGCACTTGCGGCTTGTGTCGTGTTGAATACTACAAACCGAAACAACATTCCGTTCATAGATAACGTAGGAGGCAATCCTCGAAAGAAGGGTGACACAGCAGATCGACGGATGGATAAGATAAACATACAGGCCCTATTTTACTGGAAAAAAATAAAAAAATCACTCGGACTGAATTTTTATTTTCCGCATAAACAATAAATATTAGTTCAAAAAAATTTCAATCCCATTTCTATACATCCTCCCATAGAGAAAGAGGAGCTGGCTAAGCTAACTTCAGTCAGTAGCATAGCAATAAATGAATTATTCAGATTCTGTTTGACGGGGTTAAAAATTAGTGATTCGGAAATAATTTGAATATAATTTAAGAATTACTCAGAATTATCCGGACCGGAGACCTCAGTCCGAGAACAAAGCAAAAAAAAAGTTTGGAAAATATTCATGAATAATTCGTAAAATTTGCAAATTATTCGGTCAGAGTTCGGTCAACCGAATAATTAGACGTTCTTTTCACTATTAACAAAAAAACGAAGTATTCACAAATCTTGTAACTATGGTCCTCATTTTTAGAATTTCAAAATTCAAAAAGTCAATAAATGCTCAATATGTACTTCATATTAAAATGTGTTTAAAAATTAAATTTTACATTATTGAATTTTTTTTACTATTTTATTGTATTTTTTTAAATCACTATTACCATCAAATAAAACATAAGTCTTAGCAAGACAGCCTGAATTTAAACACAAGTCTAGAAACATCAAAAACAAACATGTGTCTCAAACAAATATCTCTAACCAGGCAACAGGTAATCTTTAATTTTGGAAAGAAGAAGTTCAAACTTCAACATAGAACAGCTTGAAACCTTAAACTGAACCACCACAAACTACAAGAATGACAAATCAAGGCCTATTGGCATTCAATTCATGTCAGAGCCAGAAGAAGGTTGGAACCAAGCATAAGGGTTCCATTGTTGTGTTCCAAGGAAGTTGGTATAACCCCGGCCTCTTCCCCATCCTCGTCCTCTGCCGAAGGAGGATTCATATCTGTTGTATGAATAATCAAAGCCTGACATGGCAAAGAAGTAGTATCGATAGGCAAAATTAGATATAAAGAATGTAACAAATTATTACTAAGAGTTGAACACCAAAATTTTATCAAATAGATTATCTTTGATCCCACTGTCTGCAAAGAAGGAATATTAGAATTTTGAAAGCATAATTTATTTATTTCTAATAAAGTGTCCATAAGACTACTCCTCGAACAAGTTCAATTAATAATCGTTCCTTTAAGGGAATAGGGGCTGCTAAGGACCATATATCTGACATAGTAGAGCCAGAAAAAGTGTAGTTATTATGAGCTGCAATCCAACTCCAAATCTGAAAAGCAAAGTAGCAATTAACAAATAAATGATCAGTTGACTCAAAAGCACCACAAAATGGACAAGAGGTATCTCCAGTCCATCCTCTTTTAGCAAGATTGGCCTTTGTAAGGATTTTATTCCTTTTCAGAAGCCAGAGAAAATTTTTTATTTTTAAAGGTATTTTGGCATTCCAAATGGAGGCATACTCCATATTAATAATTCCTCCATACTCAAGCCACTTGTAAAAAGAATGAACAGAAAAATTACCACCTGATGACCATCGCCATAACAAAGAATCAGATTTAGATGGGTCAGGACTAAAAGTACTTAGTTGAGAGTGAAGATCATTCCACTCTGTTAACAGTACCCCTGTCAATTGTCGATTAAACTGAATGTGCAAAAGACCCGATGAATAGGCCTCAATAACTAAGAGGTTAGGATCACATGTGATAGAAAATAAGAATGGGTAAGTAAGAGATAATGGAAAATCTGAAATCCATCTATCATGCCAAAATAAAATTGTTTGCCCATTTCCTAATTGCTTCAAAAATCCCAAGTGAACAATATGAGAACCCTTAAGAATATCCTTCCAAAAAGGAGAGCAATTGGAAGAGTAACCTGTAAAGCCATATTTATCGATAATAATAGATTTCCAAAGACCTGTAATTTTAGGATCTTGAAACTGTACCCACCATTTCGCTAAAAGAGATTGATTAAGTCGGGAAAGATCTAAGACACCTAATCCTCCCTGATTCTTACTCTTGCAGACAGCCTCCCATGAGACCAAGTTATATTTTTTTCTTACTGAATCACCACCATACCAAAGAAAACGTTTCCTTAATTTATCAATTTGCATTCTGATTTGGGTTGGCATTTTAAAAACAGATATCCAATAAATAGGGATTGCCGATAACACAGAATTTAATAAAGTAACTCGCCCACCAATAGATAGGAGTTTTCCTTTCCACCCCTGAATACTATTGGCAATTCAATCAATAATAACTTGCCAATCAGCAATAGAAGGTTTCTTATAATGCAAAGGGATACCAAGATACTTTAGAGGAAAGGAAGAGATTGGATAGCTAAAAATATCAGCCAAAAAATTGCCTTCATTTTTAGAAATATTGAAAGGAATCATTTCAGATTTGGCATATTTAATCTTCATTCCAGAAAGATTTTCAAAGGCAGTTAAGTGCAATTTTAAAGCTTCAACCATCCTAAGATCAGCTTGTAAGAAGATAAGAGTATCATCCGCAAATTGCATATTCAAAACAGAACCGATACTTGAAAATTGGCCCAATCCTTGAATAAAACCGGCACCTTGAATTTTTTGAAGCGATTTATTTAACACATCAGCAACTAGATTGAAAAGAAGAGGGGATAGGGGATCACCCTGACGTACCCCCCTCTTACAATGAAAATATGCACTTAATTCACCATTAAAATTTATACAAGATTTACCACTCAGTAAAATAGCATGTATCCAACTTATAAAAAGATTTCCAAAATCTCTAGCCCTTAAAATTTCAATTAAGAAATCCTAATTAACCTTATCAAATGCTTTCTCATAATCAAGTTTAAAGAGAACACCTTTGAGATGTTTCTTTTTAACTTGATGGAGAACTTCATGAGCACTAGCAATATTATCAGTGATTAACCTGCCCTTAATGAAAGCTGTCTGAGAATGATCAATCAAGGAGGAAATAACTGTTGATAATCTTTCAGTAAGGGCTTTTGTAATAAGCTTGAAAATGCAGTTAATCAAACTGATGGGTCTATAATTAGTAACCAGTTTAGGATCATCCTTTTTAGGTATCAAATATATAGAAGCAAGATTAAGCTTTGATAGATCAAGAGAATTGGTATAAAAAGCTTGAAACAGATGAAATATATCAAGCTTGACTGTGTCCCAAAAGTTTGATAAAGTTTGATAAAATTGGAACGAAAATCCGTCAGGGCCAGGAGCCTTATTAGGATTACAAGAGAACAGAATTTTATGTATTTCATCCATCGTAAAAGGAGATTCCAAACTGGTTACAATAATTAAGGACTTAACCTTGATTCAAAAAATTTCAAGTTTTAATAGCTTGTTGATCTGCTCTTTATTTCTAGCACTAAAATATGTTCAAATCTCAAATTAGATCTCTGCTCATGCACAAAGCACTCTAGATTGGCCTCTAGTATGGTAACAAGTCCAAACTCAGCAGCCAAGCACTAGGCAAAGGCCACTGATACAGTGCAATGCACTAAAAATATTAAATTTGACTTATACTAGTAAATCAGTAAGTCTGGACTGATATATGAACCAAACTATAAAAGTGATTACACCAGTATGTAGAGCATTCAAAAATACATAGAATTGACACAAATTTCAATTTATTTGGATTTTTTCTACAGTTAGTTATGAATTTTCAAAGTTTAGATTTCAAAAAAAATTTAAACAACCATAACTTTGGCTAGGAAAGTCGGATTTACGTGTATGACCACTTTTTGGAAATGGGGGATGAGACGGATCCGAACCTTCACTGTATGCGCCAAATGCTGACTTGATTGGAGAGAGAAAAAAGTCAATTGGGAAAGAGCAAAAGTCAACATTTAGGTTAAGCGAGAGTGAGAGAGAGAGAGAGGGAGAAAGAATATTGGCGACGTAAATTAATTGGACGGTTAATATTGCTCGAAGATTCTAACACGAACCTATCGATTCGAATCTGCCCTGATTTGAATTCGAAATTGAATTAATTTCGAATTGAATTGGTTTGAATTAATTTCAAATCAATTTTTTTCGAACTTTTTCGAATCAAACTCAAATCGAATCACGAATCTCAAATTTTTTGTGCACCCCTATCATTGATGCAATCTAACTATATTTCCTTGTGTATATTTGAATAAAATAAATTATTAAGAATCAAGGCCAAGTTCTTAATTAGTGTTATCTTTAAACTTGTGATATCCAACTGACAAATCAAATCAATGTTATAAAGAGTTGAGACATCTCACTCATAAATATATTAAATATCTTATTTTGTTGACATACACTCTAAACAAGAAAACCAAAACTTCACAAAATTATTTAAATCAAAATATTAAGATCTAAAAAAAAAAAATAGAGGACCGCCCCTGTCCCGGGCGATTGGGGCAGTTTAAAAAAAAATGAACTTGGAGGTACTTTTATAAAAAAAAAAAATTAGGGTTTTAATAAAAATGTCCGCGTATTTTGGCTGGTTGCGTAGAGGGCAGCTAGAATCACCCATCTTGCCTTCTCCAAGAGACCATCTTTGATTAAAATTTTCTCTTTTTACTAACCATGAAAAGATTTTTAACTTATAAGGAATTTTTTATTTACAAATGTTACAATTCTAATTTCCAAGTTGGGTATATTCCAAATTTCAACAAAACACGCAGAGAATGAATTCAAAAGAAGCCATTGTCGGTCTGTCTCCAAGATCCAATGTGTGGAACTATCCAAAGAAAAAAACCAATCCAGAATTTGAGTTAAAAGATAGATTACATTCTAATCAGAATCAGAACTCCTATAATAGCACGTTGAGATAACGGAGACTGAATGGTGTATCTGTCCAGAGAGAATCTCAGCCTTCCATCCAGCAAATCCAACTGTTATAAACCATTGTGTTAAATATGAGATATTATGCATGCATCTTATGCATCTGTTCGTGTATAAGTCTGAGATTAATTATAAACTAGCTCGCCGCATACTAAACTACATGAAAATTGCATCTCTTTTTCCACTTTTTGCCTTCTCCAACACACTGAAAACGACGCGTCTTTTTTTTCCTTTTTCTTTCTTTTCTTCTGTTCCACCCGTTCCTCCATCTCCTCCCTCTTTTCTCTCTTCGGATTCTTTTTAGCTCTTCGGATTCTTTTTCTCGGTACACAAAGTTCACCATAAATTAAGCGCCAGACCCAAACCCTAGCTACACGCCTCTCCTGTGTACCACCTCCTCTCCGCCGTCCCAAAGTGTAAACCCTAACGCTTCTTCGTGGTCAAGAGACGGAGCAGTGTGTTCAGTCAACGCTTCTCAGGTTTTAAGATCTCACCCTTTCTCTTTCTATCTCTTTGTTATTTTTTTCACTAAGTTTAATTTAGAAATTGCGATTTCAGAACTTAAAGATTTGTTTTTTTTTCTCTGCTCGGAGCTATGTTCGTCGCTCATCTACGAGATCAGTGTCAATGTAGATTCGTCAGCTGGAAGTTCCCAAACATTTCAATTTTAGTAATAAAGTTCATCTACACCCCCCCCCCCCCCCCCCCCCCCCCCCCCCAAAGTTGATATTTTTGTAATGTTGAGCTTCAAATTGAACTTATTATGATGTCGTGCTCTGTGAAGAATATCAAGGGAAATGTCGTCCTGAGCGCTTGTGAAAGAAAATTTCTCCTAATTGTCAATGTAACTTTGAAAAGGTACTTATTCTCCTTATTTATTTGTTTTATTTTTACTTGGCATTGATTTTTTAAAATAGAGGGGAACCATACCTGTGCGGTACACTTTCTTACTTGCATATTGATATAGCATGTGATTGAGCACAAATGAAACTTCGAGCCATACAAATGCATATTTATATAAGCACCAAGACCTTGTTATCTTGTCTCTCTTCTGCCATTTGTTTTCTTTGCTTATTTTTTGTTAATGAAATTAGTGTTTTACATTTTTTAAATAGGAGCTTGTAGCTCTTGAAGAATTGAACTTATAATGATAATTATGTACAAAAATAAAAAATTAATCGGTGTTTGCAAGTTTAAAGTATATGAGAAACATAAACAATAGTAATGAGTGGAAGAGTTGATAATAGATTACTGTATGTGCAAACTGTTGGGGTTTTGACGGTTCAAACCCATTGATTTAGCTTAACAGCGGAAGTGTGTAAAACAAAATTTTTACAGTTAAGTTAAGCTAAAAATTAAACGAGGTATGTCAGGAAACCTTCCAAGGCGGTCCACCTTCAGTATTCCTTTGGCATCAAAACCTCATTTAATTTATTTACAGATCTACTCCATGATTGATTTTCTAAAGCATTAAATCTATTTACAAATTAAATAGATTAATATAACAATTTATACCTTGATTCCAAATCTCAGTTGGAATGCAGAATAAGCGAGAAGAGCTACACCAAGGAAGGAATCGACTCGTAGTATCACACGTGTGATACCTCTATTGGTTATCCACCAGGACTAACCGGAGAGCGGTTTATTTCTTTTGCCAGAAATACTGTAAACCGCAGAATTCTGCTGAAACACTATTCACCGAGAAAAAGGACGAAATAAATATATTTGTGTCCCGAGGTTACTTGGTATCGCTTAAAAGCTAAACCGCAGGATTTCGCAAAATATATTATTTTCCTAATCTCGAAATAACCGAAATCAAGGAAGAGAGAAAAACCGATTAACGAAGTAATCAGATTAACACGTGAATTAGTGATTTTCTCTTTCACCCTCACCCCTCTATTTATAGAAAAATGAGGAGGTTGGCAAAAGACAAAAATACCCCCAACATTTGGGCTAATTACAAGGCATGCCATTAATTGTGGCGGTTTAGAGATGAAAAATCAAAATTGAATTTGTCAATTTTTGGCCGACATCAAAATATAATATATATATATATATATATATATTTTATATTTTGATTTTCTATACATTGCCGACATGCACATATATATATTGAATATATATAAATGTATATATTTGATTTTTCCAACTCATGGCCGACATGCATATGAATTATTTGATTTTCGGATTTGAGTTTAATTAAGGTTTTAATTCATAATGGTTGTTTAGCTCAAAATTCAAATCCTTAATTAATATCAAAATCCAAATCAAATATATATAATTGTTCTAACCAATTATATTTTTCTCACGGTTCGGTTTCGGTTGTTGTTCAGTAACTTTTATACAACGTAACGTGTACGTTTATAAATTAACCGTTGTTTCTGCTTGTCATTCTTAATGACATTTATAATTTAATTATATCACGTATAATTAATTATAACCATCTTAATATTAATTATAATCAATTTATAATTAATTAGTAAGATTCTCCGAGTAGCTCCTATATGGTGTGACCCAATAGGATCTGTGTTATGTTGGTAAACAGAGTTAAAACTGTTTTAACTTCTGTTAGTCATGGGTGGCATCTGGCAACACATCATGACCATCCAATTACACAGATGATGCTGTACTGTACAATATCACGATCCAGTAAACAATTTACTTGTGTCAGTTCTTCTGTCTCATAGCTATCAGATCAGTTTTAAGGTAGATATGTGTCATCCTTGTTAACTGTATCTTTTCTTGATCTTGAGTAGATTATCAAATATAATTACTCTTGTAATTATACTGCATGCAGATAATCTAACTCTACCAAGGGGCCCAGTGATGCTATAGCTCGTATAGAGATACGAGGGACAAGTAGTATTCTTGGTAGACTATCACTTCCTCACCTAAGCTATACATATGGAAATGCTACCGTTATGGCTGCTTTTTACGGACAGCGTTAGATAACACTTACTCATATATATTTCTTAGTGGGAACGATAAATACCTCATACTGTAGAACTTTGACACTGAATGAAAACATTAATGACACGAACACAATTATATTTAATGTTTCATTCGGGGTCTGTCAAATACCATGTTCCTAGAACATGTATCTATGTGATTAAAATGACATCTCGTGTCAGGTGGTTTGTAAAACTTAACCATCTTTTAATCCACATACTAACCTTATAGCGGTAATTAGTGTTCCTACTAATTACCTTGGTTAGTGACCTTTTAAGAATATATATCATCTATATTATGGAGTTTCACAATTTCAGTCATGAACTCGAAATGATCCATAAATGCAATAATACTCAAGGCAACAAAATGATATATAAATAAACATTCAATTCATGAACAAAGCTTTATGATTAATTTATCGTATTATTGACTTCTAGATTATTACAAACTAACACAAACCACTGGTACATCAATGCTTAATCTAGCTACAAGTTATTAGGAGAAAATAAAGAATAGAAAGGAAAAAAAGGGGAAGAGTGAGGTTGTAGGTTGTCGACTCATATAGGACACTTAATTTTGAATTGAGCAAGCTTTGGATGTGAGTGCCAACAAATTTGATGGAAGTACTGGTTCATAATGTGAGCAATAACATACAAAATTAGAGCATTAAGGGCTCAAAAAATGCCGTGGCAGTGAATTTTGTGAAATAGCTTAAACTTTCATTGTGTATCTGTTTCACTCTCTCATTTATAACGTTTTTTTTTACCCCATGATTATGCATCTTTTCTGTTTATTTATTATTTTCTTTGATAGAGTTTGAAATATTTGTCAAATCGGTTTTTTTAAATGTGTCTCATAACAATTGAAGGTCAGTATATGTATGCATGCCCTACAAAGAATGATTATATGATAATTTTTTTGTGATTGAATTCAATTTGAACTGATTGCAATTTGATCATGTCAAGCTTATGCAACTGTTTTTGCTGCCATATGTCCCTTAAAGGATAAGAAGCATGCTACCGGATATTGCTCCTTTGATTGAATTTAGGTCAATTCGAGGTGGAAATTTGATGCAAAGACAACTGGTACAGTCGCGGGATGCTGAGCTATCTGCAACTAAAGATGAGGTGGCAAAGAATTTAGTAATTTTGTGTGAAATTTGTTTATAACCTGGCAAATTATAAATTTCAACCTTTGGAATAAATTTCTTATTTACTGACATGAGTGAGTAGCAAGTAAAGGGTTCTTTTATATATTAGCTAATTTGATTGATATTTTTTTTCCAAGTTCATGATAAGTTAAGGTTAAGTGAAAGGAATTAATAATTTAAAATATGGGGATAGGATTGAATAGTTTCATTGTTTTTCTTTGGTATTGCATGCAGGAGATGGTGGAAGGGAATTACGGATGAAAAAAATAAAGAGGACAAAGGTGCTCCTTCTGGAGGAAATAATGGAGCGAAGACTGCAATGCAAACTTAAATTCGGCCTTAAAATGTAACTTTCAGTTCAATTCTGTTTCATTATTTTTTGCTTGATCTTCAAAATTATGCTTGTGGTGAAGATCAACAATTATTTCCTTGAAAAACCAATATGCTATCAAGTAATCCTTATTTTGTGTTAGTTGTTTGATTAAATAATTAAAATTGTAATATATTAGATGCAATTGATGATGTACTGGAATCTTCATTAGAATTCTAGAAGGGCTGAAGGGGTTCAATGACCAGCCATGAGTTTTGCAGTATGGATGAACTCGAGACAATGTCGACAGGGGAATACTTTATGTGTACAGATTGAGTGGGACCGAACTGGCAGGTGCATTATCTTCACACCTCTTATTTTATATTGAGGCTATCCTTTGGGTTACCAGCACTGTCTGGTCAGTTCTGGTTATGGTATTTGATGCCACTTGTAAAGGGTAAGGTACCCATTGGAACCTGTTTTTCCTTTGCCTGATTTTGGTACCTTTTTTGAGGAAGGAATAAGGGTCTTCACAGAGTTAAAGTTGTGATAATTGGTTTATGCCCTGAGATAAATTGGGATGAATTATACATGAGCTCGCAAAATATTTTAGATATAATATTATAAGTCAAAGGATTTGGGGCCTTGAGGCATACACTGCAACATGTATTTATCAGGACAGCACAATGCCAGAAATTGCACAATTCGAGAAAATGTTAGTTTCGTCTCTGCTTCAAAATTAAATAAAAATAAGTTGTTTCTATTGATCTTCTTATATCTGGTACGGCCTCTTGTAAAGATATCCTTAAACCCTATTGATCTTCACAATTCGGGAAAATGTTTGATTATGTGGAGTTGGTTTTCGTACAAGGTATTAATCTTAGATTTTATGCAATCAGTGTCTAAGTGTTTTGTAAAGACAGATAGAATTAGGGAGAATTTCATAATTCTGTAATTTCATTTCATTGATTGTCAAATGCACAATTGCAAGTTTGTAACTGATGTATATAAAGAGATGCTTTGTTTGAGATTCTGTCTTGACTAACCATGATTTAGACTCTTAATTAGAGTTCTAACCCCTAATTACATTTACGTCTCTAACAAACTCTCTAACTAACAGTATCACTAAACATGAGTGACTTAATAGAGAAGTTTATCCATGAGTGATTTAATAGGGAGAAGTCTATCCATGAGTGACTTTAATGAAGTTGTATTCGGTCAGGTACTTTTTCTCTCCCTTTGAGGCAGTTCTTTTTTTCTATTCTTTATTTTACCATTTTATTTGAACATGGTTTTGCATAACCTAACTTTCAGTGTTGTAATTTATACCTTGCATATTGCATGTAGGACCGCTTGTCATGAGATGATCTATGCTTTATTTTTCAAATGAAGGTTAGTGTTGAACAATACTATTAGAAAAATTGTTCAATTATGGACATTCCAATCACCTTATTTTATTGTCCTGTATGAAGTTCATTAACGCTATTTGTGACTTGAAAGGTTTCAAATGATGCTACAATGTATGGTGTATGGTGAATATGCCAATGTGTAATTTCACATATTGGAACAAATACATTAAGGCCCTGTTCGGTGGCCGGCTAAGTAATGAAAATGGGAATGAGAATCAATAATTTTGAACTAATTTTTACTGCTCATCGTGGAAAAAATAATTTGGCTCTGAGTGAATTTTTTTTTCCTACGATGAACAGTAACGTGCCGCACAGGGCATAATACAAAAGTAACTAAACTCTAAAATATCAAGTTCATTTTATTTTGTCAAATTAGATGTCTTTAGCTATTGTTTTTAATATTTATTGAAAGTAAAAAAAATTACAAGAATGTAATACTATTTATTATTATATTAAGTCCATTTAAAAAGTAATCAAAATAAACTTTTTATCTCCACGGCAGCACGTGGGTACTTAACTAGTCTAAAAACATTTGTCAATTGGCTGTTCAAAAATGATGCGGTAGAAAGAATTAAAATTTATTATCAGATAATTTGAATATGTCATATATATATCGTACGGGGCTCCTAATTGGTTAAAGTCACGAGAAAACATGTTAAATGTGTTGTGAATGTATTTTGGAAAAATTGAATGCTCAATAGCTATTATATCATTTAAAATTAGCACAGGTGAACATAAGTCCGAATTTGTGATAATATATATTTTTTTGGGTAAAACGCCCGTAGGCTTTAGATTAGATCATGAACATTCAGTGCATCGATATTACATGATTAAGCAAGCAACACTCAGAGGGTATGTAAATTACATAAGCAACTCTTTGTAGTCTAGCTAAATTGGGCAGTTGGTGAGTCTGTATACTTTGATCCCTCTGAATATATTGATGGCCCAATTGTGAAAATATTTCAGACCATATTTCAGTTTTGAGATCCTAGAACCTGAAATGCCGAATAAATTAAAAATATTAACAAATTTACACTGCGCTATAAAAATGCATCCAAACAGTTATGCATAATATTTGATCTATGTTTCCTTAATATGCACAAATAAATTTAATAGTGTTCGGCAACAATAAAACTGAGAATATTCAAGACTGAAATATGTGGAACAATACAACAGTTATACATAATGTAGTGTTTTTTTTTTCAGTTGACTGCACTTGTGTTCGGCTACGTGGAATGGATCCAATTTGAAGACTGATGAAATGTATTACATATTGGAACTCATCAAGCCTATAAAATAAGATATTCAATCTTCGATGTGAAATAGGGAGAGATCTAATTGCAAAGTGGATGGGTTTTATTGTCAAATTCACTCTCTTACGATTTTTTTTTAAAATAGAACTAAATAAAATAGTTTAGATAAAAATAGTATAGAAATTTTAGAAATTACAAAACGGTGGAGAAAGAATGAATGAATAGTTGAATAATAAAAATTTATCAAATGAGTCCATAAATCATCTTCCACCGTAGCAGTACTACAGTGGAGGTTTTTTTGTAACTTTTAAACGCTTTGTACTTATTTCATTTAAATGATTTTATTTAGCTATATTTTTAAAGAAAAATCCCTCTTACACCATTCTCTATTCATCATTAATGATATATTTCACTCAATCTAAGGAGTTTGTATCCTCTCAGGTATTGCAGATAATTATCCTCACTCTACGGATTGAGATTAAATCTCAACCGGTTTTGGAATTTGAGTCACCATAGGGTGGCAGATTATTGGGCTTTGAGATTCGTGCCAAGTTAAAAAGAACGGTCCATATCTAGTAATTATAAAAGATTTCCTTATCAGGTATTTGGAGAGGATGTGAATTCCAGTCTAAGTGAGTTGATTCGGTGGGAGGAAAAAAAGATAAATAGATTACAACATAGGTTCTATTCCAGCCGAATAAGAAATGAGTCTAGTGGAATTATAAAAAAATAAAATTGAGTTTGAACTTTACAATTAATACTTACTTTTTACAAATAAGTCCTTTTCTATTTCTTAATTAACAAATTCTCATCCTATGAAGAGGTGGAATAAGATGAATTAATTTTTTTTTAAAAGATAAATTTGTCTCATTTATTAAAATATTATTTCACACTTCCATGTCCAATCCAACAAACTAAAAAAAGCTTGGAATTCTATTCGGAATTTTACTTTTCCTCTATCTCCTGTATCTGTTCACTATTCCATCTACAGCCGAACAGGCCTACTGTCTGTTCCACTGTCTTTTACTCGCTTCCATTATAGTCTTCTAGCTTTGCGGAATGCGCACCTAGTGAATTGTTTTTTTGCAACTTTCGAAGCAACCTAGATTTGACGATGCCTATGTTTGTTGAAGTGATTTCTCAAAAGTATATAGCATATTTTGATCAACTGATAAAACAGTAAGAATTTTGAAATCTAAGAATTCTATCCACACGCTTTTCTCAGCATGATATAACTTGACAACTCTTTATATCTCTCGTCCCTTCCTCCAAATATCTAATTGTTCACGAGCTTCCCAAAGCTCGTATTATATGAATTCTGGCCATCTTACAAATTGGCACGTGGCTTTCTTCTACAGAAATAAGGTACAATATTTGATAAAACCATAAGTTTCTTGCTTTAACGCCTTTGACGATCTACCATTTGTGTTGTGCTGGACATTATTTCACTACGTGGATAAATAATCCTTGGCTCAAATTAAGCAGAACTAAGTTGACTTTTATATTCTTTCGATAAACGGCCTTTAAAATATGTTTCTAAATTCAGTTCCCAAAATTATGCAAAAATCGATGGGCCGTGGCCCGGAGGGGACTAAATTCTATTGGGCCACGTTACTATACCCGCACAGCACTCAGAGGTTTCAGGCTCTCAGCAAAAGAGGATAGACAGGCTTCAATGATTACGCTTAAATACGAGAGAAAAGCAGCGAAAAATAAGAAAAGCTTGCGAAAAATAGAAAAAAATAGAAACAGCCACAACACAACCCTCCCTCTCTCGCTCGCCCCCCTCGAGAGAAGACAATAGAGACGTAAGCAAGAGAGAGAAAACAGAGAAAGAAAGAGAGAGATAGAGAGAGGACACAACACCTCCTTTACATTATTCCCCTTTTTCTCTCAGAATCTCTCTCAGTTTCCCCCCTCAACTATCAATTCATCAGTTGTTAGCACAAATCGGGTGAAGCCATGGGCATATAAGGCGTTTAAATCTTCGTCTTTGGATGATCTCTCCTTGGATCCGTACAGTTGCGAGATGAATCCGAAGGCGGCGGACGTGGCTGAATGTGGGCCGTCTGATTCGCCGCCCCTGCCGCTCGATTGGAGGTTCTCCCAGGTCTTTGGCGAGCGTACGGCTGGAGAAGAAGTACAGGAAGGTACCTATATTCCTTTCCATTGTCAGAATTATTTGAGATCCGCAGCATCTTTTTTGGTTGAAATTAATTTTTCCGAGAGTGCTTTCTAGGTTGTTTTTTATTGGCTTGAAAATTTACGCTGATATGATTGGATGCAATTTGAATCTTGAGAGAGAAGCTACGGTGATCTGTAAATTTGGAGAATTTGTAACTTCTAAATTGACAGACTAGTTAGTGGATAGATGCATATTGTTTGGAACTTGTGTTGACTTGGGTTTGCTAGCTAGATTCCTTGTAGTGAACTCGACTTGAGATAATCTAGTGGACTTGAGTTGAGATAACCCGTGTAAATTCACAGGATAGTTGTTCAACAGTGTTGGCATGAAATTGTAAGTTTCTTATACATAAGGCAATGGTCATATTAGCTATAAATTGTAAGTTTGATATATTAGTAAGCTGATTATGTTTTCATGATGGGATCAAAGGTTGTTTTTCATTAGGTAATGGTTAGATTTATATAGTCCCAATGTTCATCTAAATTTTTTTATGTAAACTCTCTTATGTAAGAAAACTTTTGGTGTGGTGAATAGGGAAAAAACAGCAAAATAATTTTCTCAACTGAGTTTAGTGAATTTGGCTGCATGACACTGACTACTGAATTAATTTCTAAACTCATAATTGGTTTCTGTTGAATGAAATTGGTGGGGGGATACTCCAATTTCTTCACAAAAAAAGTTTCTTAACTCGTAATTTGGTTTGCATTCAATTATGGATGTGACTGCTATTTATGGTACGTTTGGATGAAACAAAGAATGGAGCTAATCTCAAGTTTGAGAATAGTAGCTAACCCAACTTTTGGTTGGGTTAGTAGAATAGTGAGCTAATCCATATAAGACAAACAAAGAATAGTGGGTTAGTGCTATTCTTGTTCCATCCAAACATCGAATAGCTCAAAAGAATAGTGCTATTCTCCGGTTAGTGTTATTCTTGCTCCATCGAATAGCTCAAAAGAATGATGAGTTATCAACATAATTTTTATTTTTGGGCCTGCTTGTTGGTACAACCAGTACTATGTGTGTTTATTGTCTGATACGTGGATGATCTACCCTAGATTCCATGCATGCAACAAGAGAGAAGCGGATAAAAGAGTTTCATTTGCTACATTTGAAAAGGAACAGTTGCAATTAGTTTATTGTTGTTTTTTCTCTTTGCATTTATATATTGTCTGATACATGTAAGATAAAGAAGGGGATGAAAGAATTCATTTGGTTCCTTGAAAGAGGGACACTTGTGATTCTCCTGTTTCTTCCGAAGTAATTTGGTGCATTAGTCAGTTGTCGTTTTCCACTTTGCAATTTGTCGGTTATAAATTGATGCTTGACCAATCAATTTCTGTGACAAAATCTCTGAATTTCCTTTCTCAATCATTCACGTGCAATCATTACGAGTGCCTTTTATTTATTTTATCATTCAAAGCTGATCAATGCTGCATCATGTTGCAAAACAGAGCTATGTGAGTGTGCATTTCATTTTTAAAAGCTTGCTTTTACAATTATTGTACTGCCAAATTCAACAACACAGCTGATCATTACAAGTGCCTTTTATTTTGTGAAAAAAGGCCATCTCGGTGGCAAAAGCAATGCAAGCTTGTGTGTGCTCTTGTAGAACTATAACATGCATATAGTCAAGTTCCAAAACAGCTGCTTTAGATAACCTAAGAATGCAGTTTCACAATTATAATTATGCTATTGTTTTGACATCTTTTGACTTTTATAAGTAAATGATTGCATGTCTTACTTTATTCCTTATTTTTATCTTTTGACGCAGTTGACATAATATCTGCAATAGAGTTCGACAAATCTGGTGACCATCTTGCCACTGGAGACCGAGGTGGCCGTGTGGTCTTGTTTGAAAGGACCGATAATTTCAGGGATGTAAGTGTGACATTACTTCACAATTCTAATTTATTTTATCATGTCATCAATGAAGTGCAGAGTTATCCATAGAAGAAAGATTTGGCACGTGGCTCCAAAATACTGTAATATCTTATTGTTTACCCTTGGAAATCGAGATTTACCTCCAATACCTATTCACCTTAGGAAGTATCCGACCAATCTTTCCAATCCTACATCAAGAGCACCTAAAATGTCCTTTAATCCAAATAGCATGGCACCAAATATCCTTTCTCCCAATTATGTGGTTGGAAACAGATGGGGAAGAGTAATTTCGGGCCTTTTCCAAAGATAATTCTTCTTTTTAGTGCGAACATATCCCATGTTTCTTTGGGTGCATGATTTTGTGGGGCAGGGGGGGCACTGCCCCACAACTTAATAATTTGCAAAATTATGCTTACCTTTGATATGGGTTTTTATAAAAAATAGGTTGAAAGATATGCTTGTTATTCAGAATAATTGTAAGATTATCATTCTATGGAATTTCCTGTCTCTGCTTCTGTTTATGTGCAGGTTTAATATATATATATATATATATTTTTTTTTTGTTTTCGTTTTGTTCTATAGAATGAAGATAGAAGGGAATTGGAGAGGCAAGATTATTCAACCAATAGACATCCTGAATTCCGTTACAAGACGGAATTTCAGAGCCATGAACCTGAGGTACTCCTTTAGTACTAATTTTTAAATCATACCTCAGCACAATGACTAAAATGCAAGAGCATCTGTGTGTTACAATTATCCTGAGACTTCACTGTAGTTAACATTCTTCATAATTGATAATTTGCATAAATGCCCAAGCTTTTTACGGACATAAATGCTTGGATACCTTCATGTTTCTTACATAACTACATCCTGATATTTGAAATTGTCAGCGACCTCATAATTTGTATTTGCATGCATCCCCTCAAATAGTCATAAGTGCCCGACTTATGCCGACTCCCCCCTCAGTTGGACAACCTTATATCCAGACAGTGTGTGGAATTCTCACTGGACCTCATACTTTGATACTTGCACGGGTGCAACCTCATATAGGATTGTAGCATTTGTGCTTGTCACTTTGGGTTAAGAAGAGATGGATTTAACTTGTCGATCTTTAGTATCATCATACGTAATACTATGCATTTGCTAATGACAAAATGTGAAGTCATTTAATGCATGGCTTTGCTGCACATCAAACAATATGAAATTTTAGGTTGTCTGTGATTATCAATACTATCAAATGATACTTAAATTATACAAAATTTTATAGGTAAGCTGTCTATATGCTCAACATTCCTACAAACAATTATTTTAAATGATCCTAATTTTTCCCTATTTTGCCCATTTGAAGTTGAATTGATCTTTGTTTTGTTTATTACCTTGTATACCCTGACGGCTTCTGTCAGATCAACTTCCCTCATAATGTATGGTTAGCTAATCCCCCTTCAGGAAAAGTCAGGATATGATTAAGCACTTGGGCATTTATGCTAATGTCTTTTTAGGAAAAGATGGACATGTAAGAGTTATCCTTACAGGTGATGTGATGCACATTTAGGATATTAATCAATTATTGTTCGGTAAAGATTTAATTTTATATGCTTTTTGTGGGATTAAACTTTGTTTTCAGTTTGACTATCTGAAAAGTTTGGAAATAGAAGAGAAAATCAACAAGATTAGATGGTGCCAGACAGCTAACAATGCACTCTTCCTCCTTTCTACAAATGACAAAACCATCAAATACTGGAAGGTTTGTGTTAATTTTGGGATTTCGTTGTTTGAAAAAAGAGAGATGTGCATCTAAGGCCTAATGTGAGCCTAGTTAAATCGTGGAGTTAAAGTGTGAATTAAGCCTGAATGGTATGCTACCTTTTAAAAAATATTCATGAAATTGAAGCTTGTCCTATGTCAAGCAATTGTTCATATCCAACCGGTGCATTAAGCCTCAGAAGAATGGTTTTTGTATCAACCCTCCAATTTTTTTTATTCCAAAAAAGACAAATAAATAAGAGTACGAAATAAAAAAGGCAAAAAGAAAGTGTCAGCTGACCATTACAACAGATCTAGTTGTTTGAAAAAAAAAAAGAGATGTGCATCTAAGGCCTAATTGAACCTAGTTAAATCGTGGAGTTAAGTGTGAATTAAGCCTGAATGGTATGGTACCTTTTCAAAAATATTCATGAAATTGAAGCTTGTCCTATGTCAAGCCATTGTTCATACCCAATCGGTGCATTAAGCCTCAGCAGAGTGGTTTTTGTATCAACCCTCAATTTTTTTTTAATCCAAAAAAGACAAATAAATAAGAGTAAGAAATAAAAAAGGTGAAAAGAAAGTGTCAGCTGACCATTACAACAGATCTAGTTGTCAATCTTTGGTCATATGTTTCCATTTATATATGTAATATTGTTTTATCGTTTTGTACTATAGGTACAAGAAAAGAAGGTGAAGCGGGTCGCAATTATGAACATGGATTCAACCCAAAATGGAGGTGGCGGGTCAGCTTCCAGCTCTAGAGCCATGTCTCCCCTACCGAATGGTGGATCCTATGATCCATCATTTCCTCCAGGGGGGCTTCCTTCCTTGCGCTTGCCTGTGGTAGTTGCATTTTACCTGAAACAAATTTAGTCCTTTGACAAACTGAACCTTAATTTAAACTGTGCAAGTTTTGCAAACAACTGCAGCTTATACCAACTTTACGGGTGATTATATTAACACTACTTATCTTTTTATTAACACAACATTATCTAAATATTTTGATATATGGACAATTTTACCCTTCATTAATTATTTCCTTTAAAAACCGTTTCTCTCTCATACTTTAAAAGTTATGTTTATAAAATATGTTATTTTATTTGAATATGTTTCTCTCATACATTGATTTTCTTTCCTTAAAAGTTAGATTTATAAAATAGATAAATAGTTTGCCGTATTCGTTATTTGTATATCATTACATTTTTAAGGTTTTTAAAGAGAATACAAGAGTGGAGATATTATTATATTATGAAAATTTATCAACACTGTATATATCGATTTATTTTACCCAGCTCCACAAATTTTATTGACAATCTATTTTATAAAAAAAATATTTTGACAATTTACTTTTAATCTTATTTTCACAAAAATCATTAAAGAAAATAACACGATTACTTCTATAAATTAAACATGAATTGATCATAGAAAAGCATATTGAATGCAAATTATCATGACTAATTTTGACAATCGACTTAAGATTAATTTTTTTAAATAACAATACAATTTAACACTACAATAAAAAAATTGCATCAATCATGCTAAAAAAGAATAAGGTAAATACATACCTTGACTTGACTACTTGAATTGTAATTGATGTATTCTCTTTTGTAAATTATTTAGCTTTATTTCTATGAGTTTAATCCATAAGTTAAAATGAATGGGAACGTGCTCAAGTAAAATGAACTATATTCCTAACATGTTTCTGCGATGCACAATATTGAGTTGGTCCAAAAATTTCTTTCATATATAATGCAAAATCAGAATAAAGGAAAGACTATCTGGCAATTATGGAAATAAAATAATTAATAAATGATTACAATATATATTACATTATGAAAAGATATGGAAGCTAGAAAAATATTTGAAGAGGGTTGAAATTGTCCATACATTTAAATTTTAAAAAATATTGTTTTAATAAAAAGATTAGTAGTGTTAAGATGCCTACCCCAACTTTACCTCAATTATAACAACTATGCCTCGATCTCAATAGGAAGGTCCAATAACTCTCATTTGTTCAGCTATGTGTTACTTAAGCCTCCATTTTACTTGCATTGGTATCAGTCTTCTTCGTCCCTCCTGTAGGAATTACTTGTTATATTTCCTTGGTAATTGAACATGGACCGAGGAATTTTCAGTCAATTGCCCCAAGCAACTCTCAATTTCTGATGAAAATTTTGGTTCTTACTTGTTTCTGACCATATAAGTTATATTTTGATGACTACATGTACTAATTGTTGAATCCTTTTGATTGTTGCTTTTGTTCATACTAATTTTTAATCTTGATGATCTTTTATTATAAAACTTAGGTGACAAACCAAGAGTCAAACCTTGTTGCCAGATGCCGCCGTGTATATGCCCATGCTCATGATTATCACATTAACTCTGTTTCAAATAATAGGTATATTTCTAGTTCTTAATATACACTGTATGTGTTGTGCTTCTTTTTTAGTTTGATTTATTTTTTTGGTTTTTTATGAACCTATAGACGGAATTGCAATATTTTTTTGGGGGTTGACATTTAACTTTGTATTTGTGTTTAATATTTCTTTTCAGTTTGTGGTTTATTTTATTCATTCTAATTTGCAGTGATGGTGAAACATTCATATCTGCTGATGATCTGAGAATTAATTTGTGGAATTTGGAAATTAGCAACCAGAGCTTTAACATTGTTGATGTAAAACCTGCAAATATGGAGGACCTCACTGGTACTTCTTATTCTCAAATTATTTTACAAATTGTTGAAATAACATATTTATTGCAGAAAGGGCCTGTTTTATGGAAAATTCACCATCTCATTGGAGAAGTTTAGTGTGCTATCAGCTGATTAAGTATGGAATCTCAAGTAGTTTATTTTTATTAGATGCTACTGAAAAGATTGGAGTGCTCATATGATGTAGAGAGTCTTAATTGAAAGCAGTTGCCATTTAAAATTTGAAAAATACATTAAAGTTAGGCCTAAATTGAGGGGGGGGCGGGGATTATGAACAAAGATTGCAGGCGATACCCCATTTCAAAAGAAGGCAATTCAATTAAAAAGGGGATGCATATGTCAAGTGTAATAACCAAAGACAAATTGATTAAAAAAACGGGTAAACTGAGACAAAAGGGTCACTACTAATACTACTAAACTGACTTCCTTTACTGCATTGAAAATTTTCAGAGGTGATAACATGTGCTGAGTTCCACCCTACCCATTGCAATACGCTTGCCTATAGTAGCTCCAAGGGCTCCATCCGCCTCCTTGACCTTAGACAATCGGCTCTATTGGATAACCACTCTAAGTTGTTAGTCTGCTCGACTCAATAATTAATACACAATAACACAAACAACTACGACAATGGACAAAACGGTTATCAAATTAAAAGAAAAAAAAAGGAAAATTGCAGATATGTTTTCTATAGTATAGATAGGTTGTTTATCAAATTCAGTGCAATTTGGGAATTGTTTGGTGTCTGATCAAAGATCAATTGTTGATTAAATGGAGTTGTTATTTTTTTTCTTCTTATTATTTGTATTATTATTACTACTACTACCACTACTTTATGAAACCACTTGTGATTTTCAGTCGATTTTTGAATTCCAATAAACCAATACATGACCTATCTAAACTATAAAGAAGATATCTGTAATTTTCCTTCTTGTTATTTTGATAACTGTAAGGTTGGTTGCCACAGTTGTCAAACAAACTTGCTGCCAATATAACCTATCCTAACCTCATACCGATGTGACCTGAATTGATTGTTTATGGGATGTTTTACGATCTTCTTAAATGTGGTTAGTATTAGGTATGCCTCACTTCGTCCAATTTGTTTAAGAATGTTTTTCCCCTTTGCTTCATCATTTCTGTCAAGATTAAACGACCAGTTGGGTTACTGTTATTTGTGAAGCAAATGAGGAATGCATTTCTGGATTTTGCAGGTGTATACACAACCTTTTGCACCTCCACACAAACACAACATTGGACATAAGAGTAACTAGAGGATTACAATTATCTAAAATTTTGAAGTATCGTGAAAAATTAATTCAATTTCTAAATTTTTGATAGGTTTGAGGAGCACGAGGCTCCTGGGACAAGATCTTTTTTCACTGAAATAATTGCCTCGATTTCAGACATTAAGTTTGCCAGGGATGGGAGACATATCCTCAGCCGTGACTATATGACTCTCAAGGTTCTTTTTTTTTTGTTGCTGTTGTTGTTGTCTTCCTTACTGCCTTCTTTCCTAGGTAACCATACAATGGGTTAAACAATTGTCTCCCTTATTTAAGAGTGACAAGACTAGCTTTGGAATTTGCAAACGCAATTGCTTCACCAGCATCTTGTCACTCTTTTGCATCTCGCAGTGTAGTTTTGGTTGATAACTTGCTAGGGAAGTTAGAAAATAATGGCATATCTAACATTTGTATCCAAAAAAACTGCTTTGACGTTATATGATTTTTTTAGTGTGAAAAGATTTTCTCTTTGTGCACCAGCTGTGGGATATAAACATGGATTCAGGCCCGGTTGCGACCTTCCAGGTCCATGAGTATTTAAGGCCCAAGGTAAGAAGTTCTCGTATTTATACATTGGTTTGCATCAATAACAATTCAATTTGGTTAATTATTGTTTTTTATACTTCTCTAGCTGTGTGATCTGTATGAGAACGATTCAATCTTTGATAAATTCGAGTGTTGTCTGAGTGGAGACGGGCTTCGGGTTGCTACTGGTTCTTACAGGTAAATGCATTCTTCGGCCTTCTGGTACATCTGTATGTATGTCCAATGAATTATACAAATTGTGGTGCTAGAGATGGCAAAGACATGCCAGATTGGCTGGGGTCCAAGTCTGGCTCTGATCTGAGTTGGGTTCAGAAAAAAGTATTAAATAAGCTTAAATCCCTGTGCACCTACATACAGAGTGAATGCGAGTAGACAAGTAATCACTTATCAATGAAATGAAAACCCAATAAAATTGAACCGGCAGTTTTTGATGGTCCTTGGTATTATTATGTTTATATATATAGAGAGAGAGAGTGACTAATGTGCATTCGTATGCACATGGCTCGATATGCATACGGTCCAAATTTGAAATTTTAAAATCCAAAACGTCGATCCGAACCGTTCATCTTGTTCTCCATATTAATATGTGCTTGGAGACCAAATTTTACATTTTTCTGAAATTTTTTACTATTTATTAAGCCACTTTGAAAATTGTTGATCCAACGGTGGCTTAACAAAACAGTAAAATCAGCTGCCACCGTTGGATCATTAATTTTCAAAGTGGCTTAATAAATAGTAAAAAAATTCAGAAAAATGTAAAATTTGGTCTCCAAGCACATATTAATATGGAGAACAAGATGAACGGTTCGGATCAACGTTTTGGATTTTAAAATTTCAAATTTGGACCGTATGCATATCGAGCCATGTGCATACGAATGCACATTAGTCACTCTCTCTGTCTATATATATATATAATTTTCTGAAAGAGGTCAATAAATATTTAGTTGAATGTTTGTTTCAGCAATCTTTTCCGAGTATTTGGTTGCTCTCCTGGAAGCACAGAGGCAACAACCTTAGAAGCAAGCAGAAACCCAATGAGGTGACTTTCCTATAATAATCGTATATTTTATTTTCAGAGCTTTGAATTGCACGATGTATGTGTAAAATACTAAAAATAGAAAAGCAATAATTAAAAATCTTTTTTTTTTATTGCTCGCTTAGTAGGTTTGCCCCCTAGTTGTTTTATTTTTGAGCTGGACTGTGAGGTTTGGATGTTTATTAAACCTTAGTGAAGAGTTAATTAAGCAATCTACACACCAAAAGTCAAACAAAATACTAGAGAAAAACAAAACAAACAGAATGCTAAAATCAAGGTCAATTAGTGTATAGGCTGTGTTGGCAGAGTCGTTCATTATACATTGGCCGTTAGGCACACAATATTGTGTGATTTTCTTTCTTGTGGGGACTAGATGCTGGATGAATTTTCCTTTTTCTAATACATGATGGATTAACAGGCGTCAGGTTCAGAATGCTACACGGCCAGCAAGATCTTTGATGACTCGGGTTGTCAGAAGAGGCATGTGTTTCTATACTTTTCAATTGCTGTAATATTATTTTTAAACTTTAAAAATAGGGTACTGAAATCAGTGATGGTTGAAGGAGTAACAAAAATGGTAGGGTGATTAACTGGCCAGCTGGTGCATACTGGTAATTATCTTGGTGGAGTACCTGACCTTCCGTTTATGGTATTGGCATATGGTGGGGTAATCCTTGAGTTGGCTTAATTATTTGAAGGTGTTAAAGAATCAGGAGGATTAAAGCTGATATGGGTCTAATCTCACTAAAGGGGGAAAAAGTTATTGAGTCAGCTTAAACAACAAATTTCAACTATTTATCAAGATTTACCTCATGAGTTTATTTGTATAAAAGATCAAGAGGTGAAAATGAATTATTTTAACGTATCTAGTTCTTAAGAATTTTTTACTTCTTGATCTTAATGCAAAACTAGTTTGAAAAATAAAAAATTAAGAATGTAATGCTTGACTCATGAGTAACATCAAATTCAACGGTTCAATTTCATCATTTGAAGCCAATCTACTGATGGTTTTGAGGCTAGGATAACAAATACCCTTGGTGATAGCTTCACTCTATTTTCATGTAACCCCCAACCTATGAATGTGAGAAAGGTATATGTCCTATTCTGTTTTACAAGAACTCCCCAACGTATTAAACAAGTAATTTTTGCTCCAATCAAATTTAAGCTGAAATCAAGCAAGGTATATCTGTCTCGATTATACTCCTAAATGATTGAACAAAATTATTTCTTTACTTCAATCGTTATCTGTTAGCATTTTTTAAACTACTGGGTGTCAGCTGCGAAGGACCAAAAATTTACTGTTTATTCTGGCTAAACTATGTATTGTTTCTTATATGATGAAATACTGGGCTTTGTTTGCAATATTCCTTTTTTGTGTATAACACTACTCACTAATGAAACAGGTGCAGAGAGTCCTGGAGCTGATGTCAATGGGAATGCATATGATTTCACAACCAAGCTACTCCATCTGGCATGGCATCCAACTGAAAATTCAATTGCATGTGCTGCAGCCAATAGTTTGTACATGTATTATGCTTAGAAACCCCCCCTACCCCCCTCCAATCTCATACGGTAAAAAATATTTTGGTGGTTTAATTCTGTGTGCTTAAAACTTACTTGACAAAGAATATACCTTTCGTTGTTGGTCGGTTGGTTTTTTGGGGTGGGAGCTTAGTTTGGGGGAGGGGAAGGAGGGGGTAGGGTGGGTTGCAGCTGTTGTTAATGTTGTTCAGTTTAGATGCGGGCCCCTGAAAGCTTGGCAATCCCTTCCAATTCTTTATTAAATGTGCAAATTATTTGATAAAAACCAAGCGAGGTGGGAAGTATATGATTGTAGCTCTCATACAGTCAGTGGTATCGATAGCGGTTTTGCAACCTTTTAACTTCAGACATGGAGATAGAGAAGTTCTTCTTTGGTTTTTGGGTATTTTCTTTTTTATCCTAGCTAATCTGTGTTTAAAAAAGGGGATGGCTAATTTGCTTGAAGGGGTGTGTAAGAGTATATATATTCTTTCTCTTTGATTTGTACTAATCAGTGTTGCCAGAATCATTGAAAGATAATCTATTATGTTTCTAGGGGACCAATATGTTGTTCGTTTCTCTTTTAAGCTTTGCATCTGCGTAGTTAATTTGAAGATTGTTATTCGTCTATTACTCTTGCAATTACCATCTGAAGCTGCACTTTTGGTAGAGTACTTGAGATCCTAGCTGTTTCAATTCAAACTCTTAAAAATGAAAAGCCTATGCACAGGTGTCATAGATTTGGTGATCCCAGTATCCCACCACCTATTTTCCATGCATTGGTGAATCAAACAGTGTTCGTTTTGCATTCATTAGCACTAGCAAAGAAAATACAAATACTGTATGGATAGTATATATTATCAAAAATGTTACGTGACCTGTGCTGGGTCGTCGGAGGTGGCCAACCTGAGAAAACGCCCAAACTGTTAGCATTGCATTCGTACGCAGAGTGGTACGGCTGTAGGCACTTCTTTTTCTTTCTAAACGAGACTGGCCGACGGTGTTTATCTTTAAAAAAACAATAGGAAAGAAACGTGTATATAAAGATTAAAGAACGACATTGTCGAAGGTGCAGGAAACAAGGTACTGACATAATTTGTTGATCTAGAGTTTCAACATTTCCATTACCAAGAATCAAGGGAGTAAGAGACAGTTGTGTATGGCACGTTGCAAATATTCAACCATTCTCGTCGGAACTATTTCTCGTAAGAATGACGTTGTCATGCTACCCCTTCACGACAAGGGTGTAATGGAGTAGTACGGTTTAAGAAGAAATTGAAGTATCATTAAATAACGTCTTTTAAGCGGCAGTGCTCTAGAATTATTTTCAATTGATGTTACACTAATGACGTTGGGATCCAGAAAATCCTTCAAGCAGCAATCGCACCAAAGCAACAATCTTTTGGGAGCATTTTCAAGTTTGGTGACCAGCTGAGTTTGGTCCTAGGGACATCTGATACTATAAGATTATCGAGCTTTCCTATGTTTTGTGGTAGCATCCTAAGACTCAAGTTATATACAAGCTTTTTCTTTTTGGGTGGACAAGCTTTCCGAGTGATTCGCTCCGCCTGGTTTTCAAAACCTTCAAGTAATTTTGAAACATTGGAGAATGATTCTCCATTAATTTTTCAACCTCTTAGTAATATACACAACAAGAGAATGATTCTCTTTTTTGCTGTGTAACCAATGATAACAAGGCAATCTCCTTTTCTCTGCTAAAAATGCACTACTTGCTTGCATGCCAAGCAGCCGGTCGGAGTTGGACAGGTAGAGAGTCAAAAGATTCAATATAGAGAAATCGATCATTATTTAAAAAATTAAAGAAAACAATAGAGAAAAACAAATTATCCCAGAAAGACAAATGCATGCATTCTATATCAATCTTTTTTTAGTGTCACTAGACATATTTTAGAGAACATAACACAGAACTTAAATGTGTAGTTACGTCATGTCGTATTGGCACGAAATTCTTTAGTCACTATGCACATTGAATTATAAATAGAAATATGCCGGATGTGCCCAATAGATTTGGTTCCGTTCCCAAGGCAGGTTCAATGCTATATTACTCCAATGACTGAGAAATTTGAAAATTAACCCTTTAAATTTTTTTTTTTTTTTGGAAAGAAATAATGAATGAAGCATTTCAAGTTGGTGGCCTGTCAGAAGTGACTAGTGAGTCCCCATTGACTGCTAGACAAAGCGATGATAATCGGGTCGTAGTTTTTCTAGACCGTCCGATCAAACTAAAATGGTTCAGTAAGACAGTAACATCATTATTCAAGAAGATTTTTTTTAATTTAGTTTGAACTGTCCATTTCTTATTGATGGTCAATGTATATAGTTTTATGTCGTCAAATATGCAGTTGCTTGATCGTTGTTACCAATTTGTAGAACTTGGTTGAAACCAAATTCAAGCTTCATTGAAAGGGATTTGCTGCACGGATCAGAGAAGCTCTAATATATTTATAATCATAGTTATTAAATAACTAGCTATAGATGCACTATATAGTTTTTTTAAACCTTAAAAACTATAATTTCATCAACTATTTTCTATGCTATAGCATTTTTTTAGACTTTTCGTGATGACGCAATAATTATTATTTTAAACCTTAATTGATATTTATGCTATCCAACAAATTCATATCAAACTCTTTGCTCTAATAAATCAGACAACTAAGGATGCACTGCGAACTTTGTAGCATAATCGGGTACGTTTGGATGAAAGCTAGAATAGTGAAATTTGAGAATAGTAAATAAGAATAGAGAAAAAATAGTGATTTTTAAATTAGTGTGAAAATGTTGCTATTCAGATTAGTAAAAATGTTATTTGGATTGTACATTTGAAATAGTAAATAGTTGTAACTGATAAATAATAGTATTAAAAGATGCTAATTAAGATAAAATATAGACAAGTAGGGTCTTAAATAAATTGTCACAACGTGAAGATAACATAAAGTAGTGTTAATTTGTCATTTCAAAAATGTGTCGACGAAAGTCCAAAAAAAAATCATTTTTCCCTCTTCACATTTTTGAATAATAGTTATTGTAACATTTACAAAGAATAAAGAATAACAGCTATTCTAACTATTTCAAATAACAAAAATGTTGTTTGGATACACATTTCTATTCCAAATAGCCGCTATTCTAAAATAGTCTCTATTCTTGACACAACCAAACATACTCTTAGGTTACATCTAAACAATAGTGCTTGGGTGACAGACAGTCCGAATGAAAATTCAAGTCATATTATCTATATACATATTCAAATGAGGCTATGTTAATGTGAATATTACCGATTGGGGCGTACAATAAATTCATATTTTTATTTTTAAATTTCAAACAGCAAATTCAAACTATTAAGTATATTTCATATAGAAATGAACTAGACAACGAATTTTACATTCCTTTAAAATCTTTTCTTATTATTTTCAGATAGATCATTGATAGAAAATCACTACTTTCGGTGGTCCAAAACTTTTAGATCAAGATTTTAATTCATATCTATCAAATTTAATTTAATATGTTTTCATTTGTTTAGAAGTCAAAAGGTTAAAATCTGAAACGTTTACCTCTTCGTGATGGGATTACCTTGGTTGCTTCGTGATGGGATTGACAACATACCGAGTCAGACCAAACTCCAAAGTTATCCGGAAAAATTAGAACATATGTTCACAACGTTAGAGGGTTTTTTTTTTCTTTTTTCTAAATATCTCACACACGGTACCATACAAGAATTAGCATGGTACAGCCATGGTTACCAGAATGGGAGCGGATCAAACATACAGGAATGGAATCAACTGATCTAATTTTTTCCAAAAAACTAATACTAAAATATACTTTTCTTAAAATGTAAAATGTTAGGAATACAAGAAATTGATCTCCATATTTTTTTGTAAAATTTTATATTATTGGCTCTTATTCTTTAAAAAAAAATTGTATAATTTGAGAGATTTCTAGCATTTTAGAATATTTTTAATAAAAAAAATCAAAAGCTCAAATGTACCACTTTTTATTTTATATTATCTCTCTCACTCACCATTCTTATTAAAAAAAAAAATTAACCCGTATTTCATGAATTCCTGGCTGTCCCACTACAGAAGAAGGAAAATTATGTATTAGCAACCTTTGATTTATTAACTAACAATAATGTAAGCTTAGGGGGCTTAAGTTATACATACAAATCAGGAATTTAATGAATTAATCAATCATAAACTCCAAGTCTCCAACCACGTCTTCCGTGGGTCAGCTATTGTTTCATTTAAAGGAGCCATGAGGAAAAGACATTACTATTTTTTTGTTAGATGAAGACAGCTGGGAATCAAATCCGTCGCTATTCCTTTTTCCGTGAACAATAATCATGCTATCTTTGTTTTTTCAAATTCAACCATTCAACTTTTTTCGAGAACGAATCTCAAAACAATTTTTTTCAAAACTTTTATGTACACACATTTAAAAACAATTCAATAATTAAATTTAAAAAAGCAAAGATTGCAACAATATTCATGAATAACATCAGATTTTGATCCTCCCAACAACTGACAGATTTTGAATTTGACCCTATACTACGTCTCGCACAGCATCCTAATCCTAATGTCAAATAACCTAATACACCTACAACTAAACTTTTGCATTCATGTACCAATCCATATAACATCACTTTCAGACCAACGACAAATGCATTTTATATATAAACATTTGATAAGAACGATAGAGCTTAGAGTGTACGGAATTAACGAATAGTTTGACAAAGAGGCGACAGAGCTTAAAATGGGGTAAGCATATGATCCCATTCAACTGACAAATGGCCAATATGAGACCAACCACTGAACCACAAGCGAATTTTGTCAAAGATAATACAGTAATTCCGCAAATATAAAGAGCTTATTCCACACTATTTACTCTCCAGTAAAATATAAATTTAAGAAGAAAAAAAAAAACGAGCGATACAGACACATGGACCTACCATCATCAAAATTCATCTTAGAATAATACTTACAATCAAGCGAATCATGATACTGAGAAACAAAACACACTTTTCCAATATATTACACAGATTTAGATCTTCCTTAACTAATTACCAAGATAATACTGAGTAATAACTTGAAACAAAGAAGAGAAACTATCTAACTATCCATCCAGTTCAGTCAAATATTCAATGAAGCAAGTACACTACATTTTGAACACATTACCGGAACAAGTGGCATTACGATTTCTCAAGAAACACACAAAATGTCATCTAAAATGCCTCAAATTAGCATATCAGGAATTCACCACAACAAAATTCCCACCTCGGTATCTTAACTTCAGAAAACACAAAAAAGAGTTGCTGAAATTTATTAGCCACACAGAATCCATTGAAACCAGCTAATCATCTAACTATACCTGACAAACTAAAAACAGAGAACGAATTCTCTGTACTCTGTCCTTCCCTTGTTTCATTTCCTTCTCTCACTGGAATGTGGGACCAGGAGTGTAAATAGACAAATCAGCCCAACTTCCGGGCCACAACGCCTCATTCCCGCCACTATCCACAGAAGAGGTCACCTCTCCGGTTCCGAGTCCACCCAGGAAACCTCCATTAGTAAAATTACCAAAATGCCCATTAGACGCCAAAAGAGAACTGAAGCTCCCCAAACCGCAATCAAGTAACAGGGGATGATCAGGCTCCACAGACGACAGGCTCTGTGGGGCAGATGACACATGTACGGTCTTGGATGGGCGCTTGGAGTGAGCTGAGCTGGCGCGCTTGCTGTTCTTGCGTGTCCCGCCGCCGACGGGGATGTTACGAAGCGCTCCGCCTTTGGTCCAGTAGCGGCGACAGTTCTTGCAGAAGTGGCGCGGCTGAGAGAGGTTGTAGTTGTTGTAGTAGCAGAACTTGGTGTTCATGGAGTTGCACCGGGGACACTCCACAGGTGGATGTTGATCAGTCTCTAGGGTTTGGTTTGGTTTCTGATCTAGGGTTTGGTTATGGGGTTGAGCTTGGGTTTGGAGATTCTCCATGGTTTTGAATTGCTTGAAAAGGTCTGGTGTGAGAAAAGAAGATCAGAAAGGAGGGGTTAGGTTGGTTATAGAGTGGGAGAAGTGTTTGGTTGGGTCAATGAAAGGGGAAGAGAAACCATGCAGAGGTGGCAGGATGGGGAGAGGACAGAGCTATGAGAGAGAGAAAGAGAAGAGGGGAAGGGGATGTGGTGAGCAGAAATATTTGATTTGATTTTCTGAGAGACTGCAAGGTTAGGTGCAAATCTTCGTGCAGAGACCGGACTCTATCTCTCTCATCTCTCTCTTTCTCTCTCGTCTGCGCGCTAATGTTTTGTCTCTGTTCTGTTTGGACCGGGGCCGCGAGAGTACTACTGTGCATACGGCTAGAAAACTACAAGAGAATTATGTATCAAGGTACTATGTGGTAAAGCTTCTTTGGACAAACCCTGTGGGGAGTTGCTGATAGTTTGATACCTGTTTAGGTGGACCCCTACCATTTTGGATTTATCACTCGCTATAAATCTTGAATAGAGTATTCATCGCAGATGATCTGTATTATATTGTAACGAGGGACTGTAGCTTTATTCGAGGTGGGTACCTCCTCTGAAATAGTATAAGCTGGAATCCCTCTGCCGACTGTTTAAAATTTGTTGTCACTTAATTGAAAAAACAAAAAATAAAAAATAGGTAGTCTAGAATGGAAATTTTTTATCTTTAGAAATTAAAGAAAAGGTAGAGAGAGAAATGAAAGAGTTCATTATATTTTAATTAGTAGAAAGATCAGTATAATTTTTACCGATTTTAAAAATCAAAAAGTTTAGATTGGTATAAATTCTACAGATCCAAACTAGTTTATATTTTTTTCTTTTATTTTTTTTCTAATAAAATATAAATAAATTTTACAAAAATAGAAATAGTATCATGAATTTATATATAATAGAGACATTATATCTATTTTTGCAAAACTTTTTATACTTTACTAAAAATCTAATATAAAAATTCCTTCTATCTATACATCAGATTAAAAAAAATTAAGTTTAGATCTGTAGTAATTATACCAATTCAAACTTTATTATTTTTAAAATCGGTAGAAATATCTTTCTACCAATTAAAAACATAATGTATTATTTCTTTCATTTTTTTAACATTTACGGATAAAAAAATTCCGTCTAGAGTAACAATTTTATTCTGTGAGATAAAATAATATGTACAGAATGAATAAATTTATAATTTTCTACTGTGACATAATTACACTAAATGAAATTATATAATTCCATAATTATACTTAATGAAATCATATAATGACACTTACTGTGTGACAATTTTATTTTGCTAATATTTTAACTTAATTATTAGTCTCCAAGAAATTTATGTCTCGAACAAAGAATTTATATCATTTGCATTAACTCAAAAGAGAATCTTTAAAGTTAATGTATCTTAACTATTTGATTTATTTTAAAATTTATGTGGACTAGATTCACATTAATATTAAAGAGTCCTCCTATAACATTATAGGTACGAACCGAATTAACTTCGTTTGAAATCAAACGATTGAGATTTATGAGCTCCGTTGAATGCAGAAGATACCCTCGAAGTCTCAAAGAAGTCTGAAGTTCCAATAAAGTAATTGAGAGAATTTCATATATACCACTCAAAAACTATGAAATTAGATATTTCTCCTCTAAATCTTATAATTACGTATTCACCACTGACACATTTACCCATTTAATTAAAAACTGAGATTCATTAAGTTTAATCTTATATAAAATTAAACTTAATCAATTTTATATAAGATTTTACTTGCACGTAGCGTGGAACGATGGAGAAAAGAGAAAGGAGGAAGAGGAATGAGAAGGTTATTGAAGTTCCCCCTAAATAATTTGATCCCTATTCCATTCGGAGGTTATTGAACCAAGATTAATTACAGAAGAGAGAGGCGAAAGGCGGAAGTAGGGCTGTGTTGCCCAAGGGATAGGCTCGGGTTTTGAGACCTCTCTCTCACGCTCTCCTAATTTTGGTTTGGCTACGAAGGCAAGTACTGTAGCTACAATTGCAGGGAAATGCAGTTCTGGAGTAAGTGGAGCTGTCGCCTGTCGGAGCTGCTGGTGTGTTTTCAGCTACAGGATTTGGCATGAATTTGGTAGTGGCCCACTGAGTCGGTGCTACGGCGTGTCAGACCTCCACTCCCCAATGCAAAATGGACTCTCCTTGTTATTTATATTTATTCTTCTTCCTTTCATAAGATATCATTTGCGAACATTCTCTAAACTGGGACCATAACCCATAAAGTTTCTTTCCCTTGGGATGCAACGACTACATTATTATATTGATTTCAATTTAAAAGTTTGTATTGTCTTTACCTTTCTATTCTAACTACTAACAGCTATATATATTATACGGACATTTGAAATGATTATCGTAAGAAATAAAATTAAGATTGCAATTAAATAATTATAAACAAAGAGTAGGGGTAGCGTGGAAAACAAGCGACTTAGTCACAGTAATCAACGCGGGTGTTGTAAGAGCGATGGCGAATCTGTGCCGTCCACGTCTCATTGACTACAGTCATGTCCGTACACTTGTTTGACCCGAAGGGGACAAGTGGGCTCCCTTTATCAATATTATTTACTGTACCTTGTGTATTGCTTGCTCGAAGAACCAAAACCGTGATGGTGGTCTGAAAAACTAGTTTCTGGAACCCACCTTTCAGCAAGGTGGCCCATTGATCTTCGCCTGGAAAAAATTTTAGATACCATAAATACAAAATATAATTTACCAAACTAACTTTATTATTTTAATTTTTATAAAAATTATAAATACGAACTGTTATTTCAGTTCGCTACATATATTTTTTTGCGCTGAATTACCAAATCGGTCCGAAATAATTTTACAGTTTTCAGAACGGTCTGCCACAGAAAATCACTTTTTTCTAGACCGATTTGACATTTGGGTCCGATTCACGTACCAACTTGAAATTTCGATCCGATTAATTATTTCAGCTAGAGGTCAAATACCACTGGTTGAATGTAGTGGATTGAATTCGGGTAGGGTACGGGTACCTCGGGTACGGGTAGGGCGGGTAGTCGGGTAGGGCGGGTACGGGTAGGGCGGGTAGTCGGATAGGCGGGTACGGGTAGGTCGGGTACGGTTTTAAAAAAGTGTACCCTACCCGTTTCAAACCCGTGCCCGTCCCGGGTAACGGGTACGGGTACCTCGGGTACGGGTACTCGGGTAGGGCGGGTAGGGTACGGGTATTTTTTTTTTTTTTTCTTTCTGTTTTTCTTTTGGTTTTTTTTTTTCTGTTTTTTTTTCTTTTTTTTAGTTTTTTTTTCTGTTTTGTTTTTCCGTTTTTTATTTTTTTTCTGTTTTGTTTAATATTTTTTTTCTGTTTTTTTAGTTTTTTTTCTGTTTTGTTTTTCCTTTTTTTTTTCTGTTTTGTTTAATGTTTTTTTTTTCTGTTTTTTTAGTTTTTTTTCTGTTTTGTTTTCCGTTTTTTTTATTTTTTTTCTGTTTTGTTTAATGTTTTTTTTTCTGTTTTTTTTTTTGTTTTTCGTTTTTTTTACAGTGTCGTACGAATATTATTACATGTTTATAATTCGATTTTTATAATATGAATAGTTCGATATCAAATAGAGTATATATAAACATGAAATTATCAAGTCGCAACTTTATAATTTATAAATGAATAAAATTTGTACCTTATATATAAAAATTATTCGTGCGAAAATTTGTATATTTATACGGCTAAGTACAAATATATTTATTTATTTCTTTAAGCAAGTCATTTTATTTTATTTTCAAATTCTCATTCTAATTAAAACAATAAAATATAAATAAAAATATCTTAAATTAATTTATTACATTAAAAATAATTATGAATAATTTAAAAACAATAGATTAAAAAATAAAAGTTACCCTCCTCCTTTATTCCGGGCTTGGGACCGGCTATGTAAAATAACATAGGCGGAGTTCTAACTTTTTTTTTATTAGTAATTGTTCTTTAAAATGAATAATTTAAAAACTAATTGAAATGTTTAGAAATTATAATTTTAAAAATACCCATAAATATTAAAAGAGGTTAGAAAATTATACCGACACTACCTATCTAGTAGTTTGGATTCATATACCATTGTTCGCTTTCTTCCGCACCGTCTGAATCTGAATTAGCTTGGGGCTGCGGCTCGGTAACACTTTCTTCAGTATCAGCTGCGGATGATGATTCTTGATCTTGACGTTGGTTGCGCTCGTCAGCCTTAATCCAATCTTTCAAGCACACAAGTCTCTCAAAAACATGTGGACCCAATTTACTGCGTTTGTCGGAGAGGATCCTGTTCGCCGAACTAAAACAACTTTCTGAAGGGACGGTTGACACGGGTACGGCAAAGACGTCGCGGGCCATCATCGCCAGTGTTGGATAAGACCTTTGATTCCTCTTCCACCACGTCATGATGTCAACGTTTTCATTTTCGTTGCGCATATTTAAATAGCTCACTAACTCGTTTGTGGATGCGTGCGGTTCGCTATCTAACTGAAAATCTGCTAACAATCCACTACTGCTAGTGCTCCTGAAATTGGAACTATTAAAAAATAAATAAAAAATTAGTGGACAAATAATGCAGATATTATAAATAATAAAGATTAAAACAGAAATTAAAAACAGAAATTAAAAACAGAAATTAAAAAACAGAAATTAAAAACAGAAATTAAAAACAGAAAGCAAAAAACAGAAATTAAAAACAGAAATTAAAAACAGAAATTAAAAAACAGAAATTAAAAACAGAAATTAAAAAACAGAAATTAAAAAACAGAAATTAAAAAATAGAAATTAAAAATGGAAATTAAAAACGGAAATTAAAAACAGAAATTAAAAACAGAAATTAAAAACAGAAATTAAAAAACAGAAATTAAAAACATAAATTAAAAACAGAAAGCAAAAAACAGAAATTAAAAACAGAAATTAAAAACAGAAATTAAAAAACAGAAATTAAAAACAGAAATTAAAAAACAGAAATTAAAAACAGAAAGTAAAAACAGAAAGTAAAAAACAGAAAAATAAATCTAATCTATTTAAAAAAAAATCTAACATCTTTTCTAACCTATTAAAAATAAATCCAAATTTCAAAAAAAAAATCCAACATATTCAAAAAACAAATCTAATTACTTCACAAATTAAAAAAAAAATCTAACATATTAAAAGAACAAATCTAATTACGTCACAAATTTAAAAAAAAATCTAACATCTTTTCTAACCTATTAAAAATAAATCCGAATTTCAAAAAAAAAAATCTAACATATTCAAAAAACAAATCTAATTACTTCACAAATTTTAAAAAAAAATCTAACACCTTTTCTAACCTATTAAAAATAAATCCGAATTTTAAAAAAAAAATCTAACATATTCAAAAAACAAATCTAATTACTTCACAAATTTTAAAAAAAAATCTAACATCTTTTCTAACCTATTAAAAATAAATCCGAATTTCAACCGTTATAATTTTGAAAAGTCGAATATTGAGCCGCAATACAGGAGACCTCTTAGCTACCCATAGCACCGTAGTCAAGTCCTATATACATATATATATATAGAGTATGACTAACGTGCTTCCTCTAGCATACGGGCCGAAATGCTTCCGGTGAAAATTTGAAATTTCAAAATCCAAAAAGTTGATATGAACCATTCATCTCCTTCTCCATATTAATATCTGCTTGGAGACCAAATTTTACATTTTTCTGAAATTTTTTACTATTTATTAAGCCACTTTGAAAATCGCTGATCGAACGGTAGCTTCTGATTTTTACTGTTTGGTAAGCCACCGTTGGATCAGCGATTTTCAAAGTGGCTTAATAAATAGTAAAAAATTTCAGAAAAATGTAAAATTTGGTCTCCAAGCAGATATTAATATGGAGAAGGAGATGAACGGTTCAGATCAACTTTTTGAATTTTGAAATTTCAAATTTTCACCGGAAGCATTTCGGTCCGTATGCTAGAGAAAGCACGTTAGCCATACTCTATATATATAGAGAGAGAGAGAGAGAGAGATGGGCTATGGTGCATTGCAATGTATAAGCTATGGTGTGCATTGGGACATAAATCACTGATTCAAAGTCCAAATGACCGATCCAAACCGTTCATCTTGTTCTCCATATTAATATGTGCTTGGAGACCAAATTTTACATTTTTTGGAATTTTTTTACTATTTATTAAGCCACTTTGAAAATCGCTGATCCAACGGTGACTGTTTGGAACAGTAAAATCAGAAGCCACCATTGGATCAGCGATTTTCAAAGTGGCTTAATAAATAGTAAAAAAATTCCAAAAATTGTAAAATTTGGTCTCCAAGCACATATTAATATGGAGAACAAGATGAACGGTTTGAATCGGTCATTTGAACTTTGAATCAGTGATTTATGGTCCAATGCACACCATAGCCTATGCATTGCAATGTACCATAGCCCATCTCTCTCTCTCTCTCTCTATATATATATATATTTATGGATTTGGACTATTAAAACCGATCTATATATTTAAATTTGACTCATTGAGTCAGATCTTTCTATATTTATTGAAAGTCAGATACTCTTTCTGTTTCTATACGTGTGACTTTAATAATTTCTATGGATAAAAAATTTCCAGTCAATGGACATGAAATTTTGATTATACGCTAATTTTGATCAATACCACAATGAATGTATACCACAAATTTTAAACGAAGATGAATATGAAATTTAGGTGACATCACTGCAAACCTAGTAACAAAGTCCTAACTAAAAGGCTATAACAACACAGTTGAAAAAATAGTCTTGTAATAAAGTATAGTCTTCTAAAAGAAGCATGCTCTAAAAAAATCACACTTGAGGTTGAATTTCCATTTCGGTATGTGTAAAATAAACATTGGACCGAAATGGTAATTATGTCCATAAAGATTACACCAATAGTTATATTATCTTTTTTGAAAATATGTGAAACTAGTTCAGACTAATTTGATAATTTAGTACAAAAAGAAAATAGTTCAAACCGAAATAATAGTTCGATTTTTATAATTTTTGTAAGAACTAAAATAATCAAATTAGTTTTGGTAAGATATTTTTTTATTCATGGTTTCTAAAAAATATCCTTTTGCCTGTGTATTTTATTTTTCCCTTTTCGTCCCTTTTTATACTGAAATTGTTGGTATTTCTTCAATTTTTCATCTAAAGTTGTTTGTATTTGTAATCAACGAAGGAACGAATTGTTTGGCGGTTTTCTAGATGTGCAAACGGATCGGATATGGATCGAGTGGTAAAGTTATAATTGTATCAGTTTTTATTTTGAACTGTGGATACGGATTTGACATTTATTTTTTATAATATACATTAAAAGATGTATATCTAGTATTCAAATATGTATAATTAAAATTTCAAATTATATTCTTATCTGAATCTGTATGAATTTTCAGTTATTGGATATCCATATTTATTTTTTGATTATAAATCTGGATTCGAACGGATAATGTCCAATCGGCTTGCCCCGCTACTCGGGTAATCTCATTTCTGGTCATGGTCAAAATTCAATTCATACCTTTTTTATTTTTCAAATTCGTTTGTTACGGAATAGGAACGAAATTCCATTCAATATCTGAATCATTCAAAAAATAGTAAAAATACTATGTAATACAGTAAATTTAATTTTCCAACTGCATTGTTGACTTTCCGAACTAAGGAGTTAACATAAGCGATGACGAACTCAGCTTTCTTAAAAAGAAAAAGAAAAAAATCAGATATAATTTTCAGAAAATATTTAATGCTAAGATAACAAAAGCATTAATTGTTGGTTCTCCCAAAACTCAGAATGTTGCACCCGAATATCTAAAGATGCAGCGGCGGATAGACGTAGATCAAACAATAATGAAGATGCACCAGAATAATGAATCTACCAACAATAGTTTTTAACTAAAATCCAAAAAATAATAAACAATAATATTTTCTTTATAAATTTTTAGTCATGTAAATATTAGTGTTCTAAATAGTGCGCTATAGCATTCTTGGACTCTAAATGCTAAGTTACGGCATCGAAATACGCTATTTGAGATACGGACGCTACAGCGATAATAGTAGTCCGCTATAGTGCATAGCGTGTAGCGCAAATAGCGCGCGCTATGTAATACGAGCTGTTTTTCTTTTCTTTTCAATTTATATGAGCTTTAAATAAAGACTCCGATTGAATTTTAACCGTGATTTTTTTTTGCAATTGACTTACTAAGATTTATATTAAACTATTAATTATTAAATGAGAAATCTATCAAACGAAATCAAATAAGGAAACTGTAGCACGCAATGCAATATGAGCTGTTTTTTTCTTTTTCTTTTCAATTTATACAGGTTTTAAATAAAGGCTAAGATTGAATTTTAATAGCAATTTTTTTTTTGCAATTAACGTACTAAGCTTTATATTAAGCTATTAATTATTAAATGAGAGATCCATCAAACGAAATCAAACAAGGAAGCTACAGCGTGCTATGCAACATGAGTTTTTTTTTTTCTTTTCAATTTACATGAGCTTTAAATAAAGATATTTCTTGAAGTAACAAAATAATACTTACTCTATGGCACTTTGAATATTTTGAATAGATTAAGATTGTTAATTATGCCATGATGTCTAGGTTATTTTGAAATTTAAATAGAAAAAAGATAGATTATGTCATGATGCTGAATATATTTTGAATAGAAAAAGATTGATAACTCATGATATTAGTGTTACTATAGATATTTTTAGTCGCAATTTGGACTTTGTATTGGTTCAATATGAATATTATAAATTTTTAATCAATTTGATGTTATTTATTGTTCTACGAGATTTATATAATGTTGATATTTAGCACAAATATAGATATAATTTTTATAAAAAAAATGCTATGTAGTATAATTTTTGTTATAGTTTTTTTTTATAGGCTTTCCACTATCATGATAAATGTTATTTATATCCTTGGTAAATAGACATGCGATTAAAATTATGTGCGTTTTGGGTTTTAATGTTTCGTTGGAAAAAGGTAACATTGTCGTATACTTAATCAAGCATCAATATAAAATAACTAAATCCTGAAAATTTAGAAGATTTCTATCACTTTTTCATGAATGTGCATAGTTCGTTAGTAAACATTCTGATCGTGTTTCACCGTACTAAGAACCTCGTACTCCGAGGGAATCGGACTTTTAAATTATCTATGAATATTTATTTCCGTATCCTGCATTTAGAAAATTAATGTGTTATATTACTCACTAATTATATAGTCTTCACTGATTATTATTTTAAAAATACATTATATACTCTCGACTAATTATTATTCTAAAATTTCCAAAGCATCATTTCTTCATGGTTCCCATTAATTATATAATCACCCTTTCACAGTTTTCGCACTCGTTCACGCGTCAACCTTTTTTCTAACAAAAATAGTTGATTTAATAGAAATAAATATTTCAATAGATAGGTATAAATACGTTTAGTGTCTTATTTAAAAATACTTAGATATTTATACCTTCATAGGTATAAATATTTAGAAAATAATATATCCATATAACTTGTTATGATCATCCATTTTTGAATTCCCAAATCATTTTCGCGTTAATCTTCCTCTAACAAAAATAGTTGACCTCGTAGGTATAAATATTTAAGTGTTTAGTATAAAATACTTTCAATACTTAGATATTAATACTTTCAGTTTCATATGTAAAAAATATTTATAAGTATAGGTATAAATACTTGTACAATGAGGTATTTTAAAAAAAAATTCAAATCGTGAAGTTTTTGCGGTCCCCGCAGGAAGTTATCTTTCAACATTTAATTTTCAGTGATCCCCTTGCGAGTATTGTATTGTGGGACTATTATCTTTAAGTTACAGTACCCACGCAATAAACAATTATTCACCTTATAGGTATAAATACTTCCATAAATAGGTACAAATACTTCCATGCATCGGTATTAATACTTCAGAAAAAAAAATCGGATTGTGTAGTTTTTGCGATTCCCACAAAAAATTTTATTTTCATATTTAATTTTCGGTGGTCCCCATTGCAGATATACAGTGCAGGTACTGTAGCGCGGATATTATTATCAGCTCCCTTAAATTATAGAGTCAAACGTAAACAATTATCAAGCACATAAAAATTTTCTACTATAAATAAAAATTAAATTTACACTACCCATAACAAGGGAATACAGGAACTTGTTGCGGAAGTCCAAGAACAGTGGAATTTTCTCCACTGACAAGAAGAGTTTTACACTTTTGTCTTTTAAACCCTGAAATTTGACAATTTTCTGTTGACACTTTTATTTTGACTTTTTAATTTTTTCTTTTTATTTTCTTCATATTCAACTTGATTGAATAACATTCTGTTTTTGTATTAGGTTTCATATGGAAACCTTTTTATGATTCAATAAAACAAATAAGAACTAGATCCTTATTTTTACTAAAAAAAAAACATTTTACTCACTCGTAATTATATAGAGAAAACACGATATAAATATAAAGTGGCCCTGCTCCTGTCCCAAATAAGAAACTTATATTGTTATTTAGTAAAAAGTTTGTTTCCTATCCACAGCAGAAATTCCGATGCAAATTTTATATGTGGGTCTACAAAAACCCTAATTTATTGTAAAAAAGAATAATAAATATTGATTGCTAATCTCCCAGGACTTAAATTTATATTTCAAATTTGAAATTCTTTAATTTTTTGTATGTTATAATATTAATAAGAGGTTGAAATATTACAATAAGGTCATATTCGGCTATTCACTGTTTTTGTGGGAAAAAAAAATTCACTCAGGCTCTGTTTGGTAGTGTTGTTGTTTCCGTGAGAAAAAAAAGTTCAACTGATTTTTTTTTCCATGAGAACAGTACTTTTTAGTTCAATTCGTGTACCCATGTCTATTCTCAATTGGTGACCGAACAAGTCCTCAAAGTGAAATCCCACACGAACAGTAAAAATCACTTTAAAAATGTTGCAGTCCCATTTCTATTTCCTTTCCCCTCCGTTCGCCGAGTAGGCCTTTTGGAGTGAATTTTTTTTTTTCCACGTGCACAGTATTTCGGCCATTCAAATTGAACTCATTTTTGTTTCCGTTCTCATCTGACAGTCGAACAAGACCAAGAATGAATCTCATAGTCAGATCTAGTAGAACAAGATCAAGAATGAATCCCATAGTCAGATCTTTTTTCTTTCCTCTGGGTCCACCCTGTCCATCTGTAAACATCTCTAGCTGAATATAAAAGTGTACTGGATGTTACCGATTACTAACTAAATGTTAGGTATAATTTTTTAGTTGGTAAATGAATCAACAAATTTGTTAATAATATAATAGTTTAAATTGATAACTTAAGGCCATAATAAGTAAGAAAGTTGTGCTGTCAACTTCGCCTTGTTATTTTGTTGAGGTTAACGAATTTTGTCAATAAAATAAGTTATTTGTTAGTACCAGAAAATAAAACAAAAACATGATCCGTAGCAAAATTGAATTATCTTTTATCACGATTGCGTAAAAATAACGATGACAAAGCACGCAATGGACTTGTAATGGTTGATTCACCTTTTCAATGACTCTCGTATCCTTTTATGTACCAGTATTTTCATAAACATTAAAGCCGGCTATATAATTATAAAACTTTTTTATAAGCAGCAGAAAAAGAATCTACTGTATTTTTTTAAACAAAGAAAAATTGTAACACGACAGTATTATAGAGTCTAACTAGCATGATATTCAATGTTATTGCAGTTTTTATAATACTGACTCCAAAACTTTTTGAATTAACTTTAAATAATAAATTCAAACAGTTTAAACCGATTTACTTTATTAGTTGTGTCTTTACATACATAATTTATAATTTTTTGAATTTATTTAGTATCAAGTCAAGTAGTCAAATGCGGAAGTTTTTATGTTCATTTTTCAACAATTTTGACTGATTAACTTGATACCAAAATAACTCCGAATAATAAAAATCTGCATGTAAACGTACCCCTCATAAAGTAAGTCGGTTTTGAACGGTTTAGATTAGTAGTTTGGAGTCTATCCAATAGGTTTTGAAGTTGGTATAATACGACACTGATACCATGCTTGCTAGACTCAGTATATACAGAGATAAAGGTAGTAAAAGAATAATTGAAAAACTAATAGAGATGAAAATTCTAGAAATTTATAATTACTCAAATTCAGCTCCACTCTGATAGTAAGATAATTATTGAATAATTTGTGTAAAATCTGAATCGTCATTTCATATTTCACGGTAAATGATAAATCTAGTTTTTTTTTAATCTTAAAATATGAAGTGTCGGATTTAAAATAAATTAAAAATTTGCAGAGCAGCTAAAGACGTTCCTTGGGTTCCTACCACTTAAAATGTTGCGCAAATTCTTTTTGAAATCACGCAGCGAATTCTCCTCTACGGACTACGGATAATTTTTGTTGTATCGCGTGCAACGAATCACATCCAAACCGATTTAGGCACCAACAGAATCTTGATGTGATGTGATCGACTGATCGACCGTCTTCAAACTCTGACGTATGACAAACGACACCGAGATAACGCCCATGAGGCGATGGGACCCACTAGTCAGGTCGAGAAGTCCAATCCTGTCGGCTGCTGGCCTTTCACGCAGAAAGATTGATGATCATAGCGTCGTACGATGTGACTCGCAGTGGGGCTTCGTCTATAATTCTATTTAGACAAATATTCTGTGACAGCTCGTCTATGACTAAATATGTGTCCGACTTGGATCTGAGCGGGTCCAAATAATTGGATGTTTGTGCTCAGTCGGATCAGGATCTGTCATGTGCATTGTTACACGAAGAAAAGTGTGCGCTCAAATCCAAATAATTGGTTGATTTAGTTTTCAGTTGGATTTGATTCAGTGTCTTTTCAGTTGATGAATGATTGTTTTGATCTGATCGATTTAGTTTCTAGTTTGATTTAGATTTAGTGTTTTCTCGACTATGGTATGTGTATAGAGAAAACCATTGCCTAACTTCTATCATGCATCGAGCAAGGATAATCAATTTGCGTTCATAAGATGTACATACCCCCTGTGCATTTTTTGTTTTGTTTAGCTGTATGTTTTTTACAAATACTGGTTGTCTAATCTTATGGAACAGCTACTTTGTAACTTCTTTTCCATCAATGAAATTGTCTATAGGTTTTCAGCCAAAATAATAAAAATAAAAATAAAAATGTGCGCTCAGTTATTAGGAAACGAGGCCAAGATGTAGGGGGTGTCTATGGGTACGATATGAGTAGAGTGGAAGAATTTTCATACCCACACCAATTAAGAATGACATATTCATATTCTACTCTTAGTCGTTAAGAATTGATTTTATCATATTTTATTCTTACTCATTAAAATTATCGGGTAACAAAACGATAGCGGATGAATAACGAATAATATTAGTTTTATTATATTTTTACAAATAGAACATTAAAACTCATTTATTTCACACATATGCAATGACATTATTGATAAAAATGAAAATAAAAATACATGTGCAATTAATTTCAATTAAATTGTATTTTTTATAAAACAAGAGAATTCAAAAATAAGAATATATCTTCCGACAAATTCAATTATTTAATTAAAGAACAAGACATGCAAATAAAAGTAATATGTTTAATATTTATTTTATAACAAAAATAATACACTAAATAACAAAAGTACTCACTAATTATTGCTCAAACATTATCATATTATTATATTTTATATAACTATCTTGTAGGATATGAAATAGTCTTTACCCTTATCCCTACCCTTACCTGTTTAACTAACGAAAAACAAATCCTTATCCATACTCATATCTAATAAACTAAAGGGAAAAAAAATTATCCATACCTGCCTTATCGAATATGGTACAGATCGAGTAAACAATTAAAAGGTATCATTGACAACCCTAGCAAGATGGCAAGGCAGACATTCAATGAGTAAGGCAACGGTGCCATAGGTTGCATAGAGGGCCTCTATGTAATGGCTCAATATTCGAGTTTTCAAAATCCTAATGGTCAATTCGATCCGTTCAACACGATCTCCATATGAATATGTACTTGCAAATCGACATTTTTTAGATTTTTTTTACTATTTTTTTAAATAGGTAGAAAATCACTTGATATAAAAAAGTCTGCACTATTTAGATATTTGATTTTCTACCTATCTAGAAAAATAGTAAATAAATTCTAAAAAGTGTAAAATTTAGTTTGCAAGTACATATTTATATAAAGATCACGTTGAACGGTTTTGATCGACCATTAGAATTTTGAAAACTCAAATATTAAATTGTTGCATAAAAATCCTCTATGCAACCCATAGCACCATAGCCTTACTCTTCAATGAGATGCATAAGAATTTAGGAGCTGATTTCCTTAAATGGCAAAGACTTGTGCCGTAGAGACCCCAGTGTGGGTTTGTTTTTACATTACCTTTTATTTTAATTCCTATATTTTCTTTCTTTTCTTTTGACAAAATCATTTTGTAAAACTTTTACGACACTACTTGTGTCAGGCTAGATCTCTAAGTTTCTTCTTCAAAGAACTCTGATACGGGACAACAAAGGGCTAAGTTTGTTACTTGTCGTTCCAGTGCCGGGAAGCATCTCAAATTTCATTAATTGATCGGCCCCCTTAAAAGCTGGTGCATCAATGGAACGGTCCATACGCTACCTAACCAAATCAAATACTCGATAGGATGCGGAGTTGTTATTATTTACTTTTAACCAAAATAGATACGAACGATCACAAGCAAACATTACAACTTAATTACGCATAACGTAAAATTACGTTCTAAGTCTCTAACTGTAAAAAAAACTACAATCATAAAATTACTAAATGAAGGTACTGTAGCTATTCGGTTTCAGTTCTGGATAAAAGTAAAGGGATAGACGAACTATTTTTCAATTAATTTCTTCTATTCATCCCTCAGTTAATAACTACTCGTGGGATCGTTATCTAACTGAACTTCGTTAATTACTTGAGGGATCACATAATATTTGATAGATTTTATAACTGCACACAAGTGTTAATATATAATATATCAAATATTCATCATAAGATATCAAGTATTTTGAAAAAAACTAAACACATCGCACATACATCTTTTATACGTTTTTAAAATTGGGTTTTTTTTCTCTGTTTAATCTCGTCAATATTTCTAACGATATGTGAGAAAATTTATAAATCTAAAACCATAGATGTCTTCTACGTAATTTTCTCTTTCAAATGAGATCCATGATGATATACTTTCGGATTGTCCGTCGTGCAAGTATTCATACCTCGCCGAGAATACCTTGTTGTGTAAATATTTATCTCTCGTCGAGCAAGTATTCATATCTCATCGTGCAAATATTCATAACTCGTAATGAAAGTATAAATAATTAATGTCTGAAGTTTTTTTACCTAACATATTTTATCAATTTTTTTTTCATATAACACTGGATGACGTCTGAAAATATTAATATTAAGTATTGGAAGTATTTATACATCGTCCTATAAGTGTAAATAGTTCATGTGTCAAGTGTTTGTAATTAACAAAATCTATGAAATTTTTATTTTTATTTTCATATGGCACTGAATGATGTATTAAAGTATTAATTTTAAGTATTGAAAGTATTCATATCTCGTCATGCAAATATTAATAGTTTATGTATTAAGCGTTTTATCTAAAAGATTTTATCAGTAATTTTTTTCTTATGGCATCAAATGACGTTTGTAAGTACTAATATCAAGTATGCAAGTATTTATACCTTGTCATGTAAGTGTAAATAGTTCATTTATCAAGTATATGTATCTAACATATTCTATTAAATTATTTTTCGATATGACACTGGATGATATATGAAATTATTAATATAAAGTATCGCAAGTATTTATACATCGTCATGCAAGTGTGAATAGTTCACGTATCAAGTATTTGTATATAACAAATTATATCAATTATTTTTATATGACACTAAATGATATCTGAAAGTATTAATATAAAGTATTGCAAGTATTCATTCCTCGTCATGCAAGCGTGAATAGTTCGTGTATCGAGTATTTGCATCTAACATATTCTCTATCTTTGAAAGTATTAATATCAAGTATTGTAAGTATTCGTTTCTTGTAATGTAAGTATTCATACTCCTATAACTGAAGTATAAATTGTTACGTTGAAAAATATCTTAATTTTTTTTTTATAAATTACTCTGTTTGATGCTTAATTGTATTAATACGTAATATGAAAAGTATTCACACCTGTGCATTTATGTATTAATATTTACGTTGTAGACTATGTTGCTTAGATACGGGTATGGATGTCGTTTGAAAGTATTAACATCAAGTTTTATTTTGATTTCAAAAATATAACTAAATTGAACCGTTTTAGCCTATCAACCGAACCAAACTGAACCAAAATTTTAGATAATTAAAATGGCGTCTCTCTCTTTCTCCTCTCTAGCTACGTTTCTTTAGTAATCGAAGGTACAAAAGCTATGCGGCTCAACGAAGGAAACAAAGATTAAGTCTGATATTTGGATCAATTCATCTACAAAAGTTTTTATGTGACTAAATATCTCATTAATTAATGTACAAAAGATTTTTTTTCGAATGCACAATGATCCGCTATATGGATTCTATAGAATATCGTCAATAAGAAGTTGTACTGGACAAAGTTGAAGCTTTTTTTTTTTTTAGGAAAGTTTGAGCTGTTGCCGTTTTTTTTTTTAATACCACCCAAATAAATCAGAATTAAATAAATAGCACCGGATTTCATAAATTTAAGATTCCGCCACGTTCACAAAATGAATTTGCGTACCGACCCGTTCCCGACTGACCCGTTTCCAGACCCGTTCACAAAACCATTCTGCGAACCGACCCGTTTCCGACTGACTCGTTCCAGCAAGGATAAGATGAATTGTCTGAGGGGATGACATATGACAGCAAGGATAAGATGAAAGATACAATTAACCACTGGCACATTCAACAAAATAGGGAGATAAAAAATACACATAGCGATACCACCAGGTTGAGGTACAAGTGTGTTAGCGCCCGGTGTAGGTGGGCGTTGGTTGCGAGGGCTACAGGCTTTGGTAATACTTGGGCCATCACGAAGAATGCAGCTAAGCACACATGTCACGCATCGGCATCTAGGTTAGATCATGCACAGTTGACGTCCGCTATGGTCGCCAACTGTATAAAATTGTCATTGGAAAAAAATGCTGATATTACTATCCGAGCAGTCGCTGACTTATGTGCTGAAAGGTACGAGGGCATCGTTCCAAAGTACAACAAATTATGGCGTGGTAGAGAGTTAGCAATTGCTCGGGCCTTCGGTAGTTGGGAGGGGTCTTACGGGCTGATTGTCCCTTTGTTGGAGGCAATAAAAAGGTCAAATCCGGGAACCCAATATAAAATTGTTTCAAAGCCAACCACTAAGCCAGGGTATCGTTTTTTCATGAGAGCAGCATGGGCATGGGGACCATGTATTGCCGCAGTCGGTCACCTCAGACCCGTCATCAGTATCGATGCTTGTTTCTTGTCTGGCAGATACAAGGGTAAGCTGTTAATTGTAACCGGATATGATGTAGAGAACCAGTTAATCCCTTTAGCATTTGGACTAGTAGAGAATGAGGATTTTGAGAATTGGGGATGGTTCATGAAGTGGGTGAGGGAGTTTGTAATTGGGCGAAATAGATACATGTGTGTGGTATCTGACCGACACAAGGGCATAAAAAAAGTGTTTATTCAAGATGATTTGGGTTGGTGTGAGGAGAAAGGGGAGTGTGCTCACCGCTACTGCTCTCAACATGTGTTTGAGAATTTTGGAAAGCACACTAAGGATAAGGTAGCTTCCACTTTTTTCAAGGTTATGGTTAAAAAGAAGAAGAAAAGAAGATTGCAAGAAGGACTTGATGCAATCGGGAGGCGAAATCCTGCTTGGTTGGCTTATTTGGATACATGTGGCAAATATAATGAAAATGACGAGGAAGAACTGCCTAAGCCATGGAAGGTGTATCAATCTATGGACGATGGATCTCGTTGGGAAATAATGACTAGCAACGGTTCTGAATCGCTGAACCATGTCTTCAAAACTTCTCGCAGGTTTGTATTTTGTAATCCTCCTATTTTTTATTATTATTTTCTTCACTTAGTTGTAATTTTAAATTCTCATAGATTACCAGTTGCCGCAATCATTGAGGAGACATTCTACAAGTGTGTCAGCTGGTTTGAGCAAAGAAGTGAGACGGCTGTGCAATTGCAAGCAACAGGTCAGCTTTTTTCCACTCGCGTGCATAAGAAGCTGGATAAGCACATTGAGAAGACTAAAAAAATGTCAACGCTTGCATTCGGTCATAATGAATTTATGGTGACCTCACATGGCGAAAAGATTAATTTTGACATGGAGAATGGCAGATGGGTACACACGTCTAGCGACTGCAGGTACAAGGTAATTCTGAAGAACGATCATGAGGTGGAATGTCAGTGCCAGAAGCCTCAGATGGGCGGAATACCATGTGTTCATGTGATGGCGGTGTGTCGTTTAAGGTAAAATTATGTTTTATTTAATTTGAAATTTCATATTAGGGACGGTACTACTTACTAATGTGTTAACATTATAGGAACTTGAATCCAAATGACTTCGTTAATTATTATTACAACATTCAAACACTCATAGACACATGGAGTGGTGAATTCCATGTGTATGACAATCAATGTGATTGGCCGGTGCACGAAGGAGATCTCTTAGTTCCAGAGCATCGGTTGGTAAAGTTAGGTAGGAGACGACACAACCGGATCCAAATGTGGATGGATGTATTGGAAGGACGACGAAAGGGTCACCGAACCAGTAGAGAAACTCTCGAGAGGAATGCGAGAAGAAGAAGGGATGCGAGAGGAAATACGCAATAGGGTAAGCTGTTAAAAAATCAATAATTTTTATGAATTAACAATTGATTTAACATATATATTTTTCCATTGCAGTTTCATCGTTCGAGGGGTGGTGATTTTAGCCAGGAATTTATATGTTAATTTTTATTGTGGACTTGTGTGTTTTTTTTTATCCGAACCTATGTGTATATTTAATTGTAGTAGAACTTGTGTTTTTTCTCTTTGGATGAACTTATGTGTATTTTTATTTTATTGTAGTAGAACTCATGTTTTGCTCGAACTTGAATTGTAATAAATATTGTAGTAGAACTCATAAAACACAAGCAAGCATAAACCAAATAATAGTCAGAATAACATGATAACTAGATAATAACTAAATAACAGTCCAAAACAGTACGAATAGCATAAAAGTACAAACAGTCCAAACAGTCCGAATAACTACATCAAAGTCTGAATAGAAGCTACATAAATAACAGTCAACTACTTGGTCGATGGTGTATACGGCTCCTTCCTGGTCTTATGTCTCTTACCGCGCCCCAACTCCTCTTCTTCCTCCTCAATCTCCGAACCTAAGAAATTGAAAGCAGGCGTATACTGTCGCGATGGCTGTGGTGGGGTCTCCTCTGGTATCTGTCCAAACAAAACCTCCTCAGATGAGCTAGGAACTAACGAAGGACCGAAAATAGAAGCTACAGCAGTCTCTGCTAAGGATGAAGCTGTCTCCGTATGGTACACTGCTGCACTGTCCTCTGCTGGTGGATCATCCTGTGTGTACAACTGAGGATAAGAGTAACCCTGAGTGTATATGGTATCATACGTCGAACCCACGTCAAACTCAAAATCCTGCGATGGCTGAGTCGGCTCAAAATCCTGCGATGGCTGAGTTGGCTCGAACCGAGGCTCATCTTCCTGAAAATAGATGCTTAAAAAATGAATAAGAGTGTTTCTCAATAAGTAGGTTATTAAAAAAATGCACGTACCACTCGATCTCCAAAATGCTGAAATGCTGCCTCAGGCGTCGGTGCAGATAAGATCTCTGAAAGATCCGGCTCTGGGGTGCTCATCTGCTCCGCAGAATCTTCATCGTTCATATCCGCCAAATCCTCGTATCTTGGAAGATCTGCTAGCCTAAGGATCTTGTCTAGCTGGTCCTTGTACCCGGCAACGACCACCGGAGGTGCAGATGTGCACAACAAAATCTTCCCTATCTTCTTCCAGCCTCTTGTGATCCCATATCTTGCAGCTCTCAGAACTTGCTTGATGTTCATGAGTAACTGCGAATAAATTATTTGATCAATATTTGAAAAGATGATTACCGTACCTGTATTTGAAAAAATATACAAAACTTACAACTTGTGCAGCCGGACCACCGCTAGGGATGAAACCATACTGAGGCCAAATCGTGTCGCGTGGTACATAAAGCGGCTTCTTATTGATCTCTGACATCTGACCGAACATGTACACCGTGAATGCACAATTTTCCTGATACCACTGCCGATACTGCTGGTCCCACTCCTCGAAAGCATAAATCTGATACATATCAGGAACCATGTCATCCAGACTCATAGCCTCCAGTTGCTGTACATGCAAGGCGTGCTCCGTCCGCCAATCCTTCATCACAGTAGTGCATAACGGTTGGTGAAGTTCATACCAGGCGTCCTTTGTGATAGGATCCGGGACTGGAAAAAACTGGGCCATACCAAACTGTCTCATTACCCGTCCAGGGTAATAATGCTCAACAACCTGGTAGTAGATAAGCGGCACCTACAAATATTTTCATAGTCTAAGTTCCAATTGTAAACTACAATATGTTTATGAAATGTAAACTAGAAAATAAAAAAATAAATCCACTCGCACCTGAGCAAACCAGTATTGTCGCTCGCGACTGCAGATCGAAGGAAGTTTTGTAAGGAAAGAGTAAGGTTCTTCATCTTCTTCATAAACTGTGACGCGAAAATCATACGGCCTCCACTCGACATGTAGATCCGGAGTCATCTGCTCGAATTGAGTTCTAAAAAAGAAAACTCCTGAAGGCTTGCCGTGAGGGGTTGCGACAAAGTTCTTTCTAGTGCAGAATCTCTGAGCATACGCAGGACAGGTCTCCCCGTCCGGCCTACCCCAGTTTGGAGCCCAACCGGCCTCTAGTGGTTGCGGACGACCAAATGGAAATCTCGTCCACGACCAATGCTGAAGGAGACCAATCGGTCCGTACAGACCAGCTTTGTCGATCTATTTTTATACAAGTTGCGGTTATTTTTAATTCAATAAGAGAAAATAATTTATTTACAAAAAGAAGAGAAAGTATTTTATACCCGGCACGCAATGCATAAGGCTCGGTATAGACATGCCAAGACCGCTGCCCCCCAATTTATCTGTGGAGGGTCTGCCAAGTCCCTTAGCCACTGGAGCATACAAGCAGGGACAGTGTTTCCAGAGGAATCTGGAAACAACCAGCAAGAGAACAGCTCAATTATGTAAGCTCGTGTCCACCGATCTATCATCTCCTCAGACGCCCCTTCTTCCAATTTACCACTACAAATATGAACTAATTTAGTACAGAGTATGAAGCATCACAATCAAATACTTACTATTAGAAAAATGCAACTTACTTGAATGCCGCCCGCAAAGAAGGGATACTAATGTCATTCTTCGATGCAGCCTTCGACCTCTTGAGAGACCTTTCTTTCATCAGGTTGGGTCCCAACAGTTCTTCAACGTCCTTTGTGAAGTCCCCGTACTCCACACCCGTCACAGCCCGTCCAGTAATAGGCAGTCCCCAGAGACAACTGACATCCTGCAGAGACACTGTAATCTCTCCAACGGGCAGGTGGAATGTGTGTGTCTCTGGCCGCCACCTCTCGACTAATGCAGATAGAAGAGCGACATCTGCGGCAATGGGGGTCAGCTGTGAGACATGCCACAGACCTAAACTCTTCAACGCGGGAGCATAACGCTCGTCGTAGAGGATACTCATCTTATTGTTCCGCGTCCCCGTCAAGATATGAGTCTGCATTCAATTTCAAAACATGCAAACATATAAATTACCTATTTTTATCTAAATGAAAATGAAAATAATTTGCATTTCTTAAAACTTAAACTTACATATGCGTTTTTGATCTTGTGCTCCTCGAATTTATACCAGCAAAGAGGGCTGATACTCTCTTTCGTCATATTTGGAAATATGTTTCGGGCCAGGGATAAATCCAACTGTAAATCATCTTGCGTACGGTTTTCATTGGTACCGCTGGTTGACGCCATACTAATATCAAATTTATCAATTTTGTCAATTTTGACCTCTTTATTTAATTTCAAACAGTACAAATATCTATGGTAATTCAATAATATATCACCATTCTTGGATGAATCGGTAAAAAATCATACAATCTATGCTAATTCAGAAAAAAAAAATTCCAAATTGGTCCATTTCCACTCTACTTTTGATCTAAATACAACACTGTAATAATAATAATAATATATTACAATTTTTTGACATTTCTAAATTTGTACATTTCTAAATTCTAAATTCTAAATATAATTTATAAATTCTAAATACAATTCACAATTCTAAATTGGTCTAAATACACAAATATTTTGGTATCCAACTAAACTAAACTAAACTACTATTTTGATTTAATTTACAATATACTACTATTTAATAAAATATGTACACAATTATTTACAAATATACTACAATATACGATTTTGATCTAATTTACACATCTACAAATTTTTTAAAAAAATGGTCTAATTTTCAATATAATACTATTTTGGTACCTACCTAAATTATACTACTTAAACTAAACTAAACTAGTTAATTAAATTAAACTAAACTAATTAATTCTACTTAAATTAAATTAAATTACTTAATTAAACTACTTAAACTAAACTACTTAATTAAATTAAACTACATAAATAAATTAAACTACTTAAATAAATTAAACTACTTAAATAAATTAAACTACTGAAAATAAAAATAAAAAATTTACCTTTTTTCCGTCAGCTGCGCAGGCAGAGGAGAACTGAGTTCGGCTTGGTAAAAAATGCCACTACCATTACCTTTATCTGGATGCACCACGTTCGCCAAATGATTGTGCGAACGGGTCATCGGGAGCGGGTCGGGCGGGAGCGGGTCAGGCGGGCGGGTCATGTCGGAAACGGGTTCGCGGGTCGGTCCGCAAAATGGTTTTGTGAACGGATCGGTTCGCAAAATGATTTTGTGAACGGGTCATGGAACGAGTCAGTCGGAAACGGGTCGGTTCGCAGAATGGTTTTGTGAACGGGTCTGGAAACGGGTCAGTCGGGAACGGGTCGGTACGCAAATTCATTTTGTGAACGTGGCGGAATCTTAAATTTATGAAATCCGGTGCTATTTATTTAATTCCGATTTATTTGGGTGGTATTAAAAAAAAAAACGGGAGCTGTTGACGGGTAAGTTAAAATGTATATCGGGATAAAGCAATTTTGACTTGGTGCAGCGCAAAAAAATATACAGTACTGTTTTGATTGTATTGTGGAAGCGTTGCATGAAGCGAAAAGTAGTATGTTAAAATATTTATTCAGTTTACCGCGTGGGATACACAATGCAACTAAGATATTAAATTAAAATTGAAAATCTCATTGGAGGAAGCAAAATTTATCTAAAAATCTCGTCGGAGATGAAACACTTTTTTAATCTCTTGTGAATCGCACAAGATCAGATCTCTAGAGAGAGAGACTAAAAAAGAAAAGAGAGAGAGAGAGAGAGGGAATGGATGACCCACTCAGAATAGATTGGGGTGAAGGGGATCGAATCTCTTGCCTCCCCTGGGGCAGGAATTTCCTATTTTCAGAGTCACTGTTAGTGGACCTCACTCCTAAATCCTAAACTCTAAATCTTAAATCCGGCTCCATCCACCCTAAACCCGATCCCACCCCGCAGTGACTGAGGGGGCAGGTGATCTGCTCCCGGGGTGAAGTCAGGGTAGAGGAATAGTAGACGGGGTGGAGAGATCTGTTGGAAGAGAAAGAAGAGCTAGATTTCTTTTTCTTTTTAAGAAACAGTTAATTAGTTTTTGACTTTGGTGGTTAATGAGTTAATTATAGAAAGATAGTTAGATGAGAAATAAATGAGGGATAAAAATATTTGTTTAAAACTAAACAGACAGTACACTAGTTAAAAAAAAAGAAAAGAAAAAGAAAAAAAAAGACGATTTTGTAATGGCGGTTTGCAACTGAAATTATTTACATAAAAATGATCCACTTAAAAATAGCAGCACATGTAAATTAGTCACAGATAACAGTCCCAGCCCACGGCCCACTAAAAACACAACGATTGCATATTTGCATGCCGAAGTGCAAGGAATCATAACGGGGAAAAAAAAGAAAGAAAGAGAAGAGGCATCTCGACTGGACCGCAGCAGGAGAGAGGAGGCGGCGTATAAGAAATAGACCAAGGGACCCCCACCGCAGTTCCGTTCAATTCGAGCCTCTTTCCTCTCTTTAGACGATGCCAACGCCTAAAGGTTTATCGCGCTCTCGCTTTCTCTGGTTTGAGTATATTTTCGCACACTAGGTGCTCTACTGTTTTTTTGGTATAAACCCGCAAACTTTTCTTTGCGGCTACTTATCCCGAAATATAATTGTTGCTTGTAATAACTATTACATTTTATAGTACATATAAGTTGCTGCATTGGCACACAATATCAATAAGTATGCTACCAGCGTGACTGAGATGATAATATGCTGGTATTCAAATTTGACATGGGGAGAATTAAGCCCATCCACTGCACAAATTAGTACCAGTACAGCACTGGTTTGTTTTCATTAGTGCTATACCATTACCTAAGCTAGTCAGTTTCACTCTAATGTCTGGTACTGTTAGTCTAATCCTCATCTGAGCCACAATTCAAAATTTGAAGTGCCATGTTATTACCCAAAATTTTAGAAATAAATATTGATGCCACTATAATCATTGTTTGAGCAGATCTGCCCGGATTCTATTATGATGCAGAGAAAAATCGGTATTTCCCAATAAAAGGTCCAATTCCTGGCTCTAAGCGCACAGCTAGTGCTACTTTGGCCACTTGTTCTTCTTCTAGCAAGGTAGCCAACTATTATTTCTTAGTTGTTTTTGTAATTACTTGTGGGTTTCTCTACATGCAATAAAAGCCACTAATGTTTTGCCATGGAAATCTACTTAGTTAGGAATATGTCAGTTATTTCAACTAATGTTATTCCAGCCCTAGCATAACTTTAATATTTTATTACTTTTCGGTTCTAGCTACTTTTGGTGTGCTGACTCTTGGTAGCAGAAGTACGCTTTAAATTTTTTTTAATTTATATATGCAGTATAAGCTTACTATTAGATCATGGCATCTCTGTTATGACCTTGAAGATTCTTCAAAATCAATAGGACATATTTGATCACCAATATACTTTGGATATGATATTTGTGTGTGTATATTTGTAAAAGAACTCATGTAGAACCTTTTGCACATTTCAGGAAAGTAAAATTCAGTTGATTAGAAAGGGCAAAAGGATAAAAATCAGCCACCTTCTTGGTTTAAGAGAAATTCAAGGAAGAGATATCTTGTTCAACTCAAGAAGATATTACTTTCATAAGCAGTACGAAGAAATTCAAGCTTCTCAGCCTACAGTATGCTTGTCATCTCTTAAATTTCTTTTAAGTTTGGTTCTTTTTTTCCTGCTGAATTAATATTTTGATTATAGTATTAAGAAACATTTTTTCCATATGGAATGTTATTGTCATTTCAGTATTCATATTGCAAAGTTCTTCCTGTTTTTGGTTCCTTTTCCTTCTGAATTAGTATTTTGATTACTGAATTGAGAAGCATATTTGTATTTGCAATGTTATAGTCATTGTCATGGTTCTGGAACTTACAATCTGATTGGGTTCGTTTAGGTGCTGGATGTGGGCTTTTCCCAGTAGGATGGTTATTGCAGCAACACATGCACCTATTCTTTTTATAAATAAATATTGTTGGTGTATTAGAAAAAAAAAAGGTTAAAGGAATGTTAAAAAAAAATGGAAATATGCACACATAAATTTAGAATACTTGGACATTTTAGTGAACCCTAATTTTTAATTTTATTGTTTGTCTATTGCATGCTTTTGTTTGTTTTGAAAAATTTCTGCACCTAAAATCCAAATGTACACGTCCTTTTTTTTTTTTTTTTTTATAAAGCTGCAAAAAATTTGACTGACTCCGGACAAGACAGTTGACATGCTTATATTACGCTGACTCGGATCAAACTCTGGCTCAGATAAAGATTTAGCAGTTTGAATCAACCATGTCTTATCCCGGAGCTGAGCCTTTGCTGGTGCCGACCTGAGTTGGCTAATTCGGACTGATTTTTCTTTTTGGCTAATTCCTTATCAATTTGTTATTGACTTCATATCAAGAAATGCCTAATCTCAAATCAATTGCACCTAATAAATTTTAAAAGAAATCTTTCATGCCTTTGTCTATTGCAGGTATGGAAGTTTGAGAGTACAAAAAATGTGCACCGTGCAATTGAAAGAATTTGCATTCAATCAGATACAGAAACTGGTACCAGAAATGCATTACTTTTGGCAGCTAGCAGAAACCATGGTTCTTTAAGGTAAGGTGCAATAGGTCATTCTTTTTTCCTATTTTTTTTTTTTGCCCCCCTTTGATGTTATATTAGACAGGACACTGCAACACTTCTGGATGTCAGCTTAGAATTGATATGTTCTGATGTTCAGTACTGTAGTATCCTTTTTGTGTATTTTAACAGTTGTTTAAGTTGATTTCTTAGGTTACTGACTTAGTGATCTTACACTTTTGTTTTATAGTTTTTTTCAGGTAGATAATCCCGAGGGACCCCATCTTAATGTAGAATCAGTGTGGTCCCCACGTCATCAGAATGAAGTCTCTAATATTTCCTGCTTGACGATTCCATCCCTTTCATTATGTCGAGATCTGAGGTTCCCATCTGAAGTTTCATGTGTGAAACAAAGTGGTGGTTTGAGTGGTCATGTATTGTATCCTAACCTGCTCTCTACTAAACTTCAATGATTAAATTAAGAAAAAGATGACTCCCTTTCAACTCCGTTTGGACTTGAGAGGGTACAAAAGAGTGAGGGGTACTTCTCCGCACAAGCAATTAACAGTAGAATCCAGATGCAGAATTTATATCTGAAAAAAGTTCATTGTTTTTTGTAAATGTGGTAACTTAAAAGAGTGTGGTGCTCATTGTAAAATGCTGCTTAATACTATTATTAATTGGAGGGCAATGTTACTGTGCCCTTTTAAACCTCCAAAGATCACATCAACTACTGGAGAGAAAAGTGTGATACCTTCTAAATTATTCTTTTATGTAGTGAGATAGATGAAGCGAAACAGGGTACTTCCAAATAGAGGAGGGATATAGGAAGTCTTACCAATGTGTCCTGAGGTCTAATATGATCTTTGAAACTTTTGTGAACCAAAAAGTCTTACTTAAATTGCTCTGTGTTCCTTGACAACAATTAACATGGTCACAACTCTTGGATCGGGCGAATCTAAAGGTTCACTCTACTCTTTAGATGCAAATGCTATGTCAAATTTCCTTACACCGGGCTCACCCGCTGAATGCCTTTTTTCAATGGATGGTACTGTGTGGACTGCTGATTGCAACTCTTCTGGAACCTATGTTGCATTAGGTTATTTCATTTGTTCTTTCTTATAATATTTCTGATTTGTGATGGTCTATATTGTAATGAATGCCAAGAGCCGCTATGATAGAAAAATGAAATCTGACTAAATGTAGGCCATGAAGGTATATTTGTTTAAGAACTCTATATTGGGCATATAGGAGGTACATCATTATTGGGGAGATAGCAGTCTGCGCTATGGATTCGTATCTTCGTGTTTAAAGTTCAAACAGTCCATATGGACTGTTCAACATGATCTTCATATGAAAAATGTACTTGCATACCATTTTACCATTTTTAGAATTTGAAAATTCTGGATCATCCAAAAGCAGTGGTTTTCTACCTATCTAAAAAAATACAAAAATAATTCTAAAAAATTTAAACATTTGGTATATAAGTACATTTTCATATGAAGATAATGTTTAACGGTTTGGATTGGCTGTTTGAATTATAAAACTAGAGATATGGATCCATAGCACGAGTCGATTCGTAATATGCATATTACCAGAGCCTCACTCAAAGATGTTTATTATCTTATTGCTGTGGTATGGACAAATTTGAAATTCTGTGTAGGAACTAGTACGGGGCCAGCTTTACTCGACTTGGAAACCAGATCACCAGTGCGGATAATTCGCAGTAAAAGTGATGTTTTGTCACAGCAATTTCTCTCTTCGGTAATATTTATTAATTTGGGTTGTTCCCTTCCTGTTCATATGATTGTAAAAAACCTTTTGATTGCATAAATAAAATTCGTTATTTATTTTTCAGGGAAATGTTGTACTATGTGGTCTGAGGAATGGGTCAATATTGACTTTTGATACACGGGAAAAGCAAATTTCTGGTAATATAGAGGCCTCTGATTGGTCTAGTGCCACACCAAATCCTCGCATGACGAGCTTACACACGAGTAGGAGAGAGAGAAGAAGGAATTTTATAAGACCTCAGGTACGTTATCAAGTTTGATCATGTGTTACAAATTGTATGCGTCATGATATTGTTGAAATAAAGTTACTCTGAACTACTGTTTGGCTGTTTTTTGTTTCAACAGTTTCTTGTTTGGCTGATATTATTTATTTTACAATTTGATCCTTTTGTTGATTAATAGGTTGATAAAGGAGTAAGATCTGGCAGTCATGTGCATATGACTTCTGCAGTCTGTAGGTATAGAAACAATATTCCTTCAATTATTGTTTTATATGTGTGTTAACTTGTGAATATCTTTGTCGATTGCATCCATGCATGTGAAAAAGAGCAAATGGGGTTAGTTTTGGCATCATTCCCGAGAATAGCAAATGGGGTTCTTTGTAGTGTGGGCATGCAGTATAATGGTTTTTGGAGGGCCAAATGTGATAATACAACAACCATCACCAAGCCTTTAGTCCCAAATGTGATAATGTACTGCTTCTATATTCTTGTATGAAATCTGAAATAAATTATATGTGCAGCATTGTTTCTCTATCATCTGATGAAAATTACTTCATAGCCAGTTCAATGGATGGTTCGGTTAGATCCTTTCCTATTCTTTAATTTAAGCAAAAGTCACCAAGTTCTTTGGGAGATTGGGGAAGGTACAAACTGGCATAATATGGATAATTAATGTAGTATAACTGGTGGGGGGTCAATCTTTTTATTGTTGCCTTTTAACTATTTGTCTTGTCTGAAGAAAATGCTTCATGTGAGCACATAATAATCACGTACAATAGGTGTAAATCTCCATATTGAACATGTATATGTTCCAAACTTTTCACAAATATTCAAAAAAGTCATTATGAAGATGTGTGATTTGGATATTTCCTTAAGAATAATAGCAAGCAGAATATATGTTGATTTCAGTTGAGAAGGATGCAGGAGGTTGTCATTTATAATGAAATATGGGCAAGATGTAATATTTCCATTTGGAAAAAGAAAACAGATTGATATTTTGACATTTTGCAGTTGGTCAAGTGCTTATGATACCCTTGCAGTTAAACATCTATATTGTTTTTCTTTATTTTTGTTTTGTTTTTCCACCTTTATAAAATGCAGATCAAGCTATTTGATATTCGTCTCGGGAATGGAGGTGTCCAGTCTTACAGGGGACATGTGAACTCTCACAACCATCTGCAACTTGCGGTCAACCCGTCTGAAACGCTTCTGCTTTCTGGTATTGGGTTACTTTTTTAGGGACACAATTGGTTATATTCAAGTGTAAATTATTTGCTTTGTTTATCTATGCTATAGCACTAAACTTTGCTAAAGTTGGTATCAATATCCAAATGGTTATTTTCTACTACCACGGCTAGCATGGCAATCTCCAAATTCTCGATGCAGCTTGGGCCATGGCATACAACTTTTTAATGTAGAAATATCAAGCAGAATAATGAAATAATGAAAAAGAAGTACTAAGTTTATATAAGATGATGCAATTTATCAGGTGGGGAGGATTGCAAGACGCGCATTTGGAGTATCAAAACGGGAGAACTTTTATTTTCTGAGATGTTTTCTGAGTCATGTTGTACTACAGTCTTGTGGCCTGGTTTTCAAGGTTGGCATTTTAACTTGACAATTTGCTAGTATAATTATTTAATTATTCCAATTCAAAAAATATATATAATTTTTTTTTCATCAAAAATAGTGTAGTATTGTAAGGAAACATTGAGTAATGTACAAGCTTGGTATTATGTAGTACATGCATGAGGCATATTGTTGCTTGGTTTCATGTATGAGGTAATGTAGTAATCCTTGGATGCATCACCAAGTAAAATGTATCTTCAATTTGTAAAACCTAAGGACTTAAATTTTGAAATCAAGTTAATAAAAGTTTTCACAAGTGTTCACCTTTTCTTGTTGTAGGCCATGCTGGGCATCAGCTCTATCAAAGTCAAAGTTTGGGCGCATGGTTGGGGTCTCGAGATGGGCTTTATTATATGCAGGTTATCTGATTATTCCAGTTATGTTACAAAATGTGACAGTTAAACTTGGCATCTCACTTTTACTTTTAGTATTTACCAAACTATAGTTCTTCTGGGAATATAGTACAAAATAGGGGCTTTGTAGATTTGTGAACATTACATCGAATTCTAACTTTGTTATAATGATATTATTGTCAATGGCCTTCCTATGCACTATGGTGTACAATTCAAATGCACTTACCAAAGATTAGGTTCTGATCTTAAATTGTTGTTTAGCATGCTAGTAGCTTGCTAGATGAGTGCTGCAATAAAATATTTGTAAATGATCAAAATTTTGATGGAATCATTTAGAAATAGAGATAAAATTTCTGTCAATTAAAAGACATGTCAAGAAATATATTTTGTGAAGTTAATGAACTTGTGAATGCATATTGATCATGTCAAACTTGGTCAGACTGTTGATTGCAAACGCAAGATATCATTACATATTTTTTCATTCCTGAATTCCCTTTAAATACAATTCATTGCTTTTGTAACAAACCGTATATTATGGTTATGGTATATCTTATTTCCACAAAATATGTTTCTTAATGGAACCTAATGTATGCGATAGTTTTAAAGGCAGCTATATAAGCATTCAAAATATTTCTTCATTAATTTAATACAAGTTTGATCATTCACAAGAGAACATTACATCGGAAAGTAGTAAAAAAGGTATTCAGAAAAAAAACCCACTTGAAGTAAGCATTATGATGCGTAACGAACATGTATTTGACAATTGGAACAAGATTGGCTGTATAAAAAAAATAAGCATTTCCATCTTATTTGATCTTTTAATAATTAAAACAACAACAATAATATTAATATGCATGAAGAGCATGCAATCTAAAATAATAGTAAAAAAGTTTTCATCAGAATTTGAAATGTTTCGGTGTCCACTATAATATTTTTGACAATATTTACTAACACATGCGTAAAATACATAAAACTAGATGGAGACTTCACTATTGATATGCAACACAGCAAATAGTACATAAATTAATATAACAATAAAGTATAATACCAATTAAGAATCTTGTGAGACACTACTAGTGTTCTGCAAAAACATTAATGAGAATATTGTATTGGTGTTGCAACCACCTTCTTCTTTTGCCATTTACAGACATTACTTGAGTGCTGCAAATACTATCAATTTGAGTGTTATATTAGGGTTGCAACTATCATTTTCGCTTGCCAGTTAGAGACACTACTAGAGTGTTGCAAAAATCTTCAATTAGAGTGTTGTATTAGAGGTGAAACTACCCGCTTCCATTGCCATTTGGAGACACTACTAGAGTGTTGTAAAGACCTTCAATTGAAGTGTTGTATTAGGGTTGCGACCAACCTCTTCTTTTGTCATCTGGAGACACTGCTAGTGTGCTGCAAATGCCTTCAATCGAAGTATTGTATTGGGGTTGCAACTTTCCTTTTCTCTTGCCATTTGCAAACATTACCTGAGTGCTGCAAATACTTTCAATTGGAGAGTTGTATTAGGGTTGCAACTATCACCTTCCCTTGCCATCTGGAGACACTAATAGTGTTATGCAAAGACCTCCAATTGGAGTGTTGTATTGGGGTTGCGATCACCAACTTCAATTACCATTTGGAGACACTATTAGAGTGTTGCAAAGAACTTCAATTGGAGTGTTGTATTAGGGCTGCAACAATCATCTTCTGCCATATAAAGACACTACTAGAGTACTGCAAAGACCTTCAATTGGAGTATTTTATTAGGGTTGCAACTACCCAACTACCCTCTTCTCTTGCCTTCTGCAGACATTACTTGAGTGTTGCAATAACTTTTAATTGGAGTGTTATATTAGGAGTGCAATTACCCTCTTTCCTTGCCATTTGGATACACTAATAAAGTGTTGCAAAGACCTTCGACTGGAGTGTTGTATTAGAGTTGCAACTACCCCATTCTCTTGCCATATGGGGGACTACTAGAGTGCTACAAACACATTCAATTGGAGTGTTGTATTAGAGTTGCAACCATCATCTTCTCATGCAATCTAGGGACACTACTAATGTGTTCTAAATACATTCAATTCGAGTGTTGTATTAGGGTTACAATTATTGTCTTCTGTTATCATTTGGAGACATTACTAGAATGATACAAAGACCTTTAATTGGAGTGTTGTATTAGGGTTTTAACTACTCTCTCCTCTTGTCATTTTGAGACACTACTATAGGGTTGCAAAGACCTTCAATTGAAGAGTTCTATTAAGGATGCAACTACTATCTTCCTTTGCCATTTGGAGATATTACTAGTGTTCTGCAAAGATCCTCAATTGGAGTGTTGCATTGAGGTTGCGACCACCATCTTCTTTTGCCATATGCAGACATTACTTGAGTGCTGTAAAGACCATCAATTTCAGTGTTATATTAGGGTTTTAGCTATATCTTCCCATGCCATTTGGAGACACTACTAAAGTGCTGCAAAAACCTTTCATTATAGAGTTGTATTAGGGAACTACCTACTTCCATTGTCATTTGGAGACACTACTAGAGTGTTGCAATGACCTTCAATTAGAGAATTGTATTAGAATGGTAATAACTCTCTTCTCTTTCCATATGGAGACACTACTGGAGTGTTGCAAACACATTCAATTGGAGTGTTGTATTAGGGTTGCAATTACCATCTTCTCTTGCCATTTGGAGACACTGCTAGTGTGCCACAAAGGCTTTCCACTGAAGTGTTGTATTAGGGTTCCAACTTTCTTTTTCTCTTGCCATTTGCAAACATTACTTGAGTGCTGTAAAGACCTTCAATTGGAGTAATTGAAGAGTTGTATTAGGGTTGCAATTACCATCTTCCCTTGCCATTTGGATACACTAATAGTGTTCTGCAAAAAAACTTCAATTGGAGTGTTGTATTGGAGTTGCAATTATCTTCTTCCTTTGCCATATGTTGATATTACTTGAGTGCTGCAAAAACCATCAATTTGAGTGTTGTATTAAAGTTGCAACTATCATATTCCATTGTCATTTGGAGACACTACTAGAGTGCTGCCAATATATTTAATTAGAGTGTTATACTAGGGTTGCAACTATCCTCTTCCCTTGTCACTGGGAGACACTACTAGAGTGCTGCAAAGACCTTCAACTAGAGTGTTGTATTAGAGTTGCAACTACCATCTTCTTTTGCCATATGGAGGAACTACCAGAGCGTTGCAAACGCCTTCAATTGGAGTGTTGTACTAGGGTTGCAACCACCCTCTTCTCTTGCAATATGGAGACACTGCCAATGTGTTGTAAAGACCTTCAATTGAAGTGTTGTATTAAGGTTATAATTACCCTTTTCTGTTGCCATTTGAAGACACTAATAGAGTGCTGCAAAGACCTTTAATTTGGGGTGTTGTATTAGAGTTGCAACTACCCTCTTTCCTTGTCATTTGGAGACACTACTACATTGTTGCAAAGACCTTCAATTGGAGAGTTGTATTTGGGTTGCAATTACCATCTTCCCTTGACATCTGGAGACACTACTAGTGTTCTGCAAAGACCTTCAATGTAAGTGTTGTATTAGGGTTGCAACCACCCTTTTCTTTTGCCATATGCAAACATTACTTGTGTGCTACAAAGACCTTCAATCTGAATGTTGTATTGGAGTTGCAACTAATCTCTTCCTTTGTCATTTGGAGACACTAATAGAGTGCTACAAAGACCTTCAATTGGAGTGTTGTATTATGTAGCAAAGACATTTAATTGGAGTGTTGTATTAGGGTTGCTAGAGGTGCTATCGGGTCGGGTCGGGTCCAAGTACTATTATATTTGGACCCGTACCCTAAAAGTGTTCAGGTCCAAATTTCGATCCATGTACTTATTTGTTTCAAATCGAGTCGGGTCCGGATACCTATATACCCATAGATATTTCGGGTCCAGTCTTTCGGTTCTGGGTAGATAGATACCCGTAACTTATTTGTGGATTATCGGGTTCGATTCGGATACGGGGCGGTTCCGAATCCAGAGCGGGTATAGGTTACAACTCCAAAGCATTCAAGAAATTATTTACATTTAAATATAATTATAATTTCTTAAATATCTCATATAATAAATTATTACAATATAAATTAAAAACTACTGCAAAATAAAAGTTATTCATAAATAATAAAATATATCATGCTACATAGCAAAATAAAAATAATAAACTCCTTCCATACTACATATTTTTTTTTCTTTTTTTTTCATTAGAGTCTTCAATAATATTTTGTGAAATTTGGGTAGTATTTTCAGAATTTGATTGTTGGTTGTTTGGAGTACTCATGGTGTAACAAAAAAAATATTGAATTTAGTTTTTTGTTAATAGCTGTTGAATTCAGGAGGATGGGAATAACTTTTGAAAATAAAAATATTGAAGAAAAAGATATAATTTTTAGAAAGTAAAATATTAGAGATGACGATTTCCTTTTCATTCAAAAAAATCTATGAATTGAATGTAATAGAAGAAAAAAAGTATAAAATAAGCTGGTTATGGAAGAATAAATTTGACATTTATGTGTCATGTGTCACATGTGTATAATATAGCACATAAATTAAAGGGCGTAATTAAAGGGCTAGTTAAGGCTGTAATTAAAGGGCAGTGTAAAATAGTAGCATAAATTTGGTTAAGTTTTATCAAACTATATCTCAGCTAAAATATATTATCTAACACAAAAACTTGATGCAGAGTTATTAATATATATTTTATCAAGTATTTATACGGGTACCGGGTCGGGTTCGGTTATGGGTCGGAAAATTAAATGATACCCATTTCCTACCCATTACAGTATCGGTTCCGGTTCGGATCTGGGTCAGATATTAAATTATTAATTTTGTACCCATACCCATAATTTAATCGGTTATATTTTTTAAACCATACCCTATGATAAGCATAAATTATATACACATTTAATCTAGGTTTTATTATAAAAACAACCCCAAATATCTTGTATTTTTAATATAAAGTGATTTAAATATACCTATAATCAAGTTACTACGGTTGTTTGGCTTTTCATTGCAGGAAATGATGAAAAATGGCGAAAATACCCACCAGTGCGGATCAAACCACCCGCAGTGCGGGTCAGCCCAGCCGCACTGAGGACTTAGTCGCATTTCCAACATCCAAGCGCTGCGCAGGAATTTTCCCGAGCCTAGTGCGGATGAAGTTCCACCCGCAGTGCGGATGAGCCCAGTCGCACTCAATACTTAGCCGATTTCAGAACATGTTTGAAAAGCATAATCCACCCGCAGTGCGGATCAGCCATCCGCACTGTCATCCATCCGCATCCAACTAATTCGCACAAGTTAAATAAGGAAACTTAGAGCCAATGCGGATGAGACCACCCGCAGTGCGGATCAGCCATCCGCACTAGAGCCGCAGAAATGCCAAATTTACACGGTTTCAACACAGGTTCTATTTTTGGCACTTCATGGACGTGTGTTACAGTTAAATGTGGACAGAAAATCCTGGGAAACAATCCAAATATAACACCCACTAACTCCACTTTCTAGGCTCTTAATTGGGCATGGTCTTTGGCTATAAAAGGGGGTGTTCATTCTCCATTCATATGATCCTCATTCTTTCATTCTCTCTCTACACACACACACAATACTTAGCGATAAATTCTGGAGAAAGGAAAGCTTTCAAGCAAGGAGAAGAAGGGTTTCCTGAGCAAGAAGTCGGGAAGATAGAGGTTTTTGATTTGTCAAAGGGTGTAATTACTTCCTTTATTTTATTTCTTCTTACTTTTACCAATTTTTGTAATGGATCTCTCCATGAGGGAGTAGATCTCTCTCTAGGGGTTTAGGTCAATGCATGAACTTGTTTAATTCTATTTTATTCGGTTATTTGTTTTTATTATGATTGTTTTATGGGATTTGATTGTTAATTTCTGTGATTTAATAATTTGTGTTAATTACATAGTTAGTGCTTGAATTGTAGTATCCCGTTTTGGATTCGAAAGAACCAAAATTGACTGTGATCAATAGGATAGTACCAAACTATGAATGCAAATACCTTAGGTTTAGGTTAAGATTGTAACTAATTTAATCTAAGCCGGAACTATAGAAATTAAGGTTAGGAATTTGGTGAAGAACCTAATTGTGAAGTCAAACCCTAATTAGGACATCTCAATTCAAATCGGGTATTGGTATGATGGACTTAATTGCGAAGTACCAATATTTGAGGAGAGGAGAGACTAACAAGAGCTTATAGGTCTAGGTAGCTAGGGTGGGGAACTTCATTGTGAAGTTCGAGTTACCTAGGCACGTTATTAATTTACGAAAGTAACCCTTAATAACATATTAGGTTAGAAACCTCGTCAAATCATACATGAATTCAAACAAATACCGAATTAATAGAGTTAGCAAGGAATTGTAGACCAAAGACCCCTAGATCTCTAAATCTTGAAAGCAAATCAATTCCTTTCTTTTACTTTTATTTACAATTATTGTTTCAAACTCCTTTCTTTTGGGTATTGAACCCAACCTTAGGAATTGTTAGAACAAACCCCCCAATTTACTTTTATTGCACTTTACTTTATTTTATTTTCTGAAATTTATTACTAAAGTTTGAACTAAGTTTTTATCGTACTCCCTGTGGATCGATACCTAAAATACTACTTTGATAGAATTGTGCACTTGCAATTTAACTCAAACGCGTGTTAAAGGTTTAAAAGGTACATCTTATTGTACTGAAACTTTGTGCATACGCTTTTGCGCGCATCACCCTATCCAAATTAATCGGATCTGGGTCGGTTCTGGGTCGGATCTGGTTTGGTTCCGAGTCGAATCCGGTTAATCGGGTAAAAGTAGCACCTCTAAGGGTTGCAACTACCCTTTTCTCTTGCCATCTGCAGGCATTACCTGACTAATGCAAAAACTTTCAATTGAAGTGTTTGTACTAGGAGTGAAACTACCCACTTCCATTGCCCTTTGGAGGCACTAATAGAGTGTTACAAAGCCTTTCAATTGGAGTGTTGTATTAGGGTTGCAACTACCCATTTCTCTTTCCATCTATAGACATTACCTGACTGCTGCAAAAACCTTCAATTGTAGTGTTGGATTAGGGATGCAACTACCCACTTTCATTGTCATTTGAAGGCACTACTAGAGTGTTGCAAAAACCTTCAATTGTAGTGATGTAGGATTACAACAACCATCTTCTGTTGCCATTTGAAGACACTACTACTGTCCCGCAAAGGCCTTCAACTAGAGTATTGTATTATTATTGCAACTTCATTTTTCACTTGCCATTTGCAAACATTACTTGAGTTAAGCAAAGATCTTGAATTGAAGGGTTGTATTTGGGCTGCAACTACCATCTTCCCTTGCCATCTTGAGACACTACTAGTATTCTGCAAAGAACTTCGATTGGAGTGTTGTATTGGGGTTGCAACCACCCTCTTTTTTTGCCATATGAAAATATTACTTGTGTGTTTCAAAGACCTTCAATCAGAGTGTTGTATTAGAGTTGCAACTAACATCTCCCCTTGTCATTTAGAGACACTAATAGAGTGCTACAAAGATCTTCAATTGGAGTGTTGTATTCTGGTTGCAAGTGCCCTTTTCTCTTGCCATTTGGAGACACTAATAAAGTATAGCAAAGACATTTAATTAGAGTGTTGTATTAGGGTTGCAACTACCATTTTCTCTTGCCATCTATAGACAGTACCTGACTAATGCAAAGACCTTTAATTAGAGTTTTGTATTAGGGGTGAAACTACCCACTTTCATTGCCATTTGGAGGCACTAGTAGAGTGTTACAAAGACTTTCAATTGAAGTGTTATATTAGGGTTGCAACTACCCATTTCTCTTGCCATCTACAAACATTACCTGACTGCTGCAAAGACCTTATATTGTGGTGTTGGATTAGAGGTGCAACTATCCACTTTTATTGTCATTTGGAGACACTACTAGAATGTTGCAAAAACCTTCAATTGTAGTGATGAATTAGGGTTGCAACAACCATTTTCTCTTGCCATTTGAAGACACTACTACTGTCCCGCAAAGGCCTTCAACTAGAGTATTGTATTATGGTTGCAACTTCATTTTTCACTTGCCATTTGCAAACATTACTTGAGTTCAGCAAAGATCTTGAATTGAAGGGTTGTATTTGGGTTGCAACTACCATCTTCCCTTGCCATCTCGAGACATTACTAATATTCTACAAAGAACTTCAATTGGAGTGTTGTATTGGAATTGCGACCCCCACTCCTTTTGCCATATGCAGACATTACTTGAATGATGTAAAAACCATCAATTTGAGTGTTGTATTAGGGTTGCAATTATTCTCTTCCCTTGTCATTTGGAGACACTACTAGAGTGCTGCAAAGACCTTCAATTGGAGAGTTGTATTTGTTGGTTTTCGAGGTAACCAAAATCGGTTTAGGCTTAAGCTGTAGAAAGACGATAAAATAAAAATTTTACTTCTAACTTAAGCCAAAGATTAAATGGAGTATGTCAGGAAACTTTTCAAGGCGGTTCACCTTCAGTATTCCTTTGGCATCAAAACCTAATTTAATCCTTTTATAGATATACTCCATAATTGATTTCTAAAACTTTAATCTACTTACCAATTAAATAGATTAATATAACATATTTATACCTTGTCTCCAAATTCCAATTGGAATGTAGCTGACCAAGAAGAACGAATCTGGGGAACTACTTGCCTCGAAGTATCAAACGTCTAATACCTCTATCGGTTATCCACCAAGACTAATCATAGAGCGATTTATTTTTTTGCCAAAAATACTGTTTACTACAAAATTATGCAAAAACACTATTTATTGAGAAAAGATGAAATAGTATTAGTCACAATCCGCTAGATGGTAAAGGTTATCACAAGCATGTGATTCTTATCCACCGCGTGCTTCGCAAGAACACTATTCACCGATCTCGTGAACTCTAAACAACAATCGGGGGAGAGAAATATTAACGAGTCGATATGACATGATATGATAACACGAAATTAGTAATCTTTCTCTCTATCTTCACCCCTCTATTTATAAGCTTTTGAGGAGGTTCGACAAATGACCAAAATACCCCTAACATTCGGCCTAATTATAAAAATGCCATTAGATGGCGGTTTTGAGAGGAGGTGGCAAATTTTGATTTTTGCACTTAGGCCCATAAATCAAATATAATTGTTTTGGGCTTTTTCGATTTGGGCTTTGATTGTTAACGAGCTTTAAACCCATAATTCAAACTCATAATTAATAATTAAAATCCAAATCAAATATATATATATAAATGAAATGTGCTTGGAGACTAATTTTTACATTTTTTGAAAATTTTTTACTATTTATTAAGCATTTTTGAAAGTTGCTGTTTTGCTGTGAACAGTAAAAAACAGTAAAATTTTCTGAACCATCAGATCAGCGGCATTCAAAATTGCTTAATAAATAGTAAAAAAATTCCAAAAAATGTAAAATTTGGTCTCCAAGCACATTTCAATATGGAGAACAAGATGAACGGTTCGGATCGGTTGTTTGAATTTTCAAAATGGCTAAACCGTACCGTGGAGCACCAAACGCGTATACTCCGCGTCTCACCCAAGTCCATCTCTATATATATATATATATATGGAACATGCTAGCATGCTATGCATAGCATAGAACCCCTCTATGCAACGGCTTGGATTTTGAGTTTTCAAAATCCTAATGGTCGATCCGAACCGTTCATCTTGTTCTCCATATTAATATGTGTTTGGAGACCAAATTTTACATTTTTTGAAATTTTTTTACTATTTCTTTAGATTTATTGAAAATCGCTATTTTTTTATGGTACAGATTTGCTGAAAACAGCGATTTTCAATAAATCTAAAGAAATAGTAAAATAATTCCAAAAAATATAAAATTTGGTCTCCAAACACATATTAATATGGAGAACAAGATGAACGGTTCGGATCGACCATTAGGATTTTGTAAACTCAAAATCCAAGCCGTTGCATAGAGGGGTTCTATGCTATGCATAGCACGCTAGCATGTTCCTATATATATATATATATATAGGAACATGCTAGCGTGCTATGCATAGCATAGAACCCCTCTATGCAACGGCTTGGATTTTGAGTTTACAAAATCCTAATGGTCGATCCGAACCGTTCATCTTGTTCTCCATATTAATATGTGTTTGGAGACCAAATTTTATATTTTTTGGAATTTTTTTACTATTTCTTTAGATTTATTGAAAATCGCTGTTTTTTTATGGTACAGATTTGCTGAAAACAGCGATTTTCAATAAATCTAAAGAAATAGTAAAAAAATTCCAAAAAATATAAAATTTGGTCTCCAAACACATATTAATATGGAGAACAAGATGAACGGTTTGGATCGACCATTAGGATTTTGAAAACTCGAAATCCAATCCGTTGCATGGAGGGGTTCTATGCTATGCATAGCATGCTAGCATATTCCTATATATATATATATATATATATATATATATATAATTGTCATGTACAATTATATTTCTCTCAGTTGTTGTTTCGGTAACTTTTATATAATGTATCGTGTACGCTTTATAAATTAATTGTCGTTTCTGCTTGTCATCTTATATGACATTTATAATTTAATTATAACACGTACAATTAATTATAACCATCTTAATATTAATTATAATCAATTTATAATTAATTAGTAAGTTTCTCTGATTAGCTCCTATACGGTATGACCCAATAGGATCTGTGTTATGTTGGTAAATAGAATTAAAACTGTTTTAACTTCTATAATCATATGAGGCATCTGACATCTGCACTATGACTATCCAATTACACAGATGATGCTGTACTGTACATTACCACGATCCAGTAAACTATTTTACTCGTGTTAATTCTTTCGTCTCATAGCTATCAGATCAGTTTCAAGGTAGGTGTGTGTCATCCTTGCAAACTTAATCTTTTCTTGATCTTGAGCAGATTATCAAATATAATTAGTCTTGTAATTATACCACTAGTAGATAATTTTACTCTACCAAGGGGCCCAGTGATGTTATAACTCGTATAAAGATATGAGGAACAATAGTACTTTTAGTAGATCATTATGCATACCGAAGAGCTACCATTATAACTGCTTTTTACATACAGCGTTATGTAATAATCACACATACACGTCTCTTAGTAGGAAAGACGAATATCTCATACTTTAGAACTTAACACTGAATGAAAACATTAATGACATATACACAATTCCATTTAATGTTTCATTCGGGGTCTGTCAAATACCATGTTCCTGGAACATATATTCATGTGATTAAAATGACATCTCTTGTCAAATGATTTGTAAAACTTAACCATTTTTTAATCCACATACTAACCTTGTAACAGTTAATTAGTATTCTTGCTAATTACCTCGGTTAGAGATTTTTAAGAATATATGTCATCTATATTATGGAGTTTCACAATTCCAGTCATAAACTCAAAATGATCTATAGATGCAATAATACTCAAGGCAACAAAATGATTAATCATTCAATTCATAAACAAAATATATGTGATAAAATTATTGTATTATTGAATTCTAGATTATTACAAACTAACAATCTCCCACTTAAACTAGGAGCCAATCATCGTAGGCTCTATCTTATACAAATCTCTATATTCTAAAAATCTCGTAGATCTAAAGAAAAAGTCATAGCCAATCTCCTATGCGTCTCAGACCCATAAAAGCAGTATGCAACTGGTGCTTGGCTTGAGAAAGAAGTTTCATGAGTGGATCAGCTGTGTTGCTGGATGTGTCAACTCTACAAATCTTTACGTCACCTCTATTTACAATTTCTCGTATCAGGTGATAACGACGTAGGACATGCTTGGATCTTGAGTGTAATCTCGGTTCCTTGGCCTGAGCTATAGCTCCATTGTTATCACAGTAAAGGTCCACAGAGCCTTGAACACTGGGAACTGCACCAATTTCGTTGAGGAACTTCTTGATCCAGAAATCCTCTTTGGCTGCTTCAGATGCAGCTAAAGTGTTTGAGTCTCTTTGCAAGATAGGCTAAAGATGCACTCGATTAGAAACAAGAGATGCCAAATTGGAAGCAAGAGTAAATTGGATGTAAATGTTTGAATACTTTGGATAATACAATACATTCTTGTAAACATGTTGGAATTATGAAAAGTGGAAATTGGATAACATCTTTGTCATGATATATGTTGTTTTTTAAGTTAATATGTGCTCATTTTTGAATAATACAATACATTCTTGTAAATATGTGCTCATTTTTGTTATTGTTGATATATGTTGTTTTTCAAGTTATTGTAATACAAATTGAACACACCACAGATAGATACTAATTGACATATATCATAAAATAAACTAAAATGATCCATTTCCTTATCCTGTGGTACTCGTTAAAAATGAAACGATAGAGAAATCAAGAGAAAAGAAAAGCATAAAAAAAAACCAAAATTGCACAAAGGTACATAACACAGAAACAAAACTAATCGATTTGCTTCAAGTGATTTTTATTTCATGGCCGATGCCGCCGTGGTCTAGATCGGCCAGATTGAGTTTGTCAGAGATGAACCCTAGCCGAGAAAACCCTTGCACGATCCTCAAAGCATGCAGCACGGATCTTAAAGCAACACCTTCGATCAATGAACCAAATTTAAACATCCAACGGCTTTTGATAGCATGGGACCCCTTTATCAGTGATTCAAATGAATTTAAATAATGTGACACAAATCTTAAAGCCCAATGATCTTCATCCAGTGGCCTGTGCACATCTCAAAGACTCAAAAGCCCAAATCTTAGAAGCCCAACACCAATCTCAAAGCCCAGAAATCGTTAAATAAAGTCTTTTACACATAAATCCCTCTGTTTATTCAAAATATACATAGAAACCCCCCTGTAAATTTACACAAAGGCCCATATCAGGACAAAACTCCTTCAAACAAGCCCTTGAAGGCCCAAGTTGCAATCCATACCCTGTCAAAAGCCCAAATCATAGCCCCAGGTCCTCCAGAAATTACAAACAAGTCCCTGAAAATATAAAATCTTTACAAATAAGTCCTTTCAAGTCCACTTTGACCATAATTTTTTCATACTAAGTCCAAATCAACTCAAATTAGTCCCAAATGAACCCAAATTCAATCCTTTATAATTCTAAACAATATTTGAACATGTCTATGCCTCGACCATAATCTGAAATTACCAAAATGCCCCTCTCTGACATATTTTCATAAATAAAAATGTAAAAAATGATATTTAAATGCCCCCCCTCCAAATTAAAAACATATAAATGACATTTCTCGCAAATATTCTCATATTTTAAATATGAAATCCATATTTTCATGCACATATCATGGTAACTAACCAAAGAGAAATCCAAAGTCAAATGAGAACCAACCACATGACCAAAATAAATTATACATGAGCCTCTTTTAGCCCCCCTATTATTCAGTTCAAGTCAAATAGGCACACATCCCGGAATGCATGGGGTGTTCAGTCTGACTCGAAAGGTCTTTTTGATGTAATTAACGGCAGGGGCTTGCGCCCGTCGGGAGTTTAAACGTCCTCACAATAAAAAATAATAAAACCTCCGGCAACTGATCATAAACGTAGGTTGTCACAAGGGGTGAACCAGAAGGAATGCAGAAAGAAATCCTCGGTAGATGCCTTTCGTGAGTTCAGTGACCTGCTCACGTTCACCTCAAAGTACCAAAGCACTGAACCCGGCTGGGAGCATCTCCACCCATTCACACCCAGAGTGAAAAATCCGCACCGTTAGCTAATTTGATGCTGTGCAACTTTTTGCGCCCTACAACAAGCAACAGCGGCTTTCTCTAGATCTTTAAATACCAAATATTAAAGTTGGGGGCAGCTAGAGTGATACCCCAAATCTTGGTATAGCTTCTATTTATAGAGAGCTAATACAAAAGAAGTAATTGGTGTTGACTATTGTAATGGTGGATACTGTTGACAACAGTCCATGATCGTTGCAACAGTTCCGCCAACGGTAATCCTCTGGATTGTTTAGCATTATGTGACACTAAGTTTGATTTTATGCGTCACAGACTTTACTGATGATTTATTTATTTCGTTGCAACGGTAGGCCTCACTTAGGTCAATCTCAAGCTTATTTTATCAATTTTACATATTAATTATCTTTAATCTTGAGTTAATGTTTTTGCTATCCAATGTCTTGTGCTTCATGATTGCAACCTTGATATTGTATTGCAGTTCATTAATTCGTCCTTGATGTGTATTTATTGAACCTTCACTTGTCATGAACTTGCACATTGTCTCAAGAAGAAAAATTGTAAAATGTAATTTATGTATGTTTTGCAAATCTAGTCAAACAAATAAGACGAGAGCTCCAAAGCCAACGGCAACTCCCACCTAATAATGAAAACTTTATGCACCCTACGAGAATACATTACCAGTGTGTTGCAAAGACTTTAAATTGGAGTGTTGTATTAAGATTGTAACTACTATCTTATCTTGTCATATGGAGGAACTACTATAGTTTTGGAAACACATTGAATTGGAGAGTTATATTAGGGTTGCAACCACCCTCTCCTCTTGCAATATGGGCACGCTACTAGTGTGCTGTAAAAACATTCAATTGAAGTGTTGTATTAGGGTTACAACTACCCTCTTAAGTTGCCATCTGGAGGCACAACTAGAGTGCTACTAAGACCTTTAATTGAAGTGTTGTATTAGGGTTGCAACTACTATCTTCTATTACCATATGAAGACACTACTAGAATGCTGCAAAAACCTTGAGTTAGTGTTGCAACTACCATCTTTTCTTGCCATATGGAGACACTACTAGAGTGCTGTAAACACCTTCAATTGGAGTATTGTATTAGGGTTGCAACCACCCTCTTCTATTGTCATCTGGGGACACTACTAGTGTGCTACAAAGACATTCAATTGAAGTGTTCTATTAGGGTTGCAACTACACTCTTCTTTTGCCAACTGGGGACACTACTAGTGTGTTATAAAGACATTCAATTGAAGTGTTGTATTAGGGTTACAACTATCCTCTTATCTTGTCATCTATCTTGTTATCTGGAGATACTATTAGAGTGCTACAAAGATCTTCAATTGAAGTGTTTGTATTAGAGTTGCATCTAGTCCATTTCCTTGCCATATGTAGACACTACTAGAGTGCTGCAAAGACTTCCAATTAAAATATTGTATTAAGATTGCAACTACCATATTCTCTTGTCATACAGAGAAACTACTAGTTTCACATGATGACTAATTATTAATGTCCTAATCGTTAAAGTGGCAAAGATAATTGTGACTATGCTGCAATTTCTGCAAGTTCTGTAAGGCACACGGTGTGGGGTGAGCCATTGCAAAAGCTCTACACTATCCCTCGGGCAGCTTATAAGTACCTATTGATTGTCATGCAAACAATGCTTTGTCTTTATAAACATTAATGAACCACCTTCCCATTCACTTTGTTTGCTTAATTTGTCCCTGGTCAGCTTCTTCCAATTTATTGCTTCTTTCTTGGAGAAGTGTTTATTACCGATGTAAACGCTTCGGAAAGCCTTATTAATTCAGAATCTCCACCGCATCCAAAAAATAAAAAACCGAGAGAAAAAAAAGGATTATGCGTTTGCGTTCTTGATCTCATCGAAGGCAGTACTGTTTGCTGCTGAGTGCTGACGCCGGCGATTTGCTGATCTTACCCTCTGACGTCAGCCAAGTGTTACGGCTAGTTTTCAAAACCTCACTGCCTTTGCATTTCTGCTGGGATCAGTCTCATCCGTCGAACCATTTATTTCATCAGCTGCTTAGAATTCAGCGTGACTCGACAGCTGAAACCCGCTAAAGTTACCATACCTTATTTAAGAGAGAACAATCAGTAACTTTTTTTTCTGCTTTAGAGATGGAATAATGATCCCATTTTGGTGTTATACTTGTACCGATTTCATATAGATGGAATAATGATACCAATACCGTTTGAATCGAGTAATCTTTGCATATACTAGTAATTTAAAGTAGTCATGTCTAAAACCCACACTAATTTACTCGCTCAGAGAACTAAAAATCTTCATGTACACAAAAGAGAGTTTGAGTTCTGGATTTAAATCTTTTACACCAAATGCGCATTACTATGTACAGCCATGACAAAAAATTTACAATGTAGGGGTGGAAAAGCCCAACAATACAGCAAACCATGCAGGTGATATACAAAGGTTGCTCCAAAGAAATTTGTCATTGTTGCGGTGCCTATAAACCATTCACCGATATTACACCCAGCCAATGCCATCGCCACTTTATCTTACCAGCCGATAGTTGTAACCTTGGTGATTTTTCCCAATGAAATTTCGGGAAAAAGAAAATAAAATACTTCATGTACAGCCTCAGTTCAGCTAGGAACTCAACTAAACACGGACCGAATTCCTAGATCAAAGTAAAACCAATACAATTCCTGCCTCCTGCAATAAAATTCGGTAATATCCAAAATCTGGAACTACAAAGACCAGATTTCAAGGGGCATTGAACATTCAGAACTTATGCAAGGGCAGACAAGCAAAAAGCCACAGCAAAATTCTGAATACTAGGCACAAGAGTCTTTGTCAAAGCTAGGTCAAATCTTATTTCGCAACTGATGTGGGACCATGTTTCTCCCCGTAAAATTGCTTATTGTCATTTAAGAAAAGGCATGCAGCTGTACAGTCATCTATCTTAGAAGAAGGATACTTCGACTTCCATGCATGCACGGCCTCCTCTACTATGGCCCTGGAAGCCTCCAGTTTATTTTTAGTGTTGTATACAGTGGAGACTACTTGTTCATTGCGGAGCACATCCCATACCTATCAAATAGAGTAAGAAGGAAAAAACATATCACACTTTGCCCTTGTAACAAATTACCTAAGAAAATAATAGAGGTTTTCTCTTTGCACATGCACTTACCCCATCAGAGGCCAGAACAATGAACAGGTCTCGGTCAGTGATCCGATGGTAAACAACCTGAGGGGTGCAAATGACGCCATGGTGCTTTAATTGGAAATCTCCAAGGGAACGACTCATGGCTAGGCCGGGGTAATTTTCGTCTGGCAGCCATACACGTGCCACACTAGGTTCGTCTCTTAGGGAGAACACCCGACCGTGGTGTTTTTTGATTCTCTCTGCCTCCTCTGCACAAAACAATAAGGAAATTTAATGTTAATATTTGCGTTCATGTTTTCTTCTTTTTTTTTTTATTTTTTTTCTGAAGGAATGGTACTCTAAATGTTAGGTTTGATGCTTAAGTTCATGTTTAATAGATTGATTCCTATACTCATAGGTCATCCTTTTTCATTCTTTCATTTTTTATCTTCTATGTTAATGTTTAAACTCATGTTCAGTCCTGGCATAAAATTCAAATTTTTTTAACTTGCAAAACTAAAATATATGAGAGGATAATATATAAAAAATAGAAAGAGAGAGAGAGAGAGACGCACGAGGAATATTGGGTTTGAAGTCAGTAGTTAGCTGTTTGGCTTGTAAACAACCATCTTCTGAAATGCTAGCCAAAATTGCTCTCGAGTCCCCAAGATTTGCTATTATTAAGTCCTGCCCCTAATTAATAAAATGCAAGAGAAACCAACAAGAGAATGAATAACATTGCATAGAGAATAATGTATATTAAGGAAAAATTGGGGAACAGTGCAGGTATCGTTCTTCTTTTGGCATGGAAGGGGCAATTGCAGGCATGTGTAAAAAAAGAAAAAAATCATGCATACTCCCAACAAATTAGAGAATATTGCAGAGACATAGTACATCAGTTGGAAACATTACAAAATTATTCTCTTTTTACATCTTCTCTCTACATAAAAAAGGGAGATAGGATAGTTTGAATACTTCTTCAACAAATTTAGAACAGGTGGTGTAATATTTTGCATGGGGCAAGTAATAACTCTCACTTTGTAGGGGCAAGTAATAACTTTTTATGTACCTGCTTAATAATGTAAACAGCTGTGGTGCCACTGAAAGAGGAATCTAATCCTGGCTTGAACCTGAGCTCACAATCCACAGCCTTCATTGCATTAATGCATGCCTGTTTCCAATCCTCAAACATTGCTAAATTTGAACAACGTGTGTCATGTGCTTCAAGACCAACACGACAATCACTATTCTCATCGCTAAAGTTCGACTCGTCCCTGGAGAGGAAAGAGTTGTTTCTCTGGCTAAGTATCGAGAAAGGAAGGTAGTCTCTTACGAGACGGCTAATCACATGTCCCATACGACCATGCCCGTCAAACACACCACAGAAGATTCCGTTCCCCTTTCCAAATCCCTTCACAGAGAAAACATCAAAATTGTTAATTCCAATTTCACCCACTTTCCTTCTTTTTTTTCCTTCTTATACCTACAGTGTTAGTATGAAACACACCATTTTTGTTACAAAAACATGCATCTAATAAGATTGTCTGGTTAAACTATCCACTGGTACAACCATGCTCCTAAATGTTCTAGAGAAGATGTCCACTTTCATATTCTACAAACCTTCATTTGACCTGCCCATACAATCTTTTTCCTCCTTTCAAAATAAGTGCACAGGTAAAATTTGGCAGGTGTACGGCGGCTTTTTTTTTTTGAAAATAGTTAGTTAAATTGATTTTGAGAATAATCAATGCATCCTTGAATCTACTGAAAAAAAAAAAATTACAGACTGAATCAACAGTCAAAATTCACAGGGCAAGCAAAAAGAAACAAAATAAAATACCAAAGCAGGGAGAACTAAAATAGTTCCCTAAAATAGAAAAACAGAATAGTTTGTAATTCTCTGTTGCACTAGAAAATAATACTCAGTAACTTTGATTGCAGCCGTGATAATTTGAACCAAGTTCTCCTCATCTAACCTCCCCTCTGAAGTTAACTGATCCGACTAATCGCCCCCAAAAGTTTTGATATAGAAAGAGCAGTTCACTGTTCTACACAATTAAAACCTACTGGTCACCCAATTTAACGTAAAAACATGGAAATTGAATAACCTATTCGATCCCGATGAGCGTAAATCAAGACTAAAACCAATTATATGTACCTGACAGAGAATCGCTGTATCTTGATTGGGACCTTTCTTCCCCCTTTGAGAGAAGAGTGAAGCGATTTTTCTCGTCCCATCTTTCTCTGAAATCGGAGCTTCTTCGTCGACCATGTATACCACATTTTCGTCGATTTCTTGTTTCTCCAAATACTCTGCTGAGGCGCAGTTCCCCATTTGAGAGAAAGAGGTTGGGTTCTTTTTTTGTCCCAGTCCCAGTAGGCCAGTACCGGTTTATTTTGCTCTAATTTCTGAGTGATTGAATTGCTGTATAGTGTATATAAAATCTTCAAAAGTAAACATCCACCGTCTCTATTTTATTTTTATTTTTTTCTAAAGAATGATTTTGTTGACTGTCTATTTTTTTTAGGAAGCTGATAATTGTACCTCAAACAAAATATCCGCACGTGTCCTCCAACTTTCTAGAATGTCGGCGATAAAAAGATCAGGTTTTACTTTATACAGCGCAATAACAGTATCAATCTTTCTTTATTATACATAATTTTGCTGCATGAAGAGAAAAACGCTCTGTTAAAAAAATTAACAAAGGCACCACCAAATGCAGCGAAACAATCGGATAATTTAAACATATAAAGAAAAGCATTTAAACAACTGCATTCAAGTGTTTAACTTTCATTATAAATGAGTTAATTTTTCATTTTTAAAAATAAAAACGAATCCCCGAATTTGTCCCCGAGCATAAAATTTAAAGCTCTAAATTTGTACCAATACCCGAGCGCGTCCCCCACTAAAATGTTTACAGCTCTGAATTTTATGTTAGTCAAAACTACTAGTTCTAAGCAAGCAAAGCTCTATTAAATAACAATGAAACTACTGGTTCGAAACAACAATTGTTAGCAGCCTCATCAATTATTTTATGTTAGTCAAAACTCCAACAATTACAATTTCTAAGCATGCAAACCTCTGTTAAATAACAATAAAATTACTACTTCGAAACAATCATAAATTTAGAACTTGTCCCAATAATGCCAATTTCTAAGCATGTAAAACTCTATTAAATAACAATGAAACTACTACTTCGAAACAACAATTATTTACAAAACAATATAAACCTGTGTGTAAAGCATATAAACATGTGCGTAAAGCATATAAACCTGTGCAAGTAAACCAATATATATTGGCAAGAAAACAACATTTTAAAGCATATAAAGCTGTGTGTAAAGCATATAAACCTGTGCAAGTAAACCAATATATACTGGCAAGAAAACAACATTTTAAAGCATATAAAGCTGTGTGTAAAGCATATAAACCTGTGCAAGAAAACAACATTTTAAAGCATATAAACCTGTGTGTAAAGCATATAAACCTGTGCAAGTAAACCAATATATACTGGTAAGAAAACAACATTTTAAAGCATATAAACCTGTGTGTAAAGCATATAAACATGTGCAAGTAAACCAATATATATTGGCAAGAAAATAACATTTTAAAGCACATAAAGCTGTGTGTAAAGCATATAAACCTGTGCAAGTAAACCAATATATACTGGCAAGAAAATAACATTTTAAAGCATATAAACCTGTGTGTAAAGCATATAAACCTGTGCAAGTAAATCAATATATACTGGCAAGAAAACAACATTTTAAAGCATATAAACATGTGTGTAAAGCATATAAACCTGTGCAAGTAAATCAATATATACTGGCAAGAAAACAATATTTTAAAGCATATAAACCTGTGTTTACAAATACATTTTAAAGTATATAAACTAGTGTTTACAAAAATTAAAAAATCTGTATTACAAATATATAAACCTGTGTTTACAAACACATTTTAAAACTTATTCTTCAAATATATTTTAAAGCATATAAACCTGTGTTTACAAACATTGAAAAATCTTCATTTAATGGATTACTTGTTCAAAATGGAGACTGTATTTTTAGTTATTAAATATAAAAAGCTATTAATTTGCATAATTAAAATTAGAACCAATCCCCCATCACATCCTCGAGCTAATTGAGTTTAAATTGTACTTTAAAGTACTTTAAAGTACTTTAAAGTGCGTTCAAGTAAGTAGTTAATTAATGAATAGATGACCGTTAACAATATGGGGGACTAATTTGGGGATTGGTGATTACAACTGTTTCTAACAGACTGTCCACGAAATTAAAGCGCAAGACAAAAGCATGCAAAGCTAATATTTAAAGCAATCAATGTAAAACTGCAATGCGTTAAAACAGCAATTCGTTAATTAATGAAAAATTAATAAATTACCGTTATTAGCGGACAGTTAAACCCAGTTAAACCAGTTCGGGGATGGACTCGGATTTGGTGGCTCGGGGTACAAGAACATTTCTCTTCTTTTTAATTGTACAATGTCGTTCTCATAAATATAAATTGTTTATAAAACTTCAAATTCATATATAAATTATATTTGTTAAAATTGTACATAATTTATACGTTGCTCAATAAAAATTAAAAATAATGGACGAGTTCAAGACGATTTTTCTTCTAATGAAAGTCAGCAATTTTTTTAAGGATCAATTATTATTATACTAATCGGAATTTTTCAAAATGATCAATATCTTGTCAAATTTTTTCCATCAAAATATCTCATTTTATTTATGATGAGCCTTTACAACATTTATTTTATTATTTTTTGAGAGAAAAATAGATATCTAAGTGTCAAAATTTTAATATCTACAAAGATGAGGGTTAAAATGCACCCTCCCTTTTGTGCTCCTAACGTGCACTCTTCCTTCATATCTTTATTTTTAAAGTTCAAATAGTCGATTTTAACCTTCTAACGTGTTCTTCGTATTAAAATGTGCTTGAAGACCAAATTTTATATTTTTTAAATTTTTTTTACTATTTTTTCAGAATTTTTGATTAAACTAAACAATAATAAAAAAAATCAACAAAATAATGATTTTCAAACATTTTGAAAAAATAATAAAAAATTTTCAAAAAATATAAAATTTGGTCTCCAAACACATTTTAATATGAAAAAAATGTTGAAAGGTTCGAATCAACTATTTACATTTTAAAATAAAAATATATAAAAAAAATACACATTATGAGCACAAAAAAGAGGATGCATTTTAATCCTCCTCATCTACAAAATAGTTATATATGAATTTCGAAGTCATGATCTCGTACCCTTTGTAGCTTTTATTAATTGACCAGTTTGTCTTTTTGTCGTTTTAATAAAAGAGTTGCACCAAGTCTATTCCTTGGGCCAACTTTTATAATCAAATGATTAAAGCAAGTTATTTTCTTATAACACACCATAAGAAAAAAAATAATACATGGAGACCCTCAAATTAACGAGGGCATATTATTTGAAAGTCCATTTGCAATGTTGTCGGCCTAACCATTTGAAAGTCCATTTACAGCACCATTACCTCTTTTTAAATTAAAAAAAGCACCTCCAGTAAATATATTGTATTGATAATAAAAATAAAATAAAATACCACAAATTCTATAAGATTTATAAACAAGATAGGAGTACATTCACAGATAATACACACTAAGTAAATTTAATTATTTTCTAAAGAAATTTCGGAAAACTAAAATCCTTTTGTAAAATCAGTAATATATATTTTTATAAAATTTATATTATCTATCAATTAAACTTAAAAAACAAATGATTTTAGTATGTCAGTTCTTTTACCAAATAAATGTGTGCAATTTGTAATTAATATGGAAAGATTAGAAGTGATAATTATCTCATACAAAATAATGACGGCTAGTTACTGTATTTGTAATTTACGAAATCTAATTAATGTTAGGGGCTTAATAAAAAATGTGAACAGGCTAGTTGGCAAATAATTTAATGTGTTAATAGATGGTTCTATAAACTAGTTTGATACGACGAAGCTATTACCAGAGTTTTAATTTAGCAAGCCGGTGCTAATTATATATCTAAGTACCAGAAATCTGAAAGTGATGCGCATTTTTGATTAATTGAACCTGAAGTCGACACGAGTTGAATATCCGCATGTGTGGGTCATAGCACTCGGATTTTTTAATGGTGTCACTATTGATTAGTTAATCATACGACATACTCAACTATATATATATATTTTTTATTTGCTTTGTTTTGGGTCCCCCACCATTTTAAGAGGGACCAATGAAACCAGGAGAAGGTGCGGCCACGCAATTGTCGTTATCCTAGGTTTCTTCCAGAGAGCCCCTCGTAATTTCAGGAAATTTTTCAGTGTCTTTTAAAAAATTAAATAGCAGGGAGTCAGGGATGTAACTTGGAAAAAATTGATTGGTGATTGAAACTAAAATACACAATATATATTGTAGGTGAAGTTTGAATTCAAATTTTCACATAGGAGTGTTGAATCATATAAATTTGTTTAGAGTCTGTTCAGTCGAAAAATGAGAATGAGAATGAGCACGGGCACAGGCACAGGAATTGAACTGAAAAACACTATTCTCGTGAGAAAATAAAAATTCAGTTGAACTGAACTTTTTTTTTTCACGTGAACAGTGATTCGGCCGAACAGGCCCTTAAAGTTTAAATTAAATTTATAAACATAATAAAATTTAAAGTTATAAAGGTGTCTAAATACTGTTATAATTAGTTGAAGATCTGACTCTGTTAAATAGTCCATTTTTAATCTGTAACACGAGAGAATAAAACGAGGGATTTCACAAGAGACATGAGGTAACTTAGCTAGACCTCATATTCAAGTGCATTAGCCTGAAATAAAACTATTGTACGGTGTTCTGGATATCATTGCACAATGAGAATAATTATATATGCAATTATTATTCCTCTAACTCCGTTGATTTCCTCCGTTTATGTGACAGAAGTGTTTATTTAATTCTAATTTTATTATTATGATAACGATAGAAATTTAAATATGCCTTTTCGCATTTGCTTCCAACAAATATTATATGGTGTCTAAATTACGAGTCAAAAGATACTTTGTTTGAGTTCTTTTGATCCTAGAAATATTCTCTAATTTTTATATGTCTAAAATAAATATCAAAAGTCAAGAGAGGCCAAAACACGACAAAAAAAAAAAAAATCGCTTTTTCCAATTGACTTTACGGAAATAATGAAATACTCGTATGTGAAATAGAAAAAAGTTTATAATTAATCACCTCAAGTAATAATCACAATTTATTTCTAGTGATAAAGACACGTGGTCTCTATATATAAGATCATAAGTTTGAAACCCGGAAGAAAAAAAAAATCCTTTGTTATAATAATAAGAATATTAAATAGTTGGATGACTTGACCTCCTATCTTTACTAAAAAAAAAAATCACAACTTACTTTTTTGTTTTTGAAATACTGAAGATGAAATCTTCATCTTTTAGGTAAAATTGATGCTTATCTTCTAGCTACTGTGTTAAGATAAAGAGAGGACCAAAATCTTCAACTTTAAATATTTATATCGGGTTTTTTAATTAAATTTTAAACATGCAATCTTTTACTTAAAAAATATTTTATTGTCAGTAAATCAAAAATCGATTCTTAACAAACTACTTATAAAATCTTCTTGGAGTTATTTTTCGTATATTTCATCAGTCGACGCCTCGACGGTCTTTTTTGTGTGTTGATATTCGTCATTAATAAAGTACAAAAACACCTGATCAAGAGAGACCTTTCTTCTAGCTCTTTATTTTATTTCCATCTTCTCTCTCTCAATAAGCACCTCTTCTTTTTTCACGATGGCTGAAGTACCTGTTCTACAGCTGACCATAAAATAGTTTTTATTTCGTTATATTATATTTTTTTGAAAAATAGTGGTATTTACCACCGATTTCATTTGAAATCAGAAATTAATACATATCTGACCTAATACCTAAAATTAGTACAAAATCAAATAAGGGAAGTATGTACAACTGTTCAAAACAAAAGCAGACAATATCATAAGAAAATACAAAAACAACATAATAGGCATAAAACTAAGAGCTACAAATCTAATAAGTCCTCATCTTCTTCGTCGCCAGACATTGGAGATGGAGGGTTGCCATCCCCAGAACCCTGTACCAGAAGGTCCAAAGCTTGAGTCGGTTCTGGACTTCTTGCTTCTTTCAACAGAATGAGATCTGGGAGATCCTTAACATCAAAATGTATTATAAGATTTAATTTAAAGAAAGAATCATCACCTCTAGATTGACACCAAAATTGAGTTAAAGAAATAATCTTAGTACCTAGAATCCTAATAGAACAAGGGGTACCATCATTATGTTGTTCGTACAATAATCGTTTACGTCTATTTGACTAATTTGCAAAAACATACAATTATTGAATTTTACGATTTCTTCTATTTTGAGATGATGTAGGTCCAAGAAGAGTAAGAACTATAGTATAATATGCTTGGACTGAAGAAATCACGAAGACTTTTATCAATAATGTAAATTGTAAAATCTAAACTTGGTAAAGTGTTTTTGATGTCGTTTATGTTGTTCGTACAATAATCTTTGACGTCTATTTGACTAATTTGCAAAAACATACAATTATTGAATTTTACGATTTCTTCTATTTTTGAGAACATATAGGTCCAAGAAGAGTAAGAACTGCGATATAATAAGCTTGGACTGAAGAAATCACGAAGACTTTTATCAAGAATACAAATTGTAAAATCAAAAGCTTGGTAATGTATGTTTGAGGTTGATTAAATTGGGATAAAACGTTATGAACGTTTTCAAAACGTTGGTAACGTTTTATAATAATCAGTAGCAACAAACTGATCAAAAGAAGAATCAAGTTATAACGTTATACAAACGTTGTGACGTTTTACAAACGTTGTAACGATTTATAAAACGTTGGTAACATTTTACTAAGCTGTCAGAGATTTAAAACCCTAAAATCGCATTTGAATAAAACGTTGTAACGTTTAATAAAACGTTGTAACGTTTAATAAAACGTTGTAACGTTTAATAAAACGTTGTAACGTTTAATAAAACGTTGTAACGTTTAATAAAACGTTGTAACGTTTAATAAAACGTTGTAACGTTTAATAAAACGTTGTAACGTTTAATAAAACGTTGTAACGTTTAATAAAACGTTGTAACGTTTAATAAAACGTTGTAACGTTTAATAAAACGTTGTAACGTTTAATAAAACGTTGGTAACGTTTTATGTCAAACAGCTCATTTTTGAGCTGTCACTATAAATAGACTGAAGGGATCACTTTCAAATCGATCTCAGCCGACCCTAATCATTTCAAAAGCGATTTTCTGAGAGCTTAGCCTACTCCATTGTTGTGAGAGCTTAAAACTTCAAAATCCCTCAAGCAACCTCAAACCTACTTCACTAATCTCTAATTAGATTAGGTTAGAGTGATCTATTGAGTGTTTCTCTTGTTCTTGAGTAGCTTGTGTGACTTCCCTTGGTTGTAAGGGCTCGCCGGCACTCATCTCTTGTTGGCCGTGACTTCCCATTTTGTAAGGGCTCACGGTTCACAATTGTAATCCTTTCATATTGGGTAATAGAAATGCGCACCTAGAAAGAGGTTGCGACGCCCCGGAGACGTAGGTCATTGTTTTGCCGAACTCCGTTATCATCCCGCGTGTCAATTTCTCTAAACTCATCTATTTACTTTCAATTGCAATTTATTTTCAGTTTTTGTTCAATTAGAGGTGCCCCTAAGTGCAACAAAGTGGTATCAGAGCACGTTACTCAAATTAAGGCACACTTAATTAGAGTTAGATCAACTTGTCAAATGGCACCCTATAGACCCGTGAAGGAACCCCTAATTTTTGGCAATTCGACCAAAAATTTTATGCATTGGAAGAAAACCATGATCAATTATCTAAATATTCTTGAGTTATGGGATGTGGTTAACAAGGGGTATACACCAATATTCACTACCACTACCACCGACATTAAAATCGAGACTCCCGAATCCAAACAAACCAAGAAAGACAATGATCTTGCAATTAATGCCATAATTAACTTGGTTAGTGAATCGATTGCCTTGATCTTTGGTAGCTCTTCAATCGCAAAAGAAATGTGAGATGCCCTTGTAAATCGGTATGAGGGAAATACCCAAATTAAACGAACCAAATTAATCGGTTTAGAAGCCAAATTTGAAACCTTTAAAGTTGAAGATGGCGAAAGCATTGAGGATATGTATAATAGACTTATGCATATCCAAAATGAATTTACCGAATTGGGAGAACCGCTTTCTAACAATAAAATTGTAGGGAAGCTATTGAGGATTATGCTCATGAGAGACAAATGGTCCGGCTTGGTGAGTGCGCTAGAAGCAATTCAAGACACACATGACTCACTCACACCGGATGACCTCTATGCACACTTACGAAGCTTCGAAGAGAAACTTCGGCAATCCGAAAACCCAAAGCAAAGTTCAAAATTCAAAACCATGACCTTTCCGGCTCAAAACCGAAAACCTTCTAGCTCCTCAAACACTTGTCTCTCAAATGATCAATTTATAAATAAAATTGATCATGAAACCTCCAAAAACACCCTTCTCCTATCCAAAATATTTCAAGATATGCTGGATCTCGAAAGAAATTACAACAAGGAACGAGAAGAGAAGAACAAAAGAGTGATGTGCTTCGCATGTCATAGAAAAGGGCACACCACTCAAACTTGCTTCCAATTGGACGAGTACAAGGCCAAGAAAAAGGCTAAAGCCTTGCAAGCTTTATTCTCGAATGAGAGCGAGGTGGAGCAATCCGACACGGAGTCGGAAAATGAACAAGAGACAAACCTTGCATTGATGGCAAGTGTAGATGAAGGTCTCTCGGCAATTGATGTTGACTCGATTATTGCAAGAAAAAATATCACCAATGAGACCACCATTGAATTCCTTAAAGACCTTGTCAAATCAAGAAACATCAAAGAGGAAGGTGATGAAATTGAAGCCTCAACTAGCTTTGCAAATGAGGTACATTCAACTCTTAGTCTTGATGGTTATGAGACCGAACAAGAATTTGTAAATGAAGGTGGTGAAGAATATAGTGGAGAAATTGATATTGAAAATTGTATACTTACAAATGAGACCAACCATGACTTGTGTACCAATCGGTTAGAAACCAATGATGCAAGCATTTTCACAAATAAAATCCTAATGCACGATGCTAATGAATCTAGGTTGCGATCTCTCATTGATGATTCAAATAGAACCTTGGTTTAAAAGGAAGGTATTATCCAAAAATTAATTGCTAAAAATGATATGTTAGAACTTGAAAATAAAAAATTAAAAGCATCGCACATAGGTGAAATAGGCATATTAAAGGTTAAAGTTCAAACCTTAGAGACCGAAAATAGGGCATTAAGGTCTCCTAGTGAATTTTCAAATGTCACTAGTCTAGATCCTTATTATGTGGATAGTTTAATCAATGAGCAATCTTATCGCAAAATGGATAAAATTGGTCTTGAATTCGAGAAGGGTCAATCCTCATTCGAATCTAACCACATACAAGGCCCGAAAGGAAAAGGGGAACATATACAAACTTCAAACACCAAAAATTGTAAACTTAAGTTTAATTGTGATAAGTATTCTACTTATCAATTTTTTATCAAAAAGGGTAATAATTCCTTGCAAAAGGAGTCAAACAAAGGGAATACCTCTCAAACCTCAAATGCTAAACAAAATCATGCATTTAGGTATAAGTATAATCATAAAAATTATAAGAACACAAAATTTCAAAATAGTGATAGGAACACATTTAATCCAAAATGGTCAAACAAAACTTATTTCAAAGGACCGGATGGATGGTTTTATGAACTCAAAAATAAAAATGTTTTACAAAATCAAACTCAAAGAAATGGTTTAACAAAAGATGTTCCCCAACATCACAATAGAATTGAGTCTAACAACACCAAAAGTGTCACATCTAGAATTACAAATATGTCATTTGTTAATCCAAAGAACAAAATTCATGAAGTGAAAACAAAATACCATGTCATTTTCAAACAAGGTTCTATTGCTCAAAAGCCATCAATTACATTTTGTAATTATTGTTGCAAAATTGGTCATACCTCCTTAGAGTGTAGGTTTAGGAATGGAGACAACAACCCAAATGTTGTTTGGATTCCTAAAGCTAAACTAGTTTAAATTCATACAAAATCTTCCCTAATTTATTCAAATTGCTAAAAACAAAGGGGGAGATTAAACAAGGTAGGAGTGTTTGATTAAATCCGGTGCTTCATTATAGAACCAAGCACATAGAGATAAGGCATCATTTTATTAGGGATCATATAGAAAAAGGTGAAATTGAACTCATACATATCGACACCAAAGAACAAATTGCCATATATTCACAAAACCCCTAAATACTCAACAACACAATGAATTACGATTTAAATTAGGCATGCTTGAACTTAGAGAATAGACATATTCATAGCTTATTTCAATATAATTAATTGCAATCAAAATAGTTCATTTAAAGACTGTCCTGCAGGAACAAAACGTTATAACGTTTTTGAAAACGTTGGTAACGCTTTGTGAAACTTCAAAAGTCCGAAGGCACCATAAAAACGTTACATAACGTTTCTGAAACCGTTGTAACGTTTTTACTTCTAATACTTAGCCAAAATTCTGAGATAAACCACACCATAAACGTTGTAACGTTTTGGGAAACGTTGGTAACGTTTTGGGGAAACGTTGGTAACGTTTTATGAAACTTCAAAAGTCCGAAAGGTGCACCAAAACGTTACACAAACGTTTCAAAAACGTTCCAACGTTTTAGAAACGTCACAACATTTTTATAAACGTTGCAACGATTATCTGACAAGGGGCTAACATTGTAAAAGTTTCATTCAAAACGTTGGTAACGTTTTTAAAGCGTTACAACGGTTATCTGACAAGGGATCAAAATTGCAAAAGTACAAATGAAAACATTGTAACGGTTTCCAAACGTTGGTAACGTTTTGTGAGACTTCAAAAGTCCGAGAGCTTCACAAAAACGTTACACAAACGTTATAACGTTTTAGGTAAAAACACAGTATTCTCACCAAACGTTGGCTAGTGTTCATTGTTATGTGCATTATGATATATATGAATCAATTTGTCAAATTGACAATCATTTTTATTGCTAATTGAAATGAACTTGTAAATTGTCGTATAAAATGCTAGAGTAATCGCTCAATTTTATTTCATTTGGGCTTTATCGGTATCATATTACTAAATTGAGGGGGAGTGCATAATTTGAGGGGGAGCACTTTAAATTAGTGCTAATTTTTCACCCTTTCGTCGATTTCCAAAAGGGGGAGAAATTGGTACAAATAGCTTGACATGCAAAATCAAAATTGGGTAACTAATTTTTGAAAATTTTCGATTTATGCACTTACTCACATTGTATGTTTTTGCAAATCGCCAAAAGGGGGAGATTGTTGTTCGTACAATAATCTTTGACGTCTATTTGACTAATTTGCAAACATACAATTATTGAATTTTACGATTTCTTCTATTTTGAGAACTATAGGTCCAAGAAGAGTAAGAACTGCGATATAATAAGCTTGGACTGAAGAAATCACGAAGACTTTATCAAGAATACAAATTGTAAAATCAAAAGCTTGGTAAAGTATGTTTGAGGTTGATTAAATTGGGATAAAACGTTATGAACATTTTCAAAACGTTGGTAACGTTTTATAATAATCAGTAGCAACAAACTGATCAAAAGAAGAATCAAGTTATAACGTTATACAAACGTTGTGACGTTTTACAAACGTTGTAACGATTTATAAAACGTTGATAACGTTTTACTAAGCTGTCAGAGATTTAAAACCCTAAAATTGCATTTGAATAAAACGTTGTAACGTTTAATAAAACGTTGTAACGTTGAATAAAACGTTGTAACGTTTAATAAAACGTTGTAACGTTTAATAAAACGTTGTAACGTTTAATAAAACGTTGTAACGTTTAATAAAACGTTGTAACGTTTAATAAAACGTTGGTAACGTTTTATGTCAAACAGCTCATTTTTGAGCTGTCACTATAAATAGACTGAAGGGATCACTTTCAAATCGATCTCAGCCGACCCTAATCATTTCAAAAGCGATTTTCTGAGAGCTTAGCCTACTCCATTGTTGTGAGAGCTTAAAACTTCAAAATCCCTCAAGCAACCTCAAACCTACTTCACTAATCTCTAATTAGATTAGGTTAGAGTGATCTATTGAGTGTTTCTCTTGTTCTTGAGTAGCTTGTGTGACTTCCCTTGGTTGTAAGGGCTCGCCGGCACTCATCTCTTGTTGGCCGTGACTTCCCATTTTGTAAGGGCTCACGGTTCACAATTGTAATCCTTTCATATTGGGTAATAGAAATGCGCACCTAGAAAGAGGTTGCGACGCCCCGGAGACGTAGGTCATTGTTTTGCCGAACTCCGTTATCATCCCGCGTGTCAATTTCTCTAAACTCATCTATTTACTTTCAATTGCAATTTATTTTCAGTTTTTGTTCAATTAGAGGTGCCCCTAAGTGCAACAGTTTAAATATGATAAAAACGTTGGTAACGTTTGTAAAACATTATAACGATTATACCTTAAGAAAGCGCTGTGAAACAACTTGATCAAAGGCAAAGGAATAAAAAAAAATATGTTGTAACGTTTTAAAAAGTTACAACGTTTTCTGTAACATTTTATAAATTGTGCTGTAACGTTTTAAAAAGTTATAATGTTTTCTGTAACATTTTAAAACGTTTTAATTAAATTCAGCCTTCAAACAATTCATGTTTTTGATCAAGATTTTACATAACAAAACGTTATGTAACGTTTTACAACCGTTGTAACGTTTTGGATCGATTAGCTGAGCTGTCAGAAAATTGAAAACCTAAAATCACATTATAAGATAAAACGTTGTAACGTTTTAGCTCAATTTGCTCTTTCTGGAGCTGTCTCTATAAATAGAGCAGTGGGGTCTCTTCCCCACTTAACCTAGCCTGTCCCTAAACTTTAAAAGAGGCGATTTTCTGAGAGCTTGGTTCCACCATTGTTGATTGAGCTTAAAACTTCAATATCTCTCAATCAATCTCAAACAACCTCAAATTCACTTCACTAATCTCTAATTAGATTAGGTTAGAGTGATCTATTGAGTGTTTCTCTTGTTCTTGAGTAGCTTGTGTGACTTCCCTTGTTTGTAAGGGCTCGCCGGCTCAAACCTCGAGTTGCTCGTGTGACTTCCCTTGGTTGTAAGGGCTCGCCGGCGCTCATCTCTCGTTGGCCGTGACTTCCCATTTTGTAAGGGCTCACGGTTCACAATTGTAATCCTTTCATATTGGGTAATAGAAAGGCGCACCTAGAAAGAGGTTGCGACGCCCCGGAGACGTAGGCCATTGTTTTGCCGAACTCCGTTATCATCCCCCGTGTCAATTTCTCTAAACTCATCTATTTACTTTCAATTGCAATTTATTTTCAGTTTTTGTTCAATTAGAGGTGCATTTAGTACACACATTAAAGCATAATCTATTTCGTTCTAACCAAAGAATCCATAAAACAGCCCCCCTCTTAATAATTCAATTAAAAGTCTATCCTTGAAGGAATAAAAGCATCAATCAACCATAAATCTTCTAAAGTATGACAATTATAACTAAAGTTATTATGTTCGGCTATCCAGTTCCATATTAAGCTATGTAAGAACATTGAGTAAAAAGATGTTCGGTACTCTCTATTTGGTTACAGAATACACATTTTGTATCACCTTGCCAACCTTTATTTACTAAGTTCATTTTAGTCAAAATTTTGTCCTTTCGAACAAGCCATAAAAATATTTTAATTTTTAATGGGATATGGGATTTCATATGGTACTATATTCAGAATTAGGCATTCCCCATATTCTAACTATTTATAAAAGGAATGAATGGTAAAGTTATCATCTGTAGACCATCGTCATATAATCCTATCTTCTAATTGGTCAGATAGAGTAAAATGAAAAAATCTATTTTGCAAAGCTAACCATTCCTCCATATATATACCGGTTAATTGACGTTTAAAACTAAGATGCAAATAAGAATTAACAAAAGTCTCAGCCACAGACAAATCTATTGGTAACAATTGAAAATAAATTGGGATACTGGTGCTGTAGAGCATGTTAGTACACCACCTATCTAGCCAAAAAGCTGTAGACTTACCATTACCTATCTCTTATTCAAACCTAAGTTTATAATTACTTGGTCTTTTAAAATCGATCTCCAAAATGGAGAACACACTGAAGGGTTGGTTCTATTAGCTATACTTACTTAAAAGTGATTGATTTCCATGTACCACGAACCGATTTATCAAGATAATCTAATCCACCATTTAGCTAAAAGAGATTAATTCATTTATTTAAAATCTGAACCACCCAAACCATCTTGATCTTACTTTTTCAAACTTCCTCTCCTTGCCTCGATTAGGAGATTTGTTCCTTGTGTAATTTCCCCATGCAAATAAATTGATTATAATTTTATCTATCTTATTCCTAATTTTTGCGGGTAATCTATACATAGACATCCAATATAATATGATTGCATATAACACATAATTTAGGAGGGTGACTCTACCTCCTAAAGAGAGTAAAGACCATTTCCAACTTTGAAGTCCTTTTTCAATCTTATCTATTAAAAGTTGCCAATCTATATCAGTTAAGGCTTTGTTATTAATGGGTACCCCTAAATAGGTAAGTGGTAAAGATGCTACTTTGAATCCTAAAACAGTAGCCAATTCCTCACATTCTAAATCAGATAAATTGAGAAGGTACATTTCACTTTTGTCATAATTTATTTTAAGACCTGAAATGTTTTTAAATGCAAGAAGAAGCCATTTAATATGCAATAGGACATCCTTAACAGCTTTAAGGAATAGTAAAGTATCATCTGCAAAATGCAAATTTATAATATTGCTTACATTAGGAAAGTTTCCTAGTCTATCAACATAACCTCCTAACTTAGCTCTTTGTAAAATTTTGTTAAGTACATCAGTAACTAGAATAAACAAAAAAGGGATAGAGGATCCCCTTGTCGCACCCCCCTTTTACATGAAAAGTATGGTCCTAAGGAACCATTTAAATTAACACATGTTCGACTACCTTGTAAAGTTAATCTAATCCAAGTAATAAATCTAGAACCAAAACCTCTAGCTTGAAGGACCTCTAGTAAGAAATCCCAATTTACATGATCAAAAGCCTTTTCGAAATCTAATTTAAATAAAACTCCTTTTTGTTTTTTAATTCGAACTGATGTAGTATTTCGTGTGCACAAACTACGTTATCAAGGATTGACCTACCCTTTATATAAGCAGTCTGAGAAGGGTTGTTCGCGTGAAAGCGCAACGCAAGTTTCGGTACGCTTGAGAGCGTACCTTTTAAAACCGCGGTTACACCTTCCGATTAGGGTTGCAAGTGCAAACCCTATCGAGGAGTATAATCGGGTATCGATCCACAGGGACGGTTCCTTTATCTAGATATTTACTTATCTCGA